>CM040183.1:9018092-9133092 GCA_022606455.1 Callitettix versicolor
ATAGGCTATAATAATTTTTAGGTTATGCTGTTAAAAATTAGCTGTGTTATAATAAAAGATCAGTTGTTTTACGTTAATTCGTAACGATCAGCTGATTTCATTGAATAGCTGATAGGCTATAATAATTTTTAGGTTATGTTGTTAAAAATTAGCTGTGTTATAATAAAAGATCAGTTGTTTTACGTTAATTCGTAACGATTAGCTGATTTCATTGAACAGCTGATAGGCTATAATAATGTTTAGGTTATACTGTTAAAAATTAGCTGTGTTATAATAAAAGATCAGTTGTTTTACGTTAATTCGTAACGATCAGCTGATTTCATTGAACAGCTGATACGCTGTAATAAGTTTTAGGTTATGTTGTTAAAAACTAGCTGTTATAGTTGTTTTATATTAATTCGTAACGATTAGCTGATTTCATTGAATAGCTGATAGGCTATAATAATTTTTAGGTTATATTGTTAAAAATTAGCTGTGTTATAATAAAAGATCAGTTGTTTTACGTTAATTCGTAACGATCAGCTGATTTCATTGACCAGCTGATTCGCTGTAATAATTTTTAGGTTATGCTGTTAAAAATTATCTGTGTTATAATAAAATATCAGTTGTTTTACGTTAATTCGTAACGATCAGCTGATTTCATTGAACAGCTGATAGGCTGTAATAAGTTTTAGGTTATGTTGTAATTTTTTTTTTTTTTTTTTAACGTCCGACTATTGGTGCACACTTGGGCTAATGCAGACGATGGGATTTTTTTTATATAGCTTATGAAAATGCCAAGCCCTGGCCGGGAATCGAACCCGGGTCCTCGGGGTGAAAGCCTAGTACGCTATCAACTAGGCGGCTTTATATTGTTAAAAACTAGCTATGTTATAGTTGTTTTATATTAATTCGTAACGATCAGCTGATTTCATAGAACAGCTGATAGGCTATAATAACGTTTAGGTTATGTGTTAAAAACTAGGTATGTTATAGTAAAAGATCAGTTGTTTTATATTAATTAATTACGATTAGCTGATTTCAATGAACAGCTGATAAGCTGTAATAAGTTTTTGGTTGTTTTAAAAACTAGACATGCTAATTTGTCGTGTTTCCGAACAAGTTATCGTATTTAAAATAAAAAGGAAGAGAAAACATGATGCAAGATTTTTATTTTTGGTTAAATAACAGAAATTCATTTTTAAACTTCCTTTTCTCAAATAAATCAATGCAAGGAGTATGCTTTTCCTAAACGTATTGTTAATAAATAAATGAATTCAGTGTTTTTTATACAGATTAACAGATTGTTTTGAAATTTGGTATCTTATATAAAACCAAAATATCGTATGTAAGATTTTTTCTATTTACTTCCGTTTCAAGATGGCGGCCTCTGGGGAGTATACACACTTTTAATCTTTTTTTTTTTTATTGTAAGGCGAAAAGCACATTGAGGCTATTATCGCCTCCAGAAATATAAGTGTGAGTGTAAAGTGTTAAAGTCGTAGGGCCTAAGTGTAGTAAGTGTGTGTTAGACTCGGGTACCGCGAGGAATGTCTAAATCCTCTCAATAGGTGCAGCTAGTCTGACCCCCCCAGCGGGGAAACTTTTAATCAAACACATTGGCCGATTGTTTTGAAATTTGAAACGAAAGTACTCTGCATGTCTTTAGCTCGAACGATATAAGTGTAGGAATTTTTTTCAGTCACTTCCGTTTCAAGATGGCGGCTACTGATTTACAATAACTACTTATATACGTTTGGCCAACGCATTAAACGATCGTTTTAAAATTTGGTATCTTATATAAAACCAAAATGTCGTATGTAAGATTTTTTCTATTTACTTCCGTTTCAAGATGGCGGCCTCTGGGGAGTATACACAGTTTTAAACGCATTGGCCGGTTGTTTTGAAATTTGAAACGAAAGTACTCTGTATGTCTTTAGCTCGAACGATATAAGTGTAGGAATTTTTTTCAGTCACTTCCGTTTCAAGATGGCGGCCACTGATTTACAATAACTACTTATATACTTTTGGCCAACGCATTAAACGATCGTTTTAAAATTTGAGATCTTGTATAACACCCAATTGTAAGATTTTTTCCCATTCACTTCGCTTTCATGACGATGGGCTCTGATTCAACGTTGAGAGTGTAGTTATTTCCTGTAACACTGGCTGAACGGCAAAACCTATCATAACTGTTTCGTGTAGGAAGAGCATAAAGTTTCCAATAAAACTGATCCAGTGACGGTTTTAGTAAATATTACGGTTACCGGTTAAATTGGCGGGAAAATGTTAAGAGCGTTATCGTGGAACGCTCTGTATATTAATTAATAACAGTGAGGTATACTGTTCTTTGAACTACTGACTAGTGGTGGGGCAGAAAACACCAAACTGTTAAAAAAACTGCTTTTCTATAAACGACAAACAGCTTTTTCAAACGGAAACAAGCAGTTGGATTTGGACTGGTATATGATTTGTTAAACAAGGAACGGCTTTCCGCACTACCACACCTACGTTCTATTCGAACGTTGCCGCAAGCGCTAAAACTGTTTTCCTACTAACTGCTTTTCTTCTATCTGCTTTTATGCTTTTTCCCTTTATTCCAAGGTTGCTAGTTGCTTGTAAGAACTGTTCGGTCAATGTCAACGTTTATCTCTATTTTGTTGCGAATTGTAGTAACAACCTCTCACATTTTGTAGATACAGAGCCTAATTTTACTTAAACATATTTTTTATATTCACTATCAATCATCAATATTTTTAAATCAACTAAAAATATTCTAAATCGTTTGCATTTCGGTAAATATGCAGAGGACTATTTAATTTTTAAGTAAAAAAAATGCTTCTATTTGAAATTCATTGTATATAATTATTACGTTTTGAGAATGTAATTTAATTATTACTATACTTGTAAGGATTATTTTTATCCTTTCTAAATGCTTTACACCCAAAAACAGTTAAGGACATGGTGGTAGTGGGAATGAAAAAGTAGTCTTAGAAAACTGAACGTATGTGCTTTATGTTTTAGCTGCTAATACAACTTCGAGTTTCAGTTTTCTAAACCTTTTTTTTCCAACTGTTTTAAAAAGCAGCTTTTTTTTCCTCAACAAACAGTTTGTTGACGTTTTGTAAAAATAACAGAAACGCCCACCTCTACTATTGACAGACGATCTTTAGTGAGATTTGAACTTTGAAATATTCCTAATGCGTATTTAACTTCTGTACTACAAAAAAAACAGCTGATGAATCGCAAAACCAGTTTACAATTTTCAAGCGGGAACAGCTGATTTGACAAAACGTATTCCGTTACCAACAGCTGCCACGCAACGTGCACATATTATCAGTAAGTGTACATAGGTGAATCACTTCGCCTACAGCGAAGGTCATGCAACACTTGCGAATTCCAACTAAACATCATGCCAGCCGATACGTCGGTAAACGTGGCACGATCCATCCCTGCACGCAGATACCGTAAGATTTGATTAATTACCTAGTGACTCATGGAGCCTTGTTAAATCTGTGTACAGCACGCGTGATGAGTTGTGTAAGATTTGATTAGGCCATTCATAACATGCGTTTTAACTATCAAGTTATGACTCAATCACTGTTTTCAATGATTCCAAATTACAGTACTTGATTAACACGTTGTCATCTGACACAAGATTGTTTTTGATCAATTCAAACATTTTGTTTTGTTGTACAACTAAGAATAAACTTACCTAGCAGTATTCATTGATACATAATAACATTAAGAAAAAATGTCCCAATAAATAACTTTTTCACTGTATTAGGTGAAACTGCTTTCTTTTAATCCTCACAATGCCACTGCTGTTGAGTTTCTGCATCTCTGTGTTGACTAGGTACGGGCATTTCTGCTATTTTTACAAAATATCAACGAACTGTTTGTTGAAAAAAAAACTGTTTGGAAAAACAGTTGGAAAAAAACAGGTTTAGAAAACTGAAACTCGAAGTTGTATTAGCAGCTAAAACATAAAGCACATACGTTCAGTTTTCTAAGACTACTTTTTCATTCCCATTACCACCATGTCCTTAACTGTTACTGGGTGTAAAGCATTTAGAAAACAATAATCCTTAAGTGTAGTAATAATTAAATTACATTATCAAAACGTAATATATATGTATGCAATTTTATATTTACAAAATGCAATGAATTTCTAATAGAAGCATTCTTTTTTTTACTTAATTAAATAGTCCTTTGCATATTTACTGAAATGCAAACAATTTAGAATATTTTTAGTTGATTACAAAATATTGATGATTGATAATAAATATAAAAAATACGTTTAAATAAAATTAGGTTATGTATTTACAAAATGTGAGATGTTACTGTCATATTTTTGTTTGGGAGAAAGTAGGTTTTCACTTTTCAACGCTGAAAAAAGTAACCTTAATAGTAGGCCTACAATATGTGTTACAATAAGAACATAGGCCAAATGTGTTTAAATAAAATTAGCTCTATATAGTTACAAAATTATAGGTTATTAACATTAGGTTATTATAGGGTATTAATGATAGGGTATTAACATTAGCATTAGCAAAAAAATACGTTTTCCATTTTTCAACACAGAAAAAATATAAACTTCATTGTAATAACATATTTAATAAAACAAATGTTTTTAAAGAAAATTTTAGAAAAAGTACTAAATAACCTAAAATTATTCAAGATATATACAAGAGTAGATATTGTGAATTTTAAAAAGTCCACACATCCAATAAATAATTAAAAACTATGCACTTAATTCTTAAAACATAAAAAAAGTAAAAGAAAACTTTCAAAATTGTCCACTAAATATTTTTTAAATTTCTAAACACAAAGTAAACTACGGAGAAAAACTAATATAAAACACAATTATGGCTGTTTTTTACAGTTTAAAAAATGTTTGAACAAAAAATTTTACATTTAAAACTTTCAAACAACTCGCAACAAAATAGAGATAAACTACGACAACGCCCAAACAGTTCTTACTTCACTACGTTGCAACAAGAAACTTAGAAATAGAGGGGAAAAGTATAACGGGTCAAAAAAAGGTGTTCGCAGGAAAGCAGTTAGCAGGAAAAAAGTTTTAGCGCTTGCGGCAACGTTCGAATAGAACGTAGGTGGTGGGGAAGTCCAAACTGCTGTTCCTTGTTTAACAAATCACGAACCAGTCCAATTCAAACTGCTTGTTTCCGTTTGGAAAAGCAGTTTGTTTTTCGTATATAGAAAAACAGTTTTTTTTAACAGTTTGGTGTTTTCTTACCCACCTCTAGTTTTGACCACGTTTGGAAGTCTCTTCTTGTGTCCAGCAGCAGCAGACCTTATCGCTTCTTTAACAATTTCTATTCGAAGATCTCTGTGAATATTGACGTTCCTGATGTACCACCTTGCGCCCAATAATTTGTTCTGGAACATTTGTTAAATTTATTCCAGTTTTTTTTATCTGGAGCTCCTTAAACTTCAGTTTTTGGTAAAATTCAATGTAGGCGTGTGTAGTTCGTTTAACCGCCGGAAAAGAAAACTAATTCTTTTTTATTATGATAAAAAACACGTTCACCTTCGTTTTCAGGCATTACAATTTAGAAGATAAGATATAGCGCCTCCAGGTGAATCAGAAAAAGAAATGTTAATTTGATAAAAAGATAACGTTCTTTTCTCGTTGAAAACTTAATGCCTCGGAAAATTTATGGGCAAAAAATTCGTGGTTTTTTCTTTTTCGAAAAATAAAGTTATAAAATGTCAATATCTTAGCTTATGTAAGTACTGGATAGCAGCGGCATTTGTTTAACAGTGTGACGTCATAGTTATGGATCTGCAATTTTGTAAATGGCGCACGTTTAAAGTAGACTAATTAATTGTTTCTGACAATTAATGTTATTCTCAAATTTGTGTTATTTGTGCAGGATGTATTAATATACGAGGTGTGTTCAGAAAGTGACGAGAATTTTTAATTTTTTGAACAAAATATTTATTTATTCTTCTACATTGATGTTGTCGCCTTCAAAATAGCCCCCATTGGAGATTATGCACTTGTACCAGCGCTTCTTTCAATCCTCGAAACACTTCTCAAACTCGATCTTTCAGATAGCCTTTAGTTCTTTCAGCGATGCGCTTTTAATGTCATCTACGGCTGTAAAACGACGGCCCTTTAAGGTTATCTTTATTTTGGAAATAGGAAAAAGGTCACACGGAGCCATGTCTGGCGAATATGGAGGCTGGGCATCGTTACAGTACTGTTTTTGGCCAAAAATTCACGAACAAGCAATGAAGTGTGAGCTGGTGCATTATCGTGGTGCAGAAGCCATGAATTGTTTTTCCACAGATCCGGGCGTTTTTTTCGGATTGCTTCACGCAAACGGCGTTGAACTTGTAGGTAGTAGGCCTACTCCTTATTGACCGTTTCACCTGGTGGCAGGAATTCATGATGCACTATGCCATTAATATCGAAGAACACAGTGAGCATAACCTTCACGTTCGACCGCACTTGTCGAGCCATTTTCGGTCTTGGCGAGCCAGAATGCCTCCACTGGGATTATTGAGCCTTAGTTTCGACGTCATATCCGTAAACCCACGTTTCGTCATCTGTTATAATACGTTTCAGTAATTCTGCATCGTCGTTAACTTCATTTAGTGACTCCTGAGCAACTTCCATTCGCCGCTGTTTTTGTTCAAAATTCAACAATTTTGGAACGAATTTCGCTGCCACGCGTTTCATACACAAAACACTGGAAACAGTGTCACGACATGATCCAGTCTATATGCCAACATCATCAACGACCTCTCTAATTGTGATTCGGCGATTGTTCATAATCATTTCTTTCACTTTTTCCACGTTTTCATCGGTTGTTGATGTGCTGGGGCGTCCAGGGCGTTCATCATCTTCAACGTCTTCACGGCCTTCTTGGAAACGCTTATACCAATCATAAACTCTTGCTTTACCTCATATCAGACTCACCATAGGCCTTTGTTAACATTTCACACACTTTGTTACACTTTATTCCATTTTTTTACGCAAAATTTGATACAAATCCTTTGATCCATTTCTTTTAACAAACGAGCTCATAAAAACACGTCTAACATTAGTGGCTGTCACAGACAAAGTCAACAATGAAAACAGCTGAAAGTTTTATCATACTTCAAGGGCATGTATACCAACATAAAAAAAAGTTTGACAATCGGACCCTCCAAGCCCGGGAAATTTAAAAATTCTCTTTACTTTCTGAACACACCTCGTATTTCTTATAAAAAGGCCCTATATATAAAAAAACCTATGAAATGGTTTTAAACAAAAATATCTGTTTTTACAAGTTAAATACATCTAGAATATATTGAGATTTTTTCAAAATATATACACTGTACTTTATGTGTATTTCCATTTGGATAATATCAACAACGTTTGCTTAATAATATAGATGAAATAACATAGTTATAGATCAAATGTTATATATTCATGCCATGCAAAATGTTCAAATAATAAGGCTGTATGGAAATGCTTTAATCAAAAACATCTGTTTTCACAAAGTAAATACGCCTAGAACATATTGAGATTTTTCAAAATATACGCTGTACCTACTTTATAAATTTTTATATATATTTCTTTTTTCAGTTCCCTATTTCTTGTTTTGTCAGCTGTATTTAGTGATTGAGACCAAACGAATTAATCGTTTTTTTGCCGAAATTCGTTAAAAAATAGGGCAGCATTGAGTTTTTTTAATTTCTGAAATTTTTTTATTCCCTCATTTACCTAAGTAAAAATACAAAACGATTTGTTTTTTTCTGAAGATATCGGAAACATGAACAATTTAAAAGGCCAAATTTCTCAAAATCGATTTGTCAGATTTTGTTGGAATTGAAACCCATTCAATGTGTTTTTTTATCTCCCATTCAGTCTTCAATATTATATTTCAAGTTTCGTATTATGTAAACATACTCGTATTAGACGTTTTTGAGGAATTAGGCCTGTTTATTTCGTTGACTTCTCCACCTTAAATTGTAATACAAAATTAAAATATTATTTCAATGCCAGAAAGTTTGTGCAGTTTTAATTATTTCCTTATTTACTATTCGTTAAGCTTGCGATCATTCAAAACTTTAATTTCTTTTAAATTTTTTTCAAATTAACCAACCACCGCTTTTGTAATCACCTTGCGGTAAATATTTTTTACGGCTAAATACAGTACAGTTGTTCGGTTCATCTAATTCAGCTGCTAATTTTCTTTTTGTAGACGTAACCCACACCAGTTTTTTTCTTGTATTTAGTCTCAAATTAACCAACCACCGCTTTTGTAATCACCTTGAGGTAAATATTTTTACGGCTAAATACAGTACAGTTGTTCGGTTCATCTAATTCAGCTGCTAATTTTCTTTTTGTAGACGTAACCCAAACCAGTTTTTTTTTCTTGTATTTAGTCTCAAATTAACCAACCACCGCTTTTGTAATCACCTTGCGGTAAATATTTTTTACGGCTAAATACAGTACAGTTGTTCGGTTCATCTAATTCAGCTGCTAATTTTCTTTTTGTAGACGTAACCCACACCAGTTTTTTTTCTTGTATTTAGTCTCAAATTAACCAACCACCGCTTTTGTAATTACCTTGCGGTAAATATTTTTTACGGCTAAATACAGTACAGTTGTTCGGTTCATCTAATTCAGCTGCTAATTTTCTTTTTGTAGACGTAACCCAAACCAGTTTTTTTTTTCTTGTATTTAGTCTCAAATTAACCAACCACCGCTTTTGTAATTACCTTGCGGTAAATATTTTTTACGGCTAAATACAGTACAGTTGTTCGGTTCATCTAATTCAGCTGCTAATTTTCTTTTTGTAGACGTAACCCAAACCAGTTTTTTTTTCTTGTATTTAGTCTTGAATGTTAAAGTTCAAATTTGGTACTTTAACTTTTTGATTGTTCGTACTGCACAAACATATTAGACGATTTTGAGGAATTTGCAATAATACAAATTTTAAAAATAATACTGCAATGCCAGAAAGTTTGTGCAGATTTATTTATTTGTGTGCTTATTTACTGTTCGTTTAGCTCGCGATTATTCAAAACTTTGTTTTTAAAAAAAAATTTCAAACGCCGTTACATCGTTATTTTTGCACGACTAAATACAGTACAGTTGTTCATTTCGTCTAATTCAACGACGCTAATTTTATCTTTGTAGACGTCATTTAGATAGCTGTGTTTGACACTGATATTTGTCCGTGCACCGGAAAATTTGAATGTGTAAATAGCGTTCCTTGTGCCGAACTAAACAGCTGCGTGCCTGGGTATTCGGTTTGGTGTTTGTGTAGTGCGCCTATGCAGGTGTAGAGACAACCTTGCCCGGGCCCCCAGTCCGGAAATCACCCGTGTAACGCCTTTTACGTAGAGTAGTGTTAGTTGGAGTGTTACTTGATTAGTCGTAATATAGGCAGAACGTCCATACAGTAGGGTAACAGAAGCTGGAACCGGTTCGTAATCAGCGATACACAGGGTGTCCCTGAACTACGGTCCAAAATTTTACGATATGATTTTTTAGGTCAGGATAAATAAAATGTTTACAAAAATGTTGCAAGAAAAGAAGTTTCCTTTTTTAATGACAAGCGGAACAGCTTTTGTTTTTAAAAAAACTTTTTTGTATACAATGTATTTTGCCGCACTTGTTTACTGGCCTAACGGATATTTTATTTATTTTTTATTTATTTTTTTTAACGTCCGACTATTGTGCACACTTGGGCTAATGCAGACGATGGGATGATTTATAGCGTATGAAAATGCCAAGCCCTGGCCGGGAATCAAACCCGGGTCCTCAGGGTGAAAGCCTAGTACGCTATCAATTATGCCACCGAGGCGGCTCCTAACGGATATTGCCGAGGTAACGAACTTGAAGCTGTTACCATAAACAATATTTAATTGTTATTTCGAGTTCGCTTTTCACGTACCAAAATGTTCAGTTACGCGTTACTATTCGATGTTGTTAGCATTGAAAAATTGAAATCCATCATTTCTGCGAGACAACAGTGTCTTGCGAAGTTTCTTTCGTTTAATATGTGTCGTGTTTCAGGTCTGGTTTTGGCGTTGGATTTTGTGGGACGCGCGATACGAGGAACATGTTTATACTGATATATAACAATATATTTTGCGCATAGCAAGTCTCGTATTGAATTAATTATAATTAAAAATTACTGTTTCCGATCCGGGTATCTTGCGCGTGTGACGGACGCGATAAGCACTACACTAGGAAACTTTGAAGACATTTGATCGATTTAAGTATATGAAATGAATGGTTAATTTAGTTTTGGTAGTTGTATTAAAAGATCAGTTGTTTTATATTAATAGCCTATCAGCTGTTCGATGAAATCAGCTGATCGTTACAGATTAATATAAACGACAAATTAACATAGCTAGTTATTAAAACATAACCTAAAACTTATTATAGCCTATCAGCTGTTAAATGAAATCAGCTGATCGTTACAAATTAATATAAACGACAAGTTAACATAGCTAGTTATTAATACAACCTAACACGTATTATAGCCTATCAGCTGTTCAATGAATCAGTTGATCGTTACAAATTAATATAAACGACAAATTAACATAGCTAGTTATTAAAACAATCTAAAACGTATTATAGCCTATCATCTGTTCAATGACATCAGCCTATCGTTACAAATTAATACAAACGACAAATTAACATAACTAGTTATTAAAACAACCTAAAACGTATTATATAGCCTATTAGCTGTTCAATGAAATCAGCTGATCGTTACAAATTAATATAAACGACAAATTAACATAGCTAGTTATTAAAACATAACCTAAAACGTATTATAGCCTATCAGCTGTTCAATGAAATCAGCTGATCGTTACAGATTAATATAAACAAGTTAACATAGCTAGTTATTAAAACGTATTATAGCCTACCAGCTGTTCAATGACATCAGCTGATCGTTACAAATTAATATAAACGACAAATTAACATAGCTAGTTATTAAAACATAACCTAAAACGTATTATAGCCTATCAGCTGTTAAATGAAATCAGCTGATCGTTACAGATTAATATAAACAAGTTAACATAACTAATTATTAAAACGTATTATAGCCTATCAGCTGTTCAATGAAATCAGCTGGTCGTTACAGATTAATATAAACGACAAATTAACATAGCTAGTTATTAAAACATAACCTAAAACGTATTATAGCCTATCAGCTGTTCAATGAAATCAGCTGATTTTTTAATACAACTACCAAAATTATACTAACTATTCATTTCATATACTTAAATCGGTCTAGGTAAAATCCATTTTTTTTTTTTTATTTTGTCCTAGGTGGTTTTTATCTTTTAATGAAATAATAGTAACCTTCAACTTAAATCCAAACATAAGTTTGAAATCGTGCTTAGACTTATTGTTGTATATTTCCAGAAGGAAATTTCTCTGCCGATCTTCTATCTGCTTTAAAAATAGTGCAGTTATTTACGGAATAATCATGACTATTTTAAGTTTAATGGGTTTACAGAGTCATGGATGTCGCATTGAACGAGTTTTAGGCAGTTCTTATCGGCTAATCATCAATCTTGTCTTCCCCGCGGGGGTGCAGACTAGCTGCACCTATTGAGAGGATTTAGACGTTCTCAAGGTACCCGAGTCTAACACACATTTACACTTACGACTTTAACACTTTACACTCACGCTTACATTTAGGGAGGCGGTGCTTTTCGCCTTAAAATAATTTTTAAAAATAAAATTCAGTAGTCTTATAACTGTTACGGATACCCGTGGCGGTCAGGGTTTTTCTTTTCAATGAAATTTATAAATTTAAAGAACTAATCGAAGTTTGATCTGTTTCATCTCGACTGTTCGGCATTTCGTTGCGTTTTTTAGGCAAACGCACTGACCGATTGTTTTGAAATTTGATACGAAGGTTACGTTGTATAAAGCCCAAATGACGTATTTGTAAGATTTCCCCAATTTACTTCTGTTTCAAGATGGCGGCCTTTGATTTACAATAACGACTGTACGCAGTTTTAATCAAACGTATTGACCGATTGTTTTGAAATTTGATACGAAGGTTACGTTGTATAAAGCGAAATGACGTATTTGTAAGATTTCCCCAAATTTCCTTCTGTTTCAAGATGGCGGCCTTTGATTTACAATAACGACTGTACGCAGTTTTAATCAAACGTATTGACCGATTGTTTTGAAATTTGATACTAAGGTTACGTTGTATAAAGCCCAAATGACGTATGTGTAAGATTTCCCCAAATTTCCTTCTGTTTCAAGATGGCGGCCTTTGATTTACAATAACGACTGTACGCAGTTTTAATCAAACGTATTGACCGATTGTTTTAAAATTTGATACGAAGGTTACGTTGTATAAAGCCCAAAAGACGTATGTGTAAGATTTTCCCCAATTTACTTCTGTTTCAAGATGGCGGCCTTTGATTTACAATAACGACTGTACGCAGTTTTAGTCAAACGCATTAATCGATTGTTTCGAAATTCAGTGCGAAGTTACCTTGTACCTGGTCCACGGGAAACTGGTGGTTTTGAAAAAATCACTGCTCCGTTAGTTCTAAACACAGATAATTTTTATTTATGCAGAAATGAAGGTTATGCCATTTAAAAGAAAAATTACTACAATTTTTCAAACTTACATCACCCATATGACGGCCGTTGTGACGAACACATCTCCAGTCTTTCTCGAAAATTTGCTTCCACTCTACCTTATTGATTGGCTCAGTCTGGTTTCTTATTGTCATCTTGATGATGTGCAGCATTTAGCTTCTGTACAATTATAATTTTATACGGGCGTAACCCTAAATCCTTGTGTAAGATACGCTTTACAGTGCTCTTACTCAGTCAAAGTTCCGTAGCGTGACGCCTGGCAGAACGGCCGGGACTGCGCTGTATTGCCTCTCTCTATCCAGAGCGAGTGGGGCCAGGTGGCTTTGTTTTCATAACAGATCCCTTAGATCTAAATGCATTCACCCACCTTGAAACGAAAATTTGCTTCCACTCTGCCCAATAATTGTCCGTTGATTAGCTCAGTCTGGTTTCTTATTGCCATCTTGATGATGTGCAGCATTTACCTTCTGTACAATTATAATTTTATAGGGTGTAACCCTAAATCCTTGTGTAAGATACGCTTTACAGTGCTCTTACTCAGTCAAAGTTCCGTAGCGTGACGCCTAGCAGAACGGCCGGGACTGCGCTGTATTGCGTCTCTTACTATCCAGAATGAGTGGGGCCAGGTGGCTTTGTTTTCATAACAGATCCCTTAGATCTAAATGCATTCACCCAACTTAAAATGGTATTGCAACTCGGTATTTCACCATGAAGCCAGAAGTATCATTGAGTTTCAACCACGGACTCATCACTTGTTACAAAAGTATCGTACACAAACACGCGATGATCTTTCGTCCACAGCGGCATATTGGCGACTAAACGGCATGCAATGGGGAGTTGAGTGATGTCCACCGCGGGTCTGTCCCTCAACCAGTCGTCGAGTAAAACGCGATTCAAAAACGTCCGTTTCCCGTGGACCACCCTATATAAAGCTCGAAAGACATGTATGACATTTTCCCTCGTTCACTCCGTTTCAATATGGCAAGCTCCGATACAGTGTCGAGTGTTGCTGGCTGAACGGCAAGACAATTTTGACCGCTTCATGGAGAAAGAGCGTAGCGGAAAACGTTACGAGCGGTCGTTTAGCGCTCTGCATTAAATACGTACTGCGAGGTTTACCGTTCTTTGAACTGCTATTTTAGTTAGAACCACCTTATTTCATCAATGTTTTTTCTAGACCAGGGGTCTCCAAACTTTCCAGCCTTAGGGCCATACTGATTACTCCAGTAAGTTCCGAGGGCCAAAACCATATTATCATTGTTGCCGGTGGTAAAAAGTGAAATAGTCCACTGATGAAAAAAAAGTCCGAAAAAGTACGCAACGTTTTTTTTTATTTTTTTATAACAGTGGAATTTTATAAGAGTCTTCCACTGACACAATTTGATAATTTGCTCGTGGGCTGTTTTCTGTTTTTGGTACTACTTATTTGTGTGAGAAGACCCTCTCCAAAATGAGGTACACAAAAAATGTTTACAGATCTAAATTAACTGATGAGCATCTTAAATCTCTTTTAATAATTGGTACAAGTAAAATTAGTCCACAACTACAAACTATTGTCAGTGGAAAATCTCAATTACATAAATCTCATTAGTATTTCATGTCATTATGCTTGTTATAAGTTATGTTTTTATTTAAAATGTATAAAATGTTAGTTGGATTCATTTCAATAATTTGTTAGTTATTATATACTGAAGTTAAATTTTCTGCATATTATACATGTCTTTACTCATTACAATTCTGTGTTTCTTTATCCAACTTATCACAAAAACAATAACAATAAGCCTACAACAATGTTATGAGTAGTTAGCCCATGACCATATCAATGTAGATGTCATATTAATAATTATTCAACATAAAATTAGAATACTTCAGTAAACTAAATTTAATATGCTATAAAAAATATGTTCTCTAAAAGGAGTTTTCAAGTATGCTAGCTCTCCGCGGGCCGGACAAAATCTGTCCGCGGGCCGGATGTGGCCCTCGGGCCGTAGTTTGGAGACCCCTGCACTAGACCACCGAGGCGGCCTTTTACTTTTCATGTACTTTGTTACATCGGAAATATCTTCCAAACGCGTAAATAACTCTCTGCAATACGTAACTGCGAATAAAGGTGGGCGTCTTGCCTTTTAGAATTGGAACAATTGGTGCATCTGCAACATTTAACATACGTACTTTGCTAGCTAACAACAACCATATTTTTACATGTTCAGGCACGTTATCAGGACAGATAAAATTTTACGAAAAGCTTTGAGTTTATAACGCCTTATTTGAGGTTATGTTACGAACGTTTTACTGAAGTTTAACTGCGTTTATGTTTAAACGAAGCAACTGGGCGGGTATTTTAGTGTTCCAGAAGGAACCTAATAAAGTTTACCAAAACAAGAAGTCAATAACCTATGCATGCATATCGCGACCGTGATAAAGGCGAATATCCTGAAATATATATACGTTCATCAAACGCATTTTTTTAAAATTACATCATCAAATTCATCATTAAAATTTGTATATACAAGTTTTTGAGTGTTTAAACGTACAACTGCTGTGAATTTCATTGTTACTTTCAATGGATTAAGAAATTTAAGAAAATGCAATTGGCGGCGGTCACGGTTCTTATTTGTATTTTCAACGGATTTTGTAAATTTTAAACGATTTTTCACAAAACTTTTACCTCTGATCAGGTAAAACTTTGAAATGACCGTTGTTTTGAAACTGCTAAACCGATTTTGCAAAGAAACGAACTTTTCAGAGCTATTGCAAAAAATCGATGTAACGTTTATAGTTTAAATAAGATCAGCATAAATTGGCATTAAATTAAACTGAAAATACAAATACGGACCCTGACCGTCGTTACATTCATTTTATTGTTTTCATCGGAATTAAAAAAATGAAAAATGCTAATATGATGAGGTGTGTTCAGAAAGTACGAGAATTTTTAAAATTCGCGGGCTTGAAGAGTCCGATTATCAAACATTTTTTTAATTATGTTGGTATACATGCCCTTGAAGTATGATACAACTTTCAGCTGTTTTCATTGTTGACTTTGTCTGTGACAGCCACTAAGGTTAGACGTGTTTTTATGAGCTCGGCGATTTTCGTTTGTTAAAAGAAATGGAAGAAAGAATTTGTATCAAATTTTGCGTAAAAAATGCAATAAAGTGTAACAAAGTGTGTGAAATGTTAAAAAAGGCCTATAGTGAGTCTGCTATGAGTAAAGCAAGAGTTCACGAGTGGTATAAGCGTTTCCAAGAAGGCCGTGAAGAATCTGAAAGTGACAAACGTCCTAAACGCCCCAGCACATCAACAACCGATGAAAACGTGGAAAAAGTTAAAGAAATGGTTATGAACAATCGCCGAATCACAATTAGAGAGGTCGATGATGATGTTGGCATATCGATTGGATCATGTCATGATATTGTTTCCAATGTTTTGTGTATGAAACGCGTGGCAGCAAAATTCGTTCCAAAATTGTTGAATTTTGAACAAAAACAGCGGCGAATCGAAGTTGCTCAGGAGTCACTAAATGAAGTCAACGACGATGCAGAATTATTGAAACATATTATAACACGTGACGAAACATGGGTTTACGGATATGACGTCGAAACTAAAGCTCAATCATCCCAGTGGAGGCATTCTGGCTCGCCAAGACCGAAAAAGGCTCGACAAGTGCGGTCGAACGTGAAAGTTATTGCTCACTGTGTTCTTCGATATTAGTGGCATAATGCATCATGAATTCCTGCCACCAGGTGAAACGGTCAATAAGGAATACTACCTACAAGTTCAACGCCGTTTGAGACCCCTGTTCTAGACATAGGCTTCGGCAGATTTGCACGGATACTGAACGATTTAACGTTCGTGTTTTTTCACAGTCCACGTGTGCCCCAGGCCAAGGAAGGCCTTACCCATACGTGTTTACAAACTATTCATAATGTAGCAAGTAGTTGTCAAAGCCCCACTTTGTGTCCTGACCTTGTCACAACGCAAGTTCACGGCGAGTCGTGCAGAACCGGGGGGCGCTGGACATTATATAACAAAACCGTGACGTCAAAGAGGCGCGGTAACCGTTTGTTCTATTCAAATTTGTTTTATAAACAAATTATTGTTGTTTTTAACATTGAGAATGTTTTTTGACTGGTTTCGATGTTGGATTTTTCGGGGCGCGTGTTGCGAGGAACATCGATATATTTTACACGTTGCGTCTCGTATTAAATTATTAAAAATTTCTGCGTACGGCCGGGATCGAACCTGAAGTTTTGTGCGTGTAAGGCGCACGTGATAACCATTACATTACGTAACAACTAAACAGTTCGACCGATTTAAGTATGAATCGTAATTTAATTTTGGTAGTTATATTAAAAGAGCAGTTGTTTCATATTAATTCATAAAGATCAGCTGATTTCATTGATAGGCTATAATAAGTTTTAGGTTATGTTGTTTACAAGAAATAAGTGCATTTTTTAACTGTTATTTACAAGAAAACTGCATTTTTTAACTGTTCTTTACAAGAAAGAGCTGCATTTTTCAACTGTTCTTTACAAGAAAACTGTATTTTTAAACTGTTCTTTACAAGAAAAACTGCATTTTGTAACTGTTCTTTACAAGAAAACTGCATTTTTAACTGTTCTTTACAAGAAAACTGTATTTTTTAAACTGTTATTTACAAGAAAACTGTATTTTTAAACTGTTTTTTACAAGAAAACTGTATTTTAAACTGTTCTTTACAAGAAAACTGCATTTTTAACTGTTCTTTACAAGAAAACTGCATTTTTAACTGTTCTTTACAAGAAAACTGCATTTTTAAACTGTTATTTACAAGAAAACTGTATTTTTAAACTGTTCTTTACAAGAAAAACTGCATTTTGTAACTGTTCTTTATAAGAAACTGCTATTTGTAACTGTTCTTTACAAGAAAGAGCTTCATTTTTAACTGTTCTTTACAAGAAAACTGCACTTTTTAACTGTTCATTAGTAAAAATTCATTTAACTGCATATTAGTAAAAAATTGCAGGTGTACCAACTGTGGCAGTGAAAAAAGTGCATACATTTGGGAAACTACTATTGTTATGTAGCAGATTTATAAAAATATCAGCCGCCTCGGTGGCCAAGTGGATAGCGTACTAGGCTTTCACCCCGAGGACCTGGGTTCGATTCCCGGCGAGGACTTGGCATTTTCATACGCTATAAATCATCCCATCGTCTGTATTAGCCCAAGTGTGCACAATAGTCGGACGTTAAAAAAAAAAATTTACAACATAACCTAAAACTTATTACAGTGTATCAGCTGTTCAATGAAATCAGCTAATCGTTACGAATTAATATAAAACAACTATAACAGCTAGTTTTTAACAACATAACCTAAAACTTATTACAGCGTATCAGCTGTTCAATGAAATCAGCTGATCGTTACGAATTAACGTAAAACAACTGATCTTTTATTACAACATTGCTAATTTTTAACAGCATAATCTAAAAATTATTATAGCCTATCAGCTGTTCAATGGAATCAGCTGATCGTTACGAATTAATATAAAACAACTGATCTTTTACTATAACTACCAATATAAATCTGTGCATTCGCATCACGCGACTGCAAAATCCAACGTCACAACCAGCCTTAAAACACGATACATATTAAAAACAGATTGCCCAACACAAAAAAAGGGGGAAAAAATTAAAATTTCATGAGTTAACTTTTTGGATTACAAGTTGGACCAAGGGAGGGAAAAAAATGTCCACGTCTTACTTTTTGCCGCGTAAAAAATCACAAAATGTCAGACGTTTGAAATAAATGACTGTGTAAAATATGTTTACACTATTTTCAGTAAGTTTTTCCAAAGTGTAGACATTTATTGACCCTCTCGCGGTGCATCTGCGGTTAAGGAACGATCCGGAAGCTTTCCCACTTGTTTTGACCCAAGTTCCGGACCAACGCTCACCAATGGCGAACACCCTGCGCAGTGCGCGGACTCCGGATAGGAAGCGTTCACGTATGACCGTGAAAGTTCGTGACTAATCCCTCACTGATAATGTTTTTAGACGTGTGTTGCGTGGCTTGCTATCGTATTTCGTTACAGATTGGAGCGGATCTAAAGGTTTTCGTAGAAGGCACTAATTTACTTTCACACAATACGAAGTACAGCCTCCAATAAGTACGGTGTGAAAAATATCTTCAGATTTTCAAGGGGTGGTGGTTATCAGGTCCTTATTTGGTTGTTAGTCTGCGAATATATGTTCGAGAATGTGTGTATATTGGTAAAGAATGAACGAAGTAACCTGGAAAACAATATTCCTTTATCAATATTGGAATA
Source organism: Callitettix versicolor (assembly GCA_022606455.1). Classification (NCBI taxonomy): domain Eukaryota; kingdom Metazoa; phylum Arthropoda; class Insecta; order Hemiptera; family Cercopidae; genus Callitettix; species Callitettix versicolor. The sequence goes on from CM040183.1 coordinate 9,036,984, forward strand.
AAATATTAAAATATTGTTGGAGTTAGTTCTTTTATTTTAAAATTGTTATGACGAGTTAAGAATATTTACGCCTGACCAAAAAAAAAAAAAAAAAAAATTTTGTCAGCCGCCTCGGTGGTCTAGTGTCTAGTGGATAGCGTACTAGGCTTTCACCCCGAGGACCCGGGTTAGATTCCCGGCGAGGGCTTGGCATTTTCATACGCTATAAATCATCCCATCGTCTGCATTAGCCCAAGTGTGCACAATAGTCGGACGTTAAACACAAAAAAACCCCAATTTTGAGATCCTATTTTGACAAATTGACCGATGTCCTGTTTTTCTTGTCTGTAGCTTCTGAACCAGATTTTTAGAGCCATAGTGCATCATTTAATTTATTTTGAATAATTTAATTAAATCTAAGATAGAAAACACCTTAATCTACAAGTCCTCCCCTAATGTTTTAAAGGAGTTGCTCAATTCACACTTGCGCTTTGCTTCGATTCATCAACGGAGAGGCATTGAATATAAACGTACAGCCACTATTATAAAAAGCGTGCTCGATATTAGCGGCTGAAGTCCAAGTAATTGCACTATCTGCCGCTACGAGCGCTGCAAGAAAAAAGCGGGAGAAGTTTAAGAAATTATACAGTAGTATTGTCTGTTTAACTATAGTTGAAAATTCTGCCGCAAGATAGCAGCAGCGAGCGCTCTCGCATAAGGGATTCTAATGATGGAGGAAGTACTGAAAACGCGTTTGCCTCGTTTCAGCTCGAATTAAACTTTGCGTTATACCGATGTGAAAACGGCCATAACGGTCAGCTGACCTTTGAAAGTTCGAGTAAGGTTGAAGGTCTTCCGTGATATCTTTCGTTATTGCTCTGTTCTGTTGAAGCACAGATTTTCTTTCCTTATTGGCTGGTGTAACAAAGCGGTTCTTTTATGGTGACAACCTAACAGCTGGTTTCTAGTTAGTGCTCCAATAGTAAGTGCTAGATTAACATAATGACTAATTATATTTTGCATTCTGTTTTGACGAAATATTAAATCAAAGATTGCCTAATCTCCAATCGCAATAAGTTGATACATATGATCAACATATTTTGTGATTTTTAGCTTTGTTGGCTGCTACATTGTGTTATACGTTTCTGAGTACAGTAGGCTATTTTTTTTTTTTTTTTTTTTTTTTTTTTACGCCGATTATTGTGCACACTTGGGCTAATGCAGACGATGGGATGATTTATAGCGTACGAAAATGCCAAGCCCTCGCCGGGAATCGAACCCGGGTCCTCGGGGTGAAAGCCCAGTACGCTATCAACTAGGCCACCGAGGCGGCTTATTTTTTGGGGGGGGGGGAGCTTCACACGTCTAACGGTAGTGCGGGACAAATATTTTGAAATTAGACTTAAAAATATAACCTTCTTTACTTCATCACAAAAAAATTAAGTTCTAATACTTAAAATAACTCAATTACCAATTAGGACCTGTTTAGACAAAAGTTACCAGAAGAATGTTTCTGGAGAGTCGCTACAAACGAGACTGTATAAACATGTAGACCCAATTACAAGTATTATGAAATAACGAAGAATTGCCCATCTCTTCCACATCCTTAGGATGCCCAACAGCAGGTTTCTGAAACGGCTGGTCATGAGAAATATTAATAGGAAAGACCCAATGACTCTATCGGTTCCTGGGTCTGTCAGGACATCAGAAGCATTTTGAAAAACATCAGGTTTGACGTAGAAAAGCCGGAACGACGAGGGACGGTGGAGGTGTCAGACGAGGTCAGGAGGATAGGATGAAGGAAGTACTGGAGGAAGTTGTAATCCTCACAGTGCACTAACACGGATAAGAAGGACTGAAATATTGACTCAAAGTGGTCCCATGTGGCCTAAAAAGTTTTAAAAAACTATTACTTCTGTTAATTCTTCATCTGAACTACTGTTATAACTTTTGATATTCGTGAACTCATTGCAATTAAAGCCTAAAATCAACTTAATAGGTTATATTGTTATGGCCAGTAAATAAATTAAAGAATTCCTATGCAACATAAAATTTTGAAGCTGTAGTTAAATCGTATTCAGAATAAATGAAGCCCAACAAAAAATCACAAACGAAACTTTGACAACGTTGTAAATTTTGTAGTAACAATTATTATTCTACAATTAAAATATTTAATTAACCGACTATCGGGGCATTAAATTAATAAGAGATTAGCAGTAAACGGTCGTTCTCAAAACTGAAATCGATTATTTAATTAATGATTAAGTTTAACGGTGGATTAAAAATAAGTTAATGACTCCTAGAAACGTGCTAATAGGTGAATAAATTGTAGCAATATCTTCCATAAAGTGAAATGAGCAATTAGCTGCCTATATTTACAATTAAGCAGTAACTAACTTGTGCTTTGGTTAACTGGTTAACTTTTGCCTACACTAGTTTTCCGTTTAAGATAATTACGCTTTTCGTCGTGTCACAACGTTACAGTTTCGAAAAAAACGCAGATTTGTATAAAAAATAGTGACATTGAAGAGGAATCGCGAAAAAGTATAAAAGAACAGTTACACAGTGCAGACACTGGATATAAACGTACGAGAAGCCACCATTATAAAAAACGTGCTTGATATCAGCTGCTAAAGTCCAAGTAATTGGATTATCTGCCGCTAGGCACGCTGTAAGCTGCAAGGACATGAGTTGGGACGTTTGAGAAAATATACAGTAGGGGTGGGCGTTTCTGCTATTTTTACAAAACGTCAACAAACTGTTTGTTGAGGAAATAAGCTGCTTTTTAAAACAGTTGGAAAAAACACGTTTAGAAAACTGAAACTCAAAGTTGTATTAGCAGCTAAAACATAAAGCACATACGTTCAGTTTTCTAAGACTACTTTTTCATTCCCACTGCCACCATGTCCTTAACTTTTTTTGGGTGTAAAGCATTTAGGAAGGATAAAAATAATCCTTATAAGTGTAGTAACAATTAAATTACATTCTCAAAACGTAATAATTATGCACGCCATTTTATATTTACAAAATGCAATGAATTTCTCATAGAAGCATTCTTTTTTTACTTAAAAATTAAATAGTCCTTTGCATATTTGCTGAAATGCAAACGGTTTAGAATATTTTTAGTTGATTAAAAAATATTGACGATTGATAATAAATATAAAAAATATGTTTAAATAAAATTAGGCTCTGTATCTACAAAATGTGAGAGGTTGTTACTAAAACTCGCAACAAAATAGAGATAAACGTTGACATTGACCAAACAGTTCTTACTTCACTACAAGCAACAAGCAACTTTGGAATAAAGGGAAAAAGAATAAAAGCAGGTAGAAGAAAAGCAGTTAGCAGGAAAACAGTTTTAGCGCTTGCGGCAACGTTCGAATAGTGTTCTATTCCTTGTTTAACAAATCATAAACTAGTCCAAATCAAACTGCTTGTTTCCGTTTGAAAAAGCAGTTTGTTTGTCGTTTATAGAAAATCAGTTTTTTTTAACAGTTTGGTGTTTTCTGCCCCAACACTAATATACAGTACTATTATTTATTTAACTGTAGTTGAACACTCTGCGCAGCAGCGAGAACTCAAGTACCTCTCATATTGGTTATCATTCTGGTACGTTTACAGTCTATAAGGGTAACTTCTAGTCATTTCCCACTGAAATTCTATTCCGCAGGTTAGGTTAGTGGTAAACAGTGCTTCAAACTGACGTTGTGGTGTCAAAGATGTTGGAGGAGGTTAAGTTGAACTTGATGTGTCAAATAATACAGTCTGTCCAAAAGCATAACTGACTAGAATAGTGCAAAAATGTAATTATCGATTAGAAAGTCTTATGATCAGTATAGTGTAGGAGGAATTCGTTTCCTATTGGCCTGTAGACACGCTTCTTTAAAGACAGTAAAATCTCAGAAAACGAGTTGATACGTTTCCTATTGACCTGTAGACACGCTTCTTTAAAGACAGTAAAATCTCGGAAAACGAGTTGATACGTTTCCTATTGACCTGTAGACACGCTTCTTTAAAGACAGTAAAATCTCGGAAAACGAGTTGATACGTTTCCTATTGACCTGTAGACACGCTTCTTTAAAGACAGTAAAATCTCGGAAAACGAGTTGATACGTTTCCTATTGACCTGTAGACACGCTTCTTTAAAGACAGTAAAATCTCGGAAAACGAGTTGATACGTTTCCTATTGACCTGTAGACACGCTTCTTTAAAGACAGTAAAATCTCGGAAAACGAGTTGATACGTTTCCTATTGACCTGTAGACACGCTTCTTTAAAGACAGTAAAATCTCGGAAAACGAGTTGATACGTTTCCTATTGACCTGTAGACACGCTTCTTTAAAGACAGTAAAATCTCGGAAAACGAGTTGATACGTTTCCTATTGACCTGTAGACACGCTTCTTTAAAGACAGTAAAATCTCGGAAAACGAGTTGATACGTTTCCTATTGACCTGTAGACACGCTTCTTTAAAGACAGTAAAATCTCGGAAAACGAGTTGATACGTTTCCTATTGACCTGTAGACACGCTTCTTTAAAGACAGTAAAATCTCGGAAAACGAGTTGATACGTTTCCTATTGACCTGTAGACACGCTTCTTTAAAGACAGTAAAATCTCGGAAAACGAGTTGATACGTTTCCTATTGACCTGTAGACACGCTTCTTTAAAGACAGTAAAATCTCGGAAAACGAGTTGATACGTTTCCTATTGACCTGTAGACACGCTTCTTTAAAGACAGTAAAATCTCGGAAAACGAGTTGATACGTTTCCTATTCCTGGTTCAGTTACTACCCTGTTCATAACAACAATCGGAGCATAGTATTGTAGTGTAGAATAACGTACACTGTGACAGGGGCTCTGTGGTCGAAGTGGTCAAAGCATCGGTCAGCTACTGCGAACTATAGTTGCGTAGTTCGTGCCGCAGTTGCTCCCGTTACTTTTCCCTTACCTTTAACACTGCTCCTCGTCCTCATTAGTCTAACGGGCCAAAAAATACACTGTGACAAATCTACATGCACAACAAATAATTTATGAGATTTATAAAAGAATTTTCTTTGAAAAGTGGGGTTATTGGAGCGGGCGCCGTGGTAAAACCCAGACCGATGACCTTGAAATCAGCACCGTATAGCACCATTCTGACGTATAGCAGAATGGTTTTGTGAAGGGACATTAAAAAAATTTACACACACGCGCGCGCGCGCGCGCGCACACACACATTCGATATTTTGTTCCGATTTGATTCAAACTTGGCACAAAAGTTCGATTTTGGTAACAGTTTAAACAAGTTGGTTACCCAGCAAAGTCCGTTCAACAGTTTCAAATTTTTAAAAACGCATAATTTTTGTGCCTTTTTGAAAATCCGATTTCACCAACGTAATCAGCGTTAAAAACTGCGTAAATCAGCATTTTGAAAGAGGCGCTTGCTATGGGAATGTCCATGAAGGTTATCTCATTTTGTCTGGTATTGCTTGTTAATTCACCGGCCAATGATAGAGATATCTAAAGTCGACTTGGGTCCGATAAACTGCAATATCCAGTTCAGTCGATCGGTCTGCCTCATTACTCTCAACTACCTTATGCCCCGTAACACAGTGAAGAGTAACCCGGATTCCGAGGGACAGAGCGGTGAGGTTCTTGAGATACTCCCAAAACAGTTTGGACCGAATTGTAGCACCCACAGTTGCTTTTATTGCTGCCTGACTATCGGTATACCTTTCCATGGTACATACCTCTCCTGTTCATGTGCACCCTGAGATTACGTGCCTTGTAATGATCTTCCTGAGTTGTGCTCTGCCCAAGACATCTGCCGTCCTTCATGAGGAACCTTATCCAAGAGGGAATGCTCATGAATTTTATCCCATCTTGCTTGTTAATCCACCTATTAATAGCCTGGCCAACGTGAGAGAAACCCCTATGTCGGCTCATGTCCGATAAACATGCAGGTCCTAGACCAGCCAGTCAGTCTACCTCATAATGACCCTCAGCCTCCTTATGCTTCGGAACCCAGGGAAGAGTAACTCGGTTACCCAGGGATAGAACGTTGAGGTTCTGCCGACACTCCCGAAACAGTTTGGACCAAACTGTAGGACACGCAGTTGCTTTGACTGTTGCCCGACTATCGGTATGAATATGCATACGAGTTTTCTTGAAGGCCCGTCCCAAATGTTCCCGAACACAGTCATTAATGGTCATTACTTAAGCTCGGATACTGTTGCAAACTGCCTCAGGGCAACAGCTTTCTTCGCCCTCGGTCAAAGACAATACACCCCAACATCAGTGCCTGTCTTCGTTTTGGAGCCGTCTATATACGTACTACGTAGAGGTGGGTAAGAAAACACCAAACTGTTAAAACAAACTGTTTTTCTATATACGAAAAACAAACTGCTTTTCCAAACGGAAACAAGCAGTTTGAATTGGACTGGTTCGTGTGATTTGTTAAACAAGGAACAGCAGTTTGGACTTCCCCACCACCTACGTTCTATTCGAACGTTGCCGCAAGCGCTAAAACTTTTTTCCTGCTATTTTCCCACTGTTTTCTTGCAAACACATTTTCTTTAACCTGCTATACTTTTTCCCTCTATTTCAAAGTTGCTTGTTGCTTGTAGTGAAGTAATAACTGTTTGGGCGTTGTCAAAGTTTATCTCTACTTTGTTGCGAGTTGTTTGAAAGTTTTAAATGTAAAATTTGTTGTTCAAACATTTTTTAAACTGTAAAAACAGCCATAATTGTGTTTTATATTAGTTTTCTCCGTAGTTTACTTTGTGTTTAGAAATTTAAAAAATATTTAGTGGACAATTTTGAAAGTTTTTTTTACTTTTTTTATGTTTTTAGAATTAAGTGCATAGTTTTAAATTATTTATTGGATGTGTGGACTTTTTAAAATTCACAATATCTACTCTTGTATATACCTTGAATAATTTTAGGTTATTTTAGTACTTTTTCTAAAATTTTCTTTAAAGACATTTGTTTTATTAAATATGTTGTTACAATGAAGTTTATATTTTATTCTGTGTTGAAAAATGGAGAACTTATTTTTTCGCTAATGCTAATATTAATAACCTATCATTAACCTATAATAACCTAATGTTATTAACCTATAATTTTGTAACTATATAGAGCTAATTTTATTTAAACACATTTGGCCTATGTTCTTATTGTAACACATATTGTAGGCCTACTATTAAGGTTACTTTTTTCAGCGTTGAAAAGTGAAAACCTACTTTCTCCCAAACAAAAATATGACAGTAACATCTCACATTTTGTAAATACATAACCTAATTTTATTTAAACGTATTTTTTATATTTATTATCAATCATCAATATTTTTTAATCAACTAAAAATATTCTAAATTGTTTGCATTTCAGTAAATATGCAAAGGACTATTTAATTAAGTAAAAAAAAGAATGCTTCTATTAGAAGTTCATTGCATTTTGTAAATATAAAATTGCATACATATATATTACGTTTTGAGAATGCAATTTAATATTTCATTATTACTACACTTATAAGGATTATTTTCTTCTAAATGCTTTACACCCAAAAACAGTTAAGGACATAGTGGTAATGGGAATGAAAAAGTAGTCTTAGAAAACTGAACGTTTGTGCTTTATGTTTTAGCTGCTAATACAAGATCCAGTTTCATTTTTCTAAACCTGTTTTTTCCAACTGTTTTTCCAAACAGTTTTTTTTTTTGTTCAACAAACTGTTCGTTGATATTTTGTAAAAATAGCAAAAATGCCAATTCCAAGTACTACGTCTCCAGATTTTCCCCCACACATGATCTTAATGCGCGGCATATTTTCTCGTCGATAAAAAATGATTCATTCATCTCCGTTAGCGTAGCCATAACTTTGGTGTAAACAACACACCTACTTCGATATGTCAAGAGTTTACTACGCAGCGCTGTACAATAATGACACAGCCATATCAATGGATTGTAAACATAAACCACTCTGTAGACATACACGGCCGCGGGCCGACCAACCTGTGTAACTAGTTTGTACTATTCGATAAACTACGACTTGAATGAATCCGCTTCACACTCGTTCTTAATACGAGTATCTGTATGACAGACTTCTCGTTTCAATTGTTATTTTTATAACTCGGTATTTGTGTTTTATTTTTCAAAGTTACTTCTTAACGTTTCACATGGATGCAAAGAAATAGGTAGCCATTTTATCCACAAGTGCAAGTAAATTTATATTTCGATTTATTTTTACGACGTGATAACCAACGGCGAATATGGAGGCTGGGGCATCGTTACAGTACTGTTTTTGGCCAAAAATTCACGAACAAGCGATGAAGTGTGAGCTGTTGCATTATCGTGGTGCAAAAGCCATTAATTGTTTGTCCACAGATCCGGACGTTTTTTCGGATTGCTTCACGCAAACGACGTTGAACTTGTAGGTAGTACTCCTTACTGACCGTTTCACCTGGTGGCAGGAATTCGTGACGCACTATGCCATTAATATCGAAGAACACAGTGAACCGCACGTGTCGAGCGTTTTTCGGTCTTGGTCAGCCAGAATGCCTCCATTGGGATGATTGAGCCTTAGTTTCGTCATATCTGTAAACCCATGTTTCGTCACCTGTTATAATACGTTTCAGTAATTCGGCATCGTCGTTGACTTCATTTAGTGACTCCTGAGCAACTTCCATTCGCCGCTGTTTTTGTTCAAAATTCAACAATTTTGTAACGAATTTTGCTGCCACACGTTTCATACACAAAACACTGGAAAAAATGTCATGACATGATCCAATCGATATGCCAACATCATCAGCGACCTCTCTAATTGTGATTCGGCGATTTTTCATAACCATTTCTTTCACTTTTTCCACGGTTTCATCTGTTGATGTGCTGGGGCGTCCAGGGCGTTCGTCATCTTTAACGTCTTCACGGCCTTCTTGGAAACGCTTATACCACTCGTAAACTCTTGCTTTACTCATAGCAGACTCACCATAGGCTTTTGTTAACATTTCACACACTTTGTTACACTTTATTCCATTTTTTACGCAAAATTTGATACAAATTCTTTGATCCATTTCTTTTAACAAACGAAAATCGCCGAGCTCATAAAAACACGACTAACCTTAGTGGCTGTCACAGACAAAGTCAACAATGAAAACAGCTGAAAGTTTTATCATACTTCAAGGGCATGTATACAAAAATGGACATAATAAAAAAAATGTTTGACAATCTCCAAGACTCTCCAAGACCGCGAAATTTAAAAATTCTCGTTACTTTCTGAACACACCTCGTATATTTCAATGTAATGTATGAACATTTGCGCAGTAAATACGTAACATTTATTTATCTATATAATATTTATTTTATTTGTAGGTTATTCTGCTGTTGATTATTTATTTAATTTTGTTTCAGGTGACTTACTGTTCCAAGAATGGATGATCCAAGTTATTTGCTGTAGTACCATTACAGACCGAGTCGTCAAAACATTTTAAGTACAAAACGATTTATATAACTTAATTGATTTAGCCTTCTCTATTTTAAAATTAGGCTAGTTTATTTACGTAAGGTTCTCGGTGGTTCTTGTTTTACAGTTCTCAGGTGTTGAAGAACTGTCACTAAATTTTCCATCCAATTATCAATTATTCTTTACACGCAATGAGTACAGGGTTTGCCAAAAGTAGCGGACGTTTATTATAATAGGCCTGACTTTAATACAAGTCGTTATACCTTAAATTTTGTATGTTTAAAAAATTATAGGTACACAGAAAAACTATCTAACTTCTTGAAAAAGGTTCATTATTTTTCATTATTCAAAATTCTTTTTCATGTATCTCATCGTAGTAAATTTTGAAATGAAAGACGGCTCGAGAGTAAATCAGAAAATTATACTTGACGGAGGTCAGGTCCTTTATTTGGTTCGTAGTGTCAGTTTCATATACAGTATGACCATTGAATACAAACCGGAATAGAACTACAGCCGCCATTATAAAAAGTGCGCTCGATAATAGCGCCTAAAGTCCAAGTAATTCGACTATCTGCCGCTATAAACGCTGCAAGCTGTCAAGACAATGTTGAAGACGTTTAAGAAAATAGTAATATTATCTGTTTACCGCAAGATGTCACCAGCAGCGAGCGCTCACATGTCATAAGGGTTATCATTGTACTAGGTTTATATTCAATGGTAGGACCAAAGTTTGGGCAAAATCGGATGAATTGATTTTGTGAAATTTGGCCGATTTTTCGGTTTTTTATGTCGATAACTGACAGTCCGGGTGTTGGGAGTAATATAAAGACACCCCCCCCATTTGTTTACGACTTTAAGAAGTGCGTTTTAGCAAAATTTGATCAAATTCGTTACGGGAAATTTGAAAATGCAATTTTTATATTTTTTAAAGAAGTTTTGAACAGAACTTAATTTTGTTATTTTTTTAATTAAAAAATTGTCCTGAATATAGGAAAACTACACGTCCTATAGGTTAAGCCAAATTTCATCGAAAATTTGGTTTTCATTTTCACGAGTTAGGTCTACGCGTTGGATATAAACGTGCTAGAAGAATAGACCGTATTAAAGGTGTGAGCACTCGCTGCTAGTGGCATCTTGCGGCAGAGTGTTCAACTACAGTTGAATAGGTAATAGTACTGTCTATTTTCTCAAATGTCTCTCCCGTCTTTGGTAGCATGCAGCGTACGTAGCGGCAAATAGTCGAATTACTTGGACTTTACCTTCTCATATCGAGCACGCTTTTTATAATGGCGGCTGTACTTCTAGTCCTTTTATAATCACCATCCTAAACTGTGCATATATTTTCTTATAAGGGCCAACTATATAAGTATCAACGTTTGATTATTATCTAATTGTACTGATTTTGAGGAATTGAACGTGAAAAAGTTTGTGTAACGATTTAGCACCAGTATTTTTTTCGAATTTGGTATACTAACTTGTGAATTTTTATTTTATATTAATATTATTGACAGAATTTAACGAGTGAATTATAGAAATTAGATCTTTTTAAATTTTCTCCAGTGACAATTTTTCAGATTTTTGTCGATAACTGATCCTCATTTTTCTGAAACGCCCATCCATACGTTTTCTGTATATTCTTTCAGTTTTTGTGTCCCAAAGTCAGTGTTATAATTAAAACGTTTGTTACGTAAGGAATAAAGGGGCCTGAATATGCAACGTAGTTGAACGGTGAATCATTGTTAGGAAATTCTACCGTTGTGATGGCGTACAACTTTACAACTTGAATTTTATTTACATTTTCGTGACACATATAGCCTAGTCAAGTTAAAGTACGATAATTACCGTATCAGTAAAATTTTTAGATAGTACTGTATGTAAAAGTATTACCTCGGCGGTTATAAATAAAACGGTGTAAGAGGAAAAGAGAATTTTTAACACAAAAACCAATTTTCAACGCTTTAAGTGATTTTTACTTTAATAAAAATACACAATATTATGAACTAGTCACTATATTAAAAAAAACCGTATGAAAGCAATCGGCAAGGGAAAAAATTTTTTTAAACGGTCTGGTTTCTTAAAATTCGTCCCTCAAATTTAAAATAAAATTAATTTTCACTTCGAAAACGTAAAGAAAATATAATCAAACCCGATTGCGGCGTTGAATATACACGGACTAGAAGAATAGTTACTGTTATAAAAAGCGTGTTCGATATTAGCGGATAAAGTCCGAGTAGTTGGACTATATGCCGCTACGGACGCTGCTAGGACAGGGAGTGGATACGTTTGAGAAAATAAACAGTACTATTGTCTATTTTACTGTAGTTGAGCACTTTGTCGCAAGACGCTACCACAGCGCTAACATGTTTCTCAAAAGGTTAATATTCTAGTTTATATTCAATTATTGCGGCGAAGTTTATTTTATTTTGGATTTATATATTCAGTAAAAAATTTTTTTTTAACCAAAATTGTTTTAAACATTTTTTTTCTGTCGTTTAAAGTATAAGTTGTCGACAATAAACTGAAAACTTAACCTAAAATTTAAGTGTTTTAGCGAATCATAAAGAAATATATCATTCGATTACGTTGTGATCTACACATTCTCATCGTAAAATATTTTTTCTTGTATTTTTTTAAAAAAAGTTAAACATTTTTTTAAAGATCGACATTAAAAACGTCAAAAACCATTTTTGAAAATAATCATATATATTATTTCTCGAGAGCCTAGTTGGGCTTTCACCTCGAGGACCCGGGTTCGATTCCCGGCCAGGGCTTGGCATTTTCATACGCTATAAATCATCCCGTCGTCTGCATTAGCCCAAGTGTGCACAATAGTTGGACGTTAAAAAAAAATTTCTCGGGTCAACATTCCTTTTTCTCAACACATACTATTCGTACAGGCATAAAGGAGGTATCTTTAGAAAGATTTTTAACCGGCTTCTGACACTTCAAAACGTTTTCGCGCTACAACTTACTGTTTGTGGAAAATTTTAACATAAAAAACACTAGTAACTGTCATGCAAAACGGCAGCATGGATGCGCATGCGCGGCATCACAAATCAGACAATATTTTGTATATTTTACGAAGCTATTCTATTAATCACGAATAGACAATCCCATTAAAAGTGTCTCTTTTTGCGTAACATGCTTTGAACAATTTCAATATTTACTTAAAAGTCATTAAACTTAGGTTATGGCCCTACTGACAGTCCCCTATCCCTGCCCGTCGTATAAGCCTCGGGACAAGCATTTCGAATACCAAACACGTTTTTTGTTTTTTTTGTAGCGTCCGACTATTGTGCACACTTGAGCTAATGCAGACGATGGTATGATTTATAGCGTATGAAAATGCCAAGCCCTGGCCGGGAATCGAACCTGGGTCCTCGGGGTGAAAGCCCAGTACGCTATCAACTAGGCCACCGAGGCGGCCCAAACACATGTTTTGGACACTGTTTTTACACAAATACGATTTGCGATTTCTCCTTCCGTCGTTCATTTATCTATTGTTAATACGGACATCGTAATATACGAAGTGCAATTAAAATGTAAAATACAGTTAGATGTTATCAAACACGCCTTTTCAATTGACTAGAAGACAGTTTGCCTATTAAACATATTGCGTTTGCTATCACTATAAACAAGTCGCAGGGACAAACATAAGAGCAGGATTGTATTTACCAAATGCCGTCTTTACTCACGGACAATTGTATGTAGCCTTTTCAAGGGTAACTAAATCAACTAACATGTTTGTATCCATTAAAGAAAATGAAATACAAAAAGTACAAGAAGATTACATTCTTACATCAAATATCGTTTACAACGAGCTATTGTAATGTACTATAAAAATGTCTATTAAAAAAACAATTATCCGTATTGAAATGCATATACTGCAATGCCTCATAAATTTGTGATTATTATTTCAAACCGATCGCTTTTCGATTTATTTTTTAAACATTTTTTTTGTTTGTTAAATTTGTGAAACGTAATATAATGCTTCCACCGAATTTAAATTGAAATATTGTAAATTGTTTAGTTATATTTTTATGAAAAAAACAATAGATATGAAATGATATTCGATTGTGCACAATAGTCGGACGTTAAATACAAAAAAAAATGTTACTTGCATAATTTTGTATTCGTTTCGTGTCCATAATCTGATATTACACTGGCATTTTTTTTCGAATAACAGAACATTATTTTTAGTGGTAACAGATATCTTAGTGCGACACAGTGTTGACCTTCAGTCATCTGAAATAACCTCTAAACTTTTACGGTATTGATTGGAGGGTAGGCTTAAGTTAGGGTACGTTGCGATAGGGTAGCAATCCCCCTTCGGACTGGAAGGAGTAGAAGCCGAAACGGTGTTCAGTAAATGTACGGGTTGTATAACAAGCTTTTAACTTCAGCGAATAAAGGAAATAATCTTAAATTGCTTGAATTAATATATATATATATATATATATATATATATATATATATATATATATATATATATATGTGTGTGTGTCTGTGTGTGTGCTCTCTCTCTCTCTCTCTCTCTCTCTCTCTCTCACTCTCTCTCTCACTCACTCTCACTCTCTCTCTCTCACTCACTCTCACACTCTCTCTCTCTCTTACTCACTCTCTCACTCTCTCCCCCATCTCTGTGTGTGTGTGTGTGTGTGTGTGTGTGTGTGTGTGTGTGTGTGTGTGTGTGTGTGTGTGTGTGTGTGTGCGCGCGCGTGTGTGCGTGCGTGTCTCTCTCTCTCCCTCTGTGTGTGTGTGTGTGTGTGTGCGCGCGCGCGCGCGCGTGTGTCTCTCCCACTGTGTGTGTGTAAAAGTACGTAGCTTCGGTGGCCTAGTGGATAGCGTACTGAGCTTTCACCCCGAGGACCCGGGTTCGATTCCCGGCGAGGGCTAGGCATTTTCATACACTATAAATCATCCCATCGTCTGCATTAGCCCAAGTGTGCACAATAGTCGGACGTTAAACACCAAAAAACAAAACAAAAATGTAAAAGTACAAAAAATATTGTTTAAAGATTTTTATTAGTAGGCCTACCCAAAACAGTACTTGCGGTCACTTCGAATGGAATTTTTTTTACATGTAAAAACTAATTTTTATTGAGTAAATTTAAGTAATTTTATTAAAAGTAAAAAAAAAATACTCGTATTGTGTCTGCTCCGTTTATTTTTTTTTTTTTTTAGACGTCTCGGTGGTCTAGTGGATAGCCGATTCCCGGCCAGGGCTTGGCATTTTCATACGCTAAAAATCATCCCATCGTCTGCATTAGCTCAAGTGTGCACAGTAGTCGGACGTTAAAAAAAAATTATTTTTGTTGGCTATATTGTGTGCAGCGACGAAACCTAGGCCTACACCCCGGATACCAATAGAGTATCGATAATTTTCTTTCGATACCTAATTTATTTCATACTCAATATCACTACTAGTAATAGGTTATCGGTCAGTGGTATTAGATTATTTTGTAAAGCTTAAACAACACTTGTCGACCTCCGCAGGTGTGAACCTGAGATGTTTTACCCATGAAGTAACACTAAACCTAACCGAGATAACCACGTATGCTTGTTAGCACGTCCGTGACTTTGTCCAGTCATCCTACTGAAGCTATTTATATCTCAACAAAGCCTATGTGTAACAAATTAGGTTATGTTGGTATTATGTTATAATTACTTGGAACGTAGTTTCGTTTATTGTTTTTAGTATGCGTTATATATAATAATAACATATATGTTTCATGTATTGCTTTAGGTAAATCCATATACTGTATTTATTATTATAGTACTGTTTGTATTTTCATTTAATGGTTTTGAAAAGTAGGCTTATATATTACATGTCTTGTCTTGCGAGTATAAGAATTGGATTTGCGTATTGTCATTTAATGTTTTCGGTGTACATTGCAGTACGAGGTGTGTTCAGAAAGTAATGAGAATTTTTAAATTTCGCGGGCTTGGAGAGTCCGATTGTCAAACTTTTTTTTTATTATATTGGTATACATGCCCTTGAAGTATGATAAAACTTTCAGCTGTTTTCATTGTTGACTTTGTCTGTGACAGCCACTAAGGTTAGACGTGTTTTTATGAGCTCGGCAATTTTCGTTTGTTAAAAGAAATGGATCAAGAATTTGTATCAAATTTTGCGTAAAAAATTTAATAAAGTGTAACGAAGTGTGTGAAATGTTAACAAAGGCCTATGGTGAGTCTGCTATGAGTAAAGCAAGAGTTTACGAGTGGTATAGCGTTTGCAAGAAGGCCGTGAAGACGTTGAAGATGACGAACGCCCTGGATGAAAGCACATGGATGAAGCACATCAACAACCGATGAAAAAGTGGAAAAAGTGAAAGAAATGGTAACGAATAATCGCCGAATCACAATTAGAGAGGTCGCTGATGATGTTGGCATATCGATTAGATCATGACATTGTTTCCAATGTTTTGTGTATGAAACGCGTGGCAGCAAAATTCGTTCCAAAATTGTTGAATTTTGAACAAAAACAGCGGCGAAGGAGTCATTAAATGAAGTTAAGTGACCATGCAGAATTACTGAAACGTATTATAGCAGGTGACGAAACATGGGTTTACGGATATGACGTCGAAACTAAGGCTCAATCATCCCAGTGGAGGCATTCTGGCTCGCCAAGACCGAAAAAGACTTGACAAGTGCGTCGAACGTGAATGTTATGCTCACTGTGTTCTTCGATATTAATGGCATAGTGCATCATGAATTCCTGCCACCAGGTGAAACGGTCAATAAGGAGTACTATCTACAAGTTCAACACCGTTTGCGTGAAGCAATCCGAAAAAACGGCCGGATCTGTGGAAAAACAATTCATGGCTTTTGCACCACGATAATGCACCAGCTCACACACACTTCATCGCTTGTTCGTGAATTTTTTGCCAAAAACAGTACTGTAACGATTCCCCAGCCTCCATATTCGCCGGACATGGCGACTTTTTCCTATTTCCAAAAATAAAAAGAACCTTAAAGGGCCGTCGTTTTACAGCCGTAGATGACATTAAAAGCGCATCGCTGAAAGAACTAAAGGCTGTCTCAAAGATCGAGTTTGAGAAGTGTTTCGAGGATTGGAAGAAGCGCTGGCACAATTGCATAATCTCCAATGGGGACTATTTTGAAGGCGACAACTTCAATGTAGAAGAATAAATATTTTGTTCAAAAAATTTTAATTCTCGTTACTTTCTGAACACACATCGTAAATATAGTATTAAGTCTATGTATTGTTAATAATGTATTAAATGTCTTTGGTATGTGTTTTATACTTGCTAGTATAATAAAATTATTTCCTGTTCTGCAGTATCGATACATTGTTCTTATAGCAGTACCCTAGTAAAAGTATCGATAAAGCCCTACAGAACCTATTTATCTCACGAAGCTTTGCGGGTATCAGATTAGGTTATGTTCGTAGTATAATTACTTGAACTCAGTTTCATTTCTTGTTTTTAGTGCGTAATATATAATAATAATATATAATGTTTCATGTATTGCTTTAGGTAAGTAAATCCATACACTATATTATTATAGTATTTGTAAGTATTTTCATTTACCGTTTTTAATAAGTAGGCCTACATTACATGTCTTGTCTTGCGAGTATAAGAATTGGATTTGAGTATTTTCATTTAATGTTTTTGGTGTGCATAATACTATATCTGGTATATTTTAATTGTTTTGTTTTAATATGAAGTAAATATAGTATTATGTCTGTGTATTGTTAATAATGTATTAAATAATCGATGTGTTTTATGTCTCGATACTTGCTAATATGAGAAAATTCTTTTCGGTTGCGCAGTATCGATACTTTGTTCCCATACCAGTACCCTAGTAAAAGATCGATAATTTAGTTTCATCGAGTGTGTGTGTGTGTGAGAGAGAGAGAGAGAGAAGAGAGATGTATGCGCAGAAACACTGCGCACAAGACCGATCTACACTGAAAGTTCTAGAACAGTTGCTTGTACCGTCAAGGTCACGCCATGTCACACAACGCAGTACGAGTTTGGCATTCTTTCTTTGTAACAAATCAGATATAACTTTACGATTGTTTTTAATGCCCATACATACAGGCTGTGTGATTAAAAGTTATGGACATTAATTGTGTAATACTGTATTGTGCAGAAGAGAAATTCCTTATGAAAATACACGTTTCTGAAAACCCAATGCTTTGTAATGCAGTATAAATGAATTGTTACAATCGGTTTTTATAGCTTTTCTTTTTAATGGACCTTAAAAATTATCCGTGTTTCAATTTTTTCAAAGCATTTCGTGCAATAAAATGTGATGTTATTGGTATGATCTTTATTTCTGCTTGGAATGTAATTTTGTTGAATACACTCGTATGTCTATCAGAACTTATTGCTATACTCTGCCGTACGTAGTAGAGGTGGGCGTTTCTGCTATTTTTACAAAAGTCAACAAACTGTTTGTTGAGGAAAAAAGCTGCTTTTTAAAACAGTTGGAAAAAAACAGGTTTAGAAAACTGAAACTCAAAGTTGTATTAGCAGCTAAAACATAAAGCACATACGTTCAGTTTTCTAAGACTACTTTTTCATTCCCACTGCCACCAAGTCCTTAACTGTTTTTTGGGTATAAAGCGTTTAGAAAGGATAAAAATAATCCTTACAAGTGTAGTAATAATTAAATTACTGAAGTGTAAAGTTAGGGACAACTGGTTGAAGGAGGTGGAACAGGACTTGGAGGAACTGGGAATAACCAAGGAGCAATTGGCAGGAAGAAGGGAAAAAGCGATCTTAAAAAGTCAGGAAACCCAATTACAGTTTAGGGAAAAACGTCCACGAAACGTAGTATATTAGGAAGAACTCAGACTTCAGAGATCAATAAGATTTAATAAATTCTGGGAAGAACGCAGAAAAACCAAAAGACTTAATTAAATTGACTATGTGTGCTCCAATGTGGGCTTAAATTTGAAAAAAAAAAATTACATTCTCAAAACGTAGTAATTAGGTAGCCATTTTATATTTACAAAATGCAATGCATTTCTGATATGAAGCATTCTTTTTTTACTTAAAAATTAAATAGTCCTTTGCATATTTACCAAAATGCAAACGATTTAGAATATTTTTAGTTGATTAAAAAATATTGATGATTGATAATAAATATAAAAAATATGTTTAAATAAAATTAGGCTCTGTATTTACAAAATGTGAGAGGTTGTTACTACAACTCGCAACAAAATAGAGATAAACGTTGACATTGACCGAACAGTTCTTACTTCACTACAAGCAACAAGCATCTTTGGAATAAAAGCAGTTAGCAGGCAAACAGCAGGAAAACAGTTTTAGCGCTTGCGGCAAGGTGGGTGTGGTAGTGCCCCCCCCTTTCCTTGTTGGTAGTGCGGGTGTAGTAAAGCCGTTCTTTGTTTAACCAGTCCAAATCCAACTGCTTGTTTCCGTTTGAAAACGCAGTTTGTTTGTCGTTTATAGAAAAGCAGTTAGCAGGCAAACAGCAGGAAAACAGTCTTAGCGCTTGCGGCAAGGTGGGTGTGGTAGTGCCCCCCCCGTTCCTTGTTGGTAGTGCGGGTGTGGTAAAGCCGTTCCTTGTTTAACCAGTCCAAATCCAACTGCTTGTTTCCGTTTGAAAACGCAGTTTGTTTGTCGTTTATAGAAAAGCAGTTAGCAGGCAAACAGCAGGAAAACAGTCTTAGCGCTTGCGGCAAGGTGGGTGTGGTAGTGACCCCCCCGTTCCTTGTTGGTAGTGCGGGTGTGGTAAAGCCGTTCCTTGTTTAACCAGTCCAAATCCAACTGCTTGTTTCCGTTTGAAAACGCAGTTTGTTTGTCGTTTATAGAAAAGCAGTTAGCAGGCAAACAGCAGGAAAACAGTCTTAGCGCTTGCGGCAAGGTGGGTGTGGTAGTGCCCCCCCCGTTCCTTGTTGGTAGTTCGGGTGTAGTAAAGCCGTTCCTTGTTTAACCGGTCCAAATCCAACTGCTTGTTTCCGTTTGAAAACGCAGTTTGTTTGTCGTTTATAGAAAAGCAGTTAGCAGGCAAACAGCAGGAAAACAGTTTTAGCGCTTGCGGCAACGTGGGTGTGGTAGTACCCCCCCGTTCCTTGTTGGTAGTTCGGGTGTGGTAAAGCCGTTCCTTGTTTAACCGGTCCAAATCCAACTGCTTGTTTCCGTTTGAAAACGCAGTTTGTTTGTCGTTTATAGAAAAGCAGTTAGCAGGCAAACAGCAGGAAAACAGTTTTAGCGCTTGCGGCAACGTGGGTGTGGTAGTGCCCCCCCGTTCCTTGTTGGTAGTGCGGGTGTAGTAAAGCCGTTCCTTGTTTAACCAGTCCAAATCCAACTGCTTGTTTCCGTTTGAAAACGCAGTTTGTTTGTCGTTTATAGAAAAGCAGTTTTTTTTACAGCTTGGTGTTTTCTGCCCCTCCACTAGTACTTAGTACAGAAATAAGTTTTGATAATGGAGATACCGCGAAACGTGTCGACAGATGGTTGTAGGCTAGTAAAAATATAATTTACAAAAATTGAAATATCTATTTTCTTTTTTTCAAAAGATTATATATGGCAAGTATGACTTAAATTATATTTCTTTTATATACTTTTTGATTTAACATTAATAACATCCCTTAAATATTTCACAACATAGTTACACATTTTTTTGAACAAATAAATTTTTGTTTTTGCATAACAGTTATAGTTAATATGAGAATATAACCTTACTATAATATTTTGTTATGTACTGCTTATGAATGATACGAAATCAAACCATCATTGGCGAGTATTCATTTTCAGTATTCGTATATATACAATTTTTTTTACCAAACAATTTGTTTTGATGTATTCAATTTTTGTCAGCCCGAATAAAATGTTACACATTGTCATTCTATAATTGAAATAATTATTGATCAAATCATCACTAGCAAGTAGGCTATACATTTTATTATTATTTGTATACATACATTCCTTTTTTCCTCTATATAAGTATTGCATTGTTATAAATGAATATGTTGCATTATTTATTTTTTTTATAAACATGTAACGAATTAAAGTAAATGATTTGGCAAACCTAATTGGGATGAGATTATCGTTATGAGTAAAGTTTAAATTTCAATTGAATTAATTTTTATTAATGAAAGACCATTCAGCACTATGAACAATACTAGCTCGGTCGTCGTTCTTTAACTTTTAAGCAAAAAAATTACATAACAAACAGGAAGTAGTAAACAGTCCATTATAAATGTTAAATCGCTTTGAATTCATTCGCACACACGCACGCACGCGCGCGCGCGCGCGCACACACACACACACACACACACACACACACACACACACACACACACACACACACACACACACACACACACACATACAGACATACACACGGATGCACACGCACGCGCGCGCGCGCACACACACACACTCACATACATACATTTTTTTGTGTGTTTAACGTCCGACTATTGTGCACACTTGGCCTAATGCAGACGATAGGATGATTTATAGCGTATGAAAATGCCAAGCCCTGGCCGGGAATCGAACCCGGGTCCTCGGGGTCCTAGTACGCTATCAATTAGGCCACAGATGCTACGTACTTACACACACACACACACACACACACACACACACACACACACACACACAGTGATCTAGAGGTCAAGATCTTTGCTCATTTCAAGATCACGGGCCTGGGTCTTAGCATGATGGCTACTCAACGGAAATTCGTTAAAAACATGAGGTCAAGACCGCACTAAATTACACTTTGTACGTTTACCTAGATAAACCTACTACTTGTATCTAGTGGCCTTGGATTTGAGCGTTTACAGAAATCATGTTTGTGGTCAGTTTTATCCTCGGCGCAAGCTTTCTGATTGATTATGCTGAAATTTATATTTATATACCAAGTTTATTTATATACCAGTTTATATTTATATATCAGTTTTTATTTATATACCAATTTATATTTATATACCAATTACTATCCTGAAATTCACGGCACACGCTCCCAATAGAATCATTAGACAGGACACAAATTTTCTCACGTTAATTGTTTCCACAAACAAAAATTGGTTCAAATTTTGTACTGCAACAATAAAAACGTATAATCATTTGAATTCATCAAAATCGGCATGTATAGAGTATAGATATAGTTTTTGAAGAAGGAGGCTCTCCGAAACGCGTCAACGGAAGTAGAATTGACAAAGCTAGGGAAGGCAGATCATTATACTGAACACAGTAACAATAATCCTAGCAGAAAAGAAGAAGAATATAAAAAAGAGTTTCTTAAGTTGTAAAAGAAATTTCTGTAGGCTACATAAAATTTCTGGTTTGTGGTTATTTTTTTGCATTATATATTATTATAATTATGTTTTCCTTAAACGCACTAATTAAGCAACACTGAACGTCTTTCGAAAATTATAAACAAATTATCATAATTATTTATATTGTTTTCAATTTAATAATTTTAAAGAACAAAAATTGTCGTGTTGTTATAAATCTTTGTTGTTTTTTTGGAAATTCACTTCCGTTTCGCCAGCGTGGCAGTTGCGTTCAGCTATAATATTTATCTGTCAACAATTAACGTGTTACCAAGCGACTGCTAAGGTGATAATTAGCGCTAATGATTATGTTTACGACACGCGTTTTGCTGTTAAAGATTCGCCATTTTGTGTTGCTACGCAGATTACAGTTTACGTGTAACACTGAATATAAATGGACTGGAAGTACAGCAACTGTTATAAAAAACGTGCTCGATATCAGTGGGTAAAGTCCAAGTAGTTACACTATCTGCCGCTAGGAACACTGCGCGTTTGAGAAAATAAACAGTACTGTTGTGTGTTAAATGAGATGCCATAGCTACGAGCGCTCACATCCCACATAAGGGGAAATTCTAGTACGTTTATATTCCTCTTATTATGTAACTGCAAAAAATGGGCGTGGCTAAGAAATCACGAATAACGACTACACACTGCTCTCTGATGTTTACGACACGCGTTTTGCTGTTAAAGATTCGCCATTTTGTGTTGCTACGCAGATTACAGTTTACGTGTAACACTGAATATAAATGGACTGGAAGTACAGCAACAGTTATAAAAAACGTGCTCGATATCAGAGGCTAAAGTCCAAGTAGTTACACTATCTGCCGCTAGGAACGCTGCGCGTTTGAGAAAATAAACAGTACTGTTGTGTGTTCAATGAGATGCCATAGCTACGAGCGCTCACATCCCACATAAGGGTTATAATTCTAGTACGTTTATATTCTTCTTATTACGTAACTGCAAAAAATGGGCGTGGCTAAGAAACACGAATAACGACTACACGCTGTTCTCTGCTGTTTACCAAAATATAACGTGAATAATCGCCGGAGAATCGCTTTCAGGCGAAATATACTATTATTTTTTATATATATAACAGTTATTTCGACTACTAGTAACCGTTATTAACAGTTTATTTTAAATACGTTACTAAAAAATCTAATGATGTTTTCTGAAACCGAGTAGGTCCTGTGTATGCAGATAGATAATGGCTTGTAGGTCGCATGACTGATTAGTTCTTCATTAAATGGAAGTATAATGCGTCTTTGTTGGCATGGAGACAGGCTGGAAGATCTTCAATGAAGCAGTGGCCTGTAGTATGGTTAAAAGAAGAATATGATTGTACTTGAAAAATATGAAGAACAGTTTGAACACTACTTGAATGATCAACGTTAAACTGTTGCCATAACATGTTGTCACGTTGTGCGTATAGCTTATCTAAAAATGCACCATCCGGCAACAATGTTCGCTGTTGTTTTTCAAAACCAATTTTTGTGTGATAGTATGCAAACGTTAGGTCGAAGAATGTAGAGAGGAAAATCATTTTAAAGACTTCTTCCTGTTGACCTGTCAACGTTGCCATTGCCATCTTGTTCTCACTGCGTATTATGAATGCATCATCGGGCAACAATGCTCGTTATCGTTTTCCCGATCCTATTATTGTTTCATAGTAAGCAAAGTTACGTTGGTAGACGTTGATCCGGCGTCTTACGATTTCTAGTTTCCATTTTCTCTGTCTTTGACAGATTTTTATCCAGTGCCCCCTCTCTCTCCCTCCCTCCCTCCAATAAAGTCTCGGTCTTCCTCTTTTTCTGCGACCATTTCCATTTTAGGATCTGTTAGGGAAGTCGCTTTTCGTCCATCCTTTGGACATGTATCGCGTCCCTACGTGGCGGATAGGGGAAAGCTCTAATCGGCTGCCGGCGAGTAGGTGGGAAATACAATACCACCCGCGGACTAACAAATGGGCTGGAGGGGAGAGTCCTAGCTGTAGAGAAAGCAACACATGTACGAGAAGGATACTCCGAAATTAAACCCTGGTCCTCCAAGTTGGGCGTTGAGGCTTTTTTTAAGTTTATACTTTATTATGCCAGTTAGACTAATGATGACGACGGATCAGTGTTAACGGTAAGGGAAAAGCAACGGCGGCTCGGAACTAAGAACCTTTAGGTGCGCAGTTGACTAATGCAGTAGACTGACCGGTGCTTTGGCCACTTCAAACTAAATAAATGGAACAGTACATAACATTTCACAAATGTTCTCATAAAACTGTTATTTCTCTTAAAAATACGACTCTAAAATAGTGAAACTTAATGTAAAAACGTCTCCTTTAATGTCCTTTCAGTCTGCAGAGTTCGTAGCGGCAGATAGTGCAATTACTTGGCCTTTAGTCGCTAATATCGAGCACGCTTTTATAATGGTAACTGTACTTCTAGTCCGAGGGATCAGTGTTAACGGTAAGGGAAAAGCAACTGCGGCTCGGAACTAAGAACTTTTTGGTGCGCAGTTGACTAATGCAGTAGACTGACCGATGCTTTAGCCACTTCAAGCTAAATAAATGGAACGGTACATAATATTTCACAAATGTTCTTATAATACTGTTACTTCTCTTAAAAATCCGGCTCTAAAACAGTGAAACAATGTAAAAAAGTCTCCTTTAATGTCCTTGCAGTTTACAGCGTTCGTAGCGGCAGATAGTGCAATTATTTGGACTTTAGTCGCTAATATCGAGCATGCTTTTATAATGGTAACTGTACTTCTAGTCCGAGGGATCAGTGTTAACGGTAAGGGAAAAGCAATTGCGGCTCGGAACTAAAAACTTTTTGGTGCGCAGTTGACTAATGCAGTAGACTGACCGATGCTTTAGCCACTTCAAGGTAATAAATGGAACGGTACATAACATTTCACAAATGTTCTTATAATACTGTTACTTCTCTTAAAAATCCGGCTCTAAAACAGTGAAACAATGTAAAAACGTCTCCTTTAATGTCCTTGCAGTTTACAGCGTTCGTAGCGGCAGATAGTGCAATTACTTGGACTTTAGTCGCTAATATCGAGCACGCTTTTATAATGGTAACTGTACTGCTAGTCCGTTTATATTCAGTGACAGTACAAACCAAGTTAGGTAAACGCAAAAGATTTTATCACCCGGCCATCTGAACAAGAATGGAAACTGTGTAAACCAGTTGGTTTGTCGTATGCAACCGGTCTTCTGGCGCCGAACACCCTAACGGGTAATACGCGTAATTTTACACTACGCCCTTGTGTGTAACGGAATTACGTAATTTATATTGGACACTGAAATAACAAACACACAGGCTCAGGCTCGCTTTGTAATGTGTGAATAATATGAAGTTAGATTAGTGAGTCGGTTGTGTCATTCAAGTATATTGCGTACGGGAGTTTCTTCACGTAAGTGGTTCAAATAAGCGGCCTTTCAGAAATAAGATAAAACTTTAAATGACTAACATTTTATTGTGTAAATTATTTGGAAAGTGTATGTGATTTCAGTCAGGAACGTAATGTCACTTCTTTCCCTTTATGTTTATTATCACAGTTGTTCGAAGTTACCGCCATTATTTACTTGAAAACAGTGCTCAATACACTACGCAAAACATTCCTTAACGTGTTACCGTCTTTGGAAGAAGTTGTTTTTTATTAAGTTTGTCTAGCTGTTAGCGGTATTTGCCATCGACAATGTCACCCTGTCCCACTATCAGACAGTTACAGGTATTATTATTGAAAGAGGGGACTCGTGGATGCGGCTAAAGCACCGGTCAGTCTGCTGCGTCTCTGAACTGCGCATCTTAAGGTTCGTAGTTCTAGCCGCAGTTGTTAACCCTGCGTTTGCCTTACCGCTAACACTTATCTCGTCTTCGTTACCTTAACTGGCGTAAAGTAGTAAGATAAGGGCGTAAATGGAAGAAAGAGCCGAGTAAGATGATAGAATCAATATATGCCCTAAAATTGAAATTGTAAATTTAATTTTAATGCAGATTAAAAAATTGTTTGCGAAGAAGGTACTGTACGCTGTAGTGAGTCATCGCTGTGAGTGCGGCGTTGCCAGATGGTGACAGTCTCAAAAGAAAACTTAAGGCGGACCAACTATCAATCAAATATATAATTTCTTCTTTCAGTTCAACAGTTGCATGTTTATTAAAGTGGCCCTGAAATGTAAGAAAAACTAAACCTACTCAAAATTCATCGAAATATGTTTCGTTTAGCCTTCTGCGTTATAGCCTAGTTGATAGCGTACTAGGCTTTCACCCCGAGGACCCGGGTTCGATTCCCGGCCAGGGCTTGGTATTTTCATACGCTATAAATCATCCCATCGTCTGCATTAGCCCAAGTGTGCACAATAGGCGGACGTTAAACACAAAAAAAACCTGCGTTAGGAAGAGGCACGTACAGCCGAGTATAAATGTACTAGAATGATAACCCTTATGAGAGTTGCGAGCGCTCTCTACTAGTAGCGGCAGTGTTCAACTACAGTTAAATTAGTATTGTAAAATTCTCAAACGTTTCCATCCCCTGTCCTTGCAGCGTTCGTAGCGGCAGTTAGTCCAATTACTTGGACTTCAGCCGCTGATAACGAGCACGCTTTCTAGACACACGGTCCTTTAAGAAGCCCGCACAGCCAAAAATCAATTGGGTTTCGATTTAGGAAATTGCATTGGATGACAAAAATCCATTTAGTCATCGAGCACCAGGATGCTGACGTACAGACACCGAGTATAAAACGTATTTGAATGATAACCCTTATGAGAGTGCGAGCGCTTTCTGCTAGTGGCGGCAGTGTTCAACTACAGTTAAATTAGTATTGTAAAATTCTCAAACGTTTTCATCCCCTGTCCTTGCAGCGTTCGTAGCGGCAGTTAGTCCAATTACTTGGACTTCAGCCGCTGATAACGAGCACGCTTTCTAGACACACGGTTCTTTAAGAAGTTCCACAGCCAAAAATCCATTCGGTTTCGATTTAGGAAAATCCATTAGATGACAATAATCCATTTAGTCATCGAACACCAGGATGTTCAATATTGTTGCATTTCTGATTGAAGTGTTTCTCGTTTAGTCTGTTCAAATGTTCTATTTATTGTACTCAACAACATAATTAAACTAGAACCTAATAAGCTGTAACGTATATCATGTAACTGGCCACACCCTGCAGTTATAATGTGTTAAAATATCCATTTAAATAAAAATATTTTTCTCAAAGAAAATTTTGTCATCTCCAAGAGAGACACGTAATAATCCAAATAATTAAAAAATCTGGGTTTCGTGTAAATCCCTTTTAATCTGATTTTATTGACGCGAGGTTAAAATCACGTATTTTCGCGTTTTTTTTACTGTCTTATTATTTATAAAATGTTACGTGACGTATCGAAAAATGTACTGAGCTGGACGAAAATATCCGTTTTTGAAAACATCGAGCTCAAAAAAAAAGTTCTGTTTGTATACGTGCCCTTCAGATTGAATGGCTAGAAAGTGTCTACTCAAATTACACAAATCTTTCCAACCTTAATTACCTCCTTCGGATTCTTCGCTAATTAAGTTTTAGTGATAAAATAGGAATATTATTAATAACGTAAAATGTGAATTTTATCGAAAAACAAACCACTTTTATTATTTATCTCGAAACCGCCAGGGACGGAAAACTAGTTTATTTTGTTTTTTAAATTTTCGTTTCGTTTAAAGAACTTTTTTTTTGTGTTTAACGTCCGACTGTTGTGCACACTTGGGATAATGCAGACGATGGGATGATTTATAGCGTATGAAAACGCCAAGCCCTGGCCGGGAATCGAACCCGGGTCCTCGGGGTGAAAGCCTAGTACGCTATCCACTAGGCCACCGAGGCGGCGAAAAAAAATTTTTTTTAACGTGCGAAAAAAAATTAAAAACACAGTTTACTGTGGGAAAAAATCTTTTTGTTCCCTGTCTGTTGAAAATTAAAGTGCGAAACACATTTAGTATATCCTACAAATTTCATGCATGTAACTGAGAAACGCGAGTTTGAACTTTACAGGTCAAACAATAGAGACGATTTTCATTGCAATCTTCGGCGATGTAGTAAAGCACAACGAAAACTAAAACTGGCCTTGTACAACTGAAGAAGTCCAAGTAGTTCGGCTATTTGCCGCTACGAATGCTGCAAACTGCATAGAGACGTTTAAGGAATAGACAGTACTATTATCTATTTAACTGTAGTTGAACATTGTGCAGTCCCCGCAGGGGGGGTACAGACTTGCTGCACCTATTGAGAGGATTTAGGCGTACCTCGCGGTACCCGAATCTAACATAC
This sequence comes from Callitettix versicolor, assembly GCA_022606455.1. NCBI lineage: Eukaryota > Metazoa > Arthropoda > Insecta > Hemiptera > Cercopidae > Callitettix > Callitettix versicolor. Next base: position 9,064,966 of record CM040183.1, read on the forward strand.
ATTTACACTTACATCAACACTACACTTACGACTTTTCAGTCAGGTTCTGGTAGATGTGTTTCTAGTAATCGCTACCAGAGTTCACTGAAACTGTTTTTAAAATTTTGGTCCAAACTATTAGTTGTTGACACTGAACTTTGCGAAGAGTAAAGTGAACATTGTTGCGAGCTGATGCTTGAACTGTACCTCTAGCTTCAACGTATCACAAAGAAGTGTTTGGGCTCTTTATTACTTTATGGAGGTTACATATTTCGTAAAATTATTCCAACGTGGATGCACAGTAGTATTGAATAGTACAGTCATTGTTACAAACAGTGTGCTTTATGTCAGCCGCTAAATTCCAAGTAGTTCGACTATCTGCCGCTACGAATGCTGCAAGCTGCAACGAGACGTTTAAGGGAATAGAGAGTACTATTGTCTATTTAACTGTAGTTAATAGACATAAGGGTTATTAGTATTATTTTAGTATGATTACATTCAATGGCAAATCTGAAAGTGTTAGTGTGCTGAGGTAGCAAGGATCATTAATTAATACTTCAGGGGCTACGGTAAATCGGACGTTATAAATGTCGCCCACTTTCTTAGAATTGGGACTGATGCTCGAACTCCACCGCTAGCTTCAACATATCACAAAGACTACTGTTTGGGCTCTATTACTTTTTGTATGGAGGTTACATATTTCGTAAAATTATTTAAATTAAACATGAAATAGATAAATTGTTATTACACAGTAGCATTGAATATAAACGCACTAGAAGTACTGCCATTATTATAAACAGTGTGCTCGATGTCAGTCGCTAAAGTCCAAGTAGTTCGGCTATTTGCCGCTACGAATGCTGCAAACTGCATAGAGACGTTTAAGAGAATAGAGAGTAGGCTACTATTGTCTATTTAACTGTAGTTAATAGACATAAGGGTTATTAGTATTATTTTAGTATGATTACATTCAATGGCAAATCTGAAAGTGTTAGTGTGCTGGGGTAGCAAGGATCATTAATTAATTCTTCAGGGGCTACGGTAAATCGGACGGTATAAATGTCGCCCACTTTCTTAGAATTGGGACTGATGCTCGAACTCCACCGCTAGCTTCAACATATCACAAAGACTAGTGTTTGGGCTCTATTACTTTTTGTATGGAGGTTACATATTTCGTAAAATTATTTAAATTAAACATGAAATAGATTTGTTATTACACAGTAGCATTGAATATAAACGGACTAGAAGTACTGCCATTATTATAAACAGTGTGCTCGATGTCAGCCGCTAAAGTCCAAGTAGTTCGGCTATTTGCCGCTACGAATGCTACAAACTGCAAAGAGACGTTTAAGGAAATAGACAGTACTATTATCTATTTAACTGTAGTTGAACACTGTGCCGTCCCTCGAATAAAAAAAAAAGTGCCGCAATTTTTTACTAGCAGGAGCGCTCAGCCTGTCATAAGGGTTATCAGTGTTATTTTAGTACGATTGGTAGAGCTGGAAGTGCGCCTGTTAGAGTGCTTCAGGGGCCACGCCAACCGGATTGTATAAACATCGCACGCTTTCTTAGAATAGGATGCCGCCTCGGTGGCCTAGTGGATAGCGTACTAGGCTTTCACCCCGAGGACCCGGGTTCGATTCCCAGCGAGGGCTTGGAATTTTCATACGCTATAAATCATCCCATCGTCTGCATTAGCCCAAGTGTGCGCAATAGTCGGACGTTAAACACAAAAAAAATTCTTAGAATAGGTTCATATTACCCTGCTTTACATAAAATGCCATGACTTAAGTGAGGGTAAGCTGTATTAAATTTTAAACAATCGCGGTTGGGAATCCAAAATAAACCCCGATTGAGTCGATTTTTTCGATTTAGTACCGAAACTAAATTTCTTTAATTCGAATGTGCTATACCATTTGAATTATGCATCCTCATGTTTGATAAAAGTTTGAGTAAAATCTGACGAATTGTTTTTGAGACGTTATGCCCATTTTTTTACGGAACGGAATTTATTGGGATACAGCGACGCGTACGGTTTTGCTGTAATGACTACTTAATTTCATCAAAATCGTTCTGGCCTTTAAAAAAAAACTTTTTCCAATGTTTTAATTAGTTTTTGACGTATAAAGGGTTTGAATAATGTTTTTAATTAAAATCTAGCCCGGATATACATGTAAACTGCGTCCTGTTTCACCGGAATAGACTTTAAAGGCAAACATTGCAGTGTTTTTGAATTTTAAAAAATATTTTGAAGCCGTTAAACGAGAAAATTTTGGCGTATCGATAAACCTCTACTATATACGTTAACAAAGACGGTATTGATTGCTACTATTCCCAAAACATATCGTTAAGAGGTATTGACAAAAAATCGGGTCAAAATGTCTTAAAATTGGCTGATCAGGTTTTGACCTACTTAAGTGGCCTAGTGGATAGCGTACTAGGCTTTCACCCCGAGGACCCGGGTTCGATTCCCGGCCATGGCTTGGCATTTTCATACGGTATAAATCATCCCATCGTCTGTATTAGCCCAAGTGTGCACAATAGTCGGACATTAAAAAAAAAAAATCTCGAGTCAACATTCCTTTTTCTCAACACATACTATTCGTACAGGCATACCAAAAAAAAAAACAAAAAAAACGTAAATCAAATAAATGAACTAAATCAAAAAGTTACCAGGAAAAAACCTTTCAAAGAGTCCAGGTTTGTTTTGGCGAAAGCTTCAAAACTTGTAAGTTTTGTCTGGTCGCTTATTGCAATTTCAGTGTCTTTTATAGCATAAAATGAGAGTGAGAAAACAAATTTTGCACAATTTAATTTTTTATCTGCTATTTTTATCGTTGATAATTGTACGTACTGTAGTGTTGTCTTATCCGTTTCGATTAGTCGAAGTCGCATGATGCAACATTAACGGCGGTTGAGTTAATTCTAGAAGGTTCTCGGAGGAAACTTCCATGACAAATTAAGCGATCGTTTGTCGTGTATCGTCCCCCTCCTTTCATACCTGTACCTTGCGCGTATTGTGTTTTGACTAGAACAGTTAACGACTCACAACCGACTTTTTGCGCGCTCATCCGCACGTGCTGGTAAATCAGATTGCAAATGGTAAAGTAGTAGTTCAAAGAAGAATATACTTCGCAGTATATGTTCTAATTAATATACAGAACAGAGCCGGCTCGGTGGCCTAGTTGATAGCGTACTGGGCTTTCACCCCGAGGACCCGGGTTCGATTCCCGGCCAGGGCTTGGCATTTTCATACGCTATAAATCATCACATCGTCTGCATTAGCCCAAGTGTGCACAATAGTCGGACGTTAAAAAAAAAAAAAAATACAGAACACCACGGAAAGCGCTCGTAACTTTTTCCGCCAATTTAACCGGTAACAGTATTTACGAAAAATGTTAGTGTTAACTTTATTAAGAAATTTTATGCTCTTTCTAAATGAAGGGTTAAAATTGTTATAGGTCTTGCCGTTCAGCCAATATTACAGGATATATAACCAGCAATTACACTCTCAACGTTAAATCAAAGCCCGCCATCTTGAAACGGAAAAATTCTTACACATTTCGGACTCTACACGATGTACCTTTATAGAACATTTTAGAACAATCGACCAAAACTGCCGATACACTCATCATCGTTAAACCAGATGCCGCCATGTTGAAACGGAAGTAAATAGGGAAAATGTTATACATACGTTATTTGGACTTTTTACGAGATAACCTGATTTCAAAACAATCGGTTACGCGTGTGACCAAAAACTGCGTACGTTCGTCATTGCAAATCAGAGGCCGCTATCTTCAAAACGTAAATAAATAGGGAAAAATCGTAAACGTTGTACTGGCTTTGTGCAAGTTACCTTCGCACCAGATTTCAAAACGGTCAGTGCATTCGGCCAAAACTGTGTACACACGTTATCGTTAAATCAGAGGCCGCCATCTTGAAACAGAAGTAAATGAGAGAAAATGTTTCGCATACGTCGTTCGGGCTTTATACGATATCTTCGTACCAAATTTCAAAACATTCGGTCAATGCGTTTGGCTAAAACTACGTACACACGTTATTGTAAATCAGAGGCCGCCATCTTGAAAAATCTTGCACATACGTCGTTATGGTTTTATATAAGGTACCTCCGTATTAAATTTCAAAACAGTTGGGTCAATGCGTTTTGAACACACACACACACGCGCGCGCGTAGAAACAGACCGAGCGAACGTTTTTAACCTGGAAATGAAGCTACAAACAAAAAACCGGAATTCATATTTTTTTAAAAACCGGCTTATCAGATTTCCATTAAAATTTCATAATAAATTTTAAATATTAATTCTAAAAAAAACATCTGGTAGAGGTCAGTGATTATTTTAGGAATTTTTCGATTTGCCTTTGAACCATAATTTTTTTTCAAATTCGTTACACCGTCTGATTAACAGATTTTGAAAAATTAAGCCGATTTTTTACGTTTTCGATAGTTCCTAACTCATTTTTAAAACCTTCCCTGGGTACCAGGGTACGCTGAATAGAGGAAGATGATCAGATTAGTTTGCGAGGAAGCGGGCACCCAGCTTATAGGACCAGAACATTTCTGCTTGGAAGACACTTACTTCAAGATAAAGCGTAAAGAGGAAAAAGAGGGTAGAAGATCTAAGCTTTGAGAAGATAAACGAGGTTTTAGACAAGCCAAGGAGCCTCGAAAACTGACAGGAGCAGAGCAAAGATTCGTTTAAGTCTTGGTGAAAATGACAAGACTTCTAACGGGTTTTCTTACGGGGCATTGGCATCCTTAAGAGACATCTCAAGAATCGTGGCTTAGTAGAACATCCAACTTACAGATATTGCGGGGTGGAAGAGGAATTCCGTATCACCTGCTGGTAGACTGGTAGATTGCTACGAGAAGAGCTAGTAGTATGGGAAGTAACCAATTAGACGTAAAGGATTTACCCACCTTGAATCCTGGACTTCATGAAGAGGTTAGGTGATGTAAGCTCTGGGAAGATAAGCGAAGTTTAAGACAGATCAAGGAGCTCTTCGGGAACTGACATAAGCAGAGCAAAGATTCGTTTAGACTTATGGCGGGTTTTCTTACGGGGTAATGGCATCCTTAAGAAACATCTCAGGAATCTTGACTTAGTTGAAGATCCAAAGGCTTAATGGGTTTACAGAGTTATGGATGTCGTATTGAACGAGTTATCGGCTAATCATCAATCTTGTCTTCATACCAGGCATTTTCAGTAGTCTTCCCCGCAGGGGGTGCAGACTAGCTGCACCTATTGAGAGGATTTAGACCCTCGCGGTACCCGAGTCTAACACACACACACTTACGACTTAACACTTTACACTGACACTTACATTTATAGAGGTGATAATAGCCTCAATGTGCTTTTCGCTAAAAAAAAAAAATTGAAGATCCAATTGCAGATATTGCGGGATGGAAGAAGAAATTGCCTAACACCTGCTGGTAGACTGTGAGGTTTTTTTTTTAACGTCTGACGATGGGATGATTTATAGCGTATGCAAATGCCAGTCCCTGGCCGGGAATCGAACCCGGATCCTCGGGGTGAAAGCCCAGTCGCTATCAACTAGGCCACCGAGGCGGCTAGGTAGACTGTGAAGGCGATTGCTATAAGAAGAGCTAGTTCGGGAAGTTACGCAGTCATGGACTGGATCTGTAACTGAATCTCAGGAATACAAAAAAGGGGGCACAACAGATCTACGAAGGTTGCAGTTCATAATCCTGTACATATTTTGGGTAGGGTTTACTTTTTGGTAGCTCTTTATCCCTCTTTCGCGCAGCGTCTGTTCTACGTCTTTCTCATCAAGTTGGTTGATAAAAAAGTCTAATTTGAACGATGAGAGACACGCCTAATCTGATTTTTGTTTACAGAAATTAAAAGCTTTCTCTTGTGGAACTATGACGTCAGAAGAATTAAATCGCTTGTAAAAGTAATTAGCAGTAATTTAATTTAAAAACGTAAGCATTAAAAAAGTACAGACAGTGAAGTAGGCTTACATGTTCCGCTTAAAATCGGAAAAGGAACCGATTTTTGAATACAGAAATTTCCGCAAATTTCCAAGATAACGGTGAGGTGATTTGAAGGTATTTCGGAAGAAACCACGCCCGTTATCTGCGTTGTTTTGTTTGTTTATTCACAAACAATAGCTGTGTTAATATGAAATAGAGGTTATCCCCTTAGTCTGTTTAGAAAGAGATAACAGCTGATTGATGTTTCGGTTTTATTCCATCCTTCGTATCAAAAGCAGCCTTCACGGTCGTAACTGATGATTTGGTTATTTTGTTTATGGAACAAACACGTTTTTGTTTTCGCATTTATGTAGGTAAACTGGAAGCTTTTAAGGTAAAACAGGCCATATTTTGTTTTTTAAAATTTGGATTAATGTTGGAAAGTTCTAAAATACAGTAGTTTACGAAAGAGTTTAGTCTGGCCTACAAAAGAAAACATCTGATTTAGGTCGTTTTAAGGTTCCTTGCGGTAATTGTACAAAAATATCAGATCCACCAAATTAAAGCCTGTTTTTATCTAAAAATCTGTGTTAATTCCTTTAATATACTTTCAAACATCAGTTTCATATTTCGATAAATGTATCGGGAAATAAGATTTTCACACAGTTTTTCTACTACTAGCTACTTTGAAGGTTCATAACTTTGTCAGTTTTTTACTTCATAACAATGCTGTTCAAGTACGTTATATGGTATATGCATTTATTAATCTTTCTGACGAATGTGACCAACCTTTGATAAAAATTGAAATTATGGTTCTTTAAAAAAAGGTTAGCTAATTTTTTTACCAGTAACTTTATTACATCCACCCACCCACACACACACACACACACAAACACAGAATGCCTCCACTTGGATGATTGAACCTTAGTTTCGACGTCATATCCGTAAACCCATGTTTCGTCACCTGTTATAATACGTTTCAGTAATTCTGCATCGTCGTTGACTTCATTTAGTGACTCCTGAGCAACTTCCATTCGCCGCTGTTTTTGTTCAAAATTCAACAATTTTGGAACGAATTTTGCTGCCACGAGTTTCATACACAAAACATTGGAAACAATGTCATGACATGATCCAATCGATATGTGAACATCATCAGTGACCTCTCTAATTGTAATTCGGCGATTGTTCATAACCATTTCTTTCACTTTTCCACGTTTTCATCGGTTGATGTGCTGGGGCGTCCAGGGCGTTCGTCATCTTCAAGGTCTTCACGGCCTTCTTGGAAACGCTCATACCACTCGTAAACTCTTGCTTTACTCATAGCAGACTCACCACAGGCCTTTGTTAACATTTCACACACTTTTTTACACTTTATTCCATTTTTTACGCAAAATTTGATACAAATTCTTTGATCAATTTCTTTTAACAAACGAAAATCGCCGAGCTCATAAAAACACGTCTTACCTTAGTGGCTGTCACAGACAAAGTCAACAATGAAAACAGCTGAAAATTTTATCATACTTCAAGGGCATGTATACCAACATAATAAAAAAACATGTTTGACAATCGGACTTTCCAAGCACGCGAAATTTAAAATTCTCGTTACTTTCTGAACACATCTCGTACAGTTGTGTTTGAGTGCTTGAGCGCATGCCTGACTAATAAAAGTTGATCTTGAGGAAGTTTGTTCAATATGTTTTTCGCCTCAAAATAGGCTGTACAGAAGATAATGACCGATCTATTCTTGTAATCGGACTATAGTCTACGCATTGTCACAACTGTTTTGGGAGGGAGCGATAAAATGTTCCAACAAATAAATGGATATCAAAAATAAACGATAAATACACAACAAAAGTAACTAATCGACAGTGTTTAAACATTAGAATATGATTGGCTTTAATCAGGTGGCGTGACCTAAATCTATATAAATATAGTATATTTGTTGGAATAATTATGGTGATAATATTGTAGTAATTAGATTATGTAAACAAATGGAACGTAAAGATCAAAAATTATGGCCATCGCTTAAAGAACAAGGAACCGGAGTTACATTAACACCGAAAAACAATTACGCTAAATTTCCGAATTTCTTTCACGGCTTTCAAACAGCCTACGTCTGCGAATCTAGTTCACAGTTCTCCCGTCAACTAATACTCGCTTCTGATTGGTTCGCAGTGCTCGTTTATCACTGGCTTAATGTACACTAAATTATTACATTTCTGCGCATCACGTCGCATCTCCCGTAGACGCTTCATCCTGATTGGTGCGTTTTTAACAATGGATTTCTGAGAAATTATGGTTCACGTATAAATTTCCGAATTTCTCGCACTGCTTTCAAACAGCCTACGTCTGCGAATCTAGTTCACAGTTCTCCCGTCAACTAATACTCGCTTCTGATTGGTTCGCAGTGCTCGTTTATCACTGGCTTAATGTACACTAAATTATTACATTTCTGCGCATCACGTCGCATCTCCCGTAGACGCTTCATCCTGATTGGTGCGTTTTTAACAATGGATTTCTGAGAAATTATGGTTCACGTATAAATTTCCGAATTTCTCGCACTGCTTTCAAACAGCCTACGTTTGCAAACTTAGTTCACAGTTCTCCCGTCAACTAATACTCGCTTCTGATTGGTTCGCAGTGCTCGTTTATCACTGGCCTAATGTACACTAAATTATTACATATCTGCGCATCACGTCGCATCTCCCGTAAACATTTCATCCTGATTGGTGCGTTTTTAACAATGGATTTCTGAGAAATTATGGTTCACACCATAATCTCGTGTATAAATACAGATCGAAAGTAGTTCGGCAGGACATCGAGGAGGACCACCCACTTACAGGACAGCTATACGGCAGCCTACCAACACCCGGAACAAGTCTACAAGACACCACAATTTGCTCGGGAGGAAATAAAAGGAATCTGGTCAATTTTAAAGGAGACTCGAAATTCCGAACCGTAAAAGTACCTGGCCAGCCCGCGGCCGACATGGTAAACGCCCGAAATTCTATTTCTTCCCGGTACTAAAAAATTATCTCTTCCGAAAATTGTGGGTTTTAGCAATTGATATAAACGGACTAAAAGTACGGCCACCATTATAAAAAGCCTGCTCTTTTTTTTGTTTTTTAACGTTCGATTATTGTGCACACTTGAGCTAATGCAGAAGATGGGATGCATTATAGCGTATAAAAATGCCAAGCCCTGGCCGGGAATCGAACCCGGGTCCTCGGGGTGAAAGCCCAGTACGCTATCAACTAGGACACCGAAGCGGCTGAAAAAGCGTGCTCGATATCAGAGGTTAAACTCCAAGTAATTAAACTGTCTGCCGCTACGAACGCTGTAAGCTGCAAGGACAGGTGGTGGAGATGACTATTGTGCATACTTGGGCTAATGCAGAGCATGGGATGATTTATAGCGTATAAAAATGCCATGCCCTAGCCGGGAATCGAACCCGGGTCCTCGGGGTGAAAGCCCAGCACGCTATTAACTAGGCCACCGAGGCGGCTGAAAAAGCGTGCTCGATATCAGAGGTTAAACTCCAAGTAATTAAACTGTCTGCCGCTACGAACGCTGTAAGCTGCAAGGACAGGTGGTGGAGATGACTATTGTGCATACTTGGGCTAATGCAGACGATGGGATGATTTATAGCGTATAAAAATGCCAAGCCCTAGCCGGGAATCGAACCCGGGTCCTCGGGGTGAAAGCCCAGTACGCTATCAACTAGGACACCGAAGCGGCTGAAAAAGCGTGCTCGATATCAGAGGTTAAACTCCAAGTAATTAAACTGTCTGCCGCTACGAACGCTGCAAGCTGTAAGGACAGTCGGTAGAGATGTTTGAGAAAATAGACAGTAAAGAAAATGTTCACCTTATATGGGGCCGTACATTAACAGTAAAAAAAGATAAGCCGCCTCGGTGGCCTAGTTGATAGCGTACTGGGCTTTCACCCCGAGGACCCGGGTTCGATTGTCGGCCAGGGCTTGGCATTTTTATACGCTATAAATCATCCCATCGTGTGCATTAGTCCAAGTGTGCACAATAGTCGGACGTTAAACAAAAACAAAAGAAAAATCGAAATTAAGAATTAATGTCCATCTCCGACATGAATATAAACGGCATGTCCAAGTAATTACAGAGGCAAGACAAAAAATTACTAACTAAAAATGAACCATATGGGCATAGTACCTATGTATGAAATTTCATCAAAATTTGTTCATCTGTTTAGTTTTCAGCTATGTATACGGACATAGTTTAAAAACCATGATTTGAAAACTTATGATGTATCAGAATCGATTTTTCAGTTGTTTTTTTATATTATCTGTTAAAGTTAGAGTTAAAACGAATAATTCTTTGTTATAAAAGCAGCTGGTATGACACTTATTAATGCGAGTTCACTTCTCGGGTCACATCTGTCGCGGAAGTTTCTGGGCCTTTTGCCCTCGCAACTGTTCTGCTGCAGTATCGTACACTGTTGACTTGAAACGAGTCGACAGCGCTTTTCATTTTTGGCGCAATAAAGTGCTGAAACCATCAGTTATTTCGAAGTCTTAAAAAAGCTAGTTCTGGTGTCATTTTGTAGTAGCACGAATGTAGCCCTTTCATTCGTGTCTTCCAGTGGTAGCACGGCAGACGTCTTTTAAATTTGTAAATCCATTGTTTTGCCAAATTAACTGGAAATGTAGATTTGATTTTTATTGAAAAATGAGGACTCGTTAGAGTGAAGAGAGTTGTTACCCAGGAGCACTATGCAGCAGTATTCCCGACTGAGGTAATGGAGGTAACAAAACCGCTCTGTGTTCGAGAGAATGTGAAACGGGCCTTCAAGAAGACTGGAAACGATATTTATATGGAAAAAACTAACAAAACTCTAAGAAAAATATGCAACTCGTATAAAATTCACCCGTCTTTGTCAGCTGCATATGTTTGTTCGGCAAAACGTTCGTTAAGTATGTATCAGCCGCCTCGGTGGCCTAGTTGATAGCGTACTGGGCTTTCACCCCGAGGACCCGGGTTCGATTCCCGGCTAGGGCTTGGCATTTTTATACGCTATAAATCATCCCATCGTCTGCATTAGCCCAAGTGTGCACAATAGTAGGATGTTAAACACCAAAAAAAAAAAAAAATGTCAGCTTTCGTCTGAACCATCCGCTGTTTATTTATGATGGGCCTCGCCTCTCCTACCACAGACAGATAAACTAAGTGAGTTGCACAGGAAAATCATTAGTCGATGCAGTGTTACAACCAGCTCATGTCTAACACGTTATACTGATCCGCAAAACACGTTATACTGACGGCAGCTTCAGTCTCGTTATTTAATAGCCACACCTCGTATAATGCTAGACTATACCGATAGTCGGGCACCAATCAAAGCACTTGCAGGTCATATAAATCCAAGCTAGTCAGGAGAACCTCAACTCTCTAGGAAACCGGGTTACTCTTTACTGGTTTCCGAGGTATGAGGGTTGAGGGTAATGAGGAGGCAGACCGACTGGTTGATCTGGTGGTGCATCTGAGTTTGTTGGATCCGAGCCGGCTTCAGGGATCTCTCTGTCTTTGGTCAACAATGGATTAACAAGCAACACCGGGCAAGATGGGAGAACTTTCATGGGCATTCCCATAGCAAGCTCCTCTTAAAGGAGGTTCCTCATGGAGAAATTCGAGAGGTGGTAGATATCATTCGCAAATCGAAACTTAGAAAAACCACGGACAGTGCAGTTTGAGGGTGCACTTGAACTGGATAGGAATGTAGCACTCAAAGGAAAGAGGAGGGAACTGCAGGACACGTAATTCATGATTGTGAAGCTCTCTTGCTAGAAGGAAGCTGTTTTTTATTCCAGGACCTTAAGGACCTTCAGCAGAATGAGGTAGTGGATTACAGGAACTTATTAAGGACACTAATCTTCTGCTAGTGCGTTAAGAGGATTAGATGCACAGTAGGAACGTCGAACGCAGTGCCTGGGTTTTATAATCCCTTCCTCTAGCATTCTTAACTGTCTAAAATCTAGACTTGTAATGTTAAAGTGAGCATCGATCCTGACCTCTAGATCAGTTTTTGAGTGGTGTTAAAGTTGGTGTGTGCGCGTGCGTGTGTAGCACTCTCAAGTTAGCGTGTCAGTGCGATTTGATTCAGGCTTATCACTAAAATTGATCGTGAAAGCTTGAACAAGTACATTACTCAGCCAAATCCAATCAACAATTTCAAATCTTTAAAAAATAGTTATTACTTTTTACCTTGAACTTTTTTAAAAGTCGATTTTATCATCGTAATAAACGTTGAAGTGTGTTTTTAAATTTTCACATTCCGTTCAAAATACGAAACTGTACCACTGCGTTCATGTTTCATTTTTGTTTTTTCGATGTAATTTTAAATCATAATACGTATATAGAAGATTTTCAGAAAATATTATGATAATAAAATTCTTACAAAATTCAAATTCATCATTACGTGACGGCTGACTGCGGTTATTAACAATTGGAATCAAAATATCGAAGTTCATTATGAAAATTTAATTCGATATTGCTCGTGTTTTGAATTTTTTGGCAACAAAAATCTTTCTTGCTACTTGTTTGTGACTTCTGAAAAAAAATGTATGCCTTGAATTTTTTTTTTTTAACGTCCGATTATTGTGCACACTTGGGCTAATGCAGGCGATGGGATGATTTATAGCGTATGAAAATGCCAAGCCCAGGCCGGGAATCGAACCCGGGTCCTCGGGGTACGCTGTCAACTAGGCCACCGAGGCGGCTGCCTTGAATGTACTTATCCTTGAATTTACTTATCAAGCGAGACCAAATTTACATTTTATTTTTTCTGAGAAACTTTATCAACAGAATTGTGTGTCTTGGGGTGCTAGAAAAAAATTATCCATTTTCATCGATTAGGATTACTTGAAAGAAAAATGGTCATCGCCTCTCTACCTCGTAGAACACAGAGAGTTTTCCAGAAACATTTTTCCAAGTTACCAAGTGACATATTTATAACATTTTTTCCTATTTACTTCCGTTTCAAGAAGGCGGCCTCTGACTCAACGATGATGTACGAAATTTTAATCAAACGCATTGCCGATAACTTTCAGATAAAACGTGACGTATTTTGCTACTTTATGTTACCAGAACGAGCTCTGTAATTTGGGAATGGGTTCTACCCTCGGAGTACAAATCTACGCGGCATTCGCCTGATATGCAGAAGCAGATGGTTTGATAAGATCATGATTTCGAATAGGATTGAACCAAAAACTTTCAGATAAAACGTGACGTAAGCTACTTTATGTTACCAGAACGAGCTCTGTAATTTGGGAATGGGTTCCACCCTCGGAGTACAAATCTACGCGGCATTCGCCTGATATGCAGAAGCAGATGGTTTGATAAGATCATGATTTCGAATAGGATTGAACCAAAAACTTTCAGATAAAACGTGACGTAAGCTACTTTATGTTACCAGAACGAGCTCTGTAATTTTAAAATTGTTATTTTAACGACGAACTATTAAGGTATTGTTTAATTTGACATGTATTATAATGTAGCGTATGAAAAACAATACACGATGTAACGAGAATATCGATCACCTCTTGTTCGAACTGGATGCCTCGAACTTTGATGAAATGCTATGGTCGGAGCGGAATACGCATTCAAAACCTAACCTATTGTTTTTAATGTAAGTGTGGCCACTTAAAGCGTAACGGATCTTAGCGGAGTCTAGCAGCGTCGCTGGGCTCTCCTTCGCATAGCTTCGACTCAGTCTAGGCTCGGTTTTGAAGCTGAATCCGCTTACCCCACCACAGCCAACCACGCCTCAGAAAACATTATTTCTTGTTATCATGGTCTAGGTTACGGTTTTTAAACATAATACTTCGTAGAATCCGTTACAGTAATAGGGGCCGCCTCGGTGGCCTAGTTGATAGCGTAGGGCTTTCACCCCGAGGATCCGGGTTCGATTCACGGCCAGGGCTTGGCATTTTCATACGGTATAAATCATCCCATCGTCTGCATTAGCCCAAGTGTGCACAATAGTCGGACGTTAAAAACACCCAAAAAAACAGTAATAGGGGCCGCCTCGGTGGCCTAGTTGATAGCGTAGGGCTTTCACCCCGAGGATCCGGGTTCGATTCACGGCCAGGGCTTGGCATTTTCGTACGCTATAAATCATCCCATCGTCTGCATTAGCCCAAGTGTGCACAATAGTCGGACGTTAAAAACACCCAAAAAAAAGTAGGGCTAAATATTTAGATTTTAAAGATATAAACGTTTTCTTAGGTTAGGTTAGGTTATTAGGTACAAGGTTTCAAGTTGGACACTGTAGAACAAGAATTGATCCATATTGTCGAAACGTTGTGTATCGATCTTTTTGTACACAGATGATGGCAAAAATCCGGATATGCAATAATAATCTGCTGGGTAAGTTTTCGGATGAATGTTTAAACGATGTCGAAGTTGTAATGTTTTTAAACAATCTGTACAAGTAATAGATCGCATCCTTGCCAACATCGTGAGCCAATCCCGATCGCAAGAGAAATATTTCGATATACGGCGCTGAAACTGTGGTCCTAGAATTTTTTTTTTTTAACGTCCGACTATTATGCACACTTGGGCTAATGCAGACGATGGAATGATTTATAGCGTATGAAAATGCCAAGCTCTGGCCGGGAATCGAACCCGGGTCCTCGGGGTGAAAGCCTAGTACGCTATCAACTAGGCCACCGAGACGGCTGTGGTCTGAGACATCTCAGATGCTCAAGTGGATATCTTAGGTAAATAAAATTAAATTGTGCAATATCAATAAGAGGAGACCCTAAACAAACAGCTGTTCAGAAGAATAGATTGAGACGACCGACGAGTCTGTTCTGGAGTGAGGCTAAGGCTAGTTCGCGCAAGGCTACGGCGCTCAGATAAGTGAAATTGTGCATCGTGATTGTGGATTTAGGACATTCTCGCGAACAAATATAACTTTTGTAAAGCGACCACTTTGATTTCTTGGATCACCCTGAACCACCTAACCACACACAGGCATTCTCGTTGTCTTGGCCTAAAACAGTGGTGTATCAATTATATTGAGATTAAAGACAACGTGGCGCCCAACAACTGGTACATCAAAAATTATATACAAATTTGTTACGGCCCACACCCCTTCTCTATAGCAAGCAAATAATCAATTTCTTTGTAACGGGAACGTAACAGGTCCTAGAAGAAGAAGAAGGTTGTACAAAACTAAAAAAATGCATATTGTTTACCTGAATTCATACAGAACGTTTTTTATACAGATGCTTATAAAATGAAACAAAGTAATGTGATTTTATTAAATTATAATAACAGTTTTTCAGTAACTCCGAGCCCCAACATGACCCCCCTCTGACGTGGCTACGCAAAAACAGGCTAACTGCGCGTCGGCAAGTTCGTTATGCGGAAGTAATATGGCGCCCGACTGTATGATATGTCGCCTTGAACAATGAAAGTGTAAAAAGAAGGACAGATGTTTGAGAAACATGATTATTTATGTTCAAAATGTATGCGATAATTTTTTCTCTCTTCTGCTGTTTAAACAGCCGTTTTACGCAGCTACTATTACAAATCCGAATCTGTCATTTCTTTCAATAACTGTTTACTCGCTTTATAGTTGTACATAGCTACAAATTAGGTGTAATTTTCAACGCGCTGTATTTGAACAAACGTGAGAAATTTTAGTATATATTCAGAGGCACGTGTTAAACTTTGCAGCTTGAAAGTTAACTTTTTGAAATTTTAATTTTAACTAAAATTTACAATATAAGCCCTAATTGTATTGAGTTTTATGTGCTTTAACATGTAGAGGCATATTTTGCCTTCTAATCTCTAATACGTATTAATTGTTCAATGACTGACCTCGCATTAAAACTTCCAATTTCTTCCGTTGCCAGAATCGTCATATGTCAGTCCCTCTATAGCTTCAACATCTGCCCTCCAAGAATATCTCGGCTTTCTATGCTTTTCCTCACCGATGGTCCCAAATTCTTTTTTACCAGCTTTGTATAAGTCTTTTGAAGATGCCCAAACCACTTCATCATCCTCTCCTCAATCCTTTAACCTTCTTTTCTATAATACGTTCTAAATCTTGTGCAGCTCGTAAAATCTCCTAAAGCATCGAATATAAACGTACTAGAATGATAACGTTTATGAGAGATATGTGAGCGCTTGCTGCTGATGGCATCTTTCGGCAAAGTGTTCAACTATAGTTAAATAGGTACTTGCGGTTTGCAGAGTTCGTAGCGGCAGACAGTCCAATTATTTGGACTTTAGCCTGTGATATCGAGCACGCTTTTTATAATGGTGGCTGTACTTCGAGTCCGTTTGTATTCAGTGCCCATACTTATTCCTCTGATGTACCACAACTTGCTCCACACAACCCAACATGGCGCCTTATAATTTTACGTAATTCTATTTCTAATTCGCCGTTTTACAATCATTCACTTTCCGTGAAGCATAAGATTGTTTTAGGAACATCTTCCACAATTTTTTTTTTTTTTTGTGGTTAACGTCCGACTATTGTGCACACTTGGGCTAATGCAGACTATGGAATGATTTATAGCGTATGAAAATGCCAAGCCCTGGCCGGGAATCGAACCAGGGTCCTCGAGGTGAAAGCCTAGTACGCTATCAACTAGGCCACCAAGGCGGCCATCTTCCTATCTTCCTCAATATGTACAGTTATTTCCCCACACAAATTTAAATCTTTCAGTTCCCTTAGTAACACTTATATTCTAAATTGAAATCCTCGGTGGTCTAGTGGATAACGTACTAGGCTTTCACCCCGAGGACCCGGGTTCGATTCCCGGCGAGGGCTTGGCATTTTCATACGCTATAAATCATCCCATCGTCTGCATTAGCCCAAGTGTGCACAATAGTCGGACGTTAAAAAAAAAATCTAAATTGAAGATATTATTCAACCAGCTTTCTTGTAGAATTCTATTTAAAACTATTTACAGTAGAGATTCAAATGGCTTTTGGGATTTATCGAATGTTTCAGTTTTTTCAAGTTAAACAGGGAGTGAATATCGGCAATGAATAGGTATAAACGCACTAGAAGTACAGCACAACTTTAAAATAGCGTGCTAGATATTAGCAGCTAAAGTCTAAGTAATTCGACTATCTGCCGCTAGGAACGGTACAGGCTATAAGGACAGAAAGTAGGACGTTTAAGAAAATAGACAGTAGAGGTGGGCGTTTCTGCTATTTTTACAAAACGTCAACAAATTGTTTGTTGCGGAAAAAAGCTGCTTTTTAAAAAAGTTGGAAAAAAACAGGTTTAGAAAACTGAAACTCAAAGTTGTATTAGCAGCTAAAACATAAAGCACATACGTTCAGTTTTCTAAGACTACTTTTTCATTCCCACTACCACCATGTCCTTAACTGTTTTTGGGTATAAAGCATTTAGAAAGGATAAAAATAATCCTTACAAGTGTAGTAATAATTAAATTACATTATCAAAACGTAATAATTAAGCTATTTTATGTACAAAATGCGATGAATTTCTAATGGAAGTATTCTTTTTTTTACTTAAAAATTAAATAGTTCTTTGCATACTTACAAAAATGCAAACGATTTAGAATATTTTTAGTTGATTAAAAAATATTGACGATTGATAATAAATATAAAAAATATTTTAAAATAAAATTAGGCTCTGTATCTACAAAATGTGAGAGGTTGTTACTACAACTCCCAACAAAATAGAGATAAACGTTGACATTGACCAAACAGTTCTTACTTCATTAAAAGCAACAAGCAACTTTGAAATAAAGGGAAAAAGCATAAAAGCAGGTAGAAGAAAAGCAGTTAGCAGGAAAACAGTTTTCGAGTAGAACGTAGGTGTGGTAGTGCGAAAAGTCGTTCCTTGTTTAACAAATCATAAACCAGTCCAAATCCAACTGCTTGTTTCCGTTTGAAAAAGCAGTTTGTCGTTTATAGAAAAGCAGTTTTTTTTAACAGTTTGGTGTTTTCTGCCCCACCACTATGTGGTAGTGGGGCAAGTCCGTTCCTTGTTTAACAAATCATAAACCAGTCCAAATCCAACTGCTTGTTTCCGTTTGAAAAAGCAGTTTGTCGTTTATAGAAAAGCAGTTTTTTTAAACAGTTTTTGGTGTTTTCTGCCCCACCACTATGTGGTAGTGGGGAATGTCCGTTCCTTGTTTAACAAATCATAAACCAGTCCAAATCCAACTGCTTGTTTCTGTTTGAAAAAGCAGTTTGTCGTTTATAGAAAAGCAGTTTTTTTAAACAGTTTTTGGTGTTTTCTGCCCCACCACTATGTGGTAGTGGGGAATGTCCGTTCCTTGTTTAACAAATCATAAACCAGTCCAAATCCAACTGCTTGTTTCTGTTTGAAAAAGCAGTTTGTCGTTTATAGAAAAGCAGTTTTTTTAACAGTTTGGTATTTTCTGCCCCACCACTAATATACAGTACTATTATCTGTTTAACTGTAGCTAAACACTGCCACCAGCAGCGAACGCTGCCAATAACTTATCAGTCTATTACGTTTATATTCAATAATATCGGCGATAGTTTCAGACAATCTCATTCTTTACCATGTATTATAGTTCTGAACGCTATTTGTAAGTGCTATGATAACAATGAGTTATCAGTTCGTTTAAAAATATAATGATTTTAATGATCATTATATGTGACGGGAATTACGCTGCTGGGTGAATAATCTATCTCGGTTTTGTGACTCATCCATCTCTAAAAGGCTTATCTCCGAATCAAATTAAACTATTATTTAATTCAAGGTTCCTGTTATCTGTCCCGATAAAAATTAATAAAATTTATCTCCCGACCAATCTGGACAAATATACATTTCAAAAACGGGATGTGTTAATTATTTATTACATATCCTGACGCATTGTTTTGGAATGTCTGTATTGTTTTGAATCGTTTTATGTCGAATGTCAGTCTTAGTTATTTTAATGTATTTTTTTTAATCTTTTAACTGAAAGACGTAGATGAAGTTTTTATTTTCGATAGTGAATTTCTAACTCTTGAGAGAATTTTGTTCTTTTTGGTATTCATTTTGTGGTTGCTGTAGCTCTTTATTCAAACTAAACGGTACAGTATACGTAGTGTGTTCAGAAAGTAACGAGAATTTTTAAATTTCGCGGGCTTGGAGAGCCCGATTGTCAAACATTTCTTTTTTTTATTATGTTGATGTACAAAAAATGGAATAAAGTGTAACAAAGTGTGTGAAATGTTAACAAAGGCCAATGGTGAGTCTGCTATGAGTAAAGCAAAAGTTTACGAGTGGTATAAAGCGTTTCCAAGAAGGCCGCGAAGACGTTGAAGATGACGAACGCCCTGGACGCCCAAGCACATCAACAACCGATGAAAACGTGGAAAAAGTGAAAGAAATGGTTATGAACAATCGTCGAATCACAATTAGAGAGGTCGCTGATGATGTTGGCATACCGATTGGATCATGTCATGACATTGTTTCCAAAGTTTTGTGTATGAAACGAGTGGTACAAAATTCGTTCCAAAATTGTTGAATTTTGAACAAAAACACCGGCAAAGAGAAGTTGCTCAGGAGTCACTAAATGAAGTCAATGACGATGCAGAATTACTGAAACGTATTATAACAGGTGACGAAACATGGGTTTACGGACATGACGTCAAAACTAAGGCTCAATCATCCCAGTGGAGGCATTTTGGCTTGCCAAGACCGAAAAAGGCTCCACAAGTGTGGTCGAACTTGAAGGTTCTTTGATATTAATGGCATTGTGCATCGTGAATTCCTGCCACCAGGTGAAACGGTCAATAAGGAGTACTACCTACAAGTTCAACGCCGTTTGCGTGAATCAATCCGAAAAAAAAACGGCCGGATCTGTGGAAAAACAATTCATGGCTTTTGCACCACGATAGTGTACCAGCTCACACTTCATCGCTTGTTCGTGAATTTTTTGCCAAAAACAGTAGCCTACTGTAACGATGCCCCAGCCTCCATATTCGCCAGACATGGCTCCGTGTGACTTTTTCCTATTCCCAAAAATAAAGAGAACCTTTAAAGGGCCGTCGTTTTACAGCCGTAGATGACATTAAAAGCGCATCGCTGAAAGAAGTAAAGGATATCTGAAAGATCGAGTTTGAGAAGTGTTTCGAGGATTGGAAGAAGCGCTGGCATAAGTGCATAATCTCCAATGGGGACTATTTTGAAGGCGACAACATCAATGTAGAAGAATAAATAAATATTTTGTTCAAAAAATTAAAATTCTCGTTACTTTCTGAACACACCTTGTATGAGTAGGGAAAATTACACATTCTATTTCAAAGAACAAAAGCCTCTCCTTTCGAAGGTAAAAATATGTACAAAATGGCTTCCAGTGGTACCAAACCTGAATACAAAATAGAAAAACTAAAACGAAGGGAAATATATTTAATAATAGTTTTTTCAAAAATTTAAAATCTGACGAGTATGTTTATAATTCCGGACCACAACACACTTCTCCTTGCTGCATGCTCCCATTGATCACCTACTTCCTCCATCGTAGCGCTGGTCTTCCTTTCTTCCTCTTCTTGTACCTGGGAACCTATTCTGTAGATAGTTTCGCTCAACGTTGATCTTCCAGTCTTGCTACGTATCCAGCCCACTTCCATTTTAACGTGTGCTTCTCTCGCCAAGTTTTCATCTTCTTCGCTGGCTCCTCATTTACTCCTTTTGATTCACACGTAGCATACTTCTTATTATCCTGAATTCTAGGATGTTTGTTAGGGCCCAGTTTTGGCATACACACATAGCTGAAAATAGCTGGATACACACAGCTCAGTAACTTAGCACTGTGTGTGTGTGTGTGTGTGTGTGTGTGTGTGTGTGTGTGTGTGTGTGTGTGTGTGTGTGTGTGTGTGTGTGTGTGTGTGTGTGTGTGTGTGTGTGTGTGTGTGTGTGTGTGTGTGTGTGTGTGTGTGTGTGTGTGTGTGTGTGTGTGTGTGTGTGTGTGTGTAAACCGATTTGAACAGAAAAATGGAATTGTTCCGCGATGTATTGCATTTCTTATGTAGAGGTCACAGAATCTGAATTATTGAAAGATAAAATTTGAAAGAAAAGACAATGCTATCGTTCTTTAGCTTACGTATCTTCAGACGTTAGATAACGCTGTACTGTATAAATTACCGTCACTGAATATAAACTTGAAGTACAGCCACCAATAATAAAAAGTGTGCTCGATATCGGAGGCTAAAGTCCAAGTAATTGTACTGTCTGCCGCTACGAACGCTGCAAGGGTAGGCGTTGGAGACGTATGGGAAAACAGACGTTACCTGTTTAAACAAACTGCAACAAGATGGCACCAGGAACGAGCGCTCGGTATATCTAATAAGGGTTATTCTAGTACATTATGTTTATATTTCAAGAAGGCTGTGGGTATACGACCTTTTTGACAAGTTTGAACCCTTCTCAAGTATTGTTCTATTTAAACGAATGTTTTGTTTAACACGTATCATGTTTTAGGGCGGGTTGTGATGTTGGATTTTGCGCGTCGTGATGCGAGTGCACAAATATTGGTAGATTTAGTAAAGTATCAGTTGTTTTATATTAATTCATAACGATCAGCTGATTTTATTAAACAGCTGATATGTTCTAAGTTTTAGATTATGTTGTTAAAATTTTTTAGCTACGTTAATTTTTCGTATTTTCGAAGAAATTATCGTAATTAAAAGAAATAGAAAACGAAAAAGGAAAATTTTTTTGTTTAATTTAAAACTTAAAAGAATGCAGATAAATTACGCAGAAATATTGCACAAACTTTCTCATTTGTTGCTTTTCCCTTAGTTGAGTATACGAATAGAATAGGTAGCCGCCTCGGTGGCCTTGTGGACAGCGTACTAGGCTTTCACCCCGAGGACCCGGGTTCGATTCCCGGCCAGGGCTTGGTATTTTCATACGATATAAATCATCCCATCTTCTGCAGTTAGCCCAAGTGTGCACAATAGCCGAACATTAAAAAAAAAAAAAAAAAAAAAAAAATGCATAGAATAGGTATTTTTATATAGCAGTAACTGTGATCAAAATTTGAGTTAGATCCAAAAGTGATTTATATATGATCTGTTTTTCAAATCGAACGGATTTTTGTTGCGAATAATCGAATGTGAGAAAGTTTGTGCAATTCGCATCACGCGTTTCTCTTGCTTTACAGCACGCGACATTTCTGAATCGCCGTTAAGCAGCCTATATGAAGTCGAAACGATCGTCGAATTAAACTTGTAAATTTACGAGTTAATTTACAAGTTACATAAAACATGAACACAGTCTGATGCAAAAAATATTCAATTTCACACGATCGTTACGCATGCGCATGCAATGTGGATGAGAATCGAAATTTGCACTTCCGACTGCATTGATTCATACAGAGTGCAATGACATGTCAGTTACGTGTTTGCGTAGACTTTACACATACAGTATGACCAGATAAGCAGACAGATTAACTGATAAGTCGGAATAGGTGGGTTTATCTTTAGTGATGAAATCAGGTGTGCGTACATCAGCTGTTCTCTTCTTACTATAAATTGTTCAGTTTTTCAATTTGGCCTGTAAATAATGTTGAGTTTAAAAATGTTTGAACTTTAGATTAGAATGTTTGAAAGATGTTGATACACATCAGCTGGTCGTATCTTGACTACGGAAAAATGTTCTCAAATTCTTATATTAGTAAGGGAAATAGTTTTGTAAGTAGATGTTGGAATTTTTTAGTGAGTCTGATCTCGTAGAAATTTTAACTAACACGAGTGTTGACCTTAGAATTTCAGCATTTTTAAAATATACTACTAGAAAGGAATATACGAGCGCTCTCTATTTGTGGCATCTTGCGAGTGTTCAAATACAATCAGATAGATAATATACTGTCTATAATCTCAAACGTCTCTATTTCCTGTCCTTGCAACACGCAGCGTTCGTAGCGGCTGTTAGTGCAACTATTTGGAGTTTAGCCGCTAATATTTTTATAACGGTGGCTGTACTTCTAGTACGTTCGTATTGAGCGGTGTGAATCAGTAAAGGTTTGGGAGCGTGTGATTTTTGTTCGATTTAATTGAAACGTTTAAGCAAATTTTCAAGAAAATGTTGAAGACTTTATGGTACAGTTAGACCGATAAAGATTGGGATGAAAACAGCCCAGAACCTGCGCACAGGTCCGAGTCCTCGTAAACTGCCCGCTGTCATTTAATGATAACTGTCAGAAAGGAAAAGAACCGTAAACTTGTAGGTTAGCTTTTGCCTTGAGTCTTTAATACAGAGAGGTCTCACTGCATAGGAAATTGTGTGACTGAAAATTGAGAACGCTATCTGTCAGAAGGGAAATGAACCGTGTACTTTTGAGTTTAGCTTTTGCCTTGAGTCTATAATACACAGAGATCTTACTGCATAGGAAATTCTGTGACTGAAAATGAAGAACGCTATCTGTCAGAAGGAAAATGAACCGTGTACTTTTAGGTTACCTTTTTCCTTGAGTGTATAATACGTAGAGATCGTACCTCATAGGAAATTGTGTGACTGAAAATGGAGAACGCTATCTGTCAGAAGGGAAATGAACCGTGTACTTTTAGGTTAGCTTCTGCCTTGAGTCTACAATACATGCAGATGTCACTGCATAGGAAATTGTGTGACTGAGAATGGAGAACGCTGTCTGTCAGAAGGGAAATGAACCGTGTACTATTGAGGTTAGCTTTTGCCTTGAGTCTATAATACACAGAGATCTTACTGCATAGGAAATTCTGTGACTGAAAATGGAGAACGCTATCTGTCAGAAGGAAAATGAACCGTGCACTTTCAGGTTAGCTTTTGCCTTGAGTCTATAATACATAGAGATCACACCGCATAGGATATTGTGTGACTGAAAATGGAGAACGCTATCTGTCAGAAGGAAAATGAACCGTGCACTTTCAGGTTAGCTTTTTCCTTGAGTCTATAATACATAGAGATCACACCGCATAGGATATTGTGTGACTGAAAATGGAGAACGCTATCTGTCAGAAGGAAAATGAACCGTGCACTTTCAGGTTAGCTTTTGCCTTGAGTCTATAATACATAGAGATCACACCGCATAGGAAATTGTGTGACTGAAAATAGAGAACGCTATCTATCAGAAGGGAAATTAACCATGTACTTTTAGGTTAGCTTTTGCCTTGAGTCTATAATACATAGAGATCTCACTGCATAGAAAATTGTGTCACTGAAAATGGTGAACGCTATCTGTCAGAAGGGAAATGAACCGTGTACTTTTAGGTTAGCTTATGCCTTGAGTCTATCGAGAACGCACTCTGTCAGAAGGGAAATGAACCGTGTACTTTTAGGTTAGCCGACAGTGTAAAAAACTGTTTACAGAAACAATGACAGTTTATTATTGCATGCATTAAATCCAGAATCGGCATGATTTCAGAACGAAATGAAATTAATTTAAACAATTTTAGGTTAAATTCAGTGATTGCCTTTAAAGGCGTAATAAAAAATCCTCGGGAGAAGGCGCGCGCTCCCCGGCTAGATCCGCCACTGGGTCGCCTAAACGTTTTGTTTTTGTAGAAAATTAAATCCATAATGGTCGAAAAGTTGGAAAACTAGGAAACCGTCGTCAAAACATTCGTTATCAGCATTATCCGCTTCTGAATTCATTAACATTGTCTACAGCAGGTGATGCAGTGTAATACAGCTGTTGACGAGAACCTTCCTCTTGGAAACTTCCACAGCAGATGGAAAGGTGACCCTTCTATAATAAACACTGCTAATGTTAAGGAGTAGTCCGTCTTTACTTTCTTGATATACGAGGTGTGTTCAGAAAATAACGAGAATTTTTTAAATTTCGCGGACTTGGAGAGTCCGATTGTCAAATTTTTTTGTTTGTTATGTTGGTATACATGCTCTTGAAGTATGATAAAACTTTCAGCTGTTTTCATTGTTGACTTTGTGACAGCTACTAAGGTTAGACGTTTTTATGAGCTCGGCGATTTTCGTTTGTTAATAGAAACGGATCAAAGAATTTGTATAAAATTTTGCGTAAAAAATGGAATAAAGTGTAACAAAGTGTGTGAAATGTTAACAAAGGCCTATGGTGAGTCTGCTATGAGTAAAGTAAGCATTTACGAGTGGTATAAGCGTTTCCAAGAAGGCCGTGAAGACGTTGAAGATGACGCAATCCGAAAAAAACGCCCGGATCTGTGGAAAAACAACTATGGCTTTTGCACCACGATAATGCACCAGCTCACACTTCATCGCTTGTTCGTGAATTTTTGGCCAAAAACAGTACTGTAACGATGCCCCAGCCTCCATATTCGCCAGACATGGCTCCGTGTGACTTTTTCCTATTTCCAAAAATAAATAGAATCTTAAAGGGCCGTCGTTTTACAGCCGTAGATGACATTAAAAGCGCATCGCTGAAAGAACTAAAAGGCTATCTCAAAGATCGATTTTGAGAAGTTTTTCGAGGATTGGAAGAAGCGCTGGCATAAGTGCATAATCTCCAATTGGGACTATTTTGAAGGCGACATCAATGTAGAAGAATAAATAAATATTTTGTTCAAAAAATTAAAATTCTCGTTACTTTCTGAACACACCTCGTAGGCTCCAGAGAGTCCCGAGTTTAAAACAGATAAAACGTAAAGTTCGGTTTTACCAAATTTTAACCATTTGGGGGTGGAATTTTAGAAAATTTACTGTCTTGTAAATCGTAGAGTCTAAGAAATATTTGGGCACGAAAGTTCAATTCTATGCCTTTTGGATCTGGAAATATAGAGATAAAGTATAAAGTTCGTTTTTACCCTATTGCAACCCTTTAGGGGTGGAATTGTTTAAAACAGTGTCTTAACTAGCGTTAAGAGTCATTGGGGAAGCTGTATGCCAAGTTTCGTTGTAATCAGTTCGGTAGTTTTGGAGAAATTGTGATGAGTGAATGAGTGGTATTTGGTATATATAATAGGTAGTAAACAACTTGGTATTAAACTCAGAAATATGTACTGGCTGATTGGGCACAAATCCAAACGTTCAACCAATAACAAAATATTACTACATAAGACAATACTGAAACCAATATGGACGTATGGGATACAACTATGTGGTTCTGCTTGCAAATCAAATATTGCAATTTTACAACACTTCCAATCTAAGATACTACGTTTAATCTTAACAGCTCCAAAAATAATCGAATGAAATAATCCACAAGCAATTCAATGTTCCGACCGTCACAGAAGAAATTGAAACTTATATCAATAGTTACCGACATCGAATATTAGCCCATCCAAATGTTTTGACTGAAAATTTAATGAATGACGAGATCGACAACACGAAGACTAAAGAGGAGAATACCTAGCGACCTGCCTGACAATTAACAGCTGACCTAACAGATATAACATTATGTAGCAATATTTTATTATTATTATTTATATAACCTCATTATTTGTATGTATCAATGGGTACATGCTTTCATGTCATTATTTTAGCCATACAATTTACTTAGTGTCCTGTAGACAGATTGTAAATAATTAAAAAAAAAAATATATATATATATATATATATATATATATATATATATATATATATATATATATATATATATTATTATTATTATTATCTGCGCATAGACCCTGTTGGATCACGCAAAGCACTCCGACTCATGTCTTGTTCCTTCTAATCCTCCACACCTCCCTCATCCTGTCCCCATGGATCCTCTTCCGCTCCTCCGTCCATTTTACCCCTGCTCTCTTTGGGATTTCATTCTCTGGGACCTTCCAACCGACCATCTTTCTCCTGTATGCGCGCCTGTCTTCAACATCTGTTGAGTCTATTTCTGCGTCATGTAGGTCTATTCTGACTTGCGCGATCCACGACGTTGTTGATTTGACACCTTGTATATACTTAAGGATTCTGTTGGCAAGTCTCGTTGTTGAGAGTCTACTGATGTGTCCATAGAACCGAAGCCTCCTTCTTCTGATATCTGCTGCCAGGTTCGATATCTTCTCTGTGGTCTTCCGGGAGTGCAACCTGTATCCATCTTCTGTTAATTTCGGGCCTAGGATCTTCCTCAAGATATTGCGTTCTTCCTTCAAAATACCCTCCATGGTAGCTTTTGTGTGGAGTGCTAGCGTCTCGCTTGCATATAATACCTCCGGTTTTATGACTGTGTTGTATTTTTTTTTTTTTTTTTTTTTTTTTTTTTTTTGGTGTTTAACGTCCGACTATTGTGCACACTTGGGCTAATGCAGACGGTGGGATGATTTATAGCGTATGAAAATGCCAAGCCCTCGCCGGGAATCGAACCCGGATCCTCGGGGTGAAAGCCTAGTACGCTATCCACTAGACCACCGAGGCGGCTAGACTGACTGTGTTGTAGTGTCTGATTTTTGTGTTATATATATATATATATATATATATATATATAAAATAGGTAGTGAAAATTTAAAAGTGGTTTTTATAATGATTTCTACTGCCATTTATCGATTTTGCTTGTACTGTTATTAATTTTTGATGTACTTTGGAAACCGTTGGCTGCCGGCTTAACAATTATATCGTAACAGACGGAGAATATGTGAAATGTTTTTGCCGGCTGGTTTCTATGACTCATTGTTTACACTTGATAGGACTAATTTATTACTGTTTTGTTGGTAACCTTGTAAAAAAATACGCAGTTAGGAAATTATTATTTTAACTTTGTTCACGGGTAGATAAAAACATAATAAGTCATCTTTAGTTGCCTGCATACGAGCGTGACTAATATTTATGGTTGTTTTTTCTCTTTCGTTATGCAACTGCAGTCGTATATGAAGTTTTATCTGCATTAGCTGTAAAATATCCGATTCTGGCGTTTTGTTTTCGTTCGGCTGGTCTGTTAATTTTCATTCTGTACCTTCGTTAGCCGCTGTTTTAATAACTTTGAAGTTTTGTCGCCATATTGAAACTTATTATGAAATTAGGTTATACAGTTGTAGCAATAGCGTGTTTTAAATTACAGCACTAGGGAACGAACAACGTTAGCAATAAACATAACCTCAAAATTAGCATTGTGAAGAAACAGCTGTTCTCTATTATTGAATACAGCTGATCATTACCATTAATTTCTTATGGAAACTTTCCCCCTTGCTAAGAACGTAATTAAGATAGACGTATAGTTTTCCTTCAAATTCGAAACCGAGCTTTTAAAATAAGCCTTTAATCGTCTTTTTACAACCTACGTGTCTCGAAGTAATGTTTTCAAGTTTGACCTTACGGAATTATAACGATGTATTACATTAAAGTTGGAAACTACAATTAATGTGGGAATAAGCAAATTGAAAGAAATGACAATTTTTTTTTGTCTCTCATTATAGGAAATAAAATATTTGTTTTGAGATTTAGAAGGATTTATCCTTTTTCAGGCTTCCTAAATAAAAAACGTGGTTTTTATTTGGATGTCTGTTCATTTGTACGGTTGAATATACACGTAAAAAACGGGTTCGTTATTAGCGGCTGAAGTTCAAGTAATTGGACTGACTGCCGCTACGAACGTTGCAGGCTGCATGGTGGAGACGTTTACGAAAATGGACAGTACTGTTGTGATTTAACTGTAGTCGAACACTTCGCCGCAATATGCCACCAGCAGTGAGTGCTCACATGTCTCTCGTAAGGTTATCATTCAAGTACGTTTATATTCGGTGTCTGCATAACACAGAAGGTTAAACGAAACATCATATTTCGATGAATTTTGAGTAGGTTTAGTTTTCGTATATTTCAGGGCTACTTTTTTTAAAAATCTCGTTTCGCACCCTTTTTTGGTCCATTTTGTTTTTCATTGTAAAAATGTTAGAATTTCCTCTCCAGAAAAATACACATGCGTGAACGGAAGCTCGTCACTGCATGCGAAGGAGTACAGATGAAATGGTATTTCAGTATAGTTTTTGTATCGATTACTAGGAATGATCGGCCTACTAAGAACACCATTAGGACAAAGAGAAAAAATGTGCGAGTGAGAGGTCGAGTCCCAATTCTCTTACAATAGTTCCCTCCTTTTCCTCCACGATCGCTGGATAGTAACAGTTTGTCCAGACTGTTTCACTGGACTGTTGGAGGGAGCTGGAGGGGAATTCTCCTACAATGCGCGAGAAATTCTCGCGCAGGCCGTTTATTAAGTGGCTGGACTATTGTTAGTATAGAAATGATTCCTAATATTACTGGATACTGCAAGCCTATTTATTTGATCAGCAATCACGTGACGTGTGTGCTGCTCCAGTATTTGTTTTATTTTCTAAAAATATGTTTTGTGTGCAATGATACTTAGTGTGATTTACGTTTTCTTAATAATTACTACATTGTATTTTAAATTTAGTGCCCCACAGAGGGTTGCAGACTAGCTGCACCTGTTGAGAGGATTTAGACGTCCCTTGCGGTACCCGAGTCTAATACACACTTACACTTACAACTTCAACACTTTACATTCACACTTACATTTAGGGAGACGATGATAGCCTCAATGTGCTTTTCGTCTTGAAATAACAACAACAAAATTAAATTTCGTGAGTCTAAATATAACTTGTGTTAAAAGTTATTAACAGTTATTATATTTTGTTATTAAAATTTCATAATAGATATTAAATAAATTGTGAGTGCAAGTAGTAAATGACTGTGAATAGGCCTAAAAGTATTATACTTGTAAACCGTTATTCCAAATAAGTAGGCCTAAGATTTGCTGTATCTGTATTCTGATACTAGAAAGTTAATCCAGTAATATGTTTCTCTGGGCTTTGTACTCATGTGATTGCCAAGTAATCGGTATTAGTACTCGATACCTAGGTGTACTAGTAATCGATATTAGAAGTAACTGCTTGGCACATCTCTACAAGGAAGACAGGTAGCAAGATTTTTGGAAGCTTACCTTGCCTTAATCGGTATTAGCACTCGATACCTAGATGTACTCGTAATCGTATGTAATCGGTATTAGAAGTAACTGCTTGGCACATCTCTACAAGGAAGATAGGTAGCAAGATTTTTGGAAGCTTACCTTGCCTTAATCGGTATTAGTACTCGATACCTAGATGTACTAGTAATCGTATGTAATCGGTATTAGAAGTAACTGCTTGGCACATCTCTACAAGGAAGACAGGTAGCAAGATTTTTGGAAGCTTACCTTGCCTTAATCGGTATTAGCACTCGATACCTAGATGTACTCGTAATCGTATGTAATCGGTATTAGAAGTAACTGTTTGGCACATCTCTACAAGGAAGACAGGTAGCAATATTTTTGGAAGCTTACCTTGCCTTAATCGGTATTAGTACGCGATACCTAGATGTACTAGTAATTGTATGTAATCGGTATTAGAAGTAACTGCTTGGCACATCTCTACAAGGAAGACAGGTAGCAAGATTTTTGGAAGCTTACCTTGCCTTAATCGGTATTAGTACTCGATACCTAGATGTACTAGTAATCGTATGTAATCGGTATTAGAAGTAACTGTTTGGCACATCTCTACAAGGAAGACAGGTAGCAAGATTTTTGGAAGCTTACCTTGCCTTAATCGGTATTAATACTCGATACCTAGATGTACTAGTAATCGTATGTAATCGGTATTAGAAGTAACTGTTTGGCACATCTCTACAAGGAAGACAGGTAGCAAGATTTTTGGAAGCTTACCTTGCCTTAATCGGTATTAGTACTCGATACCTAGATGTACTAGTAATCGTATGTAATCGGTATTAGAAGTAACTGCTTGGCACATCTCTACAAGGAAGACAGGTGGCAAGATATTTGGAAGCTTACCTTGCCTTAATCGGTATTAGCACTCGATACCTAGATGTACTCGTAATCGTATGTAATCGGTATTAGAAGTAACTGCTTGTCACATCTCTACAAGGAAGACAGGTAGCAAGATTTTTGGAAGCTACCTTGCCTTAATCGGTATTAGTACTCGATACCTAGATGTACTCGTAATCGGTATTAGAAGTAACTGTTTGGCACATCTCTACAAGGAAGACAGGTAGCAAGATTTTTGGAAGCTTACCTTGCCTTAATCGGTATTAGTACTCGATACCTAGATGTACTAGTAATCGTATGTAATCGGTATTAGAAGTAACTGCTTGGCACATCTCTACAAGGAAGACAGGTAGCAAGATTTTTGGAAGCTTACCTTGCCTTAATCGGTATTAGTACTCGATACCTAGATGTACTAGTAATCGTATGTAATCGGTATTAGAAGTAACTGCTTGTCACATCTCTACAAGGAAGACAGGTAGCAAGATTTTTGGAAGCTACCTTGCCTTAATCGGTATTAGTACTCGATACCTAGATGTACTCGTAATCGGTATTAGAAGTAACTGTTTGGCACATCTCTACAAGGAAGACAGGTAGCAAGATTTTTGGAAGCTTACCTTGCCTTAATCGGTATTAGTACTCGATACCTAGATGTACTAGTAATCGTATGTAATCGGTATTAGAAATAACTGCTTGTCACATCTCTACAAGGAAGACAGGTAGCAAGATTTTTGGAAGCTTACCTTGCCTTAATCGGTATTAGTACGCGATACCTAGATGTACTAGTAATCGTATGTAATCGGTATTAGAAGTAACTGCTTGTCATATCTCTACAAGGAAGACAGGTAGCAAGATTTTTGGAAGCTACCTTGCCTTAATCGGTATTAGTACTCGATACCTAGATGTACTCGTAATCGGTATTAGAAGTAACTGTTTGGCACATCTCTACAAGGAAGACAGGTAGCAAGATTTTTGGAAGCTTACCTTGCCTTAATCGGTATTAGTACTCGATACCTAGATGTACTCGTAATCGGTATTAGAAGTAACTGTTTGGCACATCTCTACATGGAAGACAGGTAGCAAGATTTTTGGAAGCTTACCTTGCCTTGACTTGCTACTACTTGCCAGTAGTAGGAGGGTAAATAAGGTCCAGGATGCAGATTCCTTTTAATAAAAAATTGCTTTCTTTGTCATCATCGTCCTTGAAGCTAGAATTTCATTTGTGAGTCCTAGCCTCTCTCAGAAGTCGTCGCCATCTGTCTGGGCCTTTTGCAACAATCCATCATCGTCTGATATTAAATGCTCAAGCATCTCGATCCACTCCATCGGCCCATCTTGTCTCGACCGTCCACTTCTTATTTTCGCTTCCAGTGTCAGGGAATATATTTTCTCTCCATTGTGACAATGTCGCCTGACAGTCTTGCCAATTTTATACACTCCGCTATATTCATCTACGTAGTGCATTTAGCTCGTCATTGTATCTGATTCTCCATAAATCTCCATCCTTCACTGGACAAGAAATTTTTTCTGAGTATTTTCCTTTCTAACCAGCTATTTCTTTGTCCTAGTCCATGTTTCCGCACCATAAACAAGCACTGGGCGTGTTAGCGTTTTCTACGATAGTAACTTAGTGGATTTTGATAGTAAATGACTTTTGATGTATCTCTGCAAGCCATAATAGCATCATTTGCATTTATTTCCTCGCCTGAATCATTGTCTTGAGTCACTGTGGATCGAAGATATTTAAATTGCTGGACTTGCACTGACTGCCAGTCACCGTATATTTTGTTTTACTGATATTAATTCCCAGCGCCAAGAAGGCGTCTCTAACAGCTGTTGCACTACGTTCAATAAAGTAGTTGTACTACAGACATATATAGTTCCTCCTTCCGCAATCTCAGCATCCCTTACTGTGTTGCTATCAGGCATGCAAAGCATCACCCTGCTTCTGATCTCTTTCTCGCTTGAACAAAATTGCTTTCTTTGGTTCAAAGAATATCGACTTTGTCGTTATACCGAAAGGAATTTCATGTCGACATTCATTTGGTGTTTTCTTATAAAACGTTTCTTGAGACATCCTAAAATACTTTGTAAATTCAGTTCTATGAAAGGGTCTGGAAAAGGCGCTGGTGTTCACGAAACATCGCTGAGGTCTCTATGTTTTCCTCATGCATCCATAATCTAACCTCCGTTCTCTCTTTCTACTCTTGGGCCCAAAGATAAAAACATTTTACCGTCAAACTCAAGTTGAACTGACACTGAATCGATTTTCGATTGTAAAATCGCGAACAATCGTAATGCTTGCTACAAGCGTAGTCCGCTCCGCTTAGTGGCCACCCGACCTTATTTTGTTGTTAATGTAAGTGCGGCCACTGAAATCAAACGGATCTGAGCGGAGTCAAACGGTGTTGCATGGTTCCGCTTCACTGTCAGTGGCCGTACTTTACATTACAAACAATAGGTTAGGTTTTCGAATGCGTAGTCCGCTCCGCTTAGTGGCCACCCGGCCTTAACCTATTGTTGTTAATGTAAGTGCGGCCACTGAAATCAAACGGATCTGAGCGGAGCAAGCGGTGTTGCATGGTTCCGCTTCACTGTTAGTGGCCGAACTTTACATTAAAAACAATAGGTTAGGTTCTTGAATGCGTAGTCCGCTCCGCTTAGTGGCCACCCGACCTTATTTTGTTGTTAATGTAAGTGCGGCCACTGAAATCAAACGGAGCTGAGCGGAGTCAAGCGGTGTTGCATGGTTCCGCTTCACTGTCAGTGGCCGTACTTTACATTACAAACATTAGGTTAGGTTTTTGAATGCGTAGTCCGCTCCGCTTAGTGGCCACCCGGCCTTAACCTATTGTTGTTAATGTAAGTGCAGCCACTGAAATCAAACGGATCTGAGCAGAGTCAAGCGGTTGTTGCATGGTTCCGCTTCACTGTCAGTGGCCGTACTTTACATTAAAAACATTAGGTTAGGTTTTTGAATGCGTAGTCCGCTCCGCTTAGTGGCCACCCGGCCTTAACCTATTGTTGTTAATGTAAGTGCAGCCACTGAAATCAAACGGATCTGAGCGGAGTCAAGCGGTGTTGCATGGTTCCGCTCCACTGTCAGTGGCCGTACTTTACATTACAAACATTAGGTTAGGTTTTTGAATGCGTAGTCCGCTCCGCTTAGTGGCCACCCGGCCTTAACCTATTGTTGTTAATGTAAGTGCGGCCACTGAAATCAAACGGATCTGAGCGGAGTTAAGCGGTGTTGCATGGTTCCGCTCCACTGTCAGTGGCCGTACTTTACATTACAAACATTAGGTTAGGTGTTTGAATGCGTAGTCCGCTCCGCTTAGTGGCCACCCGGCCTTGACCTATTGTTGTTAATGTAAGTGCGGTCACTGAAATCAAACGGAGCTGAGCGGAGTCAAGCGGTGTTGCATGGTTCCGTTTCACTGTCAGTGGCCGTACTTTACATTAAAAACAATAGGTTAGGTTTTTGTGGCCACCCGGCCTTAAACTATTGTTGTTAATGTAAGTGCGGTCACTGAAATCAAACGGATCTGAGCGGAGTGAAGCGGTGTTGCATGGTTCCGCTCCACTGTCAGTGGCCGTACTTTACATTACAAACATTAGGTTAGGTTTTTGAATGCGTAGTCCGCTCCGCTTAGTGGCCACCCGGCCTTGTTTTGTTGTTAATGTAAGTGCGGCCACTGAAATCAAACGGATCTGAGCGGAGTCAAGCGGTGTTGCATGGTTCCGCTCCACTGTCAGTGGCCGTACTTTACATTACAAACATTAGGTTAGGTTTTTGAATGCGTAGCCCGCTCCGCTTAGTGGCCACCCGGCCTTGTTTTGTTGTTAATGTAAGTGCGGCCACTGAAATCAAACGGAGCTGAGCGGAGTCAAGCGGTGTTGCATGGTTCCGCTTCACTGTCAGTGGCCGTACTTTACATTACAAACATTAGGTTAGGTTTTTGAATGCGTAGCCCGCTCCGCTTAGTGGCCACCCGGCCTTATTTTGTTGTTAATGTAAGTGCGGCCACTGAAATCAAACGGAGCTGAGCGGAGTCAAGCGGTGTTGCATGGTTCCGCTTCACTGTCAGTGGCCGTACTTTACATTACAAACAATAGGTTAGGTTTTTGAATGCGTAGCCCGCTCCGCTTAGTGGCCACCCGGCCTTGACCTATTGTTGTTAATGTAAGTGCGGCCACTGAAATCAAACGGAGCTGAGCGGAGTCAAGCGGTTGTTGCATGGTGCCGCTTCACTGTCAGTGGCCGTACTTTACATTACAAACATTAGGTTAGGTTTTTGAATGCGTAGCCCGCTCCGCTTAGTGGCCACCCGGCCTTGACCTATTGTTGTTAATGTAAGTGCGGCCACTGAAATCAAACGGAGCTGAGCGGAGTCAAGCGGTTGTTGCATGGTTCCGCTTCACTGTCAGTGGCCGTACTTTACATTACAAACAATAGGTTAGGTTTTTGAATGCGTAGCCCGCTCCGCTTAGTGGCCACCCGGCCTTGACCTATTGTTGTTAATGTAAGTGCGGCCACTGAAATCAAACGGAGCTGAGCGGAGTCAAGCGGTTGTTGCATGGTGCCGCTTCACTGTCAGTGGCCGTACTTTACATTACAAACATTAGGTTAGGTTTTTGAATGCGTAGCCCGCTCCGCTTAGTGGCCACCCGGCCTTGACCTATTGTTGTTAATGTAAGTGCGGCCACTGAAATCAAACGGAGCTGAGCGGAGTCAAGCGGTTGTTGCATGGTGCCGCTCCACTGTCAGTGGCCGTACTTTACATTACAAACATTAGGTTAGGTTTTGAATGCGTAGCCCGCTCCGCTTAGTGGCCACCCGGCCTTGACCTATTGTTGTTAATGTAAGTGCGGCCACTGAAATCAAACGGAGCTG
Source organism: Callitettix versicolor (assembly GCA_022606455.1). NCBI lineage: Eukaryota > Metazoa > Arthropoda > Insecta > Hemiptera > Cercopidae > Callitettix > Callitettix versicolor. The sequence goes on from CM040183.1 coordinate 9,100,501, forward strand.
AGCGGAGTCAAGCGGTTGTTGCATGGTGCCGCTTCACTGTCAGTGGCCGTACTTTACATTACAAACATTAGGTTAGGTTTTTGAATGCGTAGCCCGCTCCGCTTAGTGGCCACCCGGCCTTGACCTATTGTTGTTAATGTAAGTGCGGCCACTGAAATCAAACGGAGCTGAGCGGAGTCAAGCGGTTGTTGCATGGTGCCGCTTCACTGTCAGTGGCCGTACTTTACATTACAAACATTAGGTTAGGTTTTTGAATGCGTAGCCCGCTCCGCTTAGTGGCCACCCAGCCTTGACCTATTGTTGTTAATGTAAGTGCAGCCACTGAAATCAAACGGATCTGAGCAGAGTCAAGCGGTGTTGCATGGTTCCGCTTCACTGTCAGTGGCCGTACTTTACATTAAAAACAATAGGTTAGGTTTTTGAATGCGTAGTCCGCTCCGCTTAGTGGCCACCCGGCCTTGACCTATTGTTGTTAATGTAAGTGTGACCATTGAAATCAAACGGATCTGAGCGGAGTCAAGCGGTGTTGCATGGTTCCCCGCTTCACTGTCAGTGGCCGTACTTTACATTACAAACAATAGGTTAGGTTTTTGAATGCGTAGTCCGCTCCGCTTAGTGGCCACCCGGCCTTAAGCTATTGTTGTTAATGTAAGTGCGGCCACTGAAATCAAACGGATCTGAGCGGAGTCAAGCGGTGTTGCATGGTTCCGCTTCACTGTCAGTGGCCGTACTTTACATTAAAAACAATAGGTTAGGTTTTTGTGGCCACCCGGCCTTAAACTATTGTTGTTAATGTAAGTGCGGCCATTGAAATCAAACGGATCTGAGCGGAGTCAAACGGTGTTGCATGGTTCCGCTTCACTGTCAGTGGCCGTACTTTACATTAAAAACAATAGGTTAGGTTTTTGAATGCGTAGTCCGCTCCGCTTAGTGGCCACCCGACCTTGTTTTGTTGTTAATGTAAGTGCGGTCACTGAAATCAAACGGATCTGAGCGGAGTCAAGCGGTGTTGCATGGTTCCGCTTCACTGTCAGTGGCCGTACTTTACATTACAAACAATAGGTTAGGTTTTTGAATGCGTAGTCCGCTCCGCTTAGTGGCCACCTGACCTTATTTTGTTGTTAATGTAAGTGCGGTCACTGAAATCAAACTGATCTGAGCGGAGTCAAGCGGTGTTGCATGGTTCCGCTTCACTGTCAGTGGCCGTACTTTACATTACAAACATTAGGTTAGGTTTTTGAATACGTAGTCCGCTCCGCTCCGCATAGTTGTAAGGCCAACCTTACAAACGGGATTGATGTTATAGGCTATCTTCAGTTGTCCCAATCAGAGCTGGGCTTCGTTTTAAAACAAATTTGGAAATTTTTTCAACATGACTACAAATTATCACAAAACCGTTTTCCAATGAAAGCTGAATTCTGTTCCCAAAGAATTATGTGTGCAATAATAAATTTGCAGCGATTAAGTCACCAGTATATTTAAGTGTCGGGCGAGAAATATGTTGAAGGTAGTTACCGAGTGCATTGCGGTGTCATTGCTCCTTGAATAATTGACTCATTGTCTATGTATGTTAAGTGCGGGGAAGCTAGCGCCATTTTGTAATGCATGGATATTACACAATACGCGATACGATAAGTATAAACAGTTTGAATGCAATAGTGCTGTCCTTAGTGCAGATACGACAGGTGATGCACCGCTAGCGCAAAAACTGTAAATCAAGACGTTTCTTACTGTCGATTTTCTCAAAAATATTGTAATCGATTTGTTAAAAATCTTTTCGTGAATTATGCACTTATTAAAGTGAGAAAGTAAAGATAGGCAACTTTCTCGCTGACGTGATGGAAGTTTATTTGCTAGTTTCAACAAAAATGTATCTTCGTTTTTTTCAAAATTCGATTTTACGTACATAATCGGCTTTAAATCTTCATATATTAGCATATTTATTGTTCACATTGACAATATGTAGGCCTAAACCAACCTTGGCCGAAGGGTCATTTTCGTATCGTATGGAATTTGAAACTTTAAAATGTCAGTTTACGCGGGTCTTGAACGCCGATTACGATGATGAAGGCTGTTAAAAAAAATGTAACTTGAAAAGATTTTGAAACTGTTTAACGAATTTTACTGGGCAACAAATTTGTTCAAGCTATCAACAAATCGATTATATTGTTGTCCGGTTCGAATCAAATCGGACCAAAATTGTGTACTCACACATACACAAACACACCTCGCACTCACGTACCCACACACACACACACACACACACGCGCGCGCGCGCGCACATACACACACACACACACGCGCACGCGCGCACATACACACACACACACACCACGCACCTGCACCCACACCCACACACTTCCTCGCGCACAACCCCCCCACACACACAACGCACTCACTCACGCACCTGCACGCGCGCGCGCACACACACACACACACACACACACACACACACACACACACAACACACTCACGCACCTTCTCAGTGTGTGCGCGCGCGTGTGTGAGTGGGGGTGCGTTGTGTGTGTGTGGGGGTGTGCGCGCACGTGTGTGGGTGTGGATGCAGGTGCGTGGTGTGTGTGTGTGTGTATGTGCGCGTGTGTGCAGGTGCGTGGCGTGTGTGTGAGTGGGGGTGCGTTGTGTGTGTGGGTGGATGTGCGCGCGCACGTGTGTGAGTGTGGGTGCAGGTGTGTGTGTGTGTGCGCGCGCGCGCGCGCGTGTGTGTGTGTGTGTTTTCATCCTTAGTACACTATATTTCAATCTAGCCAATGCATTATATGGATAAACAAATGCCGAGGGTCAAATTAAAACTGAGAACTCACCTTCACCAATCTAACCTATTGATTTTGCAAATTAAAAAAAATACCCGTTTAAAAATTCACAAATCTACGACTGTGAGCTTTTGTAATTCATTGTCAGAGAGATTGACACACTGGGGAAATCATCGGCGACCTTGAGCCTAAAAAAAAGTTAATCCACGTTTATCAAATTGGAGTCGTATGACTCTCCCTCCACTCGTGTCTAATTACTGCCAGCGATAAACTAAAGTGCGTATGTTTTTTTTTCTATCACAAATTTAAATCTTTCCAAACAACGCGCACAGTAAACATTGTGTCGAAATTCACAACAGGCGTCGAGATAAACGTGCTTCAGATGTGTTCTGCAAGGCGTAAACAGATGCGTCACTGTTTGCCCAGATATTTTGCGTTACATTATTAAGTTAATGTATGGGCGCGCGCGTGTGTGTGTGAGGAGATAAAGTAATTGCGACAAGTCTGATGGTGGTACTTTGGTACAAGCGGGTGCTGCCGCCCTCTGCAGAGTCCCAAGGGCGGCGATGTTGCATTTTGCACTGGGGCGATGCACGAGAAGACCGGCATAAAGGGGCGGCTGCATTTACGGCATTTCCGAAATTGTACCAGTGGCGGCTGGTACCCAAAGACGGATTAAAAGGGAAGAAGGGGGCGAAGTACAACATAACCTAAAACTTATTTTAAATACGATATTTGTTCGAATACACGCCAGATTAACATATCTAGTTTTTAAACAACCAAAAACTTATTAGCTTATCAGCTGTTCAATGAAATCAGCTGATCGTTACGAATTAATATAAAACAACAGATGTTTTACTATAACATAGCTAGTTTTTTAACAACATAACCTAAAACGTATCAGCTGTTCAATGAAATCAGCTGATCGTTAATAATTAATGTAAAATAACATGTTTTATACTATCACATAGCTAGTTTTTAACAACATAACCTAAAACGTATTATAGCCTATCAGCTGTTCAATGAAATCAGCTTATCGTTTCGAATTAATGTAAAACAACTGATCTTTTCCTAAATCATAGATATTTTTTAACAACATAACCTAAAACTTGTTATAGCCTGTCAGATGTTCAATGAAATCAGCTGATCGTTACGAATTAATATAAAACAACAGATATTTTACTATAACATATCTAGTTTTTAAAATCATATCCTAAAACGTATTATAGCCTATCAGCTGTTCAATGAAATCAGCTGATCGTTACGAATTAATGTAAAACAACTGATCTTTTACTAAAACATAGATATTTTTTAACAACATAACCTAAAACTTATTATAGCCTATCAGATGTTCAATGAAATCAGCTGATCGTTACGAATTAATGTAAAACAACTGATCTTTTACTAAAACATAGATATTTTTTAACAACATAACCTAAAACGTATTTATAGCCTATCAGCTGTTCAATGAAATCAGCTGATCGTTACGAATTAATATAAAACAACAGATATTTTACTTCAACTACCAATATAAATTAGTGCGACGCGCAAAATCCGTCACAATATAAAACAACTTATCTTTTAATATAACTACCAAATTCATTTTATATACTTAATTCGGTCAAACTTCTTAGAAGTTCCCGTAGTGTAGTGGTTATCACTCGCAAGATCTCCGGTTCGATCCCGGACGGAAACAGTAATTTTTTAACTATAATTAATTTAATACGAGACTTGCGGTGCACAAAATATAGTTACAAATCAGTATAAACATGTTTCTAGTATCTCGCGTCTCGGAAAATCCATCACAAACAGGCCTAAAACATGATGCATGTTATAAGTATCTAGCTGTTTATTAGTCTACCAACAGGGAAACATAAGACATAAACCACATACCACTGTGCCGGTAAATAACTTTGTCGAGCAAAGAATTTTCGCTGTTACAGTAATAATTTTTCAATTTCTTTTATTTTGAAGATGCCTCGAGGCGAAACTGCAATTAAATAAAACAATGTTGTTATGTAATTGTTCCAATTTTCCTGGATATCGCGTAGTCACAAAGTACCGGCCGCGGTTCAGTAAATAAGGAAATGTTTGCTGGCATCAAGTTGTGTAAGTGATTAGACGTGTTTCATGTAGTTTAGCACGTAGCCCGGCGAGAAGCGTAGTAACAGCATCAATATAGGTCTAGGCTACGGACTGATTGTGCGTGCGTATAGTTAACAAGAAGTGCGTATTTTAGCGTCTGTTGAGTTCATTGGCTTATCGGTTATTTATTATTTGCGCATAGACCCTGTTGGATCACGCAAAGAACTCCGACTCATGTCTTGTTCCTTCTAATCCTCCACACCTCCCTCATCCTGTCCCCATGGATCCTCTTCCGCTCCTCCGTCCATTTTACCCCTGCTCTCTTTGGGATTTCATTCTCTGGGACCTTCCAACCGACCATCTTTCTCCTGTATGCGCGCCTGTCTTCAACATCTGTTGAGTTTATTCCTGCGTCATGTAGGTCTATTCTGACTTGCGCGATCCACGACGTTGTTGATTTGACACCTTGTATATACTTAAGGATTCTGTTGGCAAGTCTCGTTGTTGGGAGTCTACTGATGTGTCCATAGAACCGAAGCCTCCTTCTGATATCTGCTGCCAGGTTCGATATCTTCTCTGTGGTCTTCCGGGAGTGCAACCTGTATCCATATTCTGTTAATCTCGGGCCAAGGATCTTCCTCAAGATTTTGCGTTCTTCCTTCAAAATACCCTCCATGGTATATTATTATTTTTTTTTTTTTGTGTTTAACGTCCGACTGTTGTGCACACTTGGGCTAATGCAGACGATGAGATGATTTATAGCGTATGAAAATGCCAAGCCCTGGCCTGGAATCGAACCCGGGTTCTTAGGGTGAAAGCCCAGTACGCTCTCAACTGGGCTACCGAGGCGGCAGGCTTAGTGTTTTGTACAGAAGAAAAATTTTATTTTATGAAATCCGCGCAATAACATTAGAAAAATGCTTAAATTACGAAGGCATTGCAACAGTGTTCGTATTTAGTAAACATTTGTAAGAAACCGCCATTACTTTACCGCAAATCCGTAAACGTAAACTTTTACGTAGGCCTATCCGTGGATAAGAAATTTCTCGAGGTTTTGTTAACATTGAATTAATGTATTTAAAAAAAAACCCACAAATATATGGGACTGTAAAATGATCGATGACTTTGTTAGAAATCGGTTCAAATCTGTTCCCCACGGACCTAAACTAGTGGTACAAAGAACGGTAGACCTCGCGGGAAATCAGCCAGCTCTCTCACGCGTTCGTAACGTTTTCCGCCAGTTTCGGTATCCGTAATATTTAGAAAAAATATTCCATTGTTGGAAATCGTAAGCTGTTTGTCTACGAAACTGTCGAAATTATGGTAGGTTTTTCGGTCAGTATTACAGGAAACGGTTATCGTTAAACCGCCATCTTGAAACGGAAGTGATTTGGAAAAAATAGTATACATACAAAATAGCATACCTTCGTACCGAATTTCATGGTCAATGCATTTCCCCATTATTTCGTTAAACCGTAGGCCGCCATTTTGAAACGAAAGTGAATGGAAAAAACTTATACATACAAAATAGCATACCTTCGTACCGAATTTCATGGTCAATGCATTTGGCCAAAATTTCGTTAAACCGTAGGCCGCCATTTTGAAACGGAAGTGAATGGAAAAATCTTACACACATTTGTCGTTTGAATTTTACACAATATACCTTCGTACCATATTTCAAAACAATCGCTCAGTGCTTTTTGGCTAAAACTGCGTACAGAAGCAGCCATTTTGAAACGTAAGTGAATGGGGAAAAATTCTTACACAGATGTCGTTTGGATTTTATACAAGATATCTTCGTACCAAATTTCAAAACAATCGGTCGGTGCGTTTGGCTAAAATTGCGTAACGAAGACAAAACAAAGCCGAACGGTCGAGTTGAAACAGCCCGGGCAGTAACTAGTATTTGTTGTTATCTTCCTGAAAATTTCTATTCAAAAGCAATCGGCGCGCGCGCACGCGCACACACACGCACGCACACACACACACACACACACACACACACACACACACACACACACACACACACACACACACACACACACACACAGTACTCGGTGGCCTAGTTGATAGCGTACTGGGCTTTCACCCCGAGGATCCGGGTTCGATTCCCGGCCAGGGCTTGGCATTTTCATACGCTATAAATCATCCCATCGTCTGCATTAGCCCAAGTGTGCACAATAGTCGGACGTTAAACACAAAAAAAAACACACACAGTATTACTTATAGATTAAAATGATACCCCACATTAGATAAATAAAAATAATAATTATTGTTTATCTTTAAAGTTTACCCTTTTACCACCACTAAATATTTTTTGTCATCTACCTTTTTTTTGTTTATTTTTTCTTGGGTTTGGGCCTGTACAAAGACTATTTTAGTCACATTGTTTACGCGTAAAAGCATTGAATATAAACGGGCTAGAAGTACAAACACCGTTATAAAAAGCGTGCTGGATATTAGAGGCTAAAGTCCAAGTAGTTACAGTATCTGCCGCTAGAACGCTGCAAACTGCAAGGATAGAGGTGGGGGCGTTTGAGAAAATAGTACTGCACTATTATCTGTTTAACTGTAGTTGAACACACTGCCGCTAGGTGCCGCTAGCAGCGAGCGCTCACAAAGCACTCATAAGGGTTATCGTATTTGCCTACGAACCTAAAATTTCTGGAAAATTCAGCTGTAAAGTCTCCCGGAGTAGATATAATGTACATGCATTTTAGATACTGTATTTACTAAAAATCAATACAATTTAATTGCAGCGTAGATAGACATACAGTGTCAAAATAAACAATAAATTTTAAGCAATATCTGGATATAAGACAACAAATAGATTATTTATTGTTAAAACAATAATGATAAGAAGTAAATAGTTATCACATAATAACAGTTATCTAAGTAAATATGTTGAGTGTTTGAAACAAGTTTCAAAAATAAACTCATGTTGATCAACAAGTTCGGTAGACCTTGTTCTTGAATCTCCCCACTAGGCCTACGTGATGAAACTCATGTTCATTGCTGGGCTCATCGACCCAACGCGTAACAGCCAGCATCCCCTAGCGGAAACTTCGTCAATTACTTTTCGGAGCTAAGCCTACTGGCCTTGAAACAGGAAATTCTGTGAAGGTTAACGGAGCTTATTGTTTGTGTACAGTAAACACCAGTGTAAAACTTCCTCCATATTATAAAATTAGGTCACTTTAAAAACAAAATTATTACGAAAACAGTTCACCAATTAAAAAATCGTACGGCACTAACTTTGTCCTAAATAAATGATTTTTATTTAAGTATTTGTTTTGTTTCAGTACTAATTATGGTGAATTAAAACTGACGTTAAGGCAAAACGATGGACTGTGATTGTGTGATTTTTAAGTGATAGTAGCAGTCACTGATTTAACGATTGTACACATTTTGGACAAACGCATTAATTGATTGTTTTGAAATTTTGGTATGAAAGTACCTTATGTATAGCCTAAACGACGGAGCCTTGTGTAAGCATAATTCTCGTTTCAAGATGGCGGTCTTCGATTAGATTATCAGGATTATAGTGTGTGTGTGTGTGTGTGTGTGTGTGTGCGCGCGCGCGTGCGCGTGCGTGTGCGCGCGTACGTGTTTTATTAACTCGTATTTGGTTCAAGTTTTAAAACCAAGTGTAGCTCTACTTTCATTAAACACAATAGGTTGGGTTTTGAATGCACAGTCCTCTTCGCATTTGGTTGTCTTATGATGTATTATAGTACACGTATAACAAAGTTTTATCAGAATCTGACAGGCCGATTTTCATAAATCGTGACGAGATTTTGATGGGCATCCGTTCTCACAGTAGTAAAAAGTAAGCGAAAAAATTTGAAAAATACTAAAAAAAGGTACGGGGAAAAATCGAGTAATACTGAAACTAAACAGTTGGCGTGTTGACCGAAATTCGAACAAAATTAAAAATGATTTTGAAAAATCACGCAGATTTCTTGTTTTTATTGTGGGAAATTTTTTCGAAGCTGATTCATTTTAGTATTGATTGCTTGGAAATGTACGCGGTATTTGTTTTACTAAACGAAATGGTGAGTAATTAAATTAATGTAGTTTAGAGATTAGAGATTTTTTTAAGTCCTTCAAAACTGTACACAAATAAATTAATTGTTTAAAAAACGAGTTATTTTTAGGTTCGTATTAGGCAATATTTGTGAATCATATTTATTTTAAAAATATTTGTGGCTCTGTAACTGCCAATCTTTAAAAGAAAACGCCAGATTTAAAACATACCAACGTTATGTTAAATCACAGCCGATTGTTTTAACGAAAAAAAAACTATTTTCTCAAGATTTTTGAAATTTTCACTTCTTCAGAACGATGTCGCGGGAGCGGCATCTCGTAATTTCGCCTTTCACCTCAAGACAGAGTTCAATAACACTTCAGAATGTGAACCTTGCACTTTCCCAGAATGGCCACAACCCTTAAAAAAAATAGACAAAGGAACAATAAGGGAGCTCAAGCATTAATAATGAAAGAAATGAGGAGGTTTTTGACCTGTAAGTTGGCCTTTCAATTTGGTATTGTCTCCAGTTTATGATCCAACTCACTTTGCAGGTACAAGAACGGTATGCTTGACCGAATATTTAGTGTACGGCACAGCTGGAACCAGTGGAAGTTAAGGCTCATTTACACGTTGCCAGTAGCGGGAATGCCAGTTGAGAAACGACTTGCAGTTCACTGGCATGCGGTGACAGGAACGCCAGCTCACTGGCGCTATACGGTTTACAGTTTGCCAGTGGCTGGCATGCCAGTAGAAAAACAACTGAAAGGTCGCTGGTATGCGGCGGACAGGAACTCCAGGCCGAGCGTTGTTTGTTTGTTGAGGGCGTTCAATGTGGTTGATTTGTTTTATTTGTTTAAAAATGGCTGAAACAGACGGAATTTCTAAATATGTAGATCTTTTTTTGGCACGTCCTTCATTGTAAAAGTTAGCTCATTCATGTCATCAACGATGGCTTGCATCGAGGCATTCCTAGCCTCCCGATTGCGGTCATCTTTACTTCATATTCCACAAGTTTTCATGGTACAACTCATGACCGCCTCGGTTGCCATGGCCGCCTCGGTGGCCTAGTTGATAACGTAATAGGCTTTCACCCTGAGGACCCGGGTTCGATTCCCGGCCAGGGCTTGGCGTTTTCATACGCTATAAATCATCCCATCGTCTGCATTAGCCCAAGTGTGCACAATAATCGGACGTAAAAAAAAAAAATTCACCCCGAGGACCCAGGTTCGATTCCCGGCCAGGGCTTGGCGTTCTCATACGCTATAAATCATCCCATCGTCTGCATTAACCCAAGTGTGCACAATAGTCGGACGTAAAAAAAAATCACCCCGAGGATCCGGGTTCGATTCCCGGCCAGGGCTTGGCATTTTCATAGGCTATAAATCATCCCATCGTCTGCATTATCCCAAGTGTGCACAATAGTCGGACGTAAAAAAAAAATCACCCCGAGGATCCGGGTTCGATTCCCGGCCAGGGCTTGGCGTTTTCATACGCTATAAATCATCCCATCGTCTGCATTAACCCAAGTGTGCACAATAGTCGGACGTAAAAAAAAAAATCACCCCGAGGACCCAGGTTCGATTCCCGACCAGGGCTTGACGTTTTCTTACGCTATAAATCATCCCATCGTCTGCATTAACCCAAGTCGGATGTTAAACACAAAAAAATGTACAAATATCGAAGTTTTTTTGAGTCTAACGAAGAGCCATTTTTATTTGCCTTTAACTACGTAAACAGAACTTAGTAAATGGGAGTTTAATAATAATTCAAAAACTGTAGATTGGGCTTTTATATTTTCATTTTTCTGAATTTTGAAATTCAGTTTGTTAGTGGTTTTTATCCCTAAAAAATGTAGAGTTAAATAAAATAGTTAATAACTTTTTAAAATAAAAGTAAATTGTAATTATTTCTTCCTTTTAATTCTGAACCTTCATAAGTGAAATATAACCTGTATTTTTTACATTTTTATTCCATTTTTGTAATTCATAAAATAAATTTTGTTTTGGGTTTTTACCCGTTCCTAGGTTTTTGACGCTTTTGTCAAAATTACGGAATCCTTAATAGCTTTCGAGTATTTAATTCGATGCTAATAAGTTCGGGCAGCGTTTATTTTCGGAGGTTTTAACGTCCGATCTAGCCGGCAGTGATCAGTTTTAGCACGTCACGTGACTCCCGCCGGAGGTATATTTCAGAGGCAGGAAGTTTTGACAAGTTATTACTGGTTCGGATTGAATGTTCGCTGTATAGATTCGTCGGTCGTACGGATTTTAATAATTTATTGAACAGCCTAAATTCTATAGTTCGTAATATAACGCTCGCATTTTCCGAAACGATTTCCTGTTCGAGCTTTTGAACCCGTAATGCCCGATAAGTTATCTAATCTGTTATTTGAAAACACACGTACGGCTGAAATAACTGGCAATACTCGAGCTTCCAGTGAGGTGATGTGTAACTTTAAACAAACTATTGTAAAAATCGTTTGTTTTTTTTGGTCCGACTAATGTGCACACTTAGGCTAATGCAGACGATGGAATGATATACCGTATGAAAATGCCTAGCCCTGGCCGGGAATCGAACCCGGGTCTTCGGGGTGATTTTTTTTTTACGTTCGACTATTGTGCACACTTGGGATAATGCAGACGATGGGATGATTTCTAGCGTATGAAAATGCCAAGCCTTGGCCGGGAATCGAACCCGGGTCCTCGGGGTGATTTTTTTTTTTTTACGACGGACTATTGTGCACACTTGGCCTAATGCAGACGATGGGATGATTTCTAGCGTATGAAAATGCCAAGCCCTGGCCGGGAATCGAACCCGGGTCCTCGGGGTGAATTTTTTTTTTACGACGGACTATTGTGCACACTTAGGCTAATGCAGACGATGGGATGATTTCTAGCGTATGAAAATGCCAAGCCCTGGCCGGGAATCGAACCCGGGTCCTCGGGGTGATTTTTTTTTTTACGTCCGACTATTGTGCACACTTGGGATAATGCAGACGATGGGATGATTTATAGCGTATGAAAACGCCAAGCCCTGGCCGGGAATCGAACCCGGGTCCTCGGGGTGAATTTTTTTTTTACGTCCGACTATTGTGCACACTTGGGCTAATGCAGACGATGGGATGATTTCTAGCGTATGAAAATGCCAAGCCCTGGCCGGGAATCGAACCCGGGTCCTCGGGGTGAATTTTTTTTTGTGTTTTACGTCCGACTATTGTGCACACTTGGGCTAATGCAGACGATGGGATGATTTATAGCGTATGAAAACGCCAAGCCCTGGCCGGGAATCGAACCCGGGTCCTCGGGGTGAAAACCCAGTACGCTATCAACTAGGCCACCGAGGCGGATTTCGGTTTTTTTAAAAATCCGTGTTATGACTTTGTAAAATCCTTTCAACACTTCGTATTGTCTAGATTGCAAACGACAAATCTACAAACAATCTACAAATATTTACAGACTTAACCGTTATAAAGGCGCGAAGTCATTGCACAAACTCTAACGTCAAATTTAATTATTAAAAATTTTTGGAACAAACAAAACGAAGCTACGTATAGCAACCACAAGCCATGAAAAAAACCATGTCAATGGCTTATTTAAATATAGCATTCATAATTCTCTCAAGACTTTTTTAATGCCAATTATTTTTCCATAACAATCTGAGCAGGAAAGAACCTTGCGTAAAAATAAGGTGTTACGGTCGCATCAGATATTATTGACTAACGAAAATATTCTTTCCAGTATCTGCAGGCGCTGATTTTGTGATTCGACGGTACGCTGATCACTGCCAACCGAATCGCCAGTGTATATCATTATTAATAACCAGCCTTCTTAATCTTAGGTAACTGTACAGCAGTTTGGATTTCTGAATATAAGTTTTGTTACGATTTTTATTTTACTGTCAGTTTTGACTGCTGACCGGAACATTCACAAATCCGGTCGGGATGAGAGACCGAAACTGGGATCTTTCCTGCCTGTGATGTAACTTTGTTTCTTTTCGAAACCGGTCAATAGTTGAAGCGAATAAAGGGTTGAAGAAGCCGTACAAAACAGGCTTGCCACCTGCACGCTTATGCAAGCTTGACGTCACACGTGTCTAGAGTCCTAGATTGCAGTACGTCTTTATGGTTTCGTGCCAAAAAAAAACGTTGCCAACTTTGAAAAGTAGAGTTCTAGGAATCATTTCGGTTCTATTATAAGTCATTCAATTTCTTATAACAGAACTGTTCTAGAAATTTATCAGCTCACCTACGTGGTGTAGGCATATCTGTTGAGATAAACTGTGGAGTTATGAAATTTCGGGCCAGAAAAGATGTCTCCCCGAAGGCATTTCCAAGATAGGCACTGGTGCTGGGGTGTAATACCTGCGATCAAGGACGAAGAAAGCTCTTGCCGTGGGACAGTGTGCAACAGTATTCTAAGCTGAAGTGGTGGCTATTAATGACTGTGTTCGGGAAATTTAGAAACGGACCTTCAGGAAGGCACGTAGACTATACCGATAGTCAGGCAGAAAGTCAAAGCACTCGTGGGTCCTATAATTCGGTCCAAGCTGATCTAGGAGTGTCGGGAAAACCTCAGTGCTCTGTCACTGGTAAACGGAATTTCTCTTCACTGGGTTCGGGGGCATAAGGGGGTTGACGGTAATTAGGACGCAGACCGACTGACTGGACTGGGATCTGTTTCTGAGTTTACCGGACCTGAGCCGGTTTTAGCAAAGCAAGATGGGATAATCTTCTTGGGCATTCCCATAGCTACGCCTCTTGGGTAAGGTTCGTCATGGAGGATTTAGAGGGGCGCAAGACGTCTTGAGCAGACCATAATTTAGGAAAATCATGGATCTTATTACTGTGCACTGTGGGTATTACTTATCTGAGGATGGTCTGTGGAAATCGTGAGTATGTTATGTAGTAAAGAAGAGGAAAGTGCAGGACACATAATTTATGATTGCGAGTTTCTTGCTATCAGGAGGCTAATGACCAAAGGGTTTTTGGTTTCCAGGACCCTAGGGACCTCCGGCAGGATGTCAGTGGATTGTTGGAACTTACTAAGGGCACCAATTGGTTTGCAATACCTTAAGAGGTTTAGTTGCACAATAGGTGTGTCGGTCGCATTGCCTGGGGTTTTATAATCCCTTCCTTCAGTATCTAATCTAATCTAATCTACCTGAAGCTATTTTTATTTTCTTGCTGTATGATCTTGAAAAAATCGATTCTGTTATTTACAATGGGTGTATTTTCAGAACTCGCGTACCTGGAAACTACGTAATCGAAATAACCAATATAGATTTTTACCAAGCCTAAGTATGCCTAGATTTCAAACCCATATTTTTAAAATTATCTATTTTTTACAAAACTAAACGAAATAACAAAAATGTAATTTCTAAAAATATACTATTTTTATCGATAATTTGCCGATCTATACCCGGATAAAACGTATGCATCGCTGTCTAGCTAGACGATACGGTTTTAACCTTTAAAATAACTAAATTGTTTGTGAGAAAGTTTGTGCATAATCAGAAATTTATCAATTTAGTATTCAGCTTTGCTAATATAAGTTCTGTTTATCGTTATTTTAAAAAAATTACGCATGATGTGAAAGTTTACATTAGAACACGTTTTCCGTTTGGATGAATCTAAACTAACATAACCTTGCTTTACGTAAAACATTGTGTAGGACATTAAAGTTATTTTAAAACTTTCTCGGGATCGCCATATATCCGTATAAACGGACCAGAAGTACAGCCACCATTATAAAGCGTGCTCGATATTAGCGTCTGAAGGTCAAGTAGTTAAACTATCTGCCGCTACGAACACTGCAAGCGCGAAGACAGATGGAGACGTTTGAGAAAATAGTAGAGGTGGGCGTTTCTGCTATTTTTACAAAACGTCAACAAACTGTTTGGTTAGGAAAAAAGCTGCTTTTTAAAAAAGTTGGAAAAAAACAGGTTTAGATAACTGAAAGTCAAAGTTGTATTAGCAGCTAAAACATAAAACACATACGTTCAGTTTTCTAAGACTACTTTTTCATTCCCACTGTCACCATGTCCTTAACTGTTTTTGGGTATAAATCATTTAGAAAGGATAAAAATAACCCTTACAAGTGTAGTAATAATTAAATTACATTATCAAAACGTAATAATTATGTAAGCCATTTTATGTACAAAATGCGATGAATTTCTAATAGAAGCATTCTTTTTTTTACTTAAAAATTAAATAGCCTTTGCATATTTACCAAAATGCAAACGATTTAGAATATTTTTAGTTGATTAAAAAATATTGATGATTGATAATAGGCTAAATATAAAAAGTATGTTTAAATAACATTAGGCTCTGTATCTACAAAATGTGAGAGGTTGTTACTACAACTCGCAACAAAATGAGATAAACGTTGACATTGACCGAACAGTTCTTACTTCACTACAAGCAACAAGCAACTTTGGAATAAAAGGAAAAAGCATAAAAGCAGGTAGAAGAAAAGTAGTTAGCAGGAAAACAGTTTTCCAGTAAATCATAAAGCAGTCCAAATCCAACTGCATGTTTCCGTTTGAAAAAGCAGTTTGTCTTTTATAGAAAAGCAGTTTTTTTAACAGTCTGGTGTTTTCTGCCCCACCACTAGAAAATTGGCAGTACTGTTTAACTGTAGTTGAACACTCTGCCACAAGATGTCACTAGCAGCGAGCGCTGTAGGGTTATCATTCTAGTAAGTTTATATTCAGTGGCCAGGTATTAAAGCGAAGACTATAGAGCCAAAGAAGCAGCTGAACAGCCAGCACAAGGTAGTAAAACGGAACTGCTGCCCAGCCACAGCAGCTCCGGCAATTAATTATCTTCACTTTCACGCCATTTTCGAAGTACTCGTGTATAATTGTGGTTAGATTAAAACGGAAATAATCTTGAAACACAGCTATCTTGTTGGTGTAATGGAAATGTTTTAACAAGAAAGCTTTTCATTACCGTAATTCACCTTAGTAATTTTTTGTGTGTCGCTGAATTTTATTTTATTTTTTTTCTCTTTATCAAGGCACTTTGGAAAAATGATAATTTATTTATTCTTTATTATATTTCTAATAAAGAAATTAATTAACCCTATAATTACGTATATACTATATATCGTTGGGCACTTTTTGAATGGGCAAAAACCATTGAACTCGCGTTAGATATTATAGCGACACCGTCACCGCTACCATGAGATATATAATGTATATGTAAATAGTATAGGACACACGCCACGAGCATATATATATATATATATATATATATATATATATATATATATATATATATATATTATTATTATTATTATTATTATTATTATTATTATTATTATTATTATTTGCGTATAGACCTTGTTGGATCACACAAAGCACTCCGACTCATGTCTTATTCCTTGTAATCCTCCACACCTCCCTCATCCTGTCCCCATGGATCCTCCTCCACGCCTCCGTTCATTTTACCCCTGCTCTCTTTGGGATTAGCCGCCTTGGTGGCCTAGTTGATAGCGTAGGCTTTCACCCCGAGAACCTGGGTTCGATTCCCGGCTAGGGCTTCGTATTTTCATACGCTATAAATCATCCCATCGTCTGCATTAGCCCAAGTGTGCACAATAGTCGGACGTTAAAAAAAAAAAATCTCTTTGGGATTTCATTTTCTGGCATCTTCCAACCGAGTATCTTTCTCCTGTATGCGTTCTTGTCTTCAATGTATGTTGACTCTGTTTCCGCGTCATGCAGATCTATTCTGACTTGTGTGATCCACGACGTTGTTGATTTGACTCGTTGTGTATACTTAAGGATTTTGTTGGTAAGTCTCGTTGTTGGGAGTCTACTGATGTGTCTATAGAACCGAAGCCTCCTTCTGATATCTGCTGCCAGGTTCGATATCTTCTCTGTGGTCTTCCGGGAGTGCAAACGGGATTATAGGGTTATTGTTATTATTAATTATTATATAATCGCAGGTTTCTGTATGACGATGTCACATGTTTTTTATGTAGGCTATTATAAAATGAGGGTGTTTGCTACAGTGATTTATGTATTTAATTTGTGACCAAAATCTGAATTGTTTTTGATATTATTAGGAAGATTTTCAGAGGGGTTTTCGGTTAACACTCGAACTTAGGGATGTGTAAGGGAATACATAGCGACCATTGCGTTATGTTTTGTAAAGATTATTTACTTTTTCGACTGTTTCAAAATGTTTTTAATTTTAAAAAAACCCGGTCGAGATAACCACCAAATATTTCATCGAACATTTGTTCATTAGCCAGCAGTTACAGATTGATAAAAATTCACGTAAAGAACACTTTTTTGATATATCAAAACTCAATCGATTTTGTTCGTGCTAATCATACTTCGAAAAGTCAAAAAGGAAAAACGGTTGACTTACCGCTTGACTTTCCAAAAAACGAATAGTTGATCTCAGGATATGTTAGACGTAGGCCATTATGTTCATAAACAAAGCAGAGTTCCGGACACAAGACACCTTTGCAAGGGCGAACAAAAATTTCATTTCCCCTTGGAAACTCACTAACAGATCAAGACCTTTGATGTATATTGTCCATGTTACATTAATGGTAAAGACATGTAGATGAGTAAAAGCATTGAATAAACGGACTATAAGTACAGCCACCATTAGGCACTTGAGAACGACAGTTGAACCATAGGCCTACTCGTTAGGCACTTGAGAACTAGGGTTGACTATACTCGTTAAGCACTCGAGAATGAGATTGATTCATACTCTTTAGGCACTTGAGAACGACAGTTGAACCATACTCGTTAGGCAATTGAGAACGACAGTTGATCAAAACTCGTTAGACACTTGAGAACGCAGTTGATCCAAATTCGTTAGGCACTTGAGAACGACAGTTGAACCAAATTCGTTGGGCACTTGAGAACGACAGTTGAAACATACTCGTTAGGCACTTGAGAACGACAGTTGAACCATACTCGTTAGGCACTTGAGAACTAGAGTTGACTGTACTCGTAAAGCACTCGAAAATGAGATTGATTCATATTCTTTAGGCACTTGAGAACGACAGTTGAACCATACTCGTTAGACACTTGAGAACAACAGTTGATCAAAACTCGTTAGACACTTGAGAACGCAGTTGATCCAAATTCGTTAGGCACTTGAAAACGACAGTTGAACCATACTCGTTAGGCACTTGAGAACGACAGTTGATCCAAATTCGTTAGGCACTTGAGAACGACAGTTGAACCATACTCGTTAGGCACTTGAGAACTAGAGTTGACTATACTCGTTAAGCACTTGAGAACGAGGTTAATCCATACTCGTTAGGCACTTGAGAACTAGAGTTGACTGTACTCGTAAAGCACTCGAAAATGAGATTGATTCATACTCTTTAGGCACTTGAGAACGACAGTTGAACCATACTCGTTAGACACTTGAGAACGACAGTTGATCAAAACTCGTTAGACACTTGAGAACGCAGTTGATCCAAATTCGTTAGGCACTTGAAAACGACAGTTGAACCATACTCGTTAGGCACTTGAGAACGACAGTTAATCAAAACTCGTTAGACACTTGAGAACGCAGTTGATCCAAATTCGTTAGGCACTTGAGAACGACAGTTGAACCATATTCGTTAAGCACTTGAGAACGACAGTTGATCCAAATTCGTTAAGCACTTGAGAACGACAGTTGAACCATACTCGTTAGGCACTTGAGAACGACAGTTGAACCAAACTCGTTAGGCACTTGAGAACGACAGTTGAACCATACTCATTAGGCACTTGAGAACGACAGTTGATCAAAACTCGTTAGACACTTGAGAACGCAGTTGATCCAAATTCGTTAGGCACTTGAGAACGACAGTTGAACCATACTCGTTAAGCACTTGAGAACGACAGTTGATCCAAATTCGTTAAGCACTTGAGAACGACAGTTGATCCAAATTCGTTAGGCACTTGAGAACGACAGTTGATCCAAATTCGTTAAGCACTTGAGAACGACAGTTGAACCATACTCGTTAAGCACTTGAGAACGACAGTTGATCCAAATTCGTTAAGCACTTGAGAACGACAGTTGATCCAAATTCGTTAAGCACTTGAGAACGACAGTTGATCCAAATTCGTTAGGCACTTGAGAACGACAGTTGAACCATACTCGTTAGGCACTTGAGAACGACAGTTGATCCAAATTCGTTAGGCGCTTGAGAACTAGAACTGATCCATATTCTCGAAAAGTCTTGTATTGCTTTATGTACACATATGATAACAAATGTCCCAATAGACTGTGATAATAATATAAATACTCGATCGTTATGTAACAGTTTTAAAAACAATGTAATCCAATGTGCGGTAGTTACAGTCCTTACCGTTATAGGAGCTGCAAAAACTCATTTTACCCGAGTTTTCTTCGAGTGTGGCCCAGTTAGAAGGAACTGCTTATCTAATTAATGCAAAGTTGTTAACCACACTAACTGGTATGAGGTGACACACATCGTGGAAGACTTCGAGTGTCATTGACGCACAAGTGTATTTAATGTCGGTGCGAGCTTCTCCTCCTTTGTTAGTTACAACAACTTGATATATCTCGACTAAAATTGATCAAAACTAACGAGGACGAGGGATCAGCGTTAACGGTAAGAAAAAAGGATTTTTTTATTTATTTTTTTTTTAACTTCCGACTATTGTGCACACTTGGGCTAATGCAGACGATGGGATGATTTATAGCGTATGAAAATGCCAAGCCCTGGCCTGGAATCGAACCCGGGTCTCGGGGTGAAAGCCCGACTAGGCCACCGAGGCGGCAAAGAGTAAAGCAAAGGGAATAACTGCGGGTATACGTAAATATTTACGGGTAGGAATATTGAGAAGAGAGGAAAGAAGAAAGAGGATGTTGGAATTGTAAAACAGGAATCTAAAAAAAATATAATGTAAAATACAGTAAGTTTTTACACCCATATTATGTATTTTAAGTCTCAAAACAGCTTGGCTAGTTATTGAATATTTTAAAGAATTTCATCCTCCGGAATTGATCTCTTGTAAGGTGAATCATCCAGCCAACTACAAAATCGCACTATCAGACAGTGCTATCGCTGGGAATCAAGTCTGATATCTACTTTACATGTTCGAGGCCTCTGTTATCAATACAGAACAGAGGATGGATCATTTACCAAAGGCTCTCTGACAGGTCTGACACGAATGACACTTCGAACTTCCATGACCCTCGCATGATAAATGCGAAGTATATTTTTTTAACGACCTCAGCGCTGCACTTTTGGACGAACATCAAAAATGTACTAAAGCGAAGAACCACCGAAAAATAGTTCTATTAATAGATTCGTAGAACGCCAGACGAGATACACGTTCAGCGGTGCACGTGCTTTTAAACGTGCCGAAGGAAATGTGCGTGAAAAATGTTATTAAAAAAAATATTTGTACTTTTATACTATTAGCGTTTCAGATTATTGGTTTGGTATCAAAGTTTTTTCAAAAAAACGCTTTCGAAGAACGTAATTTTCTCATAACTTTTCAATAATACAAAAGCGTATCAGCTGTGAAAATTGTTATTAAAAAAATATTTGTACTTTTATACTATTAGCGTTTCAGATTATTGGTTTGGTATCAAAATTTTTCTAAAAAACGCTTTCGAAGAACGTAATTTTCTCGTAAATTTTCAATAATACAAAAGCGTATCAGCTGTGAAAATTGTTATTAAAAAAATATTTGTACTTTTATACTATTAGCGTTTCAGATTATTGGTTTGGTATCAAAATTTTTCTAAAAAACGTTTTCGAAGAACGTAATTTTCTCGTAAATTTTCAATAACACAAAAGCGTATCAGCTGTGAAAATTGTTATTAAACAAATATTTGTACTTTTATACTGTTAGCATTTCAGATTATTGGTTTGGTATCAAAATTTTTCAAAAAAACGTTTTCGAAGAACGTAATTTTCTCGTAAATTTTCAATAATACAAAAGCGTATCAGCTGTGAAAATTGTTATTAAAAAAATATTTGTACTTTTATACTGTTAGCATTTCAGATTATTGGTTTGGTATCAAAATTTTTCAAAAAAACGTTTTCGAAGAACGTAATTTTCTCGTAAATTTTCAATAACACAAAAGCGTATCAGCTGTGAAAATTGTTATTAAACAAATATTTGTACTTTTATACTGTTAGCATTTCAGATTATTGGTTTGGTATCAAAATTTTTCAAAAAAACGTTTTCGAAGAACGTAATTTTCTCGTAAATTTTCAATAACACAAAAGCGTATCAGCTGTGAAAATTGTTATTAAACAAATATTTGTACTTTTATACTGTTAGCGTTTCAGATTATCGGTTTGGTATCAAAGTTTTTCTAAAAAACGTTTTCGAAGAACGTAATTTTCTCGTAAATTTTCAATAACACAAAAGCGTATCAGCTGTGAAAATTGTTATTAAACAAATATTTGTACTTTTATACTGTTAGCGTTTCAGATTATCGGTTTGGTATCAAAGTTTTTCTAAAAAACGTTTTCGAATAACGTAATTTTCTCGTAAATTTTCAATAACACAAAAGCGTATCAGCTGTGAAAATTGTTATTAAACAAATATTTGTACTTTTATACTATTAGCGTTTCAGATTATTGGTTTGGTATCAAAGTTTTTCAAAAAAACGCTTTCGAAGAACGTAATTTTCTCGTAACTTTTCAATAACACAAAACCGTATCAGCTGTGAAAATTGTTATTAAAAAAATATTTGTACTTTTATACTGTTAGCGTTTCAGATTATTGGTTTGGTATCAAAGTTTTCGAAAAAACGCTTTATTTTCTCGTAAATTTTCAATAACACAAAAGCGTATCAACTGTGAAAATTGTTATTAAAACAATATTTGTACTTTTATACTATTAGCGTTTCAGATTATTGGTTTGGTATCAAAGTTTTTCGAAAAAACGCTTTCGAAGAACGTAATTTTCTCGTAAATTTTCAATAACACAAAAGCGTATCAACTGTGAAAATTGTTATTAAAAAAATATTTGTACTTTTATACTGTTAGCGTTTCAGATTATTGGTTTGGTATCAAAATTTTTCAAAAAAACGTTTTCGAAGAACGTAATTTTCTCGTAAATTTTCAATAACACAAAAGCGTATCAGCTGTGAAAATTGTTATTAAAAAAATATTTGTACTTTTATACTGTTA
Source organism: Callitettix versicolor (assembly GCA_022606455.1). Lineage (NCBI taxonomy): Eukaryota > Metazoa > Arthropoda > Insecta > Hemiptera > Cercopidae > Callitettix > Callitettix versicolor. The sequence continues at coordinate 9,122,526 of CM040183.1, forward strand.
GCGTTTCAGATTATTGGTTTCGTATCAAAGTTTTTCTAAAAAACGTTTTCGAAGAACGTAATTTTCTCGTAAATTTTCAATAACACAAAAGTGTATCAGCTGTGAAAATTGTTATTAAAAAAATATTTGTACTTTTATACTGTTAGCGTTTCAGATTATTGGTTTGGTATCAAAGTTTTTCTAAAAAACGTTTTCGAAGAACGTAATTTTCTCGTAAATTTTCAATAACACAAAAGCGTATCAGCTGTGAAAATTGTTATTAAAAAAATATTTGTACTTTTATACTGTTAGCGTTTCAGATTATTGGTTTCGTATCAAAGTTTTTCGAAAAAACGCATTCGAAGAACGTAATTTTCTCGTAAATTTTCAATAACACAAAAGCGTATCAGCTGTGAAAATTGTTATTAAAAAAATATTTGTACTTTTATACTATTAGCGTTTCAGATTATTGGTTTGGTATCAAAGTTTTTCAAAAAAACGTTTTCGAATAACGTAATTTTCTCATAACTTTTCAATAACACAAAAGCGTATCAGCTGTGAAAATTGTTATTAAACAAATATTTGTACTTTTATACTATTAGCGTTTCAGATTATTGGTTTGGTATCAAAGTTTTTCAAAAAAACGCTTTCGAAGAACGTAATTTTCTCATAACTTTTCAATAACACAAAAGCGTATCAGCTGTGAAAATTGTTATTAAACAAATATTTGTACTCTTATACTATTAGCGTTTCAGATTATTGGTTTGGTATCAAAGTTTTTCAAAAAAACGCTTTCGAAGAACGTAATTTTCTCATAACTTTTCAATAACACAAAAGCGTATCAGCTTAGAAATGTTTAACGAAAATGAAAAGCTACAATTTAGAACGCAATTTACATACTTCAGTAAACCAGTTTGGGCGTCAGCATTTAAAAATATCGAATTTTTTATAAACAGTATCTTTAATTGTTAATATTAATCTTAAATCTATCAATACAAGAAAGAATAATGAATCTTAAAGTGGTTCTTTGATAATTCAAATGGGAACTAATGTTCAGTATAATGATATGCCTTCCCTAGTTTCGTCAATTCTACTTTCGTTGACGCGTTTCGGAAAACCTCCATCTTCAAAAACTATATCTATACTCCTATAAATATATAAATATAAAAACTTTTTTTTTGTGTTTAACGTCCGATTATTGTGCACACATGGGCTAATGCAGACGATGGGATTTTTAATTATAGATGGGCCAGGGCTTGGCATTTTCATACGCTATAAATCATCCCAATCGTCTGCATTAGCCCAAGTGTGCACAATAGTCGGACGTTAAAAAAAAAAAAAAAATTAAAATCGGTTTAGATGGTTTCGTAAAACTGATTTCATCGAAAGAGTTTCCTCTGTGTCTAGCTTTGAATTACATCGATGCTTGTTTCTGAAACCCAGGTTCATGCCCTCAGGAAAGTGAAAAACAACGAAGCGTGCTATTTTGGGAAATATCTATCGAGTTGATTTATGCCATGCGTTTGATTTGGAACCCATTATTCTTTTTTTGTGAAAAAAGTGAAACTTAAAGATTCAGACTTGTAGTACTTTAAAATTCACTGACGTGTTCTATATGAATTTATATATATAATGGATCTATTGTTATTATTTTTAAAAGCAACAATGATGAATCAATTAATTATTGACAGTCTAAATCCATATTCTGGGATCGCAGCAACGCTGTACAATTATTGACAGTTAAATCTATATTCTGGGATCGCAACAATGCTGATAAAATTATTGACAGTTTAAAACCATATTCTGGTATGGCAACAATGCTGATACAATTATTGACAGTCTGAATACATATTCTGGGATCGCAACAATGCTGATACAATTATTGACAGTTTAAATCCATATTCTGGGATCGCAACAATGCTGATACAATTATTGATAGTTTAAATCCACATTCTGGGATCGCAACAATGCTGATACAGTTATTGACAGTCTAAATCCATATTCTGGTATGGCAACAATGCTGATACAATTATTGACAGTTTAAATCCATATTCTGGTATGACAACAATGCTGATACAATTATTGACAGTTTAAATCCATATTCTGGTATGACAACAATGCTGATACAATTATTTACTGTTTCAATCCATATTCTGGTGTTGCAACAATGCTGATATAATTATTGACTATCTGAATCCATATTCTGGGATCGCAGCAGTGCTGATACAATTATTGACAGTCTAAATCCATATTCTGGGATCACAGCAATGCTGTACAATTATTGACAGTTTAAATCCATATTCTGATATGGCAACAATGCTGATATAATTATTGACTATCTGAATCCATATTCTGGGATCGCAGCAGTGCTGATACAATTATTGACAGTCTAAATCCATATTCTGGGATCACAGCAATGCTGTACAATTATTGACAGTTTAAATCCATATTCTGATATGGCAACAATGCTGATATAATTATTGACTATCTGAATCCATATTCTGGGATCGCAGCAGTGCTGATACAATTATTGACAGTCTAAATCCATATTCTGGGATCACAGCAATGCTGTACAATTATTGACAGTTTAAATCCATATTCTGATATGACAACAATGCTGATATAATTATTGACTATCTGAATCCATATTCTGGGATCGCAGCAGTGCTGATACAATTATTGACAGTCTAAATCCATATTCTGGGATCACAGCAATGCTGTACAATTATTGACAGTTTAAATCCATATTCTGATATGACAACAATGCTGATATAATTATTGACTATCTGAATCCATATTCTGGGATCGCAGCAGTGCTGATACAATTATTGACAGTCTAAATCCATATTCTGGGATCACAGCAATGCTGTACAATTATTGACAGTTTAAATCCATATTCTGATATGGCAACAATGCTGATACAATTATTGACAGTTTAAATCCATATTCTGGTATGACAACAATGTTGATACAATTATTGACAGTTTAAATCCAATTCTGGGATCGCAACAATGCTGATACAATTATTGACAATCTGAATCCATATTCTGGGATCGCAGCAGTGCTAATACAGTTATTGACAGTCTATATCCATATTCTGGGATCACAGCAATGCTGTACAATTATTGGCAGTCTAAATCTATATTCTGATATGGCAACAATGCTGATACAATTACTGACATTTTAAATCCATATTCTGATATGGCATCAATGCTGATACAATTATTGACAGTTTAAATCCAATTCTGGGATCGCAACAATGCTGATACAATTATTGACAATCTGAATCCATATTCTGGGATCTCAGCAGTGCTAATACAGTCTATATCCATATTCTGGGATCGCTGCAATGCTGACAATTATTGACACTCTAAAATGAATATTCTGGGATCGTAGCAGAGCTGGTCTGTATACCACGAGCATAAAAAAGTCACTCTGGAAAAAGTAGAGGGCTTGATGCCGGGATTTGTAAAATAAACATAGCGGGGATTTCGTGGCGACGAAAGGGGTCAACCCTTAGTAAAGACTTTTAAATACTTATTTCTATGGCTTTTTTACTTTCTGGACTTAGGACGAGACACACTATGTATAAGTTTATGTAATATTATTGACTTTTTTTACATAAGACTGAGTTTGTTTTAAATAGTGTATTGGATTCGACGCGAAAAAATAGCTTTGGAAGACTATCAGAGAGAAGAAATAGAGAATTACAGAAATAAAGGCGTAGTGGAAATACAAAAGAGAATAATTTTCATTTGCAAAATTATCGTTAACAGGCTTAGATAAAAATGATAAGAGGAAATGGCATTGGCAGTAAGTATACTAAGAGTAACGCGGTGGCAACCTTGAAAACCTCCACCTTCATTTGCACGAATATGTAGTTTGAAAATATTTGCTGACTCCAGTCTGAACTCTTTTCACAGAAGAACAAGGAATTGAACGAACGATACGTCACGTCTTCGGTTCTGCCATATACGTCGTGATATGATATGAACACGTTGCAATGTCATTGCACAACATCGTTTGAACACAATGTTCTGTCTGTTCTGGAAACATCAGCTCGTTTTTTCAGAATCTGTAATATTTTATCGATGATAAGATAAGTAACAAGCTGTTATAACTGTACAACAGCAACCAATATAAATGAATACGATAATATATACGAGGTGTGTTCAGAAAGTAACGAGAATTTTTAAATTTCGCGGGCTTGGAGAGTCCGATGTCAAACATTTTTTTATAATGTTGGTATACATGCCCTTGAAGTATGATAAAACTTTCAGCTGTTTTCATTGACAGCTGGCAATACAGCTGTTTGTATTGACTTTGTCGGTGACAGCCACTAAGGTTAGACGTGTTTTTATGAGTTCAGTGATTTTCGTTTGTTAAAAGAAATGGATCAGAGAATTTGTATCAAATTTTGTATCAAAAATGGAAGTGTGTGACATGTTAACAAAGGTCTATGGCCGGTCTGCTATGAGTAAAGCAAAAGTTTAAGAGTGGTATAAGCGTTTCCGAGAAGGCCGTGAAGACGTTGGATGACGAACGCCCTGGACGCCCCAGAACATCAACAACCGATGTAAACGTGGAAAAAGAGAAAGAAATGTTTATGAACAATCGCCGAATCTGTGGAAAAACAATTCATGGCTTTTGCACCACGATAATGCACCAGCTCACACTTCGCTTGTTCGTGAATTTTTGGCCAAAAACAGTACTGTAACGATACTCCAGCCTCCATATTCGCCAGTCATGGCTCCGTGTGACTTTTTCCTATTTCCAAAAATAAAGAGAACCTTAAAAGACCGTCGTTTTACAACCGTAGATGACATTAAAAGCGCATCGCTGAAAGAACTAAAGGCTATCTCAAAGATCGAGTTCGAGAAGTGTTTCGAGGATTAGAAGAAGCGCTGGCACAAGTGCTTAATCTCCAATGGGGACTATTTTGAAGGCGACAACATCAATGTAGAAGAATAAATAAATATTTTGTTTAAAAAATTAAAATTCTTGTTACTTTCTGAACACACCTCGTACATATTTACTTTTTGTACTTAGTATAAAGGAAATTTTGGCCTGAGAAAAAAAGTGATTTTTACTTGGATACTGTTCGTACTATATACTAATTGATCAAAGGTTTAATTTGGCAGAAATTTGGCGTGTGGGTTAGGTTTACCTTTTTTAAAAATTTTTGGTGGAGGTCTCGGAACCATTTTTTAATTTTTCAAAACTTAATTTTCTGACGTTCCGGTTGGTTAAAAATCAACAAAAATCGGTTCTCCCAAATATATGCCATAAGTGCCCAAACCCTTTCTTTTTAGTGTATTTACAATTCCAATTATTTAAGTTAGTTCTATATCCTCTTCCGTACAAGTAGTCATTGAATATAAACGTACTAGAATGATAACCCTTATAAGAGATTTGTGAGTGCTCGCTGCTGGTGGCATCTTACGGCAGAATGTTCAACTACAGTTAAATGGATAATAGTATTGTCTATTTTCTTAACTGTTTCCACCACTGTCCTTGCAGAACTCAGCGTTCGTAGCGGCAGGTAGTCGAATTACTTGGACTTTAGCCGCTGATATTGAGCACGCTTTTTATAATATAGGTACTTCTTGGTCCGTTTATGTTCAGTGATTATTATGCAACGCCATGTGGAGTGAGGCGCTGAAGAAATGTCATAGGTAATAGCAAATTTCTAAATGATGGGTATATGTTTCTAGAACGGTAATGTGTGAGAAGACGGTGTGTCGTATTTTTCTCCTAACGGGAGATCAGGCAGGTTTCCTTCGATACAATGGAGGAAAACAGAGGAATAAATACGGTGGAATAAAAAATACGAGAGGGGAAAGGAGGGAGGAAAGGAAGAGGGAGAGGGAAGAGATAGGAGAAGAGAGGGAGGGAGGGAAGAGAGAATTAAATAGTAGGATCTCATGGTGAAATTTAACACCAGAGAGAGAGAGAGAGAGAGAGAGAGAGAGAGAGATTTACAAATCTCAGATTTTGTACGTTTTTATTTCTGTATTTAATTTAAAAGAATTAATAGGTTCGTTTTGAATTGTCACTGAACAGAGTTAAAAAAAGTATGTATGAAGCTGATTTTGAAACTTGACGAAGGATGGCATTATTTACGATAATACCATTCAGCGTATAAGTCGATCAAGTAACAGTCGCGTGCGTTACGCGCACGTTACGTCGCGTAATGTTACGTGAATTAATTAAAGGTCCTGGTCACCTGATCCACAGCCTCTGTGATTTAGAGAAACTTTGAACTGACGCCTGACCGAGCAGATTGAATCTTACTTTTCACCTGATCCACAGCCTCTGTGATTTAGAGAAACTTTGAACTGACGCCTGACCGAGCAGATTGAATCTTACTTTTCACCTGATCCACAGCCTCTGTGATTTAGAGAAACTTTGAACTGACGCCTGACCGAGCAGATTGAATCTTACTTTTCACCTGATCTACAGCCTCTGTGATTTAGAGAAACTTTGAACTGACGCCTGACCGAGCAGATTGAATCTTACTTTTCACCTGATCCACAACCTCTGTGATTTAGAGAAACTTTGAACTGACGCCTGACCGAGCAGATTGAATCTTACTTTTCACCTGATCCACAGCCTCTGTGATCTAGAGAAACTTTGAACTGACGCCTGTCCGAGCAGATTGAATCTTACTTTTCACCTGATCCACAGCCTCTGTGATCTAGAGAAACTTTGAACTGACGCCTGACCGAGCAGATTGAATCTTACTTTTCACCTGATCCACAGCCTCTGTGATCTAGAGAAACTTTGAACTGACGCCTGACCGAGCAGATTGAATCTTACTTTTCACCTGATCCACAGCCTCTGTGATTTAGAGAAACTTTGAACTGACGCCTGACCGAGCAGATTGAATCTTACTTTTCACCTGATCCACAGCCTCTGTGATCTAGAGAAACTTTGAACTGACGCCTGACCGAGCAGATTGAATCTATCTTTTCACCTGATCCACAGCCTCTGTGATCTAGAGAAACTTTGAACTGACGCCTGTCCGAGCAGATTGAATCTATCTTTTTAAAATGTGTAAAACACTTAGGGAAAAATAGCTTACATATAGGCGTTTGAAATGAAATTCTTACAGTTTTGTAGTCTCAGAGAACATTTCATAAAACGAAAATGTCTAAAATTAAACAATAACATCGAAACTGACCGGTTTACAGTGGTGAATTCTAATGACGGCAAGATGAATTAAAGGCGTTGGTTCGATGTTGAAATACTTCCGTTATGGGTTTTCAATTACCGAACCAGTTTAAAGAATTATTCTCTTGAAAAGTTGCGAAATAATTTTACAAAATGATTCAAGATATGACTTCGCGTTCCTTATCAAAAAGTCTTTCCTTGTGATACCGTCATTGTAAATAAAGATAACATTCTTGTCCTAAACTTCTCAGAAATATACCGAATGCTTTATACTGTGGAGTTATTAAATAAATACGGCAAATGATTTTGAAAATTTGAATTTCGATTACAGAGGTGAAATCAGATTTTCAAAAATTTGTAAGATAGAAAATTATGGTTTTATTAAGATTTTGAATGGCCTCCATTTGTTAACGCGCTCACTCGCAGAATATATACATATAACAGTAGTTTTTTTTGTGTTTAACGTTAAAATGCCAAGCCCTGGCCGGGAATCGAACCCGGGTCCTCGGGGTGAAAGCCCAGTACGCTATCAACTGGGCCACCGAGGCGTCTAATTACAGTAGAATCTAGCCGCCTCGTCTGCATTAGCCCAAGTGTGCAAAATAGTCGGACGTTAAAAAAAAACAAAACAGAATCTCGATTAACAGTCATCTTTTTAACCATCAGTTTCTGTTAACCGTCAGGTTAATTCTGTTTAAGTTAGTCGTCCATTGTAAATAATTTTTAATAAATAACAAAAGTAACTTTCTAGACAAAACAAAACACTAACTGGACACTGCTTACATACAGCACACGCGACGGCAGCTGACAATAATTGCTACGCTAAGCAAACACTGATAATCGAAAAGTAAACTATCCTGTCGTCTCGTGGAATGTGATAGAAACACTTCAAATAGTGTCAACAAATTCCGAAAGAGTGCATGAATGTTTCTGTTTGAAAGAAACAGTCGCTACTATTTACGATAATACCATTCAGCGTATAAGTCGATCATGTAACAGGTGCGTGCGTTACACGCGGTGCTGTCGCGTATGTTACGTGAATATTAGTCAAAAGGTTAAGTACGGATAATTTACTGTACTAAAGATCTATATATGTAAAATTTGTATAATAGGTAAAGTTAAATAGAAAATTTAAGAGTTTCACTACATTTTCCAAAAAGTCGCCTCGGTGGCCTAGTTGATAGCGTACTAGGCTTTCATCCCGAGGACCCGGGTTCGATTCCAGGCTAGGGCTTGGCATTTTCATACGCTATAAATCATCCCATCGTCTGCATTAGCCCAAGTGTGCACAATAGTCGGACGTTAAACACAAAAAAAAAAGTTTTCCAAAATAATAATAATAAATCATTCTGTGCTAGTATATTATTTTTATCAGTCGTCTAAAGTACAGGTGGTATATTTTTGTTATCCGTGTCAACGGTCAGAAGACTGTTAATCGAGATTGCTGTACACACACACACACACACACACACACACACACACACACACACACACACACACACACACACACACACACACACACACACACACACACACACACACACACACACACACACACACAGCACAACACAACACAGCACACAGCACAACACACAACACACAGCACAACACATAACACAACACACAACACACAATACCACACAAAACACAACATAACACAACACACAGCACAACACATAACACAACACACAGCACAACACAGCACACAACACAGCACACAGCACAACACAACACAACACACAGCACAACACACACACACAGCACAACACAACACAACACACAGCACAACACACAACACACTGCACAACACATAACACAACACAACAGACAGACACACACACAACACATAACACAACACAGCACACAACACAACACAACACACACACACACAACACACAGCACAACACACAACACACAGCACAACACACAACACAACACAACACACAGCACAACACACAACACAACACACACACAGCACAACACACAGCACAACACAACACACACAACACACACACACACACAACACACAACACACACACACACACACACACACACACACACACACACAACACACACACACACACACACAACACACACACACACACACACACACACACACACACACACACACACACACACACACACACACACACACACACACAACACACACACAGCACAACACACAACACACAGCACAACACACAGCACAGCACAACACACAGCACAACACAACACAGAGTACAACACAACACAACACCACACAACACAACACACAGCACAACACAACACACAACACACACCACACAACACACAATACCACACAACACCACACAACACACAACACAGAGCACAACACAACACAACACCACACAACACAACACACAGCACAACACAACACACAACACCACACAACACACGCATGCACGCAATTTCGCACGCATGCACGCACGACACACACGCACACACGCACGCGCGCGCGCGCGCGCGCACACACACACACACACACACACTTTATGTACTGTACACGCTTTGCGTTAATAAAGACATTCGTATTTGCCACAAATAATAAAAAAGTGCTCAAAATACCTTTTCGATAACTTTTTATAAGAAATATTTTAGGAAAAACCTGATACATCTCGGTGTGTACCCTATTTAGAAACTTCCCTACTAGAATAACTATATTTTTATTTATTAATTTTTTGTTGTTGTTATTTTAAGGCGAAGGGCACTTTAAGGCTATTATCGCCTCCCTAAATGTAAGTGTGAGTGTAAAGTGTTAAAGTCGCAAGTGTAGTGTTGTAAGTGTAAGTGTTTGTTAGACTCGGGTACCGCGAGGGACGTCTAAATCCTCGCAATAGGTGCAGCTAGTCTGCACCACCCCTGCGTTAAAATAATACTTTACATAGTAGACAGCTTTTAACGGAAAAATGCTAAAATTTTATTGTCAAGTTAGGTGACATTGACGTGTGGCTGGATGTAAAGACAGATTCAGGTGGAAGCAAGGTGTCAGTAGACCACACACGTAATCACCTCTTCCAAAAGTCCATTGTGCGAGCGACCCTCGATAGGTAGCCATCGGCCCGGCAACTGCAGGACTGTGTTGCAACTTTACTCTTCCAATAAACATTATACTACGTTGCACTGAAACAGCCGCCGGATCACTTATTTAAATAATTAGAATTATGAGTTAATTTCTTCCAAGTGCGGTTTCTTACCTCGTAAAGGCTACGGCAGTTTCGAAACCTGGCTGTTTCAACTTAAAGCGTAATACATGTCAAATCCCTCTGTCGAAGTTAGCAAAACATTGAAAACACACGTCACAAACAGTAGTAGATCGTTACAGTCCGGGCTCAACAACATACGAGTGTTTGGGTAAACAAAATTTAATAGTTGTGAATTTAAAAAAATCGTGTAA
>CM040183.1:9140592-9148092 GCA_022606455.1 Callitettix versicolor
TGGGAATTTGCCAATCAACAAACAGTTTCGTGTACGTGCATCCCGCTATAGTACAAGTGGGAATTTGTTAACAACCTATTGCCAATTTACTAATCAACAAACAGTTGGGAATTTGCTAATCAACAAACAGTTTCGTTACGTGCATCCCGCTATAGTACAAGTGGGAATTTGTTAACAACCTATTGCCAATTTACTAATCAACAAACAGTTGGGAATTTGCTAATCAACAAACAGTTTAGTTACGTGCATCCCGCTATAGTACAAGTGGGAATTTGTTAATCAACAAACTATTGCCAATTTACTAATCAACAAACAGTTGAGAATTTGCCAATCAACAAACAGTTTCGTTACGTGCATCCCGCTATAGTACAAGTGGGAATTTGTTAATCAACAAACTGTTGCCAATTTACTATTCAACAAACAGTTGGGAATTTGCTAATCAACAAACAGTTTCGTGTACGTGCATCCCGCTATAGTAAAAGTGGGAATTTGTTAATCAACAAACTATTGCCAATTTACTAATCAACAAACAATTGACAATTTGCCAATCAACAAACAGTTTCGTTACGTGCATCCCGCTACAGTACAAGTGGGAATTTGTTAATCAACAAACTATTGCCTATTTACTAATCAGCAAACAGTTGGGAATTTGCCAATCAACAAACAGTTTCGTTACGTGCATCCCGCTACAGTACAAGTGGGAATTTGTTAATCAACAAACTATTGCCTATTTACTAATCAGCAAACAGTTGGGAATTTGCTAATCAACAAACAGTTTCGTTACGTGCATCCCGCTACAGTACAAGTGGGAATTTGTTAATCAACAAACTATTGCCTATTTACTAATCAGCAAACAGTTGGGAATTTGCTAATCAACAAACAGTTTCGTTACGTGCATCCCGCTACAGTACAAGTGGGAATTTGTTAATCAACAAACTATTGCCTATTTACTAATCAGCAAACAGTTGGGAATTTGCCAATCAACAAACAGTTTCGTTACGTGCATCCCGCTACAGTACAAGTGGGAATTTGTTAATCAACAAACTATTGCCTATTTACTAATCAGCAAACAGTTGGGAATTTGCTAATCAACAAACAGTTTCGTGTACGTGCATCCCGCTATAGTAAAAGTGGGAATTTGTTAATCAACAAACTATTGCCAATTTACTAATCAACAAACAATTGACAATTTGCCAATCAACAAACAGTTTCGTTACGTGCATCCCGCTACAGTACAAGTGGGAATTTGTTAATCAACAAACTATTGCCTATTTACTAATCAGCAAACAGTTGGGAATTTGCCAATCAACAAACAGTTTCGTTACGTGCATCCCGCTACAGTACAAGTGGGAATTTGTTAATCAACAAACTATTGCCTATTTACTAATCAGCAAACAGTTGGGAATTTGCTAATCAACAAACAGTTTCGTTACGTGCATCCCGCTACAGTACAAGTGGGAATTTGTTAATCAACAAACTATTGCCTATTTACTAATCAGCAAACAGTTGGGAATTTGCTAATCAACAAACAGTTTCGTTACGTGCATCCCGCTACAGTACAAGTGGGAATTTGTTAATCAACAAACTATTGCCTATTTACTAATCAGCAAACAGTTGGGAATTTGCTAATCAACAAACTGTTTCGTGTACGTGCATCCCGCTATAGTACAAGTGGGAATTTGTTAATTAACAAACTATTGCCTATTTACTAATCAACAAACAGTTGGGAATTTGCTAATCAACAAACTGTTTCGTGTACGTGCATCCCGCTATAGTACAAGTGGGAATTTGTTAATCAACACACTATTGCCAATTTACTAATCAACAAACAATTGGGAATGTGCTAATCAACAAACAGTTTCGTTTACCTGCATTCTGCTGTAGTACAACAATTAAGAATTTGCTAATCAACAAACAGTTTCGTTTACGTGCATTCCGCTGTAGTACAACAATTGAGAATTTGCTAATCAACAAACAATTGGGATTGTGCTAATCAAAAAACAGTTTCGTTTACATGCATTCCGCTGTAGTACAACAATTGAGAATTTGCTAATCAACAAACAGTTTCGTGTACGTGCATCCCGCTATAGTACAAGTGGGAATTTGTTAACAACCTATTGCCAATTTACTAATCAACAAACAGTTGGGAATTTGCTAATCAACAAACAGTTTAGTTTACGTGCATCCCGCTATAGTACAATTGGGAATTTGTTAATCAACACACTATTGCCAATTTACTAATCAACAAACAATTGGGAATGTACTAATCAACAAACAGTATAGTTTACGTGCATCCCGCTATAGTACAAGTGGGAATTTGTTAATCAACACACTATTGCCAATTTACTAATCAACAAACAATTGGGAATGTGCTAATCAACAAACAGTTTAGTTTACGTGCATCCCGCTATAGTACAAGTGGGAATTTGTTAATCAACACACTATTGCCAATTTACTAATCAACAAACAATTGGGAATGTACTAATCAACAAACAGTATAGTTTACGTGCATCCCGCTATAGTACAAGTGGAATTTGTTAATCAACACACTATTGCCAATTTACTAATCAACAAACAATTGGGAATGTGCTAATCAACAAACAGTTTAGTTTACGTGCATCCCGCTATAGTACAAGTGGGAATTTGTTAATCAACACACTATTGCCAATTTACTAATCAACAAACAGTTGAGAATTTGCTAATCAACAAACAGTTTAGTTTACGTGCATCCCGCTATAGTACAATTGGGAATTTGTTAATCAACACACTATTGCCAATTTACTAATCAACAAACAATTGGGAATGTACTAATCAACAAACAGTATAGTTTACGTGCATCCCGCTATAGTACAAGTGGGAATTTGTTAATCAACACACTATTGCCAATTTACTAATCAACAAACAATTGGGAATGTGGTAATCAACAAACAGTTTAGTTTACGTGCATCCCGCTATAGTACAAGTGGGAATTTGTTAATCAACACACTATTGCCAATTTACTAATCAACAAACAATTGGGAATGTGCTAATCAACAAACAGTTTCGTTTACGTGCATTCCGCTGTAGTACAAGTGGGAATTTGTTAACAACCTATTGCCAATTTACTAATCAACAAACAGTTGAGAATTTGCTAATCAACAAACAGTTTAGTTTACGTGCATCCCGCTATAGTACAAGTGGGAATTTGTTAACAACCTATTGCCAATTTACTAATCAACAAACAGTTGGGAATTTGCTAATCAACAAACAGTATAGTTTACGTGCATCCCGCTATAGTACAAGTGGGAATTTGTTAATCAACAAACTATTGCCAATTTACTAATCAACAAACAATTGAGAATTTGCTAATCAACAAACAGTTTCGTTTACGTGCATTCCGCTGTAGTACAACAATTGAGAATTTGCTAATCAACAAACAGTTGGGAGTTTGCTAATCAACAAACAGTTTCGTTTACGTGCATTCCGCTGTAGTACAACAATTGAGAATTTGCTAATCAACAAACAATTGAGAATTTGCTAATCAACAAACAATTGGGAATTTGCTAATCAACAAACAGTTTCTTTTTCGTGCTTTCCGCTGTAGTACAACAATTGAAAATTTGCTAATCAACAAACAATTGGCATTTATATATTTTTGACTTGGCTATACCTGTTATCTTATCAGTTATTGACAAGGCAGACAACTACATAATTACTTTGGTCATTAGAACAATCAGTGTTGGGTAGATTCTGGGCATCTGGGAACTTCAATGTAACACCGGATACTTTTATCTTTCACCTAGCAGTCTTCTGATAGTGAAGTAATAGCATCGTGATTGCATTAATTACTTTTTAATAATTTTAATATTATTATACTTTTTTCTAGTGTTTAACGTCCGACTATTGTGCACACTTGGGCTAATGCAGACGATGGGATGATTTATAGCGTATGAAAATGCCAAGCTCTGGCCGGAAATCGAACCTAGGTCCTCGGGGTGAAAGCCCAGTACGCTATCAACTAGGCCACCGAGGCGGCTTTATTATACTTTTAAATAATAATGTAGTAGTGGTCTTTTTATATTATTATATTCTTCTTCTCTTCGTTTCACCCTCTTTGGGGTACGCTGAATCAATCATTTCTTGCGCGCTGTACTTTTCTTTGTTCCCAGTAGCTCTTCATTCTTTCCGATCTTCTTTTCCTCTCCTCTTCCGAAATGACAGGTTTAGGTCTTATTTTGGTTTTATCTTGGAGTCTTATTCTTTCGTCCTTGGTACTTATCTTAGCAGTTTGGTCAAGCAGTGAATTTTTAATTCTATTAGGTCTTTTTCAATTTCTTTAAACCAGTTCGGTTTTGTTTTACGATTATGGAAAAAAATCAAACACCCGTTTCGTCAATCTATTGGAGTTCATTCTAAGAAGATGGCCGTAAAAATCTATTCTCCATATTATTATACGAGGGCTATTCAGAAAGTAGATTACGTTTTTGGATAAAAAAAAACTAAGTACAGGAAAAAAATTTTATTATATACATTTGAAAGAGGAACTAAAATACTATTTTTCGACATAATCGCCAAACAAATTTAGACATTTGTCATATCGGTGAACTAGCTTTGAAATTCCTGTGTCGTAGAATTCCGCCGCCTGTGACGCCAGCCAGTCAGTCACGCCCGTGAGGGACAGGAAAGGTGTTCTTCTGGTTGACTTCCTAGAACGTGGAGCAACCATAAACTCAGAAAGGTATTGCCAAACATTACGAAACTTAAGACGAGCTATCCAGAACAAGCGGAGAGGAAAACTGAGTGCAAAAGTGTTGTTTTTGCATGACAATGCCCGCCCTCACACGGCAAATCGAACAAAAGACGTCTTGACGGCCTTCAAGTGGGAGATTTTCCCTCATCCACCCTACAGTCCGGACCTGGCACCTAGTGATTTCCACTTATTCCCGAAGATGAAGACTTGGCTTGCAACACAGCGCTTCGATGACGACGCAGATCTCCGCGCGGGCGTGACTGACTGGCTGGCGTCACAGGCGGCGGAATTCTACTACACGGGAATTTCAAAGCTAGTTCACCGATATGACAAATGTCTAAATTTGTTTGGCGATTATGTCGAAAAATAGTATTTTAGTTCCTCTTTCAAATGTATATAATAAAATTTTTTTCCTGTACTTAGTTTTTTTTTTATCCAAAAACGTAATCTACTTTCTGAATAGCCCTCGTATTATTAAATATAAATAAATTAAAGAAATCGCTTTTTTATTTTGCTACACATATTGTTTTTGACGATTGTTTATAAAGACATCGTACTCTAATGTGACTGTCAAGACAAACGAGTGTAAGAGATTTTTGATATTTGTAATTCATGGCTAACGGAAAGCACTGTCGGTAAAATGAAAGACCCTTATAATTTTTGGATTTTCTCTTCAACTGGTCTTTTTATTTTAAATTTACTACACTTATAGAGTTATAAATATTGATATCAAACATAAACGTTTTTTCCTGTTTCTACTTAAACTGTATATACATTCTGAATTTTTGTGTGAAATAAAACATAAATATTTCGTTTGGTTGCTCGTTTCGTGTAAATCTTTTTCAAATAATTTAATTAAATGGGGGAAAAGTTCGTGTAATATTTTTGGCGTTTATTAAAACGCTTATTGGAACTTTATTAAAAGTTCAGTCCATTCGTTTAGCCCGTGATTATAAACGTACTAGAAGTGTGCTCGATGTAAGCGGCTAAAGTTCAGGTAATTAGACTAACTGTCGTTACGAGCGCTGCAAGATGCAAGTACAAGGGTGGAGACGATTGGGGAAATAGACAGTCCTATTCTGTTTAACTGTATAGTTCAGGGGTCTCCAAACTTTCCAGCCTCAGGGCCATACTGATTACTCCAGTAAGTTCCGAGGGCCAAAACCATTGTTGCCGGTGGTAAAAAGTGAAATAGTCCACTGATGAAAAAAAAGTCCGAAAAAGTACGCAACGTTTAAAAAAGGCTGCAAATCGGACTAAAGTCCGCAAAACGGCAACACTGCATATTATTAATTTTCCTGTCATTATCTGTAATTTCTAGATTAGTCGTAGAGTACGAGCCATGAGGGTAACGTGACACGACATCTGGTGGACACAAGCGGAAATAGGTAGTACCTATTTCGCTAACAGATGGCGCTTATAGCACGTACAGAATAATCTCGTTGGTTCGAGAAAGTTCTGGTGTCTTCCACTCACTTCTAGATGGCAGTAATTGGAATATATAAGAAGGCTAGTTTTTCTTTATCCAACTTATCACAAAAACAATAACAATAAGCCTACAACAATGTTATGAGTAGTTAGCCCATGACCATATCAATGTAGATGTCATATTAATAATTATTCAACATAAAATTAGAATACTTCAGTAAACTAAATTTAATTTGCTATAAAAAATATGTTCTCTAAAAGGAGTTTTCAAGTATGCTAGCTCTCCGCGGGCCGGATGTGGCCCTCGGGCCGTAGTTTGGAGACCCCTGGTATAGTTGAACACTTTGCCGCAAGATGGCAGCAGCAGCGCTAACATCTGCCTAGGGTTATCATTCCAGTACGTTTATATTCAATGGTCCTACTCCTTCTCGCACTGCAGGATGCGTACGACGCAGAAAGCATAACGAGCTCCAGGTGAAGTAGGCCCTGAGTTGAAACCGTTAACGGAAAACATACTTCCATTGAAGCAAAAAGAAGCATTAACGGTCGTATTTCTTACGTCGTAAAATCTGCAGATCTGTGTAGAATGTTTTTCTTAACTCATCTTTCGATTGACTCACGTGCAGCCCCTTTAAAAAATGTAAAAGAAACAAACCAGAACCATGTTTATAAATATCCAAAACAGTAAACATATCACTTCTGAGTTAACTAATCACCTCGATTAACTGTCATTTGATAAGAAAACCGTTCCCACTGAAATTAACCCAAATAAATAATTAACCAATGAAAACGTTGTTTTCGTGTTATAGGCCTACTCTCAAAAACCTTGGCTTTTATTACCAACAAGGTTTTCTTATCACTTTCCATTATTACAATTTTGTGTAGGCCCTCTAACGGAGGCCTATTGTATTTTTCAAAAAAGTAAATTTTAATTCTTAATCAGATATGGTTTTTTATTTACTGTTGGATCATAATTTTTTTCGAAACGGACTTCGAGTGTTACTTTAAAATCCGAAATTTAGACCAGCGGTTTCCAGTTCACAAAACTGCTTCACTGCCAACTGTAAAATTACATACAAAACACACATTCGTTTAGTCCATGAATATAAACGCACTAGAAGTACAACAAACATTATAAAGAGCGCTCGTTATTAGCTGCTAAAGTCCAAGTAATTGAACTATCTGCCGCTACGAACGCTGCATGCAAGGGAGGAGACGTTTGAGAAAATAAACAGTACTATTATCTATTTAACTGTAGTTGAACACTGCCGCAAGATGCCACCAGCAGAAAGTGTTCGCATATATCTCATAAGGGTTATCATTCTAAACGTTTATTCAATTTA
>CM040183.1:9153092-9228092 GCA_022606455.1 Callitettix versicolor
TGGGAAAGATGCTGTAGACGGCAGAATATCTGACATACAGTTTTCAAAACTTGCAGTTCATGGGGAGTCAGGGTTAATTTCTGTTTTTAATGACAGAATGGAATTTAAAAAAATGTGTAAAACATATCGTACTTATTAACATTCATTTTGATTATTGCGTAAATTGCTTTAGTGAAACTAAATGTATCGTCCATTAAAAGCCCGGTTAGGGAAATATCGGAAATCGGCCTAGCTTTTCAAATTCAGTTCATCAGATTTTGCTCAAATTTCGGTTAGGTTAGGATTTATAACTCGCTGTATCAAATTTAATTTAATAAATAATGCAAAAAAAAATTATACAGACTTTCTCGCGTGTAAATTATTTCGCCAAAAAAAACCCGGTTTGGAAGCTACTTGAAAAAACATAGAAAATCAAAAAAATTCTTTAAAATCGTTTCATCAGATTTTGCAAAAATTACGGTTCAAGGGTAAATCGGAAAACCCGAGTAAGGGTTTATTTTTGTTTTTTCCAAACCGTCTTTAACTTTGGTAAAATTATTAAAAAAAAGAATTTTATGCAGATCTTTCAAAACGGATTGTTTGCGAGTGAATAGCGACCCATTCGATTTGTACGTTAGGCCTAGAAATACCTTTGAGTTAAATTTGATCAATATCGTTAGAGCTTCTTTTGAAAATTCATACTTTTTATATTAAAACATTGTCCGGAGATATCAATTACACTTTTTACGCACGCGCACTCACACACACACACACACACACACACACACACACACACACACACACACACACTTTTTTACACCAAGGTGACCTGAAAGTGTTTGACCAACAAAATTTTTGCGTGATTGCCGTACTATAATATTTCGTAAAGTGTAAAAGTAAAAAAAAAAAAAAAAATTATCCGCGCACATTTTCGTATGCAATCATAGAAGTTCGTTTGTGGAAGATGTAAAGGTATTATAAATATTTTCTGTTGAAATAATGTTGAAAGCTTTTATAACCAGACCCTGGCCTGGCGAGGGTAAAATATAATATTCTCTCTCAACTTGGCTACTCCTATTTTAGGTGCATTTTTTCCACATGACAAGGTAGGAGAAGGACCGGCTTCAGGTAGAAAACGCACAATGTTGCAACGTCGCACTCTCCCGGTCTAGGTCATGGCTGGCTCTATTCGTTCGAAATAGATTTAACATGTTTCGAACTGTTCTACACATATCAGTGTGTCTCACTCAATTAAGATGTTTTAAAAATATTTTATTATATGCAATTTTCTATTAGACAATAAGCGAGATGAGTTTCTGTTAACAGTAGGTTTTTTTTCATTTTAAACAATCAGTCTCATACGTTTTTTGCATTGAAAAGTAAAAAGAATCAGTTGTTCCAATAAATGTGTATTTTTTCGAAAAATATATTTTAAACTTGCCAGTTTATCTTTTTATTGGTTTTTATGACGTAGTTCGAGTGAACCTCAAATAATAATAGTGATTTCAATATTATTGGCGTAATAATGGAGACAGACTGTGAATTTTGAAATGTTCACAAAGTAAAAAGTCTGTTGTTAAACCACTACGATTTTTCAAGTTTTTGGACCAAAATGGAATTTCGTATTTTTTTTTTATTTTAACTGTTTTGTAATTTGATAGCTCTCAAATAATTTTTTTATTAATAAATATTATTTTTTGTATTAAGGTTTAAATGTTGAAAATATTATTTAATCAAAAGAGTAAAAACTCGAAGAGGATTTATTATCCTCTGCCTTTATAATAATACGGACTTTAAAATATAAATGTATATTTAAAAAATATACACTGAAATAGCAAAATGAAATCTGTTAAAAAATCACTAAGAATGTTATTTTAATGAACTAGAAGAGCAATTATTTTCACGGGTCATTTTAATGTGTGATTTAGAAACGAAACAAAAAACCACGATCACACACACATACACATACAACATTGTATAGAGTGTTATCTGAACCGAGAATGGGATATGGAATGACATCACTATTCCTGCTTCTTTATTTTGATCATGTGACTTCCCCTTGTCTCTCCCTACCTCGTAAAGTAATGCGTATTATCCACTCCTACTGCGCTGCGCAGTTTGTTGCCGGCCATGTTTATAAATTGAAAAGCATCAAATGAGAGAGCGTCAGTTAGTCGGTATAGAACGCAGTGGTTGCGTCTCGTGGTTGAACTGGTCGTGTATTTAAGATGGCTGAAGTTGAAGTATAGTGAAGAATCCCTAGTCTAAATGATTGCATATAGGTTTTGGCATATTGTCAACTAAGTGTTGGTTCTGATCTCAATAGAAATAGCAATATTCAGATTCCTGTCGTTTGTATTTAAGTCTTTATTTATCTTAAAATCTGTTAGTCTACTGTGTTCTTAATTTATTTTGTTGTGTTTTTTAATAAGTGCTGTGATAATAAAGTTAGGTTTTCACTAAGTGTTCCTTGGGTCTTAATAATAGACCTATTGCTACATACCGTAATCATATAAATTCCGTAGTTTTTGTGCGCTCTTGTTTTCTAATCAAAATGGTTGAAAGTATTTTGGAGGAAGGTGATGGAACAATTACAAATAGTAAGTCGCCAAAATTTTATACAATTTTATTTTATTATGTTTTATTTATATTTGCGTAACTTTTTTAGTTGAACAATTTCTCTTTTATTAACCTGTTGTGAATGGTTTGGATTCGAGTGCGTGCATGGGTATGATTGGACAAAATAGAAGCAGATGTTTTCTAGTGTGTAGGAGGGGATTGTTCTAGATTTTGTAAATTTTTAACAGTTTTAATTTTGTTCAACCAAAATTTTTTTATGATCAGAATTTAAAAAACGGTCTCGATTATTGTTTTAGTCAAAGTTTGTATCATAGTACAGAAATAACCATATGTCAGCTTACCTTTGCAATAAACCATGTGCAAATGAAAATTATAATGTAATGGACATTTCATTTTTCAATTAATGACATGAACTATTTATTGTCATAAAATATTTTGATTTGTTTCATTTGATAATAATATATGTGCAGTTAAGGCTTGTTCACTTTAAAAAATAAATTTCAGTACATTGAGTTTAAAAGCTAGTATAAATTTTCAAAATTTAATAAGAGTTCTTAAACCAAGTCTGTTCACTGACTTGATCAACAGCAATGTTCATATATATAGCGTAATTGTACAAGTTTGATGTATTTTCACTGTTTTACCTTTTAAAAGAACAAGTTTGTATGTATTACAAACAAGTCAAAAACTCATTTTCTACATAAGAAAAAAAAATCATGAACAGTGGATAAAATTTGAAGTTGGTAATACAGATAATTTTTTTAACACATACAATTGTATCTAGCTTCAATAGATCTTCTCTATGTAATTGTAACAGTAATTTTGAATAGTTAATCTCTAAACTTTTTATCCAATTATGGCTAGTCTTAACCAACTATTCCTTTAAATAAATAAATATGACAAATTGACCCAAATTAGACACCTTACATTAATAATAGAAGCCATCAAATGAAGATCCGAATGTAATTAAAAAAATATTACATATAATTATTTAAAATTAATTTTATAAAATTTAATTATTTATCTATTGAATTTTGCATTTCTCTTTTGGATTTCCCATCTGACATTCTGTATTATTATTTAAAATTATTATAAAATTATTATTTAAAATTAATTTTATAAACTGTTGATTTTTTATAAATTATTATAATTATAAAATTATAAATTATAAAATTTTATAATTCTTTATCTATTGAATCTTTGCATTTCTCTTTTGGATTTCCCATCTGACATTCTGTATTTTCACCTGGAATTTAGGCTGTTTATTTTTTCGCACTGGGTTGTGCACCACATAGGGGGTGCATCCTATTTATAACGGAATCATTGAATTTAGGAAGTGCCTTAAAACTTTTTTTACCTCATCTACATTTGTACATTGTACATTGTACAAACTGAGCACATGGTTCATAAAACAGATTCTCATATCTGTAACCTCAGACAAGGTAATACTAGGCTGTGTTGTTAGCCTCAAATCTAGGCCCTTGTGTAAACCTATTGTATAGAATGGTTGACCCTCCATTAATTAGCATAATTTTAACATTTGATAGTCCTAGAGATATTTGGAAGGTTCCTATTGCAACTACTTCTATTGCTTTCCAATTCCCATTTTTATGTTAACTTGTTAGGTAAATTTATTATTATTGTATCAATTTACGGGGGGGGGGCATTAACGTATCTTTTAGATTAGAAAGGAATATGTTAGTTGACCACCAAAATTTTTGATTTCTAACTAAACCTGATTAGTAACTTGGGTAGTTAGTCTATTTATATAAACTTTTTGTACTGTACAGTAGTTTTACATTGAAATAGCCTAAATATTCCTTTTAAATCGTTTTAGATGAGGTCTTATCTTCTGTTCTGCGAGATAAAACCAATGATGTTGCTGCTCGAAAAGAAGAAGCACGCAAAAAACGCAGAAAGAAGAGGGCCACTGCCAGTCTAGTTTCATCATGTTTCCAAGGTTAGTTTGAATATTCAAACATCATACTATTACTATACATATATTGTTTAGTCCCATAAGAATGTGAAGAAGTTATGTAGGTAGGCCTTTTGTTTGTATCACCAACTAGTTGTTCTAATTGAATCAGAGGATTTGTGACTTAGTTACAGCATACTGTTCTTGTTATAAACAAAATGGAGTTTGCCCTTAGAAATCAACCAATTTGAGATGCTACCCAAAAATTTGGGGAATATTCCCTGAAGAATAGAATTGTTTAAACACCATTTCATTCAAAATAGTTCCGTTGGGCGTGGAAATAGCACACATTATTTTCTCCATGATGCCCATGCATCTCCCAGAGTTGTATTAAAACGGACAATCTTTCAATTTAGCTTAAGTTTTTGAGGCGTTTTTGAAAGTCTGCAAATGTATTCAAACCATGTCCTGTGATTCTGCCTGGATTTCCTCATTTCTGTCATGGTGGCCTTTTAGTTTCAATAAAACCGAAAATGTTGAACATGCAAGGTCAGGTGAATAGGGTGAATGGGAAATCACTATTGTACTTTTGGTAAGGAAAAAATCGTGGACTAGTATGTGTGCGCAGATGCATTATGGTGGAGAATCCAGCTCTTGTTCTACTACGGTTTTCGATATATTTTAAAAAAGTGGACTTCACATTGCTGCAAACTTCATATCCTTTTTTTTTGGCTGCAGTAAAGATTGTGATTTCCATTGTAGAGATTGCTGCTTATTTTCAGTAATCGTAAATCCACATCTCAATCACCGGTTACAATATTGGAGATGAAGTTTGAGTCATCTTACTGCAATTTTCAATTCGGTACGAACCACCGAATTGTGCAAAGCTATGTGATAATCTTTTTGGTCGCTGATCAGTAATCTGTACAAATTCCGCAACAATGCGTCTTGTGCCCAAATTGTCCAAATGCGTCTCGTGACAAATTGCACAGACCTGTAAACATTTTAACGATGTAATCGCAAATACCATGAACTGTCTGCGACATTGTCATAGCTGTTACACTAATATGCAGAGTGCTGTTTGTACTCGGGGGGAGTTTACTGGCAGCAGGTCATTACCACAAATGATTGTGCTTTTAATTCAGATTCCCCAAACTTCAGGTAGCACCCAATAGAATTGCAGGTAAATGTGTAATGAAAAAGAACTTTTTGTTATTGTCCCCTCGTTTAAATGCCTTAATGTATGTAGCCTAAGTATCTCAAATATCATTTGTGGAAATCACACTAAAAAAAAAACATCCAGTAAGGTAGTAACAGTGCTTGAATAACTATTATTACGCAGCTTGTAAAGCAAAGCAATATTTGCTAGTAATCTGCTGTTTCTTAAAGCAATGAATTGATTACAAAGTAAACTAAAGTATTACGGTGTCAATTTGCGGAAATTATAGTAACATTGAAAAAACCTAATACTGTGTTACTGACCTAATTCATGTTTAATATTTTTGTATTGTGGAGTGATACTTGTGCTAGTAAACCACCTGTGCTTTGTCCTACATATAGTGGTAAACTGTAGTACAATGTCGTAAAATAGTTCCATTTAATAAATATTTTTTTTCCAATTTGGCGATTTCTTCATATTTAAGATCATTATCTACGGTTATAAAATAATCCTTGTAAAAGGGAAATGGAAAGAAATAGTGGCGTCAGGCTAAGGTATATTTACAACGACCTTTCCTACAGATGTAAATTACTGTATATTTTTTTTATTGATTTGTAGATTGCTTTAACCTTTACAGTTATAACAGTACATACTTGTAGTTATATTTGATGGAAAATAAAGGTTTTTCTGACCTTTGGGCGATTTATACTAAAGTAACGATTTTTACAGTATATTTTTTTTACTTTATAGTTCTTGAAATGATAATGTTAATAGCATGGTAGCCGTTATTTGTGAAGCTAGCCTGTTCGTCGGTTCTGGTTGGGATTATGGTATCGATTTTCTTATAAATTGCAGCCTTTTTAAAGGTCATATTTGTGTTATGTGCAGCAATAATTGTAAAATTGATAAAATGTTAAAAGTTTCAAGCAGTCTAGTGCTTACATACATCGCAAGCAAAAGGTTTAATCAACTTTCTTATAGTTTCCTCATTTTTGTATTATTGTTTGGCATGTAATAAAGAATTCTGGCGCAAATATTATGAAAATTGACAAATCACCCGAAAGTACAGATTTACCATAATAAAAAATGTATTATCAATGAGGTAAAAAAAATTTGCCAGGCCCAAAATTTGTGAAATTTCCCCTCCACATGGTTGTAAAGTAACCACATAAGGATGAGAGAAGTTTAAAATTAAAATTTTACCTGCCTTGAATAGAGTACAATGTTTTTACTTATTAATTTCAGTAGTAAAACCGTTGTTTACTATTTTTCGATATTGTTACAGATTTATATAGACTGACAGGTGAAGTCCTAGGACGGGGTGCTTACGCCTCTGTTCAAACTTGTGTTAATTTGCTCACTGAACTAGAGTACGCAGTTAAGATGATCGAAAAGATACCTGGACATTCCAGAGCGAGGGTATTCAAGGAAGTGGAAACATTTCATCATTGTCAAGGTCATCCAAACATTATTCAGTTGTTGGAATTCTTTGAAGATGAAGATAGGTAAGTTGAAATACTATAACTACACAGTGATAGTGATAATTCAGATTGCACTAACGTAGTGAATGTATGCGCAAATATGTAAATAGATTTTAATGTAAATCTCTACTTTAGTCTTGCATCACGTGATAAGTTTCAGTATAAATTCTTCTAATATTTAGCAATGCATCCTAATAATGTGTGCATTGTATCAGGGCCTTCTCTGTAGTTAGAGTAAGAATAATTTAATGCGAGTAACTGTGGCACGAACTAAGAATGTTCAGTTGTGCAGTAGAGCGATCGGTGCTTTAGTCACATTAATCAATAACAGTGGTTTTTGTTCAGTTAGATTCAAAAAAATGTTTGGTATGAGCAGAAAATTCAAAATATTAATTTCATTGCCATAAATCCTGAAAATATTTGAATATACAGTTATATAAACGTACATTTTGTTGGCTAATTTAAATTACCAGGATTTTTTTATTTGTTGACATGTTAACTAACTTTATAGTCGAGTAACTTTTCCTAACAAATTCACTTGTATCAAAAAACATCCACTGATGACTATTGAACAGACTTTCCACTAGCTCACGTGGTTACAACTAACATTTCTGTCCTTACGAAACCAGATCACACGGCTTGACTCTTCATTTAGCCGTCTCGCCACATCGCTGGTATTAAGTAACCGAAAATCTAGGTTTACATGCTGGTGTAAGCGTTTCTTGCGTTTCATGGCAAACCTTCAATTTCATTGGCAACTGTCTCAACTTTGTCGTGATATTGTCATTTCTGATGTACCATGGAGCCCTCACATGTTCCTTAAGCGTTTGAAGTAAATAACTTCATCTGTTCGCCCTCCCCCATAGCATAATTGAAGACTAAAATTTGTCAAGCCGCCTCCATGGCCTAGTTGATAGCGTACTGGGCTTTCAGCATGAGGACCTGGGTTCGATTCCCCGGCAAGGGCTTGGCATTTTCATACGCTATAAATCATTCCATAGTCTTCATCAGCCCAAATGTGCACAATAGTCGGACGTTAAAACACCAACAAAAAAAAATATAATTTGTCAACTTAAAATATAAGTATTTAAAAATAAATACTAATCGATTTTTTTTATTGGTACAGGTTCTATCTTGTATTTGAAAAAGTTGAAGGAGGCCAGTTGCTTTCGCGAATTCAAGAAAGGATTCACTTTACTGAACGTGAAGCCAGTATGATTATACGCGATCTTGCAAGTGCTTTAAATTTCCTTCATTCTAAAGGTATGTAATGTAATTTGCTTTATTAATGTAGTTTGTTGTAGTTAAATTTTTAGAGTAATTACCAAAAACAGTTTCATACCCTTGGTATCATCGTTTGATACAAATGTCACTTATATCTATGAATTTAATGTCAGAAATATGTAAACCTCTTGAGGAAAAACATAGTTCAAATATCAGCGATGATAACCTTAACGGTTTTTCGCCAGAAAAAAAAACAGTTCAAATTCTGAATATATTGTTTATTATTAATTTTTAATTTTGTGATTTTTAAAGGTATTGCTCATCGTGACCTGAAGCCAGAAAATATTTTGTGCGTGCATCCAGATCAGTTATGTCCAGTTAAGATTTGTGATTTCGACCTGGGTTCTGGTATCAAATTCAACTCGTCCCTAAATTCTCCACTCGCCACACCTCAACTACTAACTCCAGTAAGTAACATTACTTAATATTTAATTAGTAATTAATTGTAGTTCATAAAAATATTTAGATATATTGTTGTTGTAGCAGAAACTCGAATCTAAAATGATGAAAAATTTGCGAGTTTGTGAGGGATATTTTAGAATCGGTATATAGGCATAGGTCGTCCTGCTCTCTATGGCACTGATTAAATTAATAAATTTTAAAAAAATTGCTGGGGGATAGATTTAATTAAAATTTGCGTGTTACAGGTTTGTAAAGACGATTTAAGATAAACCTGTACAGAATGTGTTATCATAATATCGTATGTTGAAAAAAAAATTTGTATAAAGACTGTATACAATATGATGCGTTTCGAATCATATTTCTTCTAAATACCTTTTGAAAATAAATTTTGTAGGTGAAATTTTGGTATTTATGCTAAGGCAAGGGTTTTACAAAATCTGATTTAAAAAATTTTTTTTTATCACTTTCAATTTAGATATACCAGCAGAAGATAGAAGTTACGATCCCATGAAATTTTTAACAGATTATTCTGTCATTGCTGTGTATATTGCATGATGAATTATGCTAGATTTACTTTGCCAAGGTTATTGAGATGGTATTCATTCACGATAACAATAATTGAGTGGTCATTACAAGGGTTAGTAACTGTTACCACAAAACTACTTTTAATGAAATTCCATTTGTTGGTTATTAATTTTTTTTAAAAAGGATAAACCGCTTTTGTGGAAAAAATTGCAAACTTTCACACAGTAGTTGTTAGGTTACGAAAGAAATTCTTTAATTTATTTTCCCTGCATTTATTACTAATGTGTATTTAAGCGTTTTGGCACAAAAAGTGCACAAATAGTGAAAACCTCTTGTTTATATTTACCAAAATTCTAAAAATTTTTTTTGATAGTATGAGGCTCATTAGAAAGTAAAGAACATGCACACCACACCTGGTGCTGACCATCACAACTGCGATAGCATACACACTAGTTAACTACATCCACCGCCTCGGTGTGAGCAGAGTTTTTTTGCTGCTGACCTGTCTGGTGTCTGTTCTGTAACAATTCAAGATGGCGGTGTTCATTGAAAATACCGCCAAATGTGAAATGCGTAGTATAATTCGTACCGAAGTACATATTGTTCGGCCTGTTACAATCTACAGGCAAATAAAGAACGTTTATCGTAATAGTGCAATGATGACTTTATTAGAAAGTAGGGAATAATGTTTAATCAAGGAAGTGCACGATGAAGAATGGAGTGGGAGGCCATCACGAATGAATGATTTGAGAACAAAAGTTTTTTTTTTTTTTTTTTTTTTTTTTTTTTTTTTTTTTTTTTTTTTTTCTTTTATTCACTACAATCTGTCACATATTGGGGACATTAAGTAGTAGGTAGGTCGGGACTTGTCATGACATGCTCGGAATGCGACTAGGGTCACATCCTACTTTACTTTATTATTTAAGTATGTCTTGGGGCATTTTCCGTTTAAGTCGACGAGTTGCGCGAGTTTCCTCCATCAAGACTCTCGCTAGGCGATTTGGGTGGTTTATGATCCTTTCTTTGTAGGTTTTCGTATGGCGCAGAATTTCTTGTTTGACTGTATATACTTGAAGGTCGTGATGCAGCTGTTCGTTTGTCACGTACCATGGAGCGTCGGTTACCATTCAGTAGCATTTTATTCTGGAATCTCTGCAAGATTTCAATGTTGGAATGAGAGGCGGTCCCCACAATTGGATACCATAGGTCCAGATTGGTTTAAGCATAACATTGTAAAGAAGAAGTTTGTTGCCCATTGACAGTTGCTGACGGCGACCAATTAACCAATAGTACTTCCGTATTTGCAGTCCCAGCTGTTTGCGTTTGGTAAAGATGTGCTTCTGCCATGTAAGTCGCTTGTCCAGGTGTAAACCCAAGTATCTGACATGATCTGCTCGTGGAATTTCGGCGTTATTAAGCGTTACTGGTGGGCATATACCCTTTTAAGGTGAAGGTGACATTTATTGACTTCGTTTCATTAGCCTTGATTCGCCACTTCTTGAGCCATGTTGAAATCTCGTTTATTCCTTTTTGTAGGATTTTTGACGCCTCTGTTGGATCCTCGTGAGAGGACAAAATTATTGCGGTGTCGTCGGCAAAGGTTCCAGTTGTTACACAGTCTGACGTTGGTAGGTCAGACGTGTAAATCAGATAGAGTAGCGGTCCCAGGACGCTACCTTGGGGAACTCAGCGTTAATATTGCAAAGACCGAGAAAGCCTCTCCGTGATTCACCAAGAAATATCTATTCTCTAAGAAGGATTTGAGGATCTTATAAGTGTTGCTGGGGAAGAACGATTTTATTTTAAATAATAATCCTTCATGCCATACTCTGTCGAAGGCCTGCGATATATCAAGAAAGACACTCGCGCAACACCTTTTAGATTCAAAAGACTTGTCTATTTCGCCTATTAACCTGTGCACTTGGTCAACAGTCGCGTGTTTTTGTGAAATCCAAATTGGTGGTCGGGTATCAGTCCATGCTGTTCCACTAATGGCATAATACGTTGTAGTATTAATGTCTCGAGTATCTTTGATGGTATAGGTAACAGGCTTATTGGTCGATATGATTTTGGATCTTCAGGCTTTTTATCTGGTTTTAATAACATAATTATTTGTGCAGTTTTCCACTGTGGTGGAATAAATTGGAGTCTAACTATAGCGTTATAAATAGCTGTAATCATTGTTATTCCAGAGTCAGGTAGCTCTTGCAAAATTTTATTTGTAATGAGGTCATATCCTGGAGATTTCTTTGATTTTGCCTTTTGTATTACTCTTCTGACCTCTTTCGTTGTGAATTTCATTGACGTAATGTCCTCCGTTTCTATTTCTTTCAGGTATTCGGTTACTTTCTTCTCGTGGTCTGCTGGGCCTTCATAGGGATGAGGCTGGAAAACATTTGATAGATGCTCAGCAAGCGTGTAAGCTTTCTCTTGGTCACTACGTGCCCAACAATTGTCCGCTTTTCTCAATGGCGGGAAATTGTTGTAGGTCGTTTGATGTTTCTTGTTGCTTTCCATAAGGAGTAGTCAGTAGCTGAAGTGGCATCAAGATCCTTGAGATATGTCTGAAAACTAGCGTTTGATCTTGATCAAGGATTTGCTTAAGTTTTTTTATTTTATGGTTCAATAATTTTTTTGTATCAGGGCACCTGTTTTGCTGCCACAGTTTACGAAGATCTCTTTTTGCACCAATCTCATTCAGGATACTTGGAGGAATACTTTGCCCAGCTGGTCTATGTTGTTGGACTATTGGAGTTGAATCCCAAGCCGCACTCTGGATACTTGTGGTGAAAAATTCAACAGCATTCATAATGTCATTTTCCGTTTCAAGTGCGATTTCTGCGCTAAAAGCCTCGTCTACCAGAATACGAAACATGTCCCATTTGGTTTTATTACTGTGCAGTGTACACTTTTTAGTTGTCTCTCTAACTTTCACCCCAATTTCCACCAGAATAGGAGAGTGATCCGATGATAGCTCCCAGCAACCACAGCAAGACATGCTGTCCCTTGGTACACCTTTAGAGAACAAAAGTTGAAGGCAAAATTCATGAGAACAGGCATTTAACTTTGACCACAATATATGACTTATTTTCCGCAAATTTCGTGATCGCTCCTATATGAAGTAGACAGGTATTGTTTGGCGTAGGTTGCCTAAGAATTTGATCGATATACTTAAGATGAAACGGAAGGGAGCAGCCCTTGAATTTTTGTCCCAGCATGAAAATGATGGTGACGAATTTCGTGACCGCATAGTAATGAGAGATGAAACTTGGCTTTCTTACAAGCCTATGGAAGACGAGCATCACTCAAACTCTGTATTGTATAACTAGTCCCACGTTTATGTAGACGTTGGCCTAGACAGCTAAGGAGACACATTGAGAAGTAGAGTAAGATGGTGTAACTTTGTAAATAAAGTTTCGTGTTACCTTTTGTTTTTATTTAGTTACACCAAAACGTTCTTTACTTTCTGAACCCTCATAATAAGCATTAATTACTGTATTCACAAGGTGATTGCTACAATCTAACAGTACCTCCTTTTTTTTGTGTATAGGTTGGTAGTGCGGAGTTCATGGCACCAGAAGTTGTTGAAGCTTTTGTTGGAGAAGCTAATACCTATGACAAGCGGTGCGACCTTTGGAGTCTCGGTGTAGTGATGTATATTCTTCTCTGTGGGTATCCTCCATTTTATGGCAGATGTGGCTCAGATTGTGGATGGGAAAGAGGGGAAATGTGCAGTGAATGTCAGGTAAGCTGTTTTGGATGATCCTGTAACTTGATAATTTTTATTGCTAGATTTTTTTAATGGTTAGAATTGGAAAACGTTGAACATTTTATAATTTACGATGTATAGTAAAAGGAAATTTGTGGTTTTATTTTCCTACGAGTGTCATTAAATAATAATAAAAACTTGAGCTATATCACTTTCTTAAACAGAAATGACAACTTTGTTGAAAACATTGTATTCATTCAGTTTCTTTTAACAAAAAAAAAAGGATTAAAAAAGACATTTTTTTAAAGTAGCAAATTTGTAATTTATTCACATTTTTATTGAATATTTTCTAATAATATTTTTTTTTGTATTCAGGCTTTACTATTTACGAGTATCCAAGAAGGCATTTACGACTTCCCAGATAGGGAATGGGCGGATATTTCAGATGATGCAAAAGATTTGATTTCTCGACTGCTTGTTAAAGAGGCCTCCATGAGATTAAGTGCAGCGTGCGTTCTTTCTCACCCCTGGATACAGCCTGGTCCATTGCCCCGTGTATCTACTCGACCGCTTACTACTCCACATATAATTCGCAGGTTTGTAAATTTGAACTGTATACACGAAATCATTATTTAGGTTACTACTGTCTATTAATAATGGTTAACAAAAAAACCTAATTTGTGCATTAAAAATACAGTCATACGACTTTTTGTAATACTGCGATCTGGTAAAAAGAAGGGCTAAAATAGCAACAGTTGCTCTTATCTGTGGGTGTAAATGTAATGGGATAGTCTAAATGTATAGCATGTATATGTTTTTAACAACTAGGGTTTCTTCGCAGTCTCAAACGATTTGGACATGTATCACGTAAATATTTGTACTGTGATGATAAATTCGACAAAAAAATCTGTTTTACAAAAATACCGCACAAAGATTAGTCCAAAATAAATTATAAAAGGTCCTCATGCATTGTAAAATTAGAGAAAATTTGTAGAAATACATTTAGTATTGCTAAATCTGTTTTTTTCTGTTGGATGTTAGACCAGACTTGTGCGTATACCTATAACCTGACAAGTAACTTAATCTTTTCAGGAACAACAGTGCTCGCGAACTGTCTGCTTTCGCAGAATCAGCAATGGCTGTCAATAGAGTGGTGTTGCAACATTTCAGCATGACTGGGGATTCGGTTGTTGATTGTTATTTGAATGCTGAAGAGGACGGGAAGAAATTACCATTTGGATTGTCTCCTCCTTCCGAATCCAGATTAATTCAGCGTCGCATTAATGCAAAATCTCAAAACTCCAATATTCTGCCAGTTATTGCAACTCCGAGCGGCTGAATACCAAACAAGAGGTCATGTTCAAATCTGAGTGCCATTTGGAGAATTGTGTGGATTTTAATACATCATAAGTTATTCACAAGAAGGATGGTTAAGTGTAGTTCGAGCTAATCCATCGAGTAGAACGCTTGATTTTCACTCTTCCATTGCTTGTTCAAGCTTTTTTTTTGTAAAAGCTGCCAAAAACTCTTCTGCTGAATTAAAGAATAAAAGAAACCTTAACAATAACAACCAAAAGTATTGACTAATATTTTTCTTTTTGTATTTTTTCCAAAGAAACGGTTTGAGGAAGGAAGACTTGTATAACTTTCGTCCATAATGTTCACGACATTTGTTCTTTAATTTGGCAAATTTTTTCGTTGATATTTTCTAAATTATTGGTGATACACATAAAAAATGACAATTTAATAATTAAGAAAAGGGTAACTTGAGTTCATTTTTTTTCTTTTCGTGTGGTATGCTTCATTTTTAAAACAAGACTTATATTCCGAACAATTTGCTAATCGATTGGTAAAATATGTTTTTTGATTTTCAACATATAAATGTTTTTCTACAGTTTCGTCAGTACAAATATTTAATGTTCAGCGCTAAATTGTAAATAAGGTTAATATAGATTATAATTACTTGTTACATTGACATAGTGCCACATGGATATTGAAAATGATATATTGCTGCATTTTCATTGTATAAGTACCATAGCGAAAAACTATAAGGAACAAATGTATGTGACCTATCGAGTATTTTTAAGTCTATCGTACAAATATTTAGAATGTAAGAATATCAAGGCACGTTCAGATACACTATGTAACTTACCGTATTGCTAGAATATCATAGCATAGTTGAGCATTTATTGGGCAATTTTGAAGTAGCTATTTTACAACTTTTTGTTTTTTCCGATAGTTTTCATTTGTTAAAATCATAACAGCAGTGGTTTCGGTGAAACAAATTGTCAGAAATTTTGCAGAGCAATCTAAAAACTAAAACGTGCCTGGAATATTTGGACGCATGAAATTGTAGTCTGTTCCAAATGTTTTCCTTATGTTTAAGATAGTGTGCAAATATCGGTGATGAAACGTATTCAAAGACTACAGCAAGTTTTGTATTTTTCTAAGTTTTGTATATAGATTATAAATAGAGTATGAATGAAGAACGCCTGGACTATGAATGAATGACTATTAGTTTGAGAAACTTTAATACTGCAGGGAATAAAGTGAGAGATATCGTCATGCTGAGATCAATGATACTGTAAGTTTTTTGTCACGAATTTTGTATTTTTTAAACAAAAAAGTAACTAGTACTGTTTTCATTAACCAGCAAAAATTTCAAAACCAATTGTTTATTATTAGTTTCTTTTTATTTTATTGAAACATAAACAAATTAAAAATCTATTCAATAGGTGTATATAAATATTGAACATTTATTTTTTTAATATAATTTTTGTCCTTATCAAAGTGTAAACAATTTTATTAAGATCATGGAAAGATTCAAGTTAATTTGTATTTTTTTTTACTCTGGAAGCATTTACAATATATTTTTTGTTCAGTAAAGCTGGCTGACATGACCTGAATTGTTCTGCGTTTGTGTTTTATTATACCTATTCCTATACATCTGAAGCATGCCAACAGCAATTTCAGAAAAAACCTTATCAACAAACGTGGCATGCAATTTGACAGTTTCAGATTTTTGTTGCTAAAAGGAATAACTTAAAAAGGCATAATATTCTCCCTTTCCTATTTTCTCATGCAATCTACCATACATTTAAAAATTTTGACAATTTATATACATTTTTAAATGACATGCCTGATACCATAATTGTTGACTTGTGTAGTGTTCCTTTTATGTGGGCTTTTAAAATGTTTGGCGATTCATAAACCCACCAACGAACTGAACACTGAAGTTCAGTGTTGAGAAACTGGGTTTGGGTAGTTCATTTTTTTTTTTTTTTTAACCGACTATTGTGCACACTTCGGCTAATGCAGCCGATGGGATGATTTATAGCGTATGACAATGCCAAGCCCTCGATGATTTATAGTGTATGAAAATGCCAAGCCCTCGCTGGGAATCTGGAATCGAACCGGTGTCCTCGTGGTGAGAGCCTAGTACACTATCCACTAGGCCACCGAGGCGGCTCCTTTAGGTAGTTCAATAAAGGATGAAATATATGATTCATAATTCTTTCTGATGAATTCCGTAAGTTTCATGATTTATATGGGATTGTTTCAGACTGCTTAGGTTAACGCATGCTGTTTCAGTTTGGTTCTAAAAATGGTTGTAGATGTCCACAAAACCCATTGACTTGGCAGTCCTTTGACACGTTTTACTCTGTAGAGTGAGTTTAATTCTAAACCAAATTGTTGCTGGTGACAAAACAGGATCATGTTGCCCCTGAATTGAAACAGCAATTCAGTGTAGTAGAGAAGCACAAAAAATTAGCCCAGAAAATGTCGCATTATCTGGGTCAGGGAAGGGGTTCTGCTTATTGAATTCTTCCTAGAGGTCAAACGATCAGATCAATGTGCGAGGTCCAAATGAAGGTAGAGGAATGCGTAGCCAAGAAATTGTATTGCTCATGACAAAGTTTGTCCCCCAAACTGCTGGTGACGCCTGTCATTTGACAAGTTCTGTTTAGAGCAGTTCCAAAACCCAGACCTACCACCTGTTCTTGCACAAAGCGTAAAACATGATATATTAGGGAAAAACCTTACACTGTATTGTGAGATTTGAACATAAAAAATGGCATTCTAATAACTTTTAAAACTTGTCTGGAAGCTTTTGATGAAATATATTCAATTTGCTCTTGTATCACAGCAGCATTTGACATTGGTGAATACAGCTGCTCAAAAAAAGTCATTTAATGTAATTCCGACAAGATTTTACTATATTACAATAATACCAAACTACTTCAGATTTGCACTATTGGAGAAAATTAACAGACCATTTGTTTTTGTATTTTTTCAATAATCAAGCAAATAATGAGTGTTTCATATAAAATTTTTGAAACTAAGTACAAACACTCATTAATGGATCAAAAATTCGTTTTCTTATCATATATAAGAAAAGGTACAAAGTCCCAAAACATGTTTTATCTGTTTTAAATAAAATGGGTAGTGAGGCTGTTTGCTCAAGAACATATATAATTTGATCTCCTGAGGACTGTCCAAAGGCACAGACACCAGATGAAGGCATAGACATCAGTTGAAGGCACAGTGATCAGATGAAGTCAGGGATACCAGACATCAGACAAAAAAAAGTATGGTCATCAATCAGTTGGAAGGCTCAGGCAGTTGCCAGATGAAAGCAGAGACAATTTAAAGAGTGAAAATAATATATATGCAACTTAAGTCAATTGTTTGGGATTATTTGGGAGTTAGTTCGTTCCAGAGTTGTAATGAATGGAAGGAATGTGATAAATGAAATGGACCTTAAACACCAATAAAAAAAAAAAAAAAAAAAAAAAAATGGAAGGATGTGAACTACGTCTTACGCACCTATATTTACTATGTGCAGGCCACATAGCAAATGACCTGCAAGAGAATTTCTCACGGATATAGGAGAATTATCCTCCAGTTCCCTTCAACATTCCAGTGACATACCCCGCATGGGGGGGTGTAGACTAGCTGCACCTATTAAGAGAATTTAGACGTCCCTCGCGGTACCCGAGTTTAACACACACAACACTGCACTTACGACTTTTAACACTTTACACTCACACTTACATTTATGGAGGCAATAATAGCCTCAATGTGCTTTTCGCCTTAAAAAAAAAAAAATGACAGGCAACTGATCCAGTGCCAGACTGTTTACAAACTGTTTGGTGTTTATTTTAATATCGGGAAACTGATACTAGTCAGCAAGAGTAAAAGACAAAAGGAGGGAGCTGTTGTAAGAGAGTGGTGACTCGACCTCTCACTCGCACTTTTTTGTTTCTGTCCCACTGGCGTTCTAAGCGGCTGACCTACAGAAATGAGTGAGTGAAAATATAATATGAGCGCAACTGAATTCATTTTATTGTCTGGTGTGTGGTATTTATTGTGTTAGATTAGTTCAAATTTGTGTAGCAAAGTCCTATATTTACTGGTCATATTTTAAGACTATTAATTACTAGTAAAATTTAAAAACAAATACATTAGTTTTGCAATTCATAACGGAATAATGTATAATTGTTGTTTAAATATGGGTCAAAAGTTAAAATAATCAAGCTAAAGGTTAGTTCTGAAGGAGTTAGTTCCCTTATATCTTCCGAAGTTGAGTTATATTATCGTTCAATGTAGGAAATGAGTCATTCACTCCAGAATTAACACATCCTTACATTTTTTTAACGTGCGACTATTGTGTTTAACGTCCGACTATTGTGCACACTTGGGCTAATGCAGACGATGGGATGATTTATAGCGTATGAAAATGCCAAGCCCTCGCCGGGAATCGAACCCGAGTCCTTGGGGTACGCTATCCACAAGGCAACCGAGGCGGCCTAACACACCCTTACAACCAAAACTTTATCCACATATATACATGATGGCCGAAGAGTCACGTGTCGTGCTGCCGCATGCGTTGCGGGATTATCAGCCAAAGCTTCAATTGATTTTGCAACACCGCATTTGGTGCTCGTAGTCACTTTTGCCATTAGGCGTCTCCGCTTTGCATAATTTGCCTCTTCATCCGCAAAAATATTGTCATTCAATACAAGTATAAAACTTTTTTTTAAAGAAACATAAGCAGACAATGCAATATTAAACAAATAAGTATAAATGTATAATAAATAAGTATAATTATACCGAACACATGTGAGCCTGAAATAAGAGACTGATAGTTTAAGTATAAATACATTTTGTTTAATGTATACGCTTCGTGAAGCAAAAACACTTATCTCATACTGCTAGCTTGTTATATTACTTTTGCGTAAATTCCACCATTTTAAGCTAACTTTTCCCTTTGTTTTTTTTTCTATTTGCTCCTCTGTAAATTTCACGCTCTAGTCTCGAGCCATTGAATATATGCTCGAGCTTAGTTGGCCTAATGGTGAGAACTTCCCAATATTTTTGAAAAATTTGCCAGTATTTTATATAGCTTTCGAAATGGATTTTTTTCTGGAAATGAAGGAAGTTTGTGCTCCATTACAGTGGTTTAAGCGTAGATGAAGTTTCATTAATCTGTAACCTGTAATATTTTGTTTTTAAAACTTTGTAGAGTATACAATACTGTATAGTTTATGTTTTTAATCTGTGGTCAATTCCAATACCACAGAACAGAACAGAAAACGTGTTTGTTCCGTTACCAAAAGACTGAAGTGTAAATCTTTGCAATCGTTTCCACTGTAAAGTACACTGTTACTAAGCTACTAACAGTTGTCAGTGGTATTTGCAGAATTTATTGCAATATTTTCAGATATTATTTTTAGCTACGGAAGTCTATACTATAAATTTTGAAGGACCTAAAACACTATATCTTCAGGTAATTTTTCAATTTGGCATTTATCTTTATAATAGTATTAAATTAATATATATTTTTATTTGTAGGCCCTAGCCAATATGGTAGGCATTCATTTTACCTTCCACATGTTTTTTTAAGTACTAGGTTAATTTATACATTTTACGATTATACATTTTATTATAAACGTTAACGTAATTATTCACTATTTCCCCTCCTGCACCTCCAGCTTATGTCATATTTAAATATATCGTCTTTTGACCTGTATGTTAAAAATTGTTTAGGAATTAAAATTGAAAGGTTGGAAAAGGGTATTCATGTAGTATTTATTGGTTGTTTTTTCAAATTGTGATTTTTTTGAATATTTTTGTTTTATTTTATACTTTATTATCTAACACATATTCACCTGTTGAAAATAATTTTTTTAAAGATTACTTACGATTTTAGGCCATTTTTAGACAGAACTATTGTGATGTCATTACTGTTTACTTTGCATTAAACATACTAAATTTCATACAGGGATTTACTGGTCATGCCTGTTACACATGTCACAAGACAGCCATTATTAAGTTTTGATTTATTGCTTTGTTTGTTCTTGAAAGGAAAACCTTATTAAAATGGCCTCCATTCTTTGTGAATTTGCCTTTTTTTTGGTTCACCACCCAACAATCTGTCAATTAGGTCTTTGAGTATTTTTTTAATAAAGGTTTTTTTATCGTGTTAACAATCAAAATCTTGTTACCTCTAATTAGTTTAATCAAATAGTTCTTCACCCAACACCCATGTCATTTAGGTCTTGGTTATTTTTTTAAATAAAGGTTTTTTTTATCCTTTTAACGATCAGAAACGTTTTACCTACTTTCACAGGATAGCAATTTTGAGGTTATGCGGGTCACTTATTTTTAGTTTTTAGGTTTTTATGCAGTGTAGCCTGTTCTGCATTTTATTTACTAAAACGCTTTATTGCATGTCCAAAAGCAATAATCCAAAATATAAAAGTGTGGAAAACACGAGAAGTATGATAAAAATCGAAAATTAAAGTAAACAACAACCTCAAAATTGCTACTGCTTGAAAGTCGAAAACGTGTTGTAGATCGGTAAAACGATAAAAATACGTCTAAAACAGGTTTTGCATGATTGAAAATTTTATATTTTTTTTTCAAAAAAACCGCATAACCTAACTGATATGGTTGTTAGGCCTAACACTGTGGTGTGTGAATATAAACTGTTGGAATTCTTTCTGGCTTTGTCCATCTCACTGTCAACCACTCGGTTAATTTTGTTGATTATGAGACAGGTGCACAAATACGATGGAAAGATGAATACCTATCTGTTGGTATCTATGGTAATGAATCTGTATCAGTTAGGTTCACCACGCAAGTACCGTGTCAGTTAGGTTATTGAATATTCTTTTTCTTAAAAAAAAAAGTTTTTTTCAAGTATCACCGTGTCCTAACAACCGTGTCAGTTAGGTTACGCAGTATTCTTTTTTAAAGAAATAAATGCTTTTTTTCAAGCATCACCGTGTTAGGCCTAACTAACACGGTGATTATTCCTGATTGATTTTCTATGTGATTTGTGCAGTAGCAATTTTGAGGTTATGTTGGTCATTTTTATTTTCGATTTTTATCGTACTTCTCGTGTTTTCTGTGTTTTTATATTTTGGATTATTGCTTTTGGGTACGTACTGAAGCGTTTCAGTAAAAAAAATATTGAAAAAGGCAGAACAGGCTACACTGCATTTTTACCAGTTTTTATCATACGTCCTTTACTTTCTGTGCTTTAAATTTTTGATTATTGTATTTTGGCATGTAATAGTGTTTTAGCCGAAAAGTTACTAAAATATTGAAAACAACCTACACTGCATATTTACCCTACTGCACGAAAGTTGCTAATGTTTTTTTCTGGCAAAAACGATTTTGTTGTATATAGTTCATTAAACTTCAAAAAAATTATTTCAACCTAACTAATACAGTTTTGTTAAGTACTATTGCATGAAAGTTATT
Organism: Callitettix versicolor; assembly: GCA_022606455.1. Classification (NCBI taxonomy): domain Eukaryota; kingdom Metazoa; phylum Arthropoda; class Insecta; order Hemiptera; family Cercopidae; genus Callitettix; species Callitettix versicolor. Next base: position 9,174,899 of record CM040183.1, read on the forward strand.
AAAAAATAGAAAAAAAAGTCTATAATCTAACAATCATTACTGCGCATAAGTTGCTAACATTTTTCTTGCAAAAACGATTTATTCAGTGTATGTAATTAATAAAAATTTAAAAAAATATCTAAGCAACCTAGTACAGTTATATGAAAGTACTATTGTGTGAAAGTTACTTTGCATCTGGTCAAAAATTAACTGTAATTATTCACTATTTCATAACATAACTTTTAATGCAATAGTATTGGTTAGGTTATAAAAAAAAAGTAATTGTTTTCCCCTTTTTTCCAATCACACAATTTTTTTTTTTTTTTTTTTTTTCTTGTTTAACGTCCGACTATTGTGCACATTTGGGCTAATGCAGATGATGGGATTTATAGCGTATGACAATGCTAAGCCCTGGCTGGGACGGGGTGAAAGCCCAGTACGCTATCAACTCGGCCACCGAGGCGGCTTCGCACAATAATAATAGTTGGGTTACAAAGGTTATTTTTGCCTTTTTTTTAGGATTCAGATAGCTTTTGACCTTTTGATTTAATTCTTAAACAGTTGTTAACATATAAGAAATGATATATTTAAATTTGACAAAACTTGAGATCCCCCCCCCCCCCCGGTAAGTGAATAATTACACAGGTCTACAAAAATAATCTTTCTGAAATTTGATTTGATGATTTTGGTCAGTCTTTATGTTTTTTGGTGTGCTGAAGCCGAACATGAGGTCAGTTTTTTTCTATCACGTAAGGAAATTGTTCTATCTCAAGTAAGGGCAGAGGTACTACCATTAAAAGAAAACAGAATTGGCGAATAAGAGTTTTCATGATCTTTTATTTATTTCAATGTTGTTTACTGTACAAAATACATAAATGAGTAGAAATAACAGCTTCAGAATTAACAGTGGCATATTTAGTTATTATTTTTATGAAAACATTTTTTTTTCTCTCCGTGTTCGTTTCCGGGTGTAGGACTCTTCAGATGATTCACGCTGCAGCATCCAACAATAGTCAGCCATCATGTTTACGTTCCATTTGCCCTGATACCTACGTTCCATTTCCTTGATGTCCTGATGGAACCTTTCCCCTTGTTCTTCACTTACTTCCCCTAAGTTTTCCGGAAAATAGTCCACATGCGAATGTAAGAAGTGAACCTTCAAACTCATGTTGCAACCTTGTAATTGAAATGCCTTCAACATGCGTTCCACGATACTTCTGTAGTTGGGATCCTTCACGTTACCAAGGAACTTCTCAACAACATCTTTAAAAGAATTCCAAGCTTCCTTCTCCTTCTCATTCATGGTCTGAGTGAAATGTGGATCTGTGGAAAGTTTCCGGATATCTGGGCCTAGCAGATTCCAGATTAGGGTAGTTAATGAGCTTATGGTTTTTGGAATTATAGCCTTGAACATGACAAGTACAAAAGTAACAGTCATTAACGTGGTTTTTGCTCCTCCACATCATTGGGATAGCAAATCCGAAAGATTGTAACTCTCCTTTGTACCATAAGCGAAGTTTTTCTACGCAGCTATGACATACTTTGTGAGGAGCCCACACTTTATCTTGATCTCCTATTCTCAAGCCAAAATATGCATAATATACATTTTTGACAAAACCTGTTATATTTCGTTGGTATTTCTTAACTGTGTACTCACCACAGATAAAACAGAAATAGTCTGGACTGGTAACACAACGACGATGAGACATTTTGTCAAAATGCACTTTAAAACCTTAAAATACGTTCTTAATCACTTTGACACAACTAAGAGACCTCAGTGAATGTGTTCACTTCAGTTGATACTACTGAACTGAGAGAATGAACAGAAATTTAGCTCCAAGTTCCTGATACAACAAGTTCAATCTCGTTTAGCTTTAGATGGTGACTACTGAGACCAAACAAGTACGTTCCTGTCTGAACAGATCGTGCCTAGACACCCTCAGGCCTACAACATCTACTGAGGGAGTCATTGCCTACACCACCTAGTGAAAGATGTGTGTTTATAAAAAGAGAAATCGTTTGGAAAAAAAAAGAAAAACCTACTTCTTACCAAATTTATGTGTATAGCAGGTATATTATGTTCTATGGATTTGAAAAAAATCTGTATGTGATAGAGAAAAACGGACTTCATTTTCGGTTTCAGCACGCCAAAAAACATAAAGATTAGCTAAAATTATCAAATCAAATTTTTGGTTGTAGACCTGTGTTATCTAATTTACAAAAATTTTTTAAAATGTATTCCTTTTTATAAGGTAAGTCTATAAACATTTTTTACATCTCAGAACTATCTTGTAAAGATTTTTTTTGAAAATTGACATTTGCATACCTAATGGATATTAGTTTGAGAAATGTTTTAGGTATTTATGGAACGGTGATGATTCCTTACTATGATTACAATTACAATTACTTATTTTGATGTTTTTAAAGAATATTTTTTTGTTTTATTATTTCATTAGTAATTTAAGTGATATTAATCCACATAAGATTTAATTTCTTTCAGTATTATGATTTTATACAATTTTTAATAGAACTGTTTTGTGTCTACATTGCATGGAGTGTGCAAAATTTAACACCAAGTTCCCCGAGGTAGTATTAATCTGCGTTATCACATGTGATTATAGTGATAGTCCCTAGTTCTCATAGTGATAACTTGGTACCATTAAATTTAAGCATGGCAGCTACTATTTGAAACTTTTGCGATGGATATCCTTTATATATTGTCATGCAGGATTGGTTAGGTTTGGAGATAATTAAAAAAACACATTTTTTTTTATTTTCTTGTAGTAATTTCCTCACTTTTATTTTTTCAGTTATTACCTAAGGGCAATAATTTCAATAAATTAGTAGGTGTGTTAAAATTAGAGTAAGAATATTTATACTAATAAAAAAGGTTTTGTTTGTGTGTGTGTGTGTGTGTGTGTGTGTGTGTGTGTGTGTGTAGTGTGTGTGTGTGTGTGTGTGTGTGTGTGTGTGTGTGTGTGTGTGTGTGTGTGTGTGTGTGTGTGTGTGTGTGTGTGTGTGTGTGTGTGTGTGTGTGTGTGTGTGTGTGTGTGTGTGTGTGTGTTTACATTCCCTCAACAAATACATATCGGTTTGTCCTATATAATACATTCCATAGCACTCAAACACTCTCTCAACATAAAAACCCACCAGATCTTGAAGTAAACTGTAATTTATTCAAGACCAATATGCAATACCCACCGCACGATTTTGTAGGTCTGTTATGGAGATTAATAGCAGATAGCTGTTAACTAGTAATGATTTATTTTATGCAGTAGTGGTGGGGCAGAAAACACCAAACTGTTAAAAAAAACTGATTTTCTATAAACGACAAACAAACTGCTTTTTCAAACGGAAACAAGCAGTTTGATTTGGACTGGCTTTTTCAAACGGAAACAAGCAGTTTGATTTGGACTGGTTTATGATTTGTTAAACAAGGAACAGACTGTTCTATTCGAACATTGCTGCAAGCGCTAAAACTGTTTTCCTGCTGTTTGCCTGCTAACTGCTTTTCTTCTACCTGCTTTTATGCTTTTTCCCTTTATTTCAAAGTTGTTTGTTGCTTATAGTGAAGTAAGAACTGTTTGGTCAATGTCAACGTTTATCTCTATTTTGTTGCGAGTTTTAGTAACAACCTCTCACATTTTGTAGATACAGAGCCTAATTTTATTTAAACATATTTTTTATATTTATTATCAATCATCAATATTTTTTAATAAACTAAAAATATTCTAAATCGTTTGCATTTTGGTAAATACGCAAAGAACTATTTAATTTTTTAGTAAAAAAAGAATGCTTCTATTAGAAATTCATTGCATTTTGTAAATATAAAATGGCATACATAATTATTATGTTTTGAGAATGTAATTGAATTATTACTACACTTATAAGGAATATTTTTGTCCTTTCTAAATGCTTTATACCTAAAAACAATTTAAGGACATGGTGGTAATGGGAATGAAAAAGTAGTCTTAGAAAACTGAACGTATGTGCTTTATGTTTTAGCGGCTAATACAACTTTGAGTTTCAGTTTTCTAAACCTGTTTTTTCCAACTGTTTTAAAAAGTAGTTTTTTCCTCAACAAACAGTTTGTTGACGTTTTGTAAAAATAGCAGAAACGTCCACCTCTATTATGTAGTAGAAATTGATGTTTTTCACAATCCAGTGTTCTGTTTTGCGTAATAATTTATGTTTAGAATTTAAGCTATCTAGAAAAAAATTAAATGTATCAACTTTATTTTCCCTTACCAAACCTTTTGCAATAGAGTGCAAAATGTTTAAAGAAACTTATATACCTGTAATTCGTGAGGTGTGCATTCCCTCAAAGCTCAGATCCCGGTTTTGTTTAACACATTTTTTTCAGAAAAAACTTCCAACTTAAAATCACTCAGATGGTTACTTATCTCTTTGTCACCATCTGCTGTCTTCAAAAATACATCATTCGAACTAGAAGTGTATGTTCCCGAGTCCGACTGTGACCTTTTTATTGTTTACAAATTATTGTACAACAGTTGGTATTTTATTGCAAATCAATAACCATTTGTGATTTTCAAACTTATTTTTATAAATATCATAAGGAATACAGAGAAGTTAAATTTTTACTATATGAAAATCAAATGTGTACTCTTTGACTTATCACTGGTTTCTGTTGAACCGCAAATATTTTAGAAACATGAAATTTGGCATAATGATTTAAATTTTCAAATCTTAAAAAATACCAACATCTAAGAAGATAAAATAGAGTTAACTAGTAATTGTAACATCACTTACTGCCGATATTTAGTCACCTGAAGAATTTGGCACTCATATTTCTCGAGTGCTACCATGTAAAACTAAACAAAAATAAATTCAATTTGAGAGATTTAATAAGCGTTCTCTTCTTATACATATTTATTTATAGAGTTGGGCGTTTCTGTTGTTTTAGAAAAACGAAAAGAAAATATGGTATCAAAACAACTGTTTTTAAAAACAGTTTGGAAAAAAACAGGTTGTTCTTGAACCGTGACTTTGTAGAAAATTTACCAATAAATTACTATTTATTTGGTATGTACTGAAATTTGGTATTTCATTTTACCAATAAATTATAAACAGTTTGTTTTGTGCTTTTAAAAATAACAGTTCTCTTTATAAGGGTTCTTATGTATTTTAAAAGTTCTTTAATTGAATTAAATTTAATAATATATCAGGAAATATTAATAACTAGTACTGTTTTACAACAGATTAATTACAAAACACAGATTAATTCAAAACAACAGATCACATTTAACTGTTTTCACTAACGACAAACTGTTACTGACAAAAACAGTTGTTTTGGATAATACTGTATGTCGTTTCCGAGAAAACAGTTTCCAGGAAAACGGTTAATGGCTAGGAAACAACAGATACTACAACAGTCTGCATGTGCGTAGGCATAGTAGGGGCAAACGACAATCTGTTTGTCTTGATAAGAAAGAACAGTTCATTCGTTTTTTTGTGGAAAACTTCTTTCAAACAGTTGAGGTTTTCTTACACACTTGTATTTATTTATCTCTTACACAATGTAGGTAGGTTGCTCTTTTTGCACCTGTCTTGTACAAAATCTGTGAAACTGATATTTTTATTACTTTGTGTATTATTACACTTAAATTTTGTCAACAGAATGCCTGCCGCAGAAGAAGTAAAATCGAGTTGGGCAGATGAAGTCGATGAAGAGGGGCAGGAGTTACCTCCGCCAAGCACAGTGATGGACAATGATTTGAAAATAATTACTGAATATTCTATTAATAAAGATGGAAAAAAGGTATATTTTTATATAATTATTCTGTTATGAAGGCTATTATATATAATTTAATTTATTTAATAGTATACTTGATTTGATGTAGGTTTTTAAATTTGTCTTGAAATTGTTGTAGTTTCCGTGAGAAATATAAGTTCAGGTTTTTATCACATCGGCTGCAGGTTAGCGAGGCACTTTTCTTGTTCGGAATGGTAAGAAAGTCTTCTAAACAGTTGGCCAGATTTCTCCCAAGCAAGTTGTGGTGTCTTGTAGAGTAGTACCAGGTGTTGGTAGGTTGCCCTGTAGTTGTTCTGTTGTTCGTAAACCGAAGAATAATAGTAATGACATTTTTCAAAGCTACTGGAACTCTACTTAACCCTTTCAGTGCCTACATCCACGGTATATAGATACACAGTATGGGCCACGCACATGTCCCCACCACCACTTGCCAGCTGAAGTGCGTCATCGGGTCAAGCTCAGACGTAGTGTTTAGTAGAAAACAGTTTGTATGTTAGTGTTAGTAACTGTATTATAGTAATTACAATAATAATTCCTTATATCTGACATTAATAACGCTGTTAATTACTTTACTTACTGAATTCACTCATTGTCAAAACAGAAACTTTTTATTTTATACAATATTACGTAAGTTATAGCCTGAAAAATTCCAGGGTTATTTTTTGTTTGAAAGTTAAAAGCATATCACACTATGAATTATATATCTGCGGAATTTCCGTGACAATTATGTGGTTGACTGTGAAAACGCACATCTGAAATAAAAAATTCACACACACAATATGTGTGTGTGTGTGTGTGTGCGCGCGCGTGTATTATATAATTATTAATGTATAGATAACAAACTATTTTTGATACCTAGTACAAATTATTGTAGTTTACTGAGTTTGTTACTTGTCTTCCTTCCGGCATCAGTGGATTTATTTACGTAACTTCTTTTTATTTAAAGATTTAATCCTCGTAAATGTACGGGTACAGACGTAACAGGATATGGCAAGTTCATCTACTGAAGAATACTTATTATTTAGTGTGTCTACCACATTTTTCATCACACCTTTTTCTTTATTTAGCCCATTCTCACCATGATAGTTCAAAAAGTCCCTTTCCATTTTTACCATGACGTTCAACCATTCTTCAGGAGAATACATAAGGTAGCCTTTTTACAGCCAGTCCATTGACACATTTTTATTTTTAACCGCGGCCAGTTCTTGTAATGCAAGTTATATTTGTTCCTTCAAAAGTAAATTTTCATTTCTTAAACATTTCATTTCTTATTTACATTTCATTAATTTCTTAAACAGAGGCATTATTTACAACGATATTTGTATTAAAATTACTGACTACAAAAGGGTGGGTTTCATTTACAGAATTACACGTTACAATTGCACCAACGTCATTTCCATTTACAGGTAATTTTCCTGGTATATTTCCATCAGACTCGTCAATAAGTTTTTTTAATGTTTCTTGGTTTTAACGTTGTTTAATCCTTGCAGCTCGTTCAGAATCGATACATTTATATTCAACGGTGGGAATGTTAAAACGTGGAATGGCACTGGATTTCAGCTGTTTTTTAGGTTTCGTATTTAGTAATTCAGATTTAAAATCCCTTTCGAAATCATCGTCATTAAAATGAAGCGAACAGACTTTAACATTATCAAAATAAAAATGATCTGCTCGTTTACACGCATGAACCCACGCTTTTCTCAGGCCTTCATCTTTTCGAATTCTGTGAAATGTAATTCCTTTCCATTTACAATTCCTATCTTTATTATAGCAATCGGCAAAAGCACAACCAGGCATTGTTACGCATACACAATTATACAATAGCAAACAAAACAAATTATGCATTTTTTAGGATTCAAAACATAGGCTACTTAAATCTTTTCTTATACTTATCACCTTTTACACCAAAAACACAATTATCACCTTTTATTTACACAAAAAAGACCTTTTACTTACTTAAAACACAACACTCACATAAACACACTGAATCTCCAACTACATTTACAGAACATCGCATTGTTAAATGGGAAATTGTTACAATTGTATGTAACAATTGTATTTACGGTGGTAGCAGTTGAAGAGTTTGATCCAGTGACGTTACGCGCGCTGTAGTCTACTGTGCACACCCACCGTGGCCCATACTGTGTATCTATATACCGTGCCTATATACCGTATCTAGCTAACCGGATGTTTTAGGTTTGTGCCAATGTCCTACAGTTAGTTATAACGTGCAATAAGTGCCGATGGCTGGTTTATTGGACGTTCAAAACATAATTGTTTAAAATCCACAAATGTATTTTTCTATAAATATTTTACAATATATGTGTGTGTGTGTGTGTGTGTGTGTGTGTGTGTGTGTGTGTGTGTGTGTGTGTGTGTGTGTGTGTGTGTGTGTGTGTGTGTGTGCGTGCATGCGTGCGTGCGTGTGTGTGTGTGCGCACACGCGTGCGTGCGTGCGTGCATGTGTGTGTGTGTGTTTAACTTACATTTACTATATTTAATTTAATGTAAGCGAAAACATGTATGTAAAACAAAAACCGTTTTATTCCAATATTTTACATTTATTTATTATTGTAAATTCCAATGTAAACTTTATGAGATGCTAAACATTGAAACACAAGTTAGATAATTAAATAATTAATGTTCAACTACAGTTCTGTTAAATGTGATGATGATTTTTGAAAAAAAAATTAAGATATACAGTTTTCATAATTTTTAAATGAAACTTTCAATGTTTGTACAAAATAAAATTGTCTTTATAGTGATATAAAACTTATTGACTGTACTTTTTTTTTTTGTGGGATTTATTCTGAAAAAAACTTGAAAAATATTCAAAAAGCTATTTTAAGGTATGTATTTTTAATTGTTTTATTATTTTAAATTTTCTTATACAGTTTTCTAAACAGCACTGTGTTTTAGTTCAAACATTTCACAACAGAATAAAAAAAGAATTGTAAAAGTCATCCGGTAAACTAAAAAGTTATAGTTCTTTACAAAACCTTTCAAAAACTCAAAAAATCGCCTAACAATTCTGGGGAGTACTGTAAAAAAAAAATCTGGCACTTTCGGATACTACTTGCAGAAAAATATTTGGCACTGAAAGGGTTTAACCATAATGTACTTGAAAAACAAAAAACTCTTAAAAGAATTGAGGCCAAACGTTTTTCCTTTGTACAATATTTTTTTTTCTAATTTCATATATTTAAAATTGTACTATAATGAAATTTTATTTAAGCATGTCATTGACAGTTGTGTTGTTTTTCCTCAGGTCAAAACTGTTAGGACATTTAAAATTGAAAGACGGCTAGTCTCAAAATCAATCGCTTTACGAAAAACTTGGGCAAAGTTTGGGAACGCAAAAAGTGATAAGCCAGGACCAAATCCGGCTACAACAATCGTCGGGGAAGATATTTTTATGGTATTTATTTCCAGTAGAGAAGATCAAGATAAACCCGATGAAGATCCGTTGGAGAAACTTAAAAGTATGTGTGAACTCGTGATTAATTTTTCTTGAATATTTTAAAATGTCAGATAATTTTAAATATATATTTTTAATAAACAGTACAACTCCAGTTACCGGAAATTTTGGCGGAGAAGCTGTTTTTTTAACCGAAATTAAGGCAAAGAACGATTTTTTCAGTTAAGCTATGTACATGTAATATTTTTTTTGTATAACTAATTCTAGAAGATTTTGAAGGTTATATGATTCTAACCTCTTTTATTAGGCTATACATGTCTTATGTTCTTCTCTCTCTTTATTTATTTCACCCAACTTTGGGGTACACTAAATCAATCACTTTTGAATGTTCTGTGCCTTCCTCGTAGTCCAGTATTGCTTCATTCATTGTGATCTTGGTTTTCTTTCTTCGTCAAAGATTTGGATCGTTCGCTTGGATTTGACTTTGCCTTGGAACCGTTGCTTCTTGTCCTTGGTTATTGTTTTGGCTGTTCTGTCCATGAGCATAGTGTCAGTGATTTGTAGTTCTGTTATGTCTTTCTCTGTTTCTCTAAACCAAAGTGATTTGGCTCTTTTATTGTGAAAGTAGTTAAATATTTTTTTGGTTAGTCTATTTTTGTCAATTTGGAGGATGTACTCATAAAAATCAATTCTCCTTTTTCTTATTGTGTCTGATAGTGTTTCAGTTTTTTGGTAAAGAGTTTCATTCCTGATGTGGAGTACTTGGTTGTTACGGAATTTGGGGCCTAAGATTTTTCATAATATCTCTTTCTTTGATCTCCAGCCTTTCAAGTGGGCCCTGGGTTTTGAGAGATAATGTCTCAGCTGCATATAGGGCTTCTGGTTAAATTATCATATGATAATGCCTTATCTTTGTATTCCAGGAGAGGGACTTCTTGTTGTATGTGTCTTTGGTAAGTTGGAAGGCTAATTCAACTTTATTTGTCCTAGACATGTTCTTCTAACTTATGTTCTTCATTATAGTTAAACATTACAGTTTAGACTTACATCAATAAACTGTATACTCTACTTAAGATAGGTAGGTTGTAGGTTATTAATTATTCGTTCAAAACAGTAATTTTCATTTGTTTCTTACATCCCTTACAATGTTTTTTTAGCAGCAATGTTCCGCTAACTTTTCATTAGAAGACATTAGCCTGAAGTGTTGTTCAACAAATCTAAAATTTGTATCCACATTTCTGTATTGACAGTTAGTGAGTAATGCAGACGTGAGTGTTGTGGGGGTAACGGATTGGCACTGTTTCGACTCGAGAGTCGGTGGCTGGGGAAATCAAGTCAAGGTCAAGCATTTACTTCTTTGTTAGCTCATGCGCCCTTATTTTCCTTTACATTTTATTAATTCTCCGTTACTTTTTAAAAGGAATTTGCAATTCTGAATGTATTCCGGATTAACCCTGGTTTCGGTGGATCTAAATTCAATTAACCAAGGTTTTTCTGTGTATTTTAATATGTAAAATATAATTTTGATCCTTTAATCATTGTAAAAACAAATTTTCACATTTTTCCATTTCATAATTTTATTCTTTTACCCTAATAACTTTGTCCATACAGTCCACTGTTGAAACAGTACAGGAGAATCTCCGTTATACTAAGTATACAGGGAGGGGAGACCATGGATAACATAAAAGTGGTTGACTTGTTACAAAGTACAAGTTGTACATAATTTATTCATAACATAATACAAAATAATCTTGTTTAATAGTAGTGATAGTTGAAATGAGGAAAACTGCTTCCATGGTTGGGTTGGATGTTTATTTCTATTATAATAAAAAAATATATTTCTTCATTAATTTAACTGTGTTGTTGAATAATTTAATTATATATGGGCTACCCTCTATAATTACATACCTTTTATCAAATTTTAGTTATTAGATTAAATTTAGAAATAGTTTTTGTTTCTCATTAACAGCTATTGGTAAGCATTAAAATCATTTTTTTGTTTTGTGTTTAACGTCCGACTATTGTGCACACTTGGGATAATGCAGATGATGGGATGGTTTATAGCGTATGAAAATGCAGGGAATCGAACCCGGGTCCTCGGGGTGAAAGCCTAGTACGCTATCCACTAGGCCACCGAGGCGGTCAGCATTAAAATCAAGAAAAGGCAATTAGCCTATATTCTGAATCATTTATTATTTTATAACAGTTGTTTGCACTTTTTAAGTGCTACAATAGAATTGCCATTGAAATATTTTTTGTGTGTGTAAAAGTTGTAATTTTTTTTTTACGTTTTTTGCAGATATGGGAGATAAGGGTATTGTCAGATGTCGTAAATGTAATGGTGAACATTGGACAACAAAGTGTCCTTTCAAGGACACAGGTTTGACTGAAGGATTGAAAACGGATGACAAGAAGGCCCTTCCAGGTGTTGCTGCCCCTGTGCCAGAAGAAAAGAAAAATCCAAACAAATACGTCGCTCCACAGCTGCGAGACGGTGCCAATAAACGTGGCGACAGCATGGGTTATAAGAACCGTGCCGATGATGCTCCTGCTATTAGAATAACAAATCTTTCTGAAAGCACGCAAGATGCTGACTTAGAAGATCTCGTTAAACCGTTCGGATCGATTTCGAAACTATACCTTGCTAAAGACAAAGTAACTGGCATGTGTAAAGGTTTTGCGTACATTCACTTCAAAAATCGAGCAGATGCAGCGAAAGCTATCAACACTTTGCATGGATATGGTTATGATCATTTGATTCTTAACGTTGATTGGTCAAAACCTGCTAGTAACACGTAAGCTGTGATAAATATGAAATTGGTTAAATAAATATCTGAATAATAAATGACATTTAACAGTCATATTATGTTATTTTCTTCTTGAATTGTTTTATCTTTAATATACCTTTCAATCTTTAATAAAAAATATGCTAAAAAAATGCAGTTTTTGTGAATTTTCCCCGTATACAGTTGTCTTGAAGAACTGTCATTATTGAGAAACGTTGGGTGATGGATAACCACCCATACTTTCAGCAATTAATAAAAATTACATACCATATTTATAAAATTTTGTTTAGTGTTTAACGTCCAACTATTGTGCACACTAGGGATGGGATGATTTATAGCGTATGAAAATGCATAGCCCTCGCCGGGAATCGAACTCTCGGGTCCTCGGTGTGAAAGCCTAGTACGCTATTCACTAGGCCACCGAGGCGACCCATATTTTGTTATAGCACAGGAAGTTTTATTATTATCTGAAAAATATAGTGTAACTCTTAAGTTTTCTATTAAACTCTAATTGTGTATTACTCAAATTTGGAAAGTACCTGTACTTGACCTTTGACAAGTATGCATGTCATATACACAAGAGCAGTGTGTGTGTGTCTTTTAGTTTCACATGGCTGTTATTTGATGGAATTATACTTTGAATGACATTATTGTAAACAGTGTGAGAGTGTTTATCTTTCAGTAGAAATAAACATGCAGTCATTCATAACACTATTCGAAGTGTTTCTCTCATTCCACTAAGAGGATAGGATCGGATCTTTTATTCGATTAGGGTAACAATTACTGGCAGGTGCCCTCGTTTATGCTATAAATAAATGGTGTCCCATCAGTATTTTGTTTTATCTAGAAAGTTAGTATTTTCACAATTTTATTCACATACACACAATCTTATTTTTAGTGCCTCTAAAATCAGTTTGTAATATATGCCAGGGGTCACCAAACTATTTTATATCCAGGCCAGATTGAAAGTCATATGTATCTAGGTTGGCCAGGTGCCATATTGCTTAGCACCACCAGCAGAACAAACATTAAAAACAGAAGTTTCAAACACCTGATCCTTAAATGGAGATCAAGTGGTGTGGTGATCGAGGAGCCTACACAGCTGAAGAGTCCTCTGGACTACGACAGGTACAACATAATTACTCAACTTGTGGAAACAATAAATAAAGCCAAGGACAACCCAGTCACAGTTACACAAATTACTTTGGAGACTATAAACAACCTATACCCATCAGACGACTGGTTGTGAATATACACTGACGGATCTAAAATCGGAGGTGAAACATGGGCGGGAATATTCTGTGAGCATTTTTCTCACTATTTTGCATTAAGCTCAGATGCCACCGTTTTTGAGGCGAAATTATTTGCAATCGATGAGGCATTGAGGCAAATAATAACGAGGCCATGGTTGAATAATAACATAGTGATATTAGTTGACTCTAAATCGGCATTACAAGCAATTGCTGACAACACATCTGCAGGCTCTATGATAGAATCGATCCAGAAGAAATACAAAATAGTTAAACACATTCCAAGGAATTGGTACTGCAGTGGATCCTGTCACATATAGGCATACAAGGGAATGAGCAGGCAGACAAGCTGGCCAAACAAGGAACCCATATAGGGCAGAAACCAAAAAGAATGCTCACACTGGAGGCTAGGATTAGTGCACTGAAGCGAACATCTTATTGAATTTACAAACAAAGTCAAGGAAGACATGAAGAACAAGCCTTGTGAGAATGTATTCGACTTGTATGGGAAGGTCAAGGACCTCCAGAGGAGGACATCTGTAGCAGTCTTTCGGCTGACAACTGGACACGACTGAATGAACACCTGAAGGAAATTAAGATATTAAACTATGACAACTGCACATTGTGTGAATGCCCAGACACCATCATGAACAAAGACCATCTCCTGGTCTGCAGAAAATTAGATGAAGAGAAGCAGAGATGAAGAGACCTCCCTGGCCTCTACTGGGAAGTAAGATCAAAGATGGCGTGAGCCAGTGGAAGCCATTGAAAAACAACAAACAACATATTGCTTAGCACTTTGGCTTAGGCATAATTTTATACCTACATTTTCAAAGGAAGTTATAATTCAAAACGTCAGCCCATTTCAGTTCAAATTTTGTTCCTTCTGTCTTCAGAATTGATGTCAAATGTTCGTCTAACAATCGGGATTTATACTTGGACTTTACAGAATTCATTTTTTGAAAATCTTCGTTCACACAAGTACGTCAAGCCAAAAAGCGAAATAATGATTGCAAAGTTTTTTATGATTTTGAAGTCTGTTAAAAAACCAAAAGTGATTTTTTCGTTGAAATAATTTGATTCAGGTGAACTGTACAAAATGTAAATTGTATGAAACAGTATTTTTGGAATGTTTTTTTTTTTTTTTTGGTGTTTAACGTCTGACTATTGTGCCCACTTGGGCTAATGCAGACGATGGGATGATTTATAGCGTATGAAAATGCCAAGCCCTCGCCGGGAATCGAACCTGGGTCCTCGGGGTGAAAGCCTAGTACGCCATCTACTAGGCCAACGAGGCGGCTTGGAATGTTTTTATTTAATAGGGCTTCAGTGCCATTCAGACTGGTAATTAGGACTAAAAGTACTACGAGCTGGACACATGTAAAAGAAAAGGAAGTTGCCTGTTTCATAACATTCCTTGAAGTGATCTTTCAAATTTTCTTGCTCATGAGTTTAATTACGTGGCACTGAAAAACTGAAGTTCTGGTGGCATATCAATTTCAAGGACTCTTGGAATAACTTTGTCTTTTCTTCAGCATTATCAGTTTATGTGAAGCGTTTCTGAAATCCTGACGGTGGCTAATGTTGAGTATTAGGGCAAAGGCTGAAGTTTCATTAGCAGAAATCTTGCACATGTCAAAATGGTCAAGTATTTTCTTTTCCAGTTGCTTATCAAATATAACAAGTTTTTATGTCTTAAAGCCTTAACGTGCCAGAATAAGTCACAAATGAGTTTTCTCCATGGTGCTTCAATTTTTTTTTATTAAGGCAAAAAGCACATTGAGGCTATTATTAAGTCGTAAGTGTAGATTCAGGTGCCGTGAAGGACGTCTCTAATCCTCTCAATAGGTGCAGCTACTCTGCACTAGAGGTGGACGTTTCTGCTATTTTTACAAAACGTCAACAAACTGTTGAGGAAAAAAAGCTGCTTTTTAAAACAGTTGGAAAAAACAGGTTCAGAAAACTGAAACTCAAAGTTGTATTAGTAGCTAAAACATAAAGCACATACGTTCAGTTTTCTAAGACTACTTTTTCATTCCCATTACCACCATGTCCTTAAATTGTTTTTAGGTATAAAGCATTTAGAAAGGATAAAAATAATCCTTGTAAGTGTAGTAATAATTAAATTATATTCTCAAAACGTAATAATTATGTATACCATTTTATATTTACAAAATACAATGAATTTCTAGTAGAAGCATTCTTTTTTTTACTTAAAAATTAAATAGTCCTTTGCGTATTTACCAAAATGCAAACGATTTAGAATATTTTTAGTTGATTAAAAAATGTTGATGATTGCTAATAAATATAAAAAATATGTTTAAATAAAATTGGGCTTTGTATCTACAAAGTGTGAGTGGTTGTTACTACAACTCGCAACAAAATAGAGATAAACGTTGACATTGACCAAACAGTTCTTACTTCACTACAAGCAACAAGCAACTTTTAAATAAAGGAAAAAAGCAGGTAGAAGAAAAACAGTTACCAGGAAAACAGTTAGAGCGCTTGCGGCAACATTCGAATAGAATAGTCCGTTCCTTGTTTAACAAATCATAAACCAGTCCAAATCAAACTGCTTGTTTCCGTTTGAAAAAGCAGTTTGTTTGTCGTTTATAGAAAAGCAGTTTTTTTTAACAGTTTGGTGTTTTCTGCCCCACTACTACTCTGCACCCCCTGCTGGGCGCTTCAAATTTAATTGGTTTAGGGTGAGAGGTAATGCTGACAATAAATGCAAGCTTCCATGGTTTTTACGTTCGTCCAAGGTTTATTTCGTTTTGCTCATCATGAAAATGTCATTAAATTCACAAAGCTTGGAAAATCTCTGAAATACAATTCCTTTACTAAGCCAACATACCTCACAGTGGTACAAAAGATCAGGGTTAATCACTGCCAATCCTGTGAGAGTAAATTCTTGAACTGTCTACGTTTAAGAGCATGAGACAGTATAGTTCACAATTTGCATAACGTCTGGCACACTCAAGGGTTTTCCAACACAGCCTGTTGGTAGATAATGGAGCGAAACACCGTGGGCACATGAATGCAAGCCTTTGATTGCACATTGCATTTAAATTTAAAGCCATTTATTCATTATAATATTTTACAAATATATAGTCATTACTGAGAATATTTTATCACACCAGGAATAGAAAACAGTCTTAGAATTATACAAAAAAAAAGAAAAATATCACGTACAATAAAATTAATATAGTTCGTCTGCTGTTTATCATCACACAAGCAAATATTGCTTACATAAAATGGCACTTAGTGTTGACAACAAAATACAAAAAAAACTTTAAAAACATGCACTGACTACCCCAACACATGTACAAAAAATACAAAAACATGTAACAATATTAAGACAATAATAAAATTTATACAAATAAGTAAACAAACAAATGGTCAGTGCATGCACCCACTAACCCAAAAAAAAATTATGATCAACCCAGCAGACTACCACTGCTGATGACCAATGATGTGGGTTACGCGACCAGCGAATGGTGTCTTTACACTTGCATGAGTCCCAGCATTAAGGTTTCAATTGTATTGAGTGTGTACAGAAAGACAATAATTAAAAATGTCTTGTACTTCAATTTTTTGTACTTGCAATGTTTTGTAACATAAATTTGTACAGTAACTATTATGCTGAAATTTACAGCAGTTCCAAGGTTTGGTTGTGAGTCAGACAAAAACCTATCATTAACCCTAGTTTTGGTGAACCCAGATCTATAACTCTTTGTAATTTATATTACAAAACAAAATCAAATTCCATAAATACTTTTCTTTTAAAATATGTTTACTAATTATTTATTTCAAGGCCGCCTTGGTGGTCTAGTTGATAGCATACTGGGCTTTCACCCCGAGGACCCGGGTTCGATTCCCGGCCAGTGCTTGGCATTTTCATACGCTATAAATCATCCCATCGTCTGCATTAGCCCAAGTGTGCAAAATAGTCGGACGTTAAAAAAAAAAAAAATTCAATGTTAATCCTTCTTATTTGTCTTATTCCATATTATTAACCTTAATTATAAATTTACATATGTTACAAAGCCAGTGTCAGGTAGATGGAGATGTCTCTACCTAACTAGTAGCTTATAATCTTGATAACACAAACAATAATAATCTTCTCAATAATAATAATGTCTTCTTATAATAATAAGACAACAATAATAAATAATCTTGATAAGATAAACAAGTTCATTTGTTTTCCCCAGGGCTGCTGCCAGCTTCTTATCATTTTGCTTTAGCACTTTACATTACCTGAGTCTCAGTCAGGTAGCCTGTTCTCCACCAATTAGTCAATAGGTGTAATTCCTGTGGTTCTAGTACTACACTCAGCAAAACTGTAAAGTAAAAAGACATAATCCTCAGAGTTGAACTTTTATTTGGCTCTGGCATCCACAGCACCATTGGTCCAATAATTGCCCCTTTCATCTTAACTATATCCCAAGCCTATTTTTGGTTTGTTGTAAAAAATTGTAGTCAAATTTGTATTTTAACCATTAAAACGGCTAACTGTAATATATTGAAAACTTGCTTTTTAATAGACATCAACATGAAAAATTCCAGTTCTGTTTACTTAAGTTGCATTTCAATCTTGTTTTATATAATTTGGATTTGTAAACTTCTTTCGCATGAAACCTGTGTCAATGATAATATCAACACTGCTTTAACACAAGTCCAATAAATCTGTGTGCACCAGTAACCAGTAAGTTATTTAATAAGTCTGTCGACATTAGCATTGCAGTGTTGAACAGTTCTGGCAAGACTTGCACTTTTTTTGATATGTCAGCCCCTTAAAAAACAAGGAGTGCTAATAACTCCAGAGAGACAGTGAGAAAAAATGAGTGAGTGAAAGGTCAAGTCCCACACTCACCTCCTTTTTCTGCACTATCACTACTACAGTTTGTAGACTCTGGGACACTGGATTAATGGAGGGGAATTCTTCTACATGCGTGAGAAATTCTTATAAGTGGCTGAACTATAGTAGATTTTGTAGCAGGTAATGTGAAACCTGGACAGGTACAGCCTCTTGTGAAATTTACAATTAAAAAATTCGGCTACCTTATTATTTTTTAGACACAGAAGTCAAAACGACCGTCATGGACTGCAGCATTGCTATTGCTATGATCTTTATTTTGTGCAAGTCCTTTCATAATATTATATACTGCATATTTGAATAACCGTATTGCTTTTAACAACGACGATGGTTGGTTCTCACTTTCTTGTGAGAAAAATTGATTTCGTTAGAAGCTTCGACAAGTTTATTACCCATGAAAATCTGTTTCAAAATGGCGTCAGAAAATCTGATTTCCCTGTTATGGCAATTGATGTTAGAATATGCAGGAATAATTAGCATTTTAAATCTCATTACAACGTCTCTTATGAGATGATGTTAGTGTTAGAACTTAAAGTATATTTCTTTGAAATTGGTTTCCATGACATCAGCAGGACAGGTGCGTGCAGCAGTTTCATTTTAGGAAGCATTAAATTTATTAATACAATATATTTTTTTAAATAATGACGTAATTAATCTAACTTTGAATTCAACCATTGTTTCCATAACAACCAAAATAAACACCTCACATTATTTTTTTGTTATACGTCTAATGTGCAATGAACAAAAATCTTTTTAAAAATATCAAATATTATATTTAATATATTGAATGAATCTCTTAAGTATTATGAGTGTAATAAAACGAGAAATATTTAGTGACGATGAAAATTGTGACCATCCTTTGAGAGAAACAATATATAAACCGCACAATAAACTATATAACAAGGAAGTAAAATCAATGTTTATTAAAGAATTTTCAAAAAGTAGCAGAAAACGAAGATGTAGTAAGTAATATTATTAATGTAATAATTAATTACTACACAATAAACCACTGATTTTAATGTTGTTAATTTATCACTGATATAATGTTAATAGAATGTAACTCTATCTTAAATTACCTTATATAAATTAAATAACCTCTATAATGTTGTAAACATTGTAACCTACTTTATTTTAAAATTTTCTACAGGTACAAAATATAGGCCAAACATATTAAATACCGCAATTTTATTATTTTATAACTTCAAACTTAAATGCATTTAGACTGATCGCATAGGCCTAATTCTCATATTACTGTGTATACAGAAATATGTTAACTTATTAAACAATATCTTTAAAAAAATCTTACAAAACGCATAATTTATTGTATTCTTAAAATATAATGTGCTAAACACGTATTTAGCACAATTGGTCAAAAATAATTAGCCCAGATTAATTACAAATAAAATTAAACAATTGAAGTGTTAAATATACGTATTCAGTTGTCGAAAGTAAATTATTTTTTATATAATATTGCGATAGGCGATATTAAAACTTGTATATATTTTGAGATAAAAAACAGTTCAGTTCTAGAGTTTAGAACTAACCTCTTTGGCATCTAATGTTTTCCGCAGCTAAAAATAGTTCTTCTTTTTCGATTGAATTTTATTATTCATTTTTCTTTCAAACACTAATTAATTTGACGCCATTGTAAATCTCTGAACTAAATTATATAAGTTGTTGGTTTAAAGTCGATAAGGTACAATTACACTTCATTTAGAAATTTATTCGAATATTGAATATTATTCCGCATTAGAAGTAAAGCGGCCTAGCCTAGCAACCATCAATCCGTCTGATGCCGTAGTCATAGACACCAAAAACGCCTCATTCAACAACAAACAAGGTGAATATTTTAATTTACATGGATTTTGTTACTTTCACGTAACAGACGCAAACTAATTTCTGTCGATAATAAATTTATTCTTTTGATTTTGTAGTTAAAAAATGTCTATAAGCTATTTAGTTTTTTCTTAAGTTGTTCGGATTTATCACTTCAAATTCGGGGTGAATTTCTTATCAAAATGGCGTTTTAACTTTTGCTACTATTATTATTTTGTGGTGCATTTATGATTAATTTTATTAAACCGGATTTAAAAAATAAATGAAAATTTATAGTTTTGAAAATTTGTAGTTAGAAATACATACAGGAGAAAAACAGTTAATTTGATTGCCTTTTGCATTCCTCCTTTCCCACTTGATTGAATTTTCAACCCCCTTTTGCATGGGCAAAGTTAATATAATATCGGAAGTTAAAGATAATAAAAGAAAATTAATTTTGTGTGTGTCTTACAGTTGAATACAACAAAGTTAAGAATGAATCTAAGATTATCATTTTCCAATATAATATTATTCAGTATTATTTTTTATACTTAATTTTAGTGTGTTAGGTCTTTACTCTCTGTAGGCTAAAGATGAATTGCTCAGCCAATAGTATTGTTAAGACAAGCATCAGATTTATTCCAATTGATATAAACACTTTTTTTATCTCGAATTTATTAAAATTAACATTGATGTTAATATCGTTAAATAGAACGATGTTTATCGATGTAACAAAAACATTGAACAGTGTACATTAATATTTTACTGTGTGAAACATTAATGTTTTCGATAAAAAGCGAGCTTTGTTAGCTAGAAAGAGTGAAGATCAAGGAAAAAAACAACATTGATGAGTTATGAGAAGAAAAGGGAAAACTTCAGCAAACATAACTTAGCTTCACTTACTGCTTAGTTTAGTCACATTACTGTATGTATAAACAGTTTGACTATTTTGATGTTATAAAAGTAATAGAAGCATTTCCTGTCAAGTAGACTATATCAAAAAAGTCTATAATGAAACAATAAAATCTAGCCTATAGACGATAAAAAAAAATATATAGTCTCAAAAAATTTTAAAAACATTGGTGGGCTATATAAACACTTAGTGTGTAGCACTGATATGAAAAAGCATTGATGTTTTGATATTTATAGTTATCATGCAGCTTACAATTTATAAATTAATGTTCAAGACTTGAAAAATCCTAATAAATTTCCACAATCCCTACCTGTTAAAATATTAGACTGGATAAATATGTAATTGTTGAATACTGTGTTATTTATATACAGTGTAGGTTGTTTTTCCAAGTAGTGATTTTTCCCTTTTATTATAAAAATACCTTAACCAATTACACATATTCACCCAAAAAATAATTGTTTTTAAGATTACATATGATTTTAGGTTGTTTTTTATTGAACAATATTGTGACGTCATTGCGTTTACATTGCGTGGAAGATGGTAGATTTCTTACACTGACTTACTGCTCATGTGTGTTATCACATTCTTGTAGGCGTTATTTAATATTAATATATATTACGTTATTCATTCTTGTATTCAAAATGACACGTTTAATTAAATAGGTTTTTAAACCGTGTCATTTAATATTAAAAAAAAGTTTTTTTGTAATCATTGTAGCGATCAAAAACACATTAACTTTTTTTGCATGATAGCAGTTTTAAGATTATACAGATCACTTTTATTTTTTATTTTTATCGTACTTTCTGCGCTTTTATGTTTTGGATTATTACTTTTAGGCATGTAATAAAGAGTTTAAATGAAAAAAATTACCGAAAAATTGAAAATAACTAATACTGTATATTTACTGGAACTGCAGTATTTGTTTTTTTCTTTGACAAAACACCTTTTTTAAGGTCATACATAATAATACAAAGTATAAAAATAAGGAAATTACCAGAATACTGAAAAATGTTAAAAAAAATAACTTCCATAATCTAAAAATTAATATTGTGTAAAAGTTATTAACATAAGGTTAATTGTTGTTTTCCCTGCAAAAACGCTTTACTGAATTCTAATAAGTAATAACCAAAATTATAAAAGAGATGAAATTATTGGAAGATTAAGAAAAAGAAAAAAACTGCCTGAATAACATAATAGGCCTACTATTGTGTGAAAGTTACTGTCATAATGTGGATTAATATGTACTACTTTGGTGACCTTGTCCTATGAAATCCTGCATGCTCTATGCAATGTGGATAGCAGTGATAACAAAATAGTTCTGTTAAAAAATATGTACAGTTGTAACATTATAAGAAATTAAATCTTCCGTGAATTAATATAGCTGAACTTAATAATAAAATAGGTAGTAGAATGGTAAATCTGTACTTTCAGTGATTTGTCAGTTTTCATAATTTTTATGAAATACATTATTAGGCCTATAGGCTCAATATTAAAAATTAGAAATGTAAAAGTGAGAAAAGTACAGTAAGGTAGAAAAATAGAAAATAAAAGTAAGAAACATAATTTAAAAATTATTATGGTACAAAAGTAGGTAATGTGTTTTTATTGTGACACACCGCAGGGTAGTGCAGACTAGCTGCACCTATTAAAAGGATTTAGACGTCCCTTGTGGTACCCGAGTCTAATACACACTTATACTTACAACACTACATATACGACTTTAATACTTTACAATCACAATTACATTTAGGGAGGTGATAATAGCCTCAATGAGCTTTTCACCTTAAAAAAAAACTTAACACAGTTGTGTATGAAGAACCAGACATGGTTGTGCGTGAAAAACCGAACATGATGGCTGCTGTACTGGAACAATACTATCATTATAAGGACTATGGCATTGAAATGATATGTGGAAAAGCGCATGAGTACTATCTCTCTGTCGATGACTTTGGTGTAATCAAACTTCAAATGATGTAAATGGTAATGACATCACAATATAGTTCTCTAAAAATTTCATAAAATCGTAACTTATTGTAAAAATTTTAATCTCCTGCGGTTAATATTTTAATTCAGTAATAAAATATGTAATAAAAAAAATAAAAATAAAATGAAGCCTAACAATTACACAAATACTAACAGGCCTACCAAAGTGTATTTAAATACCGTAGGCTACTTTAAGCAGTTGTGAATTGCTAATCAGTTTTTTTAGTAAAGGCAAGGAATGTCCAAGCAAATTTGGTTTGAAAAAGCCATGTTTAATTTATAATAGTCTATTGTATATAGAAGTACTTATTGTAGAATATAGTTAAAATTTCTCCGCAATTTTAGAATAGAGGAACTGAAAATTCTTTCTTATTTTGCTGGTTTATGTGAGTTAGGCTAAATTAAAATGAAGCGGAGCGGCTTGAAACAAGTTTTTGTATCTCTCTAGGCTAAATTAAAATGAAGCGGAGCGGCTTGAAACAAGTTTTTGTATCTCTCTAGGTCGGTGCTATGTCACACTGCTTTATCATACCAACCTAGTTACCAACGTGGTCTCTATTTTTCGGATTTGTCTTTGCATTTATTGGTAATGTTCATACCATGAAGCTACCACATTGGATTCATCAACCTAGTTGGTGTATTGCATTTTTGTGTTCTATTTTTTGTAATAGTATATGTTTAATATGAAATTGTTTCTGTTCCTGGCTTGATGAGTTAAATATGTTAATAGAAATTCTCGAGTAGGAACACCACTTTGATTTTTGATAATATACACTTGTGTAGTAAAATTATAAAAGAAAAATTGCCAGTTTATTAGATCGGGCCGCATAGCTTTCTTTCTGGCTCCTGTCATTCATTTTTCAGCCCAAATATTTTATTTGAGTTTGCTTTTTGTTTGTGACTATTTAAAAAGTTTGTAAATTAATAATTTTTTAGAGGAATTACCGAAAAAAATGGATTGAAATTGTGCAAGAATAAATTGAACACCTCAAAAATAAATTGTGACTTTTTAAATTGATTTTGTTTTCATTAGCCAACTTAAACAGAAAATTGTATTTATTTTTAATTTTTCACACCGACTGGGACTTACAAATTTTTTTTTGTGTAGGCCTATACCGTATTTTACGGACTATAAGACTACAAACTATAAGGAACACCGTAATTTTTAAGCAGTTTTTAAAAAAAATAACTTATCATTTTTATTATTAGATTGCAAAGCCTGACTAAAAAAATTCTTAGTTTATTTTTTTCCATTACGAAACTAACTACTGAAAAAAAATTGTACTTTTACCGATAACACAAATCACTTTCAAGTTCACTGGCACCGTAGAATGCAATGGCGCATCATTGGCTAGACAGTGTTCTAGGTTTGTGATAGCGGGGCAGGAGGGAGACAGTGTTAGCGAGTTTGTGAATCCCCGCAACTCATGTTCGTCTCATCGGTGCACTGCTACTGCCAGTTGAATCCAGTGTTGACAGATAGAGATAGATTTCTCACTGCATCATATATATAGACCTATATGACGCAGAAATAGACTCAACAGACGTTGAAGACAGGAACGCATACAGGAGAAAGATGCTCGGTTGGAAGGTCCCAGAGAATGAAATCCCAAAGAGAGAAGGGTAAAATGGCCGGAGGAGCGGAAGAGGATCCATGGGGACAGGATGAGGGAGGTGTGGAGGATTAGAAGGAACAAGACATGAGTCGGAGTGTTTTGTGTGATCCAACAGGGTCTATACATAAATAATAATAATAATAATAATAATAATAATAATAATAATAAATAAATAAATAAATAAATAAATAAATAAATAAATAAATATATATATATATATATATATATATATATATATATATATATATATATAGCCATTTTTAATACTGGTGGGAATTTTAAATCAAACACAGGTCATTGTATACTAATTTCAAGTATAATACGAACCTGAATTTTTGGAGGATATTTTTCAAAGAAAAAATGTCTTATAGTCCGTAAATATGATAACAGGAATTTCAGCAATTTTTTATGTTACATCAATTTTCAGATATTAGATTCATTTTAGTAACATATAGGATATATTTTGTCTTCATTTAAACTGTCTTTAAATAATGTAATTGAAAGTGAGAAAACTTTTGCAATGTTTTTAATAATGTATTCTAGTGTATTTGTGCTTATCTTATCCATATGACTTCCTCCTTGAATCATCCTATTGACATATTACATATAGTGTTGACTTGTTGAATACCATTTCTTCAGTACGGAATGTTTTAAATTGTTATAAAAGCACAAATTTAACACTAATATTTATTTAATTGGTTCAATGGCTGAGTCCCCACATGTTTTCCACTTGCATGTGTTATAAAAGTTCGAGAATTATTGCGATACAGTTTTTAAAAAAATAAATTGTCTCAAAATTGTGTTAATACAAACTATAAAATTACATTCCCTCAAAATGTAGGCTGACATGTCAGTTCCTACAACCTTGAAAAAATAAGTTAATTGAATTTTCAGATTTTTTCTGTTGCTTTTACTATATAAAGTATATGAACTATATGGTAATAGCCTATTCAACTCAAAGTATAAGTAACAATATCATAATTTATATAAATAGCAAACAAAATTCTGGACCATAGGGGTAGAGGGGTAGTTATGTTTATGAGAAGCGGTATGCCTGTATAAAGGTGGTGAAACCCGACTTCTGATTCTTCATGGAATGTTTAGAATAAGTTAGATTTATCTACGGTGATCTGAATAATGGTAAGAATTGTGTGAGAATAATTTATCACAAATATTATCAAATTTATAACAAAATTGACTTACAATTCACTAAACCAAACCTACTCTCAGAGTAAACTAATAAAAACTATACAACATACTGAAGACGGTACCTCGAATACTAACCAAATCGTGGAAGACATGGTGAAAATTTTTCAGTCGGGAAAATAGAAAACAATGTAATATAATTATTATGTAACATAATTTATACTAAACTGTAAAAGCTTCAGCTCAGCTTTGTTAATTTAAGATGTTATTGTAGCGACAACGCTATCACAACCAAATACACATTGGTTTGATAAACATATTTGTTCAAATATGGATATCTAAAAGTTTAAAATAATATAAACATTAAGAATAGTTCACAGATAAGAAATTTGAAGATTAAAATTTTGTGTGTGTGTGTGTGTGTGTGTGTGTATGTGCATATGCGCACGCATTTGTATGCGTGTGTACATGTGTGTGTGTGTGTGTGTGTGTGTGTGTGTGTGTGTGTGTGTGTGTGTGTGTGTGTGTGTGTGTGTGTGTGTGTGTGTGTGTGTGTGTGTGTGTGTGTGTGTGTGTGTGTGTGTGTGTGTGTGTGTGTGTGTGTGTGTGTGTGTGTGTGTGTGTGTGTGTGTGTGTGTGTGTGTGTGTGTGTGTGTGTGTGTGTGTGTGTGTGTGTGTGTGTGTGTGTGTGTGTGTGTGTGTGTGTGTGTGTGTGTGTGTGTGTGTGTGTGTGTGTGTGTGTGTGTGTGTGTGTGTGTGTGTGTGTGTGTGTGTGTGTGTGTGTGTGTGTGTGTGTGTGTGTGTGTGTGTGTGTGTGTGTGTGTGTGTGTGTGTGTGTGTGTGTGTGTGTGTGTGTGTGTGTGTGTGTGTGTGTGTGTGTGTGTGTGTGTGTGTGTGTGTGTGTGTGTGTGTGTGTGTGTGTGTGTGTGTGTGTGTGTGTGTGTGTGTGTGTGTGTGTGTGTGTGTGTGTGTGTGTGTGTGTGTGTGTGTGTGTGTGTGTGTGTGTGTGTGTGTGTGTGTGTGTGTGTGTGTGTGTGTGTGTGTGTGTGTGTGTGTGTGTGTGTGTGTGTGTGTGTGTGTGTGTGTGTGTGTGTGTGTGTGTGTGTGTGTGTGTGTGTGTGTGTGTGTGTGTGTGTGTGTGTGTGTGTGTGTGTGTGTGTGTGTGTGTGTGTGTGTGTGTGTGTGTGTGTGTGTGTGTGTGTGTGTGTGTGTGTGTGTGTGTGTGTGTGTGTGTGTGTGTGTGTGTGTGTGTGTGTGTGTGTGTGTGTGTGTGTGTGTGTGTGTGTGTGTGTGTGTGTGTGTGTGTGTGTGTGTGTGTGTGTGTGTGTGTGTGTGTGTGTGTGTGTGTGTGTGTGTGTGTGTGTGTGTGTGTGTGTGTGTGTGTGTGTGTGTGTGTGTGTGTGTGTGTGTGTGTGTGTGTGTGTGTGTGTGTGTGTGTGTGTGTGTGTGTGTGTGTGTGTGTGTGTGTGTGTGTGTGTGTGTGTGTGTGTGTGTGTGTGTGTGTGTGTGTGTGTGTGTGTGTGTGTGTGTGTGTGTGTGTGTGTGTGTGTGTGTGTGTGTGTGTGTGTGTGTGTGTGTGTGTGTGTGTGTGTGTGTGTGTGTGTGTGTGTGTGTGTGTGTGTGTGTGTGTGTGTGTGTGTGTGTGTGTGTGTGTGTGTGTGTGTGTGTGTGTGTGTGTGTGTGTGTGTGTGTGTGTGTGTGTGTGTGTGTGTGTGTGTGTGTGTGTGTGTGTGTGTGTGTGTGTGTGTGTGTGTGTGTGTGTGTGTGTGTGTGTGTGTGTGTGTGTGTGTGTGTGTGTGTGTGTGTGTGTGTGTGTGTGTGTGTGTGTGTGTGTGTGTGTGTGTGTGTGTGTGTGTGTGTGTGTGTGTGTGTGTGTGTGTGTGTGTGTGTGTGTGTGTGTGTGTGTGTGTGTGTGTGTGTGTGTGTGTGTGTGTGTGTGTGTGTGTGTGTGTGTGTGTGTGTGTGTGTGTGTGTGTGTGTGTGTGTGTGTGTGTGTGTGTGTGTGTGTGTGTGTGTGTGTGTGTGTGTGTGTGTGTGTGTGTGTGTGTGTGTGTGTGTGTGTGTGTGTGTGTGTGTGTGTGTGTGTGTGTGTGTGTGTGTGTGTGTGTGTGTGTGTGTGTGTGTGTGTGTGTGTGTGTGTGTCACACGCACACACACACATATATATATATATAAAAACTGAAAATCATCAACTTTGCTCAATGTAGGTTTGTTAGATTGTGATCGTATAAGTTCTATTACTAAGTTCGGTTCAGTGTTTTTCAGAGTTCCTAATTTTTGAAATAAAAATATATACTGCTTATGAGTAAACCGGAAAAAACCAAAAACAAACCCTGATTGCTGTCGGTTTTTCAACTAATGGACAGATTTTTGTGAAATCAGTTATGCAGGTCTGGTTTGCTCAAACCGTGGGACTGACTTTTTTTAAAGAATGGGTTTTGAAACTTTTTTAAAAATAAATATTAAAAAAAAATCAGATCTTTTTTAAAAATGATTTTTTGATGAAATTGTACTGAAATGTGGTTCATAAATATCCGGAAAAAGTTATAAGTAAAAACTGGTACAAGGTCTTTTTTTCAAACTCTGTATACTAATATATATATATATAAAAGCTTGAAAGGCTAATCCTTTCAAGTTCAAAATGAAATTCCTAAATACAATTTCGTCTCAAATCGTGCAGTTACCTAGGAAACAACAGGGCACTCATGTGAACTGCTTGAAATGTCAAGGAGTTTCTTTGTTTTGTAAATTTATTTATGTTAACCTAAATCAAACTTATGTTGAAAAGTCTAATATGAATTCCCGTTGTCGTTTAAGGAATTTGTGTTATATTACTTAGAAACATATTTTTAATAAATTTACCGTAAATAATTTAAACTGTTCCGTTTTAGACTCTATTCTCTTTAATGTTTTATCTCATTGAAAAATTAATGTTTTGGCATAAGTTTTTAGTACTTCAGCAATACTTTCTTATTATTCTGTAGAGAAAGTATTACAGTCATCATGAAAGTCTGACTTACCATTGATAACAGATCTTCACGTTTCATGAGACATGCATACCAACAAATAATTGCTATCTTCACGTTCATGTCTCTTTGTGTGTATGAGCATGTTTGTATATTATTTATCCTTGAGCAAAAACTATATCAGTTTGGAACTTAGTGTTTAAACTTTTTCAAAGTGATTAGTGTACGAAGTAAGTAATTGTGAATCTTTGTTTTGCCATAGTTTCTGTAACCACTCGGCTTATAAATGTATATTTAATCTTTTATTGTTGGGTTGATCTGCTCCTCCCCTTTATAATACCTGGAATTAATTATTGTATGCCAGTAGTTGTATCATGCACCCTCTGCTTAGGGTGTTCACTGTGGGGTGCAGTATGACTCACCTGCCTCCCGCTTGTTAGAGTACAGGTGTGCTATCAAGTAGTGCTATCCTTCTAAACAATATTTTATGCAGGTTTTGTTTATAATTTCCGGTGTTCTGATTGGCCCATAGATTTTATTAAAAATGTAGGTTTCAATTAAGTTGTCATGCAGTATGTAAGTTCGTTAATACGCCTACTAGTGGATACCCACCTTTGCTGTCTTTATGGGCCAATCCTGCTTGCTTTAACCGCAATTAAAAATTTATTCAGTAATAATATATGTAGGCCAATTATTACTCTTAATTTGTAAATGAAAATTTTGAAATTTTAAGTTAATATTATTAAAAAAATTATTTCACGTAACACAAATATTGTTTTTTTGGCAATGTAAAAATTTTAAATTGCTACAAAGGCAGGCATAGTTTTAAATAACCAATATTTGTAATTCAAATGATGATTTGCTGTGATATTCGTGAGTGAGTTTTAGGTTACAGGTTCTTAATGAGGATTTGTAATAAGTTGAAAAAAGGAGTATTAATTGTATGTATTAATGATGAGACACATTTATTTAGTTGAATATTGTATTTAAATATTCAGTTGATTTTATTACAATTTTTTCTGGTCATATTATGTTTGCGTGTTTAATTATGTTCGACTAGTTGATATGTAGGCCTTGCACTGGTTTATTTTGAGGTATTTAAGCTGTGTGTGTGTGTGTGTGTGTGTGTGTGCGCGCGCGCACGCGCGCGTGCGCATGCGTTTGTGAGCATGCATGCGTTATACTGTAGACTTTATAAATACATCTAATTATATTGATTACAAATTAACTCGTTCAATCTGAATATGTACTAATCTGGACAGGCCTCGGCGCCAATTATTTCAGACTGATCATGCATATTATCTGGTCCATAATAGAAAAAGGTCGAGAATAATGAAACGAGCTAATCCTTTTGAATAATGGTCTATTGGTGTTACAGGTGGAGGGGGGGAGGGTCTCACCATGGCAACCACTATGGGAGGGAACAACAATTCCGCAGGTACTGTGCAGTTAAGTCTGAATGCCAGTGGAAGTTCTGCTACAATCACAGTAGTTGCTACGGGCACTGGTAACCAAACTACTCTTCAGGTAGGCCTCTATTACTAATATAAAATATTTTTATTAATATTACATATAATTATTATGTCATTTGTTACGTAAACGCTTCTGTTTAATTTATTCATAATGTAGTCAGAATTAGAAAAATGTATCCATTACAGCATTACAAGCAGTCTAAATAGACTCGAGCAACTGGTAGATGTTGTGAACTTATGTTAGTTGATATTAATGTGATAAAGTTCTCGGAACCTGAACGGTTGAAAGAAAATGACTTTGATATTAGGAATAGTAATGTGAAATTTGAGTCATCTGCACAGAATTCTTTAGCGCAGCAGTGACTTTTAACTGTTTGAGTAACAAAATGTGTTGTAAATCATGGATTTTAAGAATTTTAGTAAATTAAAATGTCAAATTCGTTACCGAATCTGTCATCATCTCTAAAGCATTATGTCAGTCTAAAGCATCATCTAATGTCAGTATGATGATTATGTCAAAATAATCGAACTTGTTCGTATGGAATATTTGTTTAAAAATTTTTATTCCCGATTCCGTGTACAATATGAATGGATAAACTCAGTAATTGAAACTGAGTGTTTTGATATTCAAAATTAGTGAGTTTTATTATAAATGTACACGTCAGACATCACTAATCTGATCTGTAACAAAGGCGAGAGTTTGGTCAGTGCTGTCTCTTAAGTTTTGTCAGTTTGGTGTAAAAAAAAGATTAATTAATGTAGGATTAATAATGGGCTGTGCTGTTTATTGTGTAACCGATATAATTTAATGTTTAACTGTGATGATTGTGTGTTTTTTTTTTAAAAAAGTCCTTTTTTGAATAGTTTCTATCAACAGAAGCCTTATATGCAGGTGAAACATTATCTCTCACAACCCAGGGCCCACTTGAAAGGCTGGAGATCAAAGAAAGAATGATATTACGAAAAATCTTATACCCCAAATTCCGTAACGACCAATTAGTCCACATCAGTAATGAAACTCTTTACCAAAAAACTGAAACACTATCAGACACAATAAGAAAAAAGGAGAATTGATTTTTATGGGCACATCCTCCGAATAGACAAAAATAGACTAACCAAAAAAGTATTTAACTACTTTCGCAATAGAAGAGCCAAACCACTTTGGTTTAGAGAAACGGAGAAGGACATAACAGAACTGCAGATCACTGACACTATGCTCATGGACAGAACAGCCAAAACAATAACCAAAGACAAGAAACAACGGTTCCAAGGCAAAGTCAGATCCAAGCGAACGATCCAAATCTCTTGATGAAGAAAGAAAAGCAAGATCACAACGAATGAAGCAATACTGGGATACGAGGAAGGTACAGAACATTAAAAATTGATTGATTTAGTGTACCCCAAAGTTGGGTGAAACAAATAAAGAGAGTTTCTGTCAATTTTAGAATCAATAAAGGGCAAAAGACTACACTTGCTTTTTGCGGTGATTGCTGGTATGATTTTACATTATTACATGGAGGGTGACAGGCTCTAGTAAAGCATATTTGTACTGAAAAACATAAGTTGTGTTTCAGTGTCATTGAAAAAAAATACAAAACTTAAATTTAGTGTTGTAAAATAAAAGAACAGTTTAAAAAACATAATGTTACTCTATACAGTTTCTTTACAACATAATATCCGCTAGTCTTGAGTCGGTAATGGATAGAATTTTTAATAGTATGACTGAAACTGGAGAATCCTATCTATCAGAAGGGAAATGAACCATGTACTTTAAGATTAGGTTTTGAGACTACAATT
Organism: Callitettix versicolor; assembly: GCA_022606455.1. NCBI lineage: Eukaryota > Metazoa > Arthropoda > Insecta > Hemiptera > Cercopidae > Callitettix > Callitettix versicolor. Next base: position 9,206,689 of record CM040183.1, read on the forward strand.
AGTTTATTTGTTAATGTATGAATCACTAATGATACTAATTAGACATCACAATCGACTCTAACATACATACATGTTATGCCGTCTCGGTGGCCTAGTTGATAGCGTACTAAGCTTTTACCCTGAGGACTCGGGTTTGATTCCCGGCCAAGGCTTGGCATTTTCATACGCTATAAATGATCTCATCGTCTGCATTAGCCCAAGTGTGCACAATAGTCGGACGTTAAAAAAAAAAAAAAAAACATACATGTTACTGCAGCCATTTATTGACTCAAGGATGGGCAGGTATAGAAAAACGAGTTCAGAGCTCTCTGATAACGGGTTTTGGTACTCTTTGATTTTACCTTTGATTCTGGAATCCTTATTTTAACATTCAGTAGGAGCTCTATGTATTATAGATGTAAGGCTATTGTTAGACCTATATCTGAACATGCAGTTGCATTTTTTTGTAAGATGTTTCCAGATAGTGGAATCACTAAAGATATAATTACAGTAGTGTAGAAACAACTAGTTGTAATTCAAAAAAATCTTTGAAATTGTTATTGTTGAAATACAATTTTAAGTGTGAAATACAATTTTGTATTTTTGGCGTAGTATTTAAAAATAGTATTTAAAAGTATATAAAAAAAAAGTGTATAGTATAAAAAAAAAATAGTATTTGCTGAGTATTTAAAAATAGTTTTTTTTATAGGGGATAGTTTTATATTTTTTTTAACAATATAGCCTATATTATTTTTCACATTTTTGATTGACTTGTAGCTCATTTTGTTGAAGGCTCAAAAAATTGTGTTGCTAAAATCTTTGTATTTGTAAAAATTCAAAACTGTCAAGTCTGGTACATAGTTTTGAAACATTAAAATTTTATTGATTTGTTTGCAAGTGTACATGAAAAGTTGCTTTTTGTTTCCATGGTTACTTGCAGTTTCATGAGAATGTAAACTTCTTCTTTATGGTAGCAGAAGAAAAGTTAGTTGTTTCCTGGCATTGAAGTCTATGTTGACCTATTACTTGTCATAAACCTTTCCCCCCACCCACCCACCTTGAAGACACTGTTACACATTTTTACACAAAATACATTTTAATTTGCCTTTGATAATTGTACTTAATTTGTGCCACATTTTTATAAAAAATATAGGTTTTCCATTAAATTTTTTAACAGCCAAAACATTTATTAGCATTTTTTATATTGCTTTTTTTCTTAAGTTGTAATAAATTGCTACAGTACGCACACTGAATTGTTTTTAAAGTAACGGAATTGAATAACCGATAATTTAGCTCCAAATTCATCTTTCGAAGTCAATAGTGGACTACATTGCTTAGATTTTTTTAAAAAAACAAGTATGCTAACATTTTCGTTGCTTATGCTGAAAATGAAATAACGTATCTTAACGAATTAGATGTTGCTTCTTACGAGAAAGTTGAAATTAAAAGTAAAATTTTAAGAATAAATGAAGCATTTCATTGGAAGTCACTTTTCGTATATAATTTGAAAATAAAATAAAATTGCAGGTAGCTCCGGCAGTTGTCTCAGTTCAGCCCAGAGATACCTCTCCAGATTCTGCGCATCCCATTTCAATAACAGCTGTAGCAGCAGCCCATCAAGCGGCTCTACAAGTTAGTTAAATTGCGTTTATTGTCCTCCAACCTCTTAAAACTTTACAACTGCATGGTGTTCGTTGGTTGTAGTTATTTCATTGTGGAGCGTAACAATGCTATGTTTGAGTAGTGTAAGATTTGGATCTAGTTCGTATAATTATTAACTGAATTTGTTGAATTTTTTTTTTTAATACACGTTAGACTGTTTACACCAAAAGCAGCAAGCGTTTGATGTGTAAGTAAATTGTTATTTTATAGCAGTAATCAAATTTTCTAAAAATTATATGTAATTATGGAGTATTCGCGTTATTGTTATTTTTGACCAGACATCTGCCATCATTTCTGAATGTGAAACAAAACACAACATTTCAAAAATTTAAATCAACTCCCAATCTCATGTGCCTAACCTAAAACATAAAAACATAACACCAGATGCCTAATCTTATTTTATCCCTTTGGTCTCCACAACTGACCAAGTCGAAGTTTGCACCTATCTTGTCCTTTCAACTCTTAGCTATGTTTGTCTTAGCTTATTGCATATCAGTGTTTAAAACTGATGGTTTTATTTCTTAGAGGAAAACACATACGAAATATTATAATGGTTAAGAATGTTTGTTATAAGTTTATAAAAGTATTGGTGCTTGCACATAATTTATAGATATTGTATGTATACAAAGAAAAATAATAAGAAATTAAGGTGCTTTTTTGCTTGTGTACACCTATGAAAAAAATTATAATAATGGTTAAGAATATTTCTTTAATGCACGGTTGCAAGAACGTTTATTTTATCTCTTATGTTAAGTTATTTTAAATGTTTTTTCTGTCGCAAAAACATTTAAACCTTTACGTAAGCTCTGTTAAATTTAATAACTATTTAATGGTTGGTAAGATGACCGTCCAACGAACGGATGATGATTTTCAGGTTATTTGCACAACTGTTTGGAAGGTTGTGTGTTTTGTTTGCACTGGATTTTTTTTTGTTTCTAATAACAGGTCTGTTGTTACTATTTTTGTATTTTCAGATAAAATAATCAGAAAATATAAAGAAGTAAAGTTTTCTAAAAAATTAATGGCTATTTAAAAACTAAAGTTAAACAAAACTGATACTACAAAACTATAAAACAATAAGTACTTCTATCGATTGTAGGCTGCCTCGGTGGCCTAGTTGATAGTGTACTGGGCTTTCACCCTGAGGCGATTCCCGGCCAGGGCTTGGGCATTTTCATACGCTATAAATCATCCCATCGTCTGCATTAGCGCAAGTGTACATAATAGTTGGACGTTAAAAAAAAAAAATCTATCGATTGTAAAACATAACCTCTAAATATATATTTTAATCATTGCTTAAAAGAGCTGCGTAGGTCAATTACGTTAACACAGTCCTTTAAATTTTAATAGACATTCTACAATACAACATTTAAACACAGATTAAAGCTTTTAAGCTGTTATTTTTAATAACAGATGTTTCTGCAACGCAATTCTATGTTTAATAAGGCTTTAAAATAAATTTAAATATAAAGGTTTTTTTCAATAATTTAATGGTCATTCTTGCAACTAGGCATATGTCTATAAAAGCACGAAAGATAGAATGCATCATAACAGAGAAAGAAAGTAGGGCATTTAAATTTAATGAAGTTTAAATAAATAATTAGCTTTAATTTTAACTATTATTGTTTGGATCTCATTTTACTAATATTTATTGGCCTTCATAATGGCTAATGTTTCTTTGATAATTACTGCTGTTTCACATCGTGACTTAATATTACTAGGATGAATGGCAAACGTTGTATAGCATTTTATTTTAGTAAAAGATTTCTTCACAAAATGAACCTATATGACATACATCAGTTTTTCAATTTTCAAGAAATAACTACAACTTCAAGAGCCCAAATGAATCCCAGGCTGCTATTGTGAAGGTCTGCATTGTCCTATATTTTCTAATACCACTTTTCAGTTTTATGAGTTTCTGTTTCCATTTCCTTGAAATTTTTTTGTTGGTCCATAGTTTCAGTAATTGTTATAATAATTAAATTGTTTGTTCAGCATATTCGGTCTTTGTTATGTGCGTAAAAGTCTGGTATTCTTTTTCCTAGTTAATTGTCAACATATTTTCATATTTCATTTTCTATTTGGAGTGAATTCGGTTTGAACGCTAGGATTTTGTCTGGGTTTGTTTTGCTACTTCACAATTTCGGTTGCTTACTGGTTGAGTCTTACCAGAGTTGATACATTTTAGTTGTGTATCTTTACTGTTTTCACATTCTTTTGTAAAATGAAACCCAGCACACTTAACATATTTTGTATTTTCCACAAAATCCTTGAGTATGAACCATATCGTTGGCATTGTTTACACTGAGGCACCATTCTTGGGTTTCCCAAATGCCTCAATCCCATCACATCCCTTTTGTACCCAATACATGAGCATTTGTGTATATTTTTACACACTTTTATGTCTGGTAGAAAACAGTTTAAGGCAATGGCATCTTTGTTTTCCTATTTAGAATCAACATGTTTTCAATTTTGAATCCTTTATCTTATAGTTCATTAATTATGTCGTCTTATGTGCAAGATATGTATTTAAAGGTTCTCAGTTCTATAGAAATCTTATCCAAATCGGTATAGATTTCCCTCTGCTCCCTCTGTGTCCTGTCAAATGGTAATATGGTGCAGTTGGGATTGTCATTGTGGGATTGAGAGAAACGAGAGCAGATCTATTTGCCACAAAGGTGCTGCTCGACTTGTGGGACCAGAGCTATGTGTGGGATCATCTATGCACCTGTGAGTGATGCAGTCAAATAGTGGGCTAAGGAGGAAGAACACATCATACGATGGAGGCAGTTCCCTGGCAATGATTAGGAAAACTTCTTCTCTTGGGACAAGACCCTACTCTGACAAGGACACTTGTTCAGTTCCAGTAGGTCACGGCTACATTCAGTCACGTACACAAGGTGGGATTACCACAAGCCTTGCCTGAGTTTTGTCTGTGTTGCAGGAGGTTGGAACTACTTGAGTGTGAGATCCTGAAGGCCAAAAAAATTCTTTGGACCTTATCATCCAGATATGATCCAGATAACGAGTTTGACAAGGACATACTATACAAAACTGTAAATTAATTGTTCCTGTAATTAATAGTTCATCGATCTTTTTGTGGTTATTGGTAGAGGTTCTTTTTCTTTTCTCGGCTTTTCAACTAAGAGGATGTCTACAAGATGTTAGGTGAAGGGGTAGCTTTTCTTATTCTTTTTTCTCTTAACTATCCACTTTGTTGGTTTCTTAGATGATGTGCTTGTTTTGAATTTCCTGCCAATTTCATTCTTGCATTAATTGAGCTATTTCTTTTGTAAAATCGGCATTTTCAAATTCTAGTACTTGAACATCCTGCTCGGCTACTTGAAGATAATTCTGTAATATATATCCGTTTTGAGTTTTTAGCTGAATCTGCATTGCATAACTAAAATCAGTTTGTTGTGCTGCTGTATTCAAATACCCATAAATTATGGATTGAAATTTCAATTCTTTAGATCCTTTTTCTTTAGTTAACACTTACCTGTGCGGACCTTAGTGTTTCTGAACACCTTTTGAAAGGATCAGTGACAAGTATTTAATTGGTTTCCTGCAGAATCCTTGGAGCAGACCTCTGTAGAGGATGGATTTTTCAATTTAACTTGTTTGCCGTCTGGTATTACATTCTTTTCATGAACACTTAGAGAGCATGTAAGTGGTTTCGGAATGATTTTATTTAGTACATAAGTTAAAATTACATTACAAGTGAAATATAGATTTCTGTTTATTTAATTGGTCATATATTTTGTAGAACGGAGGTGTACTAGACAGTCCTGGTAGTTCTTCAGATTCCAATCATCCGGGTGGAGAGGCTGCTGGAGGACCAGATCCTGGCGGAGCTACTTCTCCGGATCAAAGCACAGGAATTGTGGACTCACATTATATCACAGTCCAAGGTAAAGGTTTCATTAATATAAAATTATTTCGGAATTTGAGCTTTAACTGTGTGGAAGTCAAATATACTGAAATTTATAAAATGAAAACAGTTTTAATTCATTGCAGAGCTTTATTACTCAATACCGACTTGTAAGGCCATTGTCAAGTGATATACTCAGGCATATATCATGTAGACATTAAGGGAAAAACAGAAAATGAGACTGTTATATAGTTATGAATCTGTAAGCACTTGAAACTTATGCATTTAAGTTGCATTAGATTATACATTTTATAAATAGTGTAGTGTACTGAAAGCCGAATCGGATGATCTGCAGACTCGAATTACCGAAGGCCTTATTATTGGAAGCCTACTGTATCATAACATTTTGTTATATATATTGAAAATTTTACCTAAAATTTTACGTATTAGATATTTTTCTAAAATTCTTATAATGCTGTGCTTTATTATAAACCTACACAGTGGAGTTGGTTTTCCAAACATGCATGAATTATGAATTAATAAATATCTTCTTCTTCTTCTTCCAATGGCTCCTTTTGGTTCACACCATTTTGGATCTTGCCTACCAATACAATCCAGGAAAGTCCCTGCTTCTCTCTATCCAGGCCCTCGCAGATCAGGATAAGTGATCCTTGTCCATAACTTACACATCTTTTGAACAAATTTTGCACTTGTCAGAGGTTAGTAGTCTCATCCTATGGAGATGCTTGGCAAGACAATCGTGACCAGTTTCCAGGCGGAAATTTGCTACAGCTATTTTGCGTGGAAGCATCTTATTGTCCTCAAAAAGATTAAACGGATCATAAGCTTTGTCTTGTAGGTTTTTCTTAATTTCACTAACAAATTTTTGCTGTGAGTCTGTTTTTAGTTTTCTTATAACTGCTTGTAATGACAGGGAGCCTGCTGGCTTTTGAATAATTTTTGTTCCTCTCTTCACCAAATTATCCGCAGCTTCATTTCCCATCAATCCCACGTGTGCAGGGACTCACTGCATTGCGATGTTGCCAACATTATTTCTTGCAATCTTGTAATTCTGTCTGGTATTTTGTATTACTTTGTTTTTTTGGATTATCATTATTGGCCTGCAGAGATGATTTGGAGTCAACTAAGACCACTATGTTTGTATTCAGCCATGGTCTCACAATCAGCTGTTCGAGAGCCTCATTTACAGCTATCAATTCCGCCTCAAACACTGTAGAATTGCTGTTTAAAGCAATGTAGTGCGAGAAGTGGTCACAATATATTCTAGCTCCTGTTTCTCCTTCCATTTTAGAGCCATCAGTATATACATGGATCCAAGCGTCTGACGGGTATCGCACTTCCAAGGTGCATAATTAATAAATATTAAGAATATCAACTTTATTGTAACCTGCGCAGTGAAGTAGGTTTTCCAAAAATGCGTAAATCTTGAATTAATTTTTAAATATACATAAGCTAACATAAACTTAAAAAAAAAATGGGTTTTAACTTGTGTCTTTTACCCAAACACTTAATGCAGTTTCCGTTTTCCCATAAAAATTTGTTTAAAATTTAAGATACATGTTTTCTACTTAACAATAATTTTTGTTTTTCCTTAAATTGACAGCACAATATTCGTTGATAACACAGGTCTACAACCAAAAATTTGATTTGATAATTTTAGCTAATCTATATGTTTTTTGGTGTGCTGAAACCGAAAATGAAGTCCGTTTTTCTCTATCACATACAGATTTTTTTCAAATCCATAGAACATAATATACCTGCTATACACATAAATTTGGTAAGAAGTAGGTTTTTTTTTCCAAACGATTTCTCTTTTTATAAACACACATCTTTCACTAGGTGGCAATGACTCCCTCAGTTCCAGTTGGCCATTCGGTACATTTAAAAGAAACATACGAAAATTTGTCATTAGTTGTCGAACGAATTCATTATAATGAGCATAACTGGTTGATATGTGGAGACTTGAAAGTACTCACTATGCTCTTAGGTCAGCAATCAGGGTACACCAAGTTCCCTTGTTTTTTATGTTTATGGGATAGTCGAGACAGAAATTCCCATTGGAACAACAAAGACTGGCCATCACGAGGAGCTCTGTCGCCAGGCCAAAAAAATGTAATTAGGAGAAGTTTGGTTCCTTCTGACAAAATCCTGCTACACATAAAGCTAGGGCTGATAAAACAATTCGTAAAGTCTCTCAATAAAGAAGGTGAATGTTTTAAGTACTTATGCTCCAAGTTCCCAGGATTAAGTGATGCAAAGCTAAAAGAGGGGATCTTTGTAGGCCCAGATATCCGGAAACTTTCCACAGATCCACATTTCACTCAGACCATGAATGAGAAGGAGAAGGAAGCTTGGAATTCTTTTAAAGATGTTGTTGAGAAGTTCCTTGGTAACGTGAAGGATCCCAACTACAGAAGTATCGTGGAACGCATGTTGAAGGCATTTCAATTACAAGGTTGCAACATGAGTTTGAAGGTTCACTTCTTACATTCGCATGTGGACTATTTTCCGGAAAACTTAGGGGAAGTAAGTGAAGAACAAGGGGAAAGGTTCCATCAGGACATCAAGGAAATGGAACGTAAACATGATGGCTGACTATTGTTGGATGTTGCAGCGTGAATCATCTGAAGAGTCCTACACCCGGAAACGAACACGGAGAAATTTTCAAGAGAAAAAAAAAACGTTTTCATAAAAATAATAACTAAATATGCCACTGTTAATTCTGAAGCTGTTATTTCTACTCATTTATATATTTTGTACAGTAAACAACATTGAAATAAATAAAAGATCATGAAAACTCTTATTCGCCAATTCTGTTTTCTTTTAATGGTAGTACCTCTGCCCTTACTTGAGATTGAACAATTTCCTTACGTGATAGAAAAGAACTGACCTCATGTTCGGCTTCAGCACACCAAAAAACATAAAGATTGACCAAAATCATCAAATCAAATTTCAGAAAGATTATTTTTGTAGACCTGTGTAATTTTAGATAATTGCCTGCAGATGCCTGTTCTTCCTTCAGTTTGCTGTCTATTTAAAACAAACATTTTTTTCTTAAAGTTTGCTTTTGTGCTCTTCCTGAAGTGTAATTACCATTTTAAAAACAAATATATTATTTTAAAATTTAAATATTGACACCATATTAGTACTGGACAGGACGCAGAGGGAGTGGAGAGAATCGTATACCAACTTGGACGTTATATTTATATAAATTGTAACGTCTAGTTCCATCTTAAAACCTTACACTAAAATAAAAATGAGAAGTCTGTTCTTGGGAAGAGGTTCATACAATAGGTCATAGAGTGGAACATCAGAGAGCACCCTTCCATATTTTATTAAGAAAGTTTCACTGATATGGAGTTAACCTTCTGAGAGGGTTAGCCTTATGGAGGGTTAAAAATATATTTTTTCAGTTTTAGTATTGGTTTTTGTTACATAATGTGGAATTTGAATTGCTATTTATATGACATCGTAATTTTAGTATCATTTCTAAATCAAGGACTTGCAAATTTTACACAAGTTTCTGTGACAAATTGTTATTGTTTGTTCTGGGTTAGCCTTATGGAGGGTTAAAAATATATTTTTTCAGTTTTAGTATTGGTTTTTGTTACATAATGTGGAATTTTAATTGCTATTTATATGACATCGTAATTTTAGTATCATTTCTAAATCAAGGACTTGCTAATTTTACACACGTTTCTGTGACAAATTGTTATTGTTTCTGGATGTTTAGTTTTCCCCAAATACAATGTGTGAATTTTTTTTAACCCAGTACATTTTTAACAAAAATTACAAATGACAATCATGCGAAACCAACAATAAGAGAAGTTTTTGGAGTGGTAGGTACGATATAAGAAAATGAAAAATTGGATTGATAGATGTTTAATATTGGGTATGTGTGTTTGCATGCATCAGAAGGATCAGGATCTCGTTCATATACTTCGTTGACACCTGTAAACCCAGCTGTAGGTAAGGGTATACACAAACAGTATTTATTTTGTATTGTATTAAATGTATGGTATCAGCAAACAAATTTTTTGTGTTACAGAAGTAGCTATATTTGTTTTTGCATCTTAATCTCACCTTTTTGAGTTGTACTGTTTGTTAAATTCTTGCATGAAGAAAGTCACAAAAATATTAAGTATTATCTGCAAAAGTCACAACTCTATTCTTTTGGATATATATATATATATATATATATATATATATATATATATATTATTATTATTATTATTTATTATTTGCGCATAGACCCTGTTGGATCACGCAAAGCACTCTGACTCATATCCCGTTCCTTCTAATCTTCCACACCTCCCTCATCCTGTCCCCATGGATCCTCTTCCGCTCCTCCGTCCATTTTACCCCTGCTCTCTTTGGGATTTCATTCTCTGGGACCTTCCAACCGAGCATCTTTCTCCTGTATGTGCGCCTGTCTTCAACATCTGTTGAGTCTATTCCTGCGTCTTGTAGGTCTATTCTGACTTGTGCGATCCACGACGTGTGTGTATATATATATATATTATTATTATTATTATTTATTATTTGCGCATAGACCCTGTTGGATCACGCAAAGCACTCCGACTCATGTCTCGTTCCTTCTAATCTTCCACACCTCCCTCATCCTGTCCCCATGGATCCTCTTCCGCTCCTCCGTCCATTTTACCCCTGCTCTCTTTGGGATTTCATTCTCTGAGACCTTCCAACCGAGCATCTTTCTCCTGTATGTGTGCCTGTCTTCAACATCTGTTGAGTCTATTCCTGCGTCATGTAGGTCTATTCTGACTTGTGCGATCCACGACCTATATATATATATAAAAGCATACAAGGTATGGCTAAAAAGTAACTGGACTGATTTTTTCTAAAGAACCAACAAGTGTCAAGGTCAAACACTTAACACTGCATTACTGAGTCACTTGACACATCCCCTCTCTCCATTCCTGCCACTGATTGACTATCGACCCCACACCCTTAGTTGGATTGTGGCCTTTGTTTCTACTAGATCGCGGGCTGCCTTGGTGGCCTAGTTGATAGCGTACTAGGCTTTCATCCCGAGGACCCGGGTTTGATTCCTGGCCAGGGCTTGGCATTTTCATACGCTATAAATCATCCCATCGTCTGCATTAGCCCAAGTGTGCACAGTAGTCGGACGTTAAAAAAAAAAAAAAATGTACTAGATCGTGTACCCCTGTATGTTGGAAAAGTGCCTGTCTGTTTTAAAAGAACAGTGTGTTAATGTGAAGTTTTTAGTGAGACTCGGAACTATTCTTCATTGTTTGTTGAAACAAGTGTAACGGTGATGACACACAGTCAGGTTTTTGAGTTGTTTAAATGGTTCAAAGAAGGGCTAGAAGAGATTGACGATAACCCACAACCAGGATGATCTTTGACAGATCAGAACATCCGGAAAGCCGGATGTTGAGCATTTGTGCAGTTGCTAAGATCGTTGGAATTGACAAAGAATCAGCATGGCAGATTTTGAATGAACATTTTAACATGATAAAAATTTGTTAAAAAAATTTAACAGAAGGGTTCTCGAATGAACATTTGTGTTGACACTTTGAAATCCATTAAAAAAGATCCTAAACTCTTGTTACAAATAATAACATGAGATGAATTATAGTTTTTTACCTGACACTAAGTGTTGATTAATGCACTGGCCTCCATTCTCAGAGACTGAAGGAGGCTCGAATGTTCAAATCAAAATTCTAAGCCATGATGATTTTGTTTTTTTGACATCCATAGGATTATGTACTTAAATTAGGTACCTTAAGGCCAAACCATGAATATATTTTTTTTTTTTTTTTGGTGTTTTAATGTCAGACTATTGTGCACACTTGGGCTAATGCAGACGATGGGATGATTTGTAGCGTATGAAAATGCCAAGCCCTGGCCGGGAATTGAACTGGGTCCTCGGGGTGAAAGCCCAGTACGCTATCAACTAGGCCACCGAGGCGGCTCAAACCATGAATAATTATTACCTTAAGGTCCTAAGTACTCTCCTTGGATCACTAATTGGATCTGAATTGTATAAAACCAAGTCATGGAATCTTCATCAAGAGAATGCAAAAACCCATAACTGCATTGATTGTCAAAACGTTTTTGGCTAATATGTTGGAACACCTACCCTACTCACCAGACCTTGCACTGTGTGACTTTTTTGTTCCTGAAAGTTAAATCAGCATTGAAAGGAACAAGATTAGAGACAGCTGATGCTATGAAATGGCTTTAAACACTGCTTTGACCAATGGAAAATTCGCTTGGAGTAGTGTAAGGATCATGGAGGGGAGTATATTGAAGGGGATAATGTTAAAGTCGTGGAGTAGTATAGGGATCATGGAGGTGAATATATTGAAGGGGATAATTTTAAAGTCGTGGAGTAGTATAGGAATCATGGAGGGGAGTATATTGAAGGGGATAATTTTAAAGTCGTGGAGTAGTATAGGGATCATGTAGGGGAGTATATTGAAGGGGATAATTTTAAAGTCGTGGAGTAGTATAGGAATCATGGAGGGGAGTATATTGAAGGGGATAATGTTAAAGTCGTGGAGTAGTATAGGGATCATGTAGGGGAGTATATTGAAGGGAATAATGTTAAAGTCGTGGAGTAGTATAGGGTCATGGAGGGAGTATATTGAAGGGGATAATGTTAAAATCGTGGAGTAGTATAGGGATCATGGAGGGGAGTATATTGAAGGGGATAATGTTAAAGTCGTGGAGTAGTATAGGAATCATGGAGGGGAGTATATTGAAGGGGATAATTTTAAAGTCGTGGAGTAGTATAGGAATCATGGAGGGGAGTATATTGAAGGGGATAATGTTAAAGTCGTGGAGTAGTATAGGGATCATGTAGGGGAGTATATTGAAGGGAATAATGTTGAAGTCGTGGAGTAGTATAGGGGTCATGGAGGGGAGTATATTGAAGGGGATAATGTTAAAATCGTGGAGTAGTATAGGGATCATGGAGGGGAGTATATTGAAGGGGATAATTTTAAAGTCGTGGAGTAGTATAGGGATCATGGAGGGGAGTATATTGAAGGGGATAATGTTAAAGTCGTGGAGTAGTATAGGGATCATGGAGGAGTATATTGAAGGGATAATGTTAAAGTCGTGGAGTAGTATAGGGGTCATGGAGGGAGTATATTGAAGGGATAATTTTAAAGTCGTGGTGTAGTATAGGGATCATGGAGGGAGTATATTGAAGGGATAATTTTAAAGTCGTGGAGTAGTATAGGGATCATGGAGGGGAGTATATTGAAGGGGATAATGTTAAAGTCGTGGAGTAGTATAGGGATCATGGAGGGGAGTATATTGAAGGGGATAATTTTAAAGTCATGGAGTAGTATAGGGATCATGGAGGGGAGTATATTGAAGGGGATAATGTTAAAGTCGTGGAGTAGTGTAGGGATCATGGAGGGGAGTATATTGAAGGGGATAATGTTAAAGTCGTGGAGTAGTATAGGGATCATGGAGGGGAGTATATTGAAGGGGATAATGTTAAAGTCGTGGAGTAGTATAGGGATCATGGAGGGGAGTATATTGAAGGGGATAATGTTAAAGTCGTGGAGTAGTATAGGGATCATGGAGGGGAGTATATTGAAGGGGATAATGTTAGTCGTGGATTTTTTTTTTTTTTTAACCGACTATTGTGCACACTTGGGCTAATGCAGACGATGGGATGATTTGTAGCGTATGAAAATGCCAAGCCCTGGCCGGGAATTGAACTGGGTCCTCGGGGTGAAAGCCCAGTACGCTATCAACTAGGCCACCGAGGCGGCTCAAACCATGAATAATTATTACCTTAAGGTCCTAAGTACTCTCCTTGGATCACTAATTGGATCTGAATTGTATAAAACCAAGTCATGGAATCTTCATCAAGAGAATGCAAAAACCCATAACTGCATTGATTGTCAAAACGTTTTTGGCTAATATGTTGGAACACCTACCCTACTCACCAGACCTTGCACTGTGTGACTTTTTTGTTCCTGAAAGTTAAATCAGCATTGAAAGGAACAAGATTAGAGACAGCTGATGCTATGAAATGGCTTTAAACACTGCTTTGACCAATGGAAAATTCGCTTGGAGTAGTGTAAGGATCATGGAGGGGAGTATATTGAAGGGGATAATGTTAAAGTCGTGGAGTAGTATAGGGATCATGGAGGTGAATATATTGAAGGGGATAATTTTAAAGTCGTGGAGTAGTATAGGAATCATGGAGGGGAGTATATTGAAGGGGATAATTTTAAAGTCGTGGAGTAGTATAGGGATCATGTAGGGGAGTATATTGAAGGGGATAATTTTAAAGTCGTGGAGTAGTATAGGAATCATGGAGGGGAGTATATTGAAGGGGATAATGTTAAAGTCGTGGAGTAGTATAGGGATCATGTAGGGGAGTATATTGAAGGGAATAATGTTAAAGTCGTGGAGTAGTATAGGGGTCATGGAGGGGAGTATATTGAAGGGGATAATGTTAAAATCGTGGAGTAGTATAGGGATCATGGAGGGGAGTATATTGAAGGGGATAATTTTAAAGTCGTGGAGTAGTATAGAGATCATGGAGGGGAGTATATTGAAGGGGATAATGTTAAAGTCGTGGAGTAGTATAGGGATCATGGAGGGGAGTATATTGAAGGGGATAATGTTAAAGTCGTGGAGTAGTATAGGGGTCATGGAGGGGAGTATATTGAAGGGGATAATTTTAAAGTCGTGGTGTAGTATAGGGATCATGGAGGGGAGTATATTGAAGGGGATAATTTTAAAGTCATGGAGTAGTATAGGGATCATGGAGGGGAGTATATTGAAGGGGATAATGTTAAAGTCGTGGAGTAGTATAGGGATCATGGAGGGGAGTATATTGAAGGGGATAATTTTAAAGTCATGGAGTAGTATAGGGATCATGTAGGGGAGTATATTGAAGGGGATAATGTTAAAGTCGTGGAGTAGTGTAGGGATCATGGAGGGGAGTATATTGAAGGGGATAATGTTAAAGTCGTGGAGTAGTATAGGGATCATGGAGGGGAGTATATTGAAGGGGATAATGTTAAAGTCGTGGAGTAGTATAGGGATCATGGAGGGGAGTATATTGAAGGGGATAATGTTAAAGTCGTGGAGTAGTATAGGGATCATGGAGGGGAGTATATTGAAGGGGATAATGTTAAAGTCGTGGATTTTTTTTTTTTTTTAACCGACTATTGTGCACACTTGGGCTAATGCAGACGATGGGATGATTTATAGCATATGAAATGCCAAGCCCTGGCCGGGAATCGAACCCGGGTCCTCGGGGTGAAAGCCTAGTATGCTATCCACTAGGCCACCGAGGCGGCTTTCAACTAAGAGGAGAAGGCTACAAGATGTTAGGTTGAGGAGTATATTGAAGGGGATAATGTTACAGTTGTGAAGAAGTAAAACCGTAGAATGTGACACCATTAATCCGAATATTTTTAGCCACACCTTTTACATTAATTTTTGTTTTAAAATTTATAAGCAACAATTGATAAAAATATGATTGGAAATGTAGAGTTTGTATGTTCGGAAATATTTGATGTAATGTAATCTGTATTGTTGACAGTTCCTGATCAAGATACAGTGGGTTCAGACGGTGTAGGTCACTCAGCCTATGTCCAGTATGTCGAAGGCACTCCGGAACAAGCTATTTATACCACTACTAATGGCCAAATGTAAGCACAGTATTTAATTTACTAATACTATATAAATGGACTAGAATTATATCCACCATTATAAAAAGCGTGCTTGATATTAGAGGCTAAGTTCCAAGTAATTGGGCTATCTACTGCTACGAACACTGCAAATTGCAAGGACAGGGGAAAGATGTTTCAGAAAATAGACAGTATTATTTTTTTTTTTTACATCGTAAATAGATGTACAGAACAATAATTAATTTTCTTCTAAGTATGGAATATGTTGAAAGTTATGAGATGAGATACAAAATTTGTAATTTTTTAAATAATTTTTGTGAATATAATTTTTCAACCGCAATTTATGCAATTTATTACGTATACACAAATACTACTGGTTTAATATTGTAGGATGTTTGTTATGTGTATGTTTTGTTTGTTGTAGGGCGTATCCTGTCTATACTGTGGGTGCAGGAGAATCTGGCACGATGTACACCCCTGCGTCAGGCCAGTATTACACACCTGGCAATTCCACGCCTGTTACCTACACACAAGTAATTATATTCAACAAAGTTACTGTCTATTTAAAATAATTACAGCGGTTGTGGTTTTCCGTATACTTCGAATAAGGATTCAGTATTTTTAAATTTCATATAACAAAATTTTTAGAACAAAACGTGCATTTTATTTTTAGTAATTTAAATTTTATCTTAACGATGTGGGATTATTAGATTTTACTTTTATGTTCAGGTAGCGAATAGTCTGGGCCAAAGTGGGCAAAATCAACTTTTGGCGAATACAACATACCTGATACAGCAAAGCGTAGAGAGCGAACATGCTTTGATCGCTGCTGCTAGAGCAAGCCCTCAGACAGTTACTGCGGTAAGTAATCTTAGGCAGTAAATTGTTTTGGTTTGCTACGAACATCGTGCCGATCATATTACTTGCTTGCAAATATTTATTTTGTCCTTCTTAAATAACTTGGAAAAACTTATGTTCTATAAAAATTAAAAAAAAAAAACAATTAGAAACTAGGATAGACAAACAGATGATTTTTATATTTGGAAAAATACATGCAATCTTAAGCATAAAAAAAAGAAAAATTGCATAAAAAAACAGTGATGTGGTTTTGCTCACTACAAAACATTGGTGGTTGCACACTTTATGATGCATTTCAGCTTAACATTTAAGTTTAGATCATATTTTTTAAAATATTAATTGTAAAATATATTTTTTAAAAGCTGTTAGAAGAGTTACTTAATATTTGTTTGTCATCACACTAATTCAGGAAAAGAACATGATTGAACACACTAAAAAAAAAAAAATTAGGTGTATTTAGAATGGCCGTAGATGGTAATGAGCCTAATGATTGTGTAAACTCACACTCTCCGATGAATTTACTTCGTTATTCTGAAGAATCAATAGACGTGACCTTGTTTATAAGCCTGGAACTCATTGCAGAATAGCGTTATGAAGTTGGAAGTGGCACTATCAACCAGTGTAGCTTGCCCGCGTAGCAAGTATGTACAGTAGAGGTGGGCGTTTCTGCTATTTTTACAAAACGTCAACAAACTGTTTGTTGAGGAAAAAAGCTGCTTTTTAAAACAGTTGGAAAAAACAGGTTTAGAAACTCAAAGTTATATTAGCAGCTAAAACATAAAGCACATACGTTCAGTTTTCTAAGACTACTTTTTCATTCCCATTAGCCCATGTCCTTAAATTATTTTTGGGTATACAGCATTTAGAAAAGATAAAAATAATTATAAGTGTAGTAATAATTAAATTATATTCTTAAAACGTAATAATTATTTATGCCGTTTTATATTTACAAAATGCAATGAATTTCTAATAGAAGCATTCTTTTTTTTACTTAAAAATTAAATAGTCCTTTGCATATTTACCAAAATGCAAACGATTTAGAATATTTTTAATTGATTCAAAAATATTGATGATTGATAATAAATGTGAAAAATATGTTTAAATAAAATTAGGCTCTATCTACAAAATGTGAGAGGTTGTTGCTACAACTCGCAACAAAATAGAGATAAACGTTGACATTGACCAAACAGTTCTTACTTCACTACAAACAACAAGCAACTTTGTAATAAAGGGAAAAAGCATAAAAGCAGTTAGAAGGAAAACAGTTAGCAAGCAAACAGCAGGAAAACAGTTTTAGCGCTTGCGGCAACGTTCGAATAGAACAGTCCGTTCCTTGTTTAACAAATCAAACCAAATCAAACTGCTTGTTTCCGTTTGAAAAAGCAGTTTGTTTGTCGTTTATAGAAAAGCTGTTTTTTTAAACAGTTTGGTATTTTCTGCCCCACCACTAATGTACAGTACTGGCTGATTGATTAATCCGGAAGCTGAACTAGAGGGGGAAGCTGAACTAAACTTCACTTGCGTATAGTGATTAAAAAAAAAAAAAAAACAATGTCTAACTTAAACAAACTAGCGCCTTAACATTAACAACAATTTTTATTGGTTCAAGTGGTCAAATTCTTTTTACTTCAAAGAAGTTCTTATGAGTTTCGGAATTTTTTTTTATTATGATAACAAATACATTTCTGTTTTATGCAGCAGAGATTCATATGAAAATGCTTTGTGGTGGTTTTTTTTTTGAAGAGGTTTGTAGTTGAACATAAGTCTTTTTATATCATAAAAATCATTATTTTATTAAACAAAATTTTGAATATAGTGTACAAAATCAGCAAAACTTAATCTTGAAATAGAAAGTACACAAGGTGTAATATTCTAATGTGTTTCTATTGCATATTAAGTTGTTGATAAAAGCTTTGTTGTTTTGTCATGATGTCTACAAAGTTTTCTCTGGAAATGGGGGAGGGAGTGGTAACTACTGGCAGGAGTAAAACTTTCTTATCAAAAAGTAAGCATTTTACTGTAGAAAAGCCTGAAAAATGCAGCTCCTGATGCCAGTTTCATTTATTGATAAAAAAAACTGAAGTCAGCTGCTTCTGAGTTATTTAGGTCAGTTGGCCACTAAATGTGGAAAGGAGTTGTTCTGAGGGAGCGGATTGCTAATTCAAAACCGAACCTTTTGTGTTCATTGTAAGTGAACCCTGTAACACCGCTTAGCACAGTTTCGCTTTCAATGGCCGCACTGGCATTAAAACAATAGGTTTGGGCGTGATATCCTTTTCCTAAGTTCTTCTGAGATTGTCATGCCTTTTCAGTCATTTGCTTTTCTGAAGTTGAGTTTCAATTCCTTGTCCTTGAGTATGGTTTTCTCCTCCCCATTCCTCAACTGTTCCTCTGTTATCCCTAGGTCTTCCAGATCTTGTTCTATCTCCTTGAGCCAATTATTTTTTATCTTTGTGCTCAACTGGTAGTTCAGTAATTTCTTGGTGAGCCTTTCTTCTGGGAGTCTGATCAGGTGTCCGTAAAATGCCAGGCGTCGATAAGGTGTTCGGTCTCCTTGTACACGAGTGCTCCAGGCAACAGCTTGTGGTTCCCG
The DNA here is from genome assembly GCA_022606455.1 of Callitettix versicolor. Classification (NCBI taxonomy): domain Eukaryota; kingdom Metazoa; phylum Arthropoda; class Insecta; order Hemiptera; family Cercopidae; genus Callitettix; species Callitettix versicolor. The sequence goes on from CM040183.1 coordinate 9,225,326, forward strand.
TTCACTATATGTTTCTTGTTGATGATCGTTCTTAGTATTCTTCTTTCCACACTCTGGCGTTCCTCTGTCCTGTTCCGGCTTCTCAGGTTAAAGAACGTTTCTGCCGCGTACACTACTTCTGGCCTCGTCACTGTGTTGTAATGGCTGATCTTTGACTTTTTGGTGCCGTCCTTAGTTTCGCTGTTCTGTTATCTATTGCCGGTTTCTCCCTATTATTTCTGGTGATGGTTTCTCCCAGATAATTGAACTTGACAATTTTTATCCGTTCGCCTCCGATCTCTAGTACGTTTATATTCAATTGTCATAATTATGTCCGCTCTGATTTTCCAATGGAAATTCGGTAATTAGTAATAACAGTAATCTGTGTAACAATGCTTAATTAATTTTACACTCTACGGGTTTTATTTAAATTTTGATGAAATATGAAAGTTAACCTAAACGTTAAACGAACGTGATTAACGTCGTTTCTTTCTAAACACACGTCTCTTTCTAAACACGTTGATAAGGTGTTCGGTCTCCTTGTACACCAGTGCTCCAGGAAGCAGCCTGTGGTTCCCGTTCACTATGTGTTTCTTATTGATGATTGTTCTTAGTATTCTTCTTTCGACTCTCTGGAGTCCTCTGTCCTGTTCCGGCTTTTCAGGTTAAACAGCGTTTCTGCCACATACACCACTGCTGGCCTCGTCACTGTGTTGTAATGTCTGAATTTTGGTATGTTTATTCAAAATTTTACAATTTATTTTTTGTTACTTCGGAAATAATCACTAACCCATTTGTGAGGAAATTGGGATGCAATATTTTTAAATTTATAATAACCTATCAGTTACGTTTTTTTATATGCACAGAATATATTTTATTTCTAAAATTACTTGTCCCAAGATTCAATCTATAACTAGTATATCACATCTAACCATATGTTAACACGCCCTTATCTGTTCTCTGCTCTCTGCTCCGCATTTGGGGGCCGCTTGGCCTTATACTTCAACAAAAATATATGTGTTATAACAGTTACATTTTATAAAACGGGCCAGATTACCCTCCATCTGTAGGTAGTTGAGGTGCTTTAAAATTTTATACTTTTGAAAATAACTTTTTTTTGCATAGTTTGACACTTTGCAAATTGTATGTATTTATATTCCCTCTACTGTTTATAGTATCTGTTGGCATTTTCCTTATTAAATAGCCTGAATTAAAAAAAATATACTTAAACAAAATCGTGTTTTTCTTATAGTTGAAATAAACTGTAATAGAGTTGATAGTTAAAAAAAACCAATTCAGTCCAAAAAGACAGTTTCCTCAAATTACGTTTGTAGCTTTTGAAATCATTTAAAATTCAAGTAATGTATTTTTTGTTAGAAATATGTTACTGATGTGGTTAAATTTCCAGTAAACATGAAATGTTGCTAAATAATCAAGTCCACGTAAAAAAACGAAAAAGAAATATTTTTCCTTAATTGAAAAAGATAGACAAAACAGTTTTTAAATATGACACATTTTTTTCTAAATTTTTGTTTTGAAATCTTAAAAAAATTTAAATCTAAGAATGGAAGTTAAGATTAAAATTAGCAGTACTGGACATGATGAAAAATATGCATTTTTAGGTGTGCTGTTTTTTACAATGGTATAAAATAAAAAAAGGTATTTCCTTGCATTTTAAAAAATAATTAAGTAATGTGTAGGTAATTTTTATACTCTAAAAACAGAATAAGAATATAAACCCTAAAACAAACCATGAATATAGTTTTTTTTATATACGTTAAGATGCAACCCCATATTTATTAACATTAAGTAGAGAAAATCATTAAGACCAAACCCCGAAACTACAACTTGATATGTACACAGAATGTTTGCTTTTGGTTTTGTGCATTATTATTATAATTTTAATCTTAAAAAAGACAATTATATATAATAGTTTCGCAAAGTTAAAAGAACAAATTTTCTCCTGTTTGTTTTAAAATATTTTAACCGTTATTATTTATGGATTTCCTTGCTTGTTTAGTGAACCTGCTCTCTATAATTTGATCCCTACTACCTTACCTATTTATTATTATTACAGTAATTGTTAATGTGACTGTCATTTCATGCAAATAAAACAATATAATTATGTTTTAAATGTTTATAGTTTTCCATTTACATATGCACATTACATTTAGTGTTGAATGATCAAATGTGAATTAAAACAATTAATTTATTGTAATACAGTATAATTAAGTTTTAGTTTTTAATGCACGATTGTTACCATAAGTAATAAAATTGTCTTTCATTTTCCAATAATAACAATATGCAGTAGAACCGCTTATCCTGATCTAATGTCGTCAGTGAGGACATGTTTTTATTACCACAAGTAGTTCCATAATTAAGGTTTCCAAACATAAAGAAAAGTAAATTTTAATTTTTGTAGATGAGTTAGTCAATTAATTTTTCTAAAATATTTTGCAAGTACAATAACAAAATTTAATTTCGCGTAGTAGCAAATCTAAATAAAAATTGATCTAATAGCGATGAAATATCGTATTAAAAATCATGTGATAAGGATACATTTATTTTTATCAGCTGTAATAGTTTAGATGATATTACAGTAGAGTCTCGCTAATCCGATCTTAACCGGGTGCGGCCGGGTCGAATTAATGAGAAAGTCAGATTACATGGAATTAAAAAATGTTTAAAAGTATTGAATTGAAATTATTACATTAAAAAACTTTGAATTACATGTATTATTACTAAATGTATTGTACTAAAACATAAAACAGCACACAGTAATAAAGAA
>CM040183.1:9230592-9293092 GCA_022606455.1 Callitettix versicolor
TACCACAAAAAAAAAATATATGTTTTGTGATGCAGAAAAGTAATTTTTATATGTGTGTGTATATTTTTATATTTGTGCACTTAAATGCAGATCAAAATAATTGACTCAATTTTATAAATTCAAACTAATTTTTTTTCCATATCAAACTTAGTTTGACTTGAGTTATAAATATCTTTTTTTTAACACTAATGGGTCTATTTTGAGAAACGAGGCTAAATGTCAAAGGAATGTCCGAGACAATTAAAATTATGATACTTATCTGCTATTGAACTCTTAAGTAAAGTTCGTCATTTATACACACAAGGTCATTTGTAAGTCAGAATTAGAGGGATACGGATAAACGAGAATTTACTATTTTAAAAAAAAAGTTATTGATTTTAATTACACAGATTCATAAAAACGTTCCAGACATTGGTTTCAAGTACCTTTTATAGTAAACATAAGAAAAGAATTTTAAGCAATGATTGAAACAATATCAGTATTGCTTGTCTGGTTGCTTTTTCTTCTTTTTTTTTTTTTTTTTTTTTTTTTACATGTTTTTTTTGGAATAGGTTTCACATATCTTTGAGCTTTTTTTAATTACTCTTTAGATTTTCTATTCTTTTGCAAAATTTTTTGATATAATGTCTCAATCTTACCTAATCTCAACTTACTGTGCATATACCTATATATTTTGTACTACACACGAAGAACTTTTTAAGCAAAAGCAAAAATTTTTCTCATCTTCATTATCTGTCCGCTTGATGTTCCCTTTGGATTTTAAACTAAATTTGAGCCTGAATCGCTTTTTAACAGCCAGAGGATATTGTAATTCTATGTTCAGGCTTAAATCGAAATTCCTATTAAATCTCACAAACATTACATACATGCTAGTATTCTCCACAGTACCACAGTAAATGTACGAGGGCTGTTCGGAAAGTAACCGCCGATTGGTCACTGTGGGCGAAGTAGTTGGGGTAGCGCTACAATCTTTGCGCCTGCGTACGCGGCAGATCAGTCGGCGTCCAGCTGTGGTCAAGTGAACGTTGTCTGTGCTAGTTTGTTTTATATAGCGTATAAAAATGTGTGCTGCAATAGAAAACCCCGCCAAATGTGAGGTAAGAGCTGTTATACGATATCTTACGGCAAAACAATATTCGGTAGCAGCTATTCATCGGGAACTTTGTACCATGTATGGACCAAGTGTAATGAGTGAAGGTGTTGTTCGTGAATGAGTTCGTTCATTTAAAGGTGGACGAACAAACATCTATGATGAAGACAGGAGTGGCAGGCCATCAGTGGTCAGTATTGAACTTGTCCAGAAAATTGATGAAAGAGTTCGTAAAAATTGATGATTCACAATCTCTGAATTTTCTGATGAATTTTCCCAAATTTCAAGGACTGTTTTGTATGAAGTAGTGACAGAGAAGTTAGGATACAAGAAGTACTGTGCTCGATGGGTGCCCAAAATTCTTTCCGAGCACCACAAAAATCAACGAATGGTCTCTGCAATAGACTTTCTCACTCGTTATGATGAAGAAGGAGAACCATTGCTAAACAGGATCGTAACAGGTGATGAAACGTGGATCAAGTATGTCAATCCTGAGACAAAGAGCAATCTAAGGTTTGTGGCCATAAAGATTCGCCTAACAAGCCAAAAAAAGCCCGGCAAGATTTTTCTGGCAGGAAACTCATGGCAACTGTGTTGTGGGATGCTAAAGGGGTGTTGGTGGAATTTATGGAACGGGGAATGATGATTAATAAAGATGTGTGTTGATAAACTTAAAATGGCCATACAAAACAAACGTCGTGGTATGCTGACTTCCGGTATTGTGTTTTTACACGATAATGCTCGACCTCACTCTGCTCAGGCAACCAAGGCTCTTCTGGGGCAGTTCTAATGGGACGTATTCAAGCATCCGCCTTACAGCCCAGATCTAGCCCCCAGCGATTACCATCTCTTCATGCATATGAAGAAGTGGCTTGGATCTCAGCGCTTTGATGATGATGAGGATCTGAAAGAAGCAGTCATTAGGCTGGCTCAAGACACAGGCGGCAGATTTTTATGCTGAAGGAATTGGAAAACTAGTTCAAAGATATGATAAATGTTTGAATGTCTTTGGAAATTATGTCGAAAAATAAGGAAAAGAAGTAGCTTTAAGATGTATATAATACATTTTTTTTATTTAATGTGGTGTTTTTTTTATATTCAATCGGAGGTTACTTTCCGAACAGCCCTCGTACAACATTTTTTTTTGTTAAACTTACTTTTTGCTAATAATTGCATCACTCAGCTGTCTTCCTAATGTGACAGAAATAGATTTACTAAAACTAACATTGCACCAATTATTTAAGAATACGAGGTGCTACCCAAATGTTCGGGAAATTTTCCTGTTTTTAGTACGCAATTATTCATTTTAATTGCCTTTTAAACCTCATCCAGTTGGGATATTAAGACAATATTTACAATGAATGGTGGTTTATTTTAATTGAAAATCTGAAACTTTGTTAACATGTTTCAGAACATAATTTTACATATATTGTTCGCCTTTTTTTGTTTACACTTTTCGGTAAAGTTAAAAAAAATGACGTGTACTTTTATTAAAAAAATATTTTTAACGGTTTCGCTTGATAATTTTGTATTGTTTTTAGAGCATTACCGTTTGCACAAAATGAGGAATGTTGTGAATACCACATGTAATTTTATTTGTGTGCTTTTCGTTGGTTAAGTTACACCTGCTTGAGTTTTTGTAGCCTTTTTATTTGTACACAATAATTATTATCAGCATTATAATTTCATTATTCTTAAATTAAAAATATTTTATTATAGTAGAACCTCGATTCGCTGACTGATTCGACTGACTGCTTGTATTGTTCTGTTTTTATTGGCCTACTTGCTGTGATGAGGCAGACAATAATATTTTATAACTTTCAGCTGTGACTCATATTCACACTTCTTCTATTAGTGCCCATTTACAACTTGATCTTTCGTTAATGAAACTGGGGCACAAAGTGCTGTTACACAGTTCATTTAAACTTAGTCGTTTACATTGTTAAAAGTTATTGCCAGCAAAGTTATTAATTTAAAATATATAATTTGAACATACTGACAGCTGACTCATGACTGAGTTAATATTGCTTTTATAATTCCCATAAGTTGGTATCACAAACACATCTGCTACTTCTAAGCATGGGTTTATTCTTTAACCGTTTGGATGCTGGCCTGCCCAGTACTGCCAAATTGTTTATTTACTGTTTTACTGTACTGTACAGTACTGTTTTATTTATTTGTTTTTGCTATTATAGTTTGATTTTTTCCTTATTAAACGTAAATTTTTTAAAAATTTAATTCTTTTATATTTTCATTTTGAGTATCGGCGATGATAACCCCATCAGTTTTTCGCCGGAAAAGGAAGTACTGCCGAAAAGTACATTTGCAACTATGGATTTAAATATATTTACCGTTTATCATATTAAAAATCTGAAAAAACTTATTGTAGATATTGTGTAGAATATATCGGTATAGTATGTTTTTGTTTCAATAAAATTTTTTAAAGTTTTTAATTTCTGATTGAAGAAATGAGTTTTTGGCATTTAGTTTGAACTACAATAAACTTTATTTTATTCTGTATCCTAATTTGACTAATTAGACAAGGTTAAGTTACAGCTGTTATAATAATTTAGTTTCTGTAACTCGGAAAAATATGAAAGTGGCAGAAAAGTGAACTAAAAAGATCATTTAATTAAGAAATTTAGATTGAAATGCTATCTATTGGATTCATTTTCAACTATTACCAACTAAAGTATAGCAGCGATAGGTCTTTGTGCTACATTTATCACTAATAAATTGTAACGACTATAGGTCATTGTGTAGTAGCCAAAGGGTTAAGATACGTTTTTAATTATGTTTTTTCCAATACTGTTTGGTGTTTAAATGTTTGACACTCCAAGGTATGGTAGTTTACTCAACTGACTTGCCATGTGTTCTGTGATTTGCCTCTCAGTCTCTTTGGTGATGTATAATTGAGGTCCTACTATAATTCATTTGTTTTATTAAAATTTCACAGTTAGATACAATATTGCATCCGTATCATTCATTTTTTTTTATAATTTGTATTAACCTTTAAATAATTGTATATTGGTTTTTCAGCCATACCATGGTCTAATTAATTTTCTCCTAACAAATTTTAAAACAGCCTATCAATACAGTAAAATTTATTGCTATTAATATTTCATTAATTTTCAATACTGTCAGATTTACTTTTTTTTTACTGTTTATTGCTGTTTATAGCTTTGAACTTTATGATACTTGTAGGTGTATTTCGAAAGACAGATTTGGTCTTGACAACAATAATTAACTACTCTCGTAAAAAAAAAGGAAACACAAACCATTAAATTAAAAGAAGTTTGTCACATGTATTATCCAGATTTTAAATTTTCTAAGCAAAAATTTTTTTTTTTAATAATTGTGCATTATTTGTTTTACTTTGCTATGGAGCTTGCACTTGAAACCTATTTCTTTTTTAACCAATTTCGTTTAAATCCTATTTAAACATAGTTGAAACTATTTCTTTTTCCAAAAATTCCTGTTCATATTATTATCATGTCGTTGAATAACAGTGAATATTATTGCCTCCCAATTCTTAACCCACTACATTTAATTTTTCTATAAATTTGTGACATTTTTTTTAGAAAATTTTGTTTTTGTTCTCAGATAATTTGTTAATACAACATCGCGTAAAAGTCAAATAATGTTTTCATACACAGACATTATTCGGGTCACATTTCTTTTGAATTCTAATGATTAGCTTCATGTAGTTGTCCTTTTTCGGTCATTTTAAACAATCAGTTATAAAATAGTTTACGTCCTAAACTAACTTTTTAAATGCAAACAAAAATTACAAGTTTGTAAGTATATTTAAACTTTTTTTAAAAACAAGGGAGAAGAAAAATGGTTTTGCATCTTATGCTCTACGACAATAAGAACAGTAATTAAATATATGCTAATACTGGAAAATTTAAACTCATCAGTAATTTTTGAAATTCATGTCATGTAAGTACATTCATTATACGGATAGATTTGTTCGTTTTTTAAATTCAATAATTTGATTAGGATTATATACTTATTCTTCCCATCAGTGGTCTATCAACTCACCTCATAAAGGCTACTGCGGTTTCGAAACTCTATAGTTTCATCTTCAGGCCATACAAAATGTTAAATCCCTCTGTCGAGGGATTTAAATCGTAAATCATAACGACGTACGAGTCGCGTGTGTAGCTTGGCCAAGCCGAATTTCATGATGAATATTTTAAACGTGTAATTGTGCTCAGTGTTTGTGATGTATGTTTTAATGTTTTGTTTGACTTTGTGACAACCTCGTCAGAGAGATTTAACATTTTGTATAACGGCCTGAAGATGAAACGATAGAATTTCGAAACCGCGGTAGCCTTTATGAGGTGAGTTGATAGACCACTGACGGGAAGAATAGGTATATAATCCTAATCATTTGAATATGTGGTCCAGTGGCTGTTACAATAATCAGTAATTTGGTTTAAAATAGGTTCAATGGCTTTTGGAAAACTATGAAACCGCCGAAGGAGTGTCTTTACCCAGATCGACTTTATATAGTCATTATTTAAGGCATTGTTACGAGCACAAATTGGATCCAGTAAATGCTGCTTCCTTCGGGAAGTTAATCCGATCTGTGTTTTTAGGCTTGAGGACAAGAAGACTGGGAACAAGGTAAGCTAATTAAAAGTAAAAAGTTTTTTAAATACTGAACAGCAAAATTACTGGAAAAACTAACTGGTTTATATTCTGTTTATAAAATTATTACTTCATGATAGTATGTTCGTGCGATTGTTATGGGTTTTTTGGATATTTGCTGATATTTTTTTAGATATAGAAAAAATTCACTACGCTTGAAGAGTATGTATGGATCAATTAACTCTTGCAAAGTGCCTTATTGTTGATCCGTACTCTCAGAATACTGTGTGCTATTTCTGGGTACACAAACGCCTACAAAAGGTGTTCTATAAGCTTGTATGACAAATGTCTGAATACAAAATAATAATATTGTATAATCATGAAGTATCACTTTTATGTGAACAAACAGTTATGATATGCACACATGTTATGAAATGATTAAACAGTACACTAAGTATTAGGCAAACAAGGTAAATTTAAGAGACTTTCTCTCCTAGAACATGTTATTACTGCTATAATGTGTTATCTTTTCCATTTTAATACTCTACGAGTTGTGTTCAGAAAGTAACAAGAATTTTTAAATTTCTCGGGCTTTGAGGGTCCGATTGTCAAATATTTTTTTTGTTATGTGGGTATACATGCTCTTGAAGTATGATAAAACTTTCAGCTGTTTTCATTGTTGACTTTGTGACAGCCACTAAGGTTAGACGTGTTTTTATGAGCTCGGCGATTTTCGTTTGTTAAAAGAAATGGATCAAAGAATTTGTATTAAATTTTGCGTAAAAAATGGAATAAAGTGTAACAAAGTGTGTGAAATGTTGACAAAGGCCTATGGTGAGTCTGCTATGAGTAAAGCAAGAGTTTACGAGTGGTATAAGAGTTTCCAAGAAGGCCGTGAAAACGTTGAAGATGTTTGACGTTGAAAACGTCCTGAACGCCCCAGCACATCAACAACCGATGAAAACGTGGAAAAAGTGAAAGAAATGGTTATGAACAATCACCAAATCACAATTAGAGAGGTCACTGATGATGTTGGCATGATTGGATCATGTCATGACATTGTTTCCAATGTTTTGTGTATGAAACGCGTGGCAGCAAAATTAATTCCAAAATTATTGAATTTTGAAGAAAAACAGCGTCGAATGGAAGTTGCTCAGGAGTCACTAAATGAAGTCAATGATGATGCAGAATTACTGAAACGTGTTATAACAGGTGACAAAACATGGGTTTACGGATATGATGTCGAAACTAAGGCTCTATCATCCCAGTGGAGGCATTCTGGCTCGCAGAGACTGAAAAGGCTCAACAAGTTAGGTCGAACATGAAGGTTATTCTCACTGTGTTCTTCGAAATAATGCGTCACGAATTCCTGCCACCATGTGAAACGGTCAATAAGGGGTACTACCTACAAGTTCACACCGTTTGCGTGAAGCAATCCGAAAAAAACGCCCGGATCTGTGGAAAAACAATTCATGCTTTTGCATCACGATAATGCACTAGCTCACATTTCATTGCTTGTCCGTGAATTTTTGGCCAAAAACAGTACTGTAACGATGCCCCAGACACCATATTCGCCAGACATGGCTCCGTGTGACTTTTTCCTATTTCCAAAAATAAAGAGAACCTTAAAGGGCCGTCGTTTTACAGCCGTAGATGACATTAAAAGCGCATGGCTGAAAGAACTAAAGGCTATCTGAAAGATCGAGTTTGAGAAGTGTTTCGAGGATTGAAAGAAGTGCTGGCACAAGCACACAATCTCCAATGAGGACTATTTTGAAGGCGACAACATCAATATAGAAGAATAAATAAATATTTTGTTAAAAAAATTAAAATTCTCGTTACTTTCTAAACACACGTGGTATTTTAAACATAATTAGATTGAATATTAACCTGGTTTGTGACATGCTAAGTTCTGTTCTGAAAAATGTGATGATGGAATATATATGACGTAATGGTGGAACATTTATGTTATTATTATTGTAGTTTATTTGTACATTTGCCATCACTTTATAATAAACAACGTTTTTAGAGTTTGGATCAGTTTCGGTTATTAAGTGCATAACTTAAAACCTAAACATGCAACGAGAACATAAATGTAGATGTATAGGCCTATGTTAAAATACTAAAATCTAAGAACACTCAGGTCAGATTCCATGAGTGGCCAAACGGAATGAAACTAAGACTAATTACATGTGATCAGAAAACCACAAGATACCTAGAAAACAAAAATGGAAAAACTACGTAATAGTTGATAAAATAGTTGGGTAAACTACATAATAGTTGTACCCAGAACACAGTACTGTTGTTGGGTTCTCTGCATATAGAAGTGTACAATGTATGATTTCATATATATATATATATATATATATATATATATATATATATATATATATATATATATATATATATATATATAATATTATAAAAGATAAGAAACACAAAGAGTGAAGACTGTAAAAAAATAATTCTTGTTAATTCAAACTCATGCTCAAACTGTATACTAGGTTTTTTAAAATTTTAAATTTGGTAAACTTTTTTTAGGTTATGAATCTGCATTTTTAACAAACCAGGAGGCCTTTGCGAAATTTCCCACTATGAAAGTTTTAAGTAAACGACACTACTCTTACCACTCCAAATAAGAGTAGTCGGAGTGGTAGTTGGAAAGAAGGGAGGGAAAACATGTTTAAAAAATAAATCAAAAAGCAATCGGTTTGAAATAATAATCACAAATTTATGAGTCGTAGCAGTATATACATTTTACAGGGCATCAGAATACCTCATTGTAAACGATATTTGATGTAAGAATGTAATATTCTTATAGTTTTTGTATTTCATTTTCTTTAATGGATACACACATGTTAGTTGATTTAGTTACCCTCGAAAAGGCTACATACAATTGTCTAAGAGTAAAGATGACATTTGGTAAATACAATCCTGCTCTTTGAAATCACAAATATATTTGTGTCCAAAATTGTGTTGGTATTCGAAATGCTTGTCCTATTATGTACGACGGGCAGGGATATGGGATTGTCAGTAAGGCCACATAACTTATAAGTTTAATGACTTTTAAATAAATATTGTAATTGTTCTAAGCACGTTATGCAAAAAAAGTGGCATTTTTAATGAAACTGTCTATTTGTGATTAATAAATTAGCTTTGGTAAATTAACAAAATATTGTCCGAGTTGTCATTAGGACAGTTAAAAGTGTATTTTATAAAAAAATGTTCCACAAACAGTAAGTTAGCACAAAATTGTTTTGTAATGTCAGAAGCAGGTTAAAAAAAATCTTTCTAAAGATACCTCATTTATGTCTGTACGAATAGTATGTGCTGAGACAAAGGGATGTTGACGAGAAATATGTATGATCATTTTAGCAAACTTTTCATTATTTTTGTAGTTAGACCTTATATTCACTTCAGCTTAGAATTTCTTTTTTTAGCTTTTTAATTATATCTTTGCTTTTACCAATTTTATGCATTTTTGTGATTTTCAGAGGCAATTCTAAGTATCATTACTATGGAATCCGTATAAAACCGAATTCAAGTCTAAATCAGTTATCACTAGGAGACGACGGCAGCCCAGGAGGAGGGCGAGTCACACAAGGAAACGCTTCAGCACAACATAAACGCTACAAATTGTTACATAAAACTGAGAACACACAGGATTGCGTGTCCAATGAACAGAATCACACGTCAAACCACAACTCTGCACAGGTAATTTGTTTACAGCAATATTTTTTATTTACGTGAAAATAGTCATTAAATTGAAAATAGTTGTATTCATTTCAATTACCGTATTTTATAGACTATAAAACACGCATTAATTTTTAAACAATTAAAAAAAAGTAACACCATTTTTCAGTTACTTTCAATTTATAGACCACATCGTATGAATATCTTTTATTTTTTTCCATTACGAAACTAGCTGCTAAAAAAATATGGTATTGTTACTGATAACACAAGTCACTTTCAATTCAAGTTTACTGACAATGTAGACTGCAGTGACACATCATAGGCTAGACAGTGTTTTGGGTTTGTGATGGCGACAGTGTTAGCAAGCTTGTGAATCCCTGCAACTCATGTTTGTTGCATCGGTGCACTGCTGGTGCCTGATAGAGATAGGTTTCTTGCAGTGTCGAAAATATGGCCAATTTAAAGACTGTCGGAAATTTTAAATCAAACACTGGAATTTTTATATTAATTTTCAGCATAACCTGATTTTGGAGGCAATTTTTCGAAGGAAAAGTCTTATTGTCTTATCTTATTGTCCGTAAAATTTATGTAATATAATAATATATAACTTTATAATGAGTTGTTAGAAATTTAATAATAATTTTCTCAATGTTTTTGGTACATTTCCTATAAATAAATATTTTTACTTTTTAGAGAATTCTGTAAACACGTTCACTGTTACAGTAATAACATGCTAAAATATGTTTTTGTTAATATAAAGTTACCATGACAGTATTGACTCTTTTGTTATGGACTAAAAATGTTAAGAGACCAAAATGGTGCCCAAAGTGACATCACACATTGGCACACGGATGTGTGTGGTCTGCATTGTCCATCAGGTTCAATGTAAATGTCAGATCGTCTACAATATATATCACATTCATGCTTTTAAGCGTCACAAAATAATAATTTTTTTAAAAATGAGATTTTGGTTTTTATAAAAATTGTCGATTTATTTCCATAATACACACAAACACTTCCAAATATTTTACAGCTGCATATTTTTGTGAAATTGGTCAAAACAAGTCTTTTCATAAAGTCCTGGTTTACCTAGACAAGCAGACCTTGTGGAATGTCCTCATTTTTTACAAGCAATGTAGAAGAAAGTGTGGAGAAGTGCTTATATATTTGTAAATCCCACTAAGCTTTTTCAAACCATTATGCTTTTTTTAGCCGTAGATGATGGTTTTCCTTTGGTGGTAGAAGAACATATTGGTAAACAGTACGTCCCATGTTATTGAACATCTAGACAAACTTTATATAAGCTCATTCGAATGTCGGGATTGTGCTTGTTGTATAAAGACAATCTAATCATTTGTAAGACATGAACAAAAATCTTCTTGTACCATCTGATAGTTGTACGTTCACATGAATATTATGAAAGCATCTAGTCTGCAGTCAGTTCCTTCCGTGTGAGCCTTGCTCTGAATAATAGAGATGCTTTACAATTTCTTGTTTCCATTTATTCAGTATTGTGCGTATGTTATTTTCAGATTCAGTTGAAATGTACGACTCCCCTTTTATATTTTCATCTGCCCACCAATAACTTCTCTACTGAGCAGTAGTTTCACCTACTTTTAGGTCGGCATTTTTTACAATAGGAGATTTAGATTCCAGTCAAAACGTAGTATTTCGGTACAGTAAAAGCGATTTGAGAAATGATACACGGTTATAGAAGATTATAACTTCTTCCGGTATAACTTGGGCCGGTTATACAAGGCCCAAACTTGCCTTGTATAAGATAAAAATTTTGAAGGATAGTTTTTACCAGCTGTAATATTACTAGCAACACTAAACACTACACCTAACAACTAATCTATAAAAGTATGCCATAAGTACTGTCAGAAACTAAGTCTGCCTCGCCACAAGTCTGCCATGGCTTCATCAAGGAAAAGCTTCTTGGATGGGCCGTAAAGTTCAGTCATTTTGTTTGATGCATTGAAATTATGTTTTACGTGATAATAATTTATTTTTGTTGATTGTATTCAGTCACAAAACCAGCAGTACCTGGGAGACGGAGTGAAAGCAGTGCCGGAACTATTCCCCGATATAGAACTGACTCCAGGTCTGGCATTACCTGAAGATTGTACATTAGAGGATGTTGATACGTTTAGAAGTATATACAGAGAACATTGTGAGGTATATATATCAATTTATTGTTAATTTCAATACAATTAAATTTTTAAAAATTATGCTGTACTAATGATACAGCAGGAAGAATTTAAATTAACTAAAAAATTTAGATACAGTACTGTGATACCCCGGTTAATGGTCGACATGGACAACGGTGTTATCGGACAACGGTCTAATTCACGGAATGAAAAATGGCCTGCATAACAGTTCAGGTTTCGGATAAAGGGCTGAGTGTTTTCATTGTTAGGGGTAAGGGGTCTCTTTTCTATTTCTCGGGTCCTTCAAACAACTATCGGTGGTTCATCAAAAAATATACCTTTAATTCATTGAGATGTGTTACATTACATTTACCTTGTTACAGTTTTTTTTTCTTTTTTAACGTCCGACTATTGTGCACACTTGGGCTAATGCAGACGATGGGATGATTTATAGTGTATGAAAATGCCAAGCCCTGGCCGGGAATCGAATCCGGGTCCTCGGGGTGAAAGCCCAGTACGCTATCAACTAGGCCACCGAGGCGGCACCTTGTTACAGTTACAATTATGGTTGGTGGCAACCCCAAGAATGAACACTACTGTCTTATTTTTCATTAAACGTTCCCCAACATATGTTAATATGGATATTAATATATCCAAACCAAAAGTAAAAGGGGAAGAAGTGTACGCCAACTTTTGTCTACTTACTTTTACCGCCGATTTGCCACTTATCAGCACTGTCCGGATGGAATGCTCTTCCATAGATTGTGCCGACGCAAAGTCTTCGGGTCTTCACAAAAATGACCATCACCCAGAATATACTGACATTCCGGTCCCCCCAGGAATCGACTGTTCTTGCCCTACTTCTTCCCTGAGCTTTTATTTCGACTGCTGTTCTACATACCTTGTTGCTATTGCAACAGGCAGTACGTCAGCAGTTTCGTAATTTTGCCTATGTCTTTGTCAATATTGTTCATTCTTTGGCTGTGACCTCATTATAATATTTAAGACTGTAACTAAAAATTAATATTTTCCTAAATCCTAACATCATTTTGTTTAAATTATTTCTAAGCAGATGTGTAAATATAGAGATAACATTGTGCTGTGTTACAGAAAGTACAAGCTGCTGAGTTAACACAAACAAGCCTTTGATTGATGGGTGTTTGGTTTTTGATCATGTTATATACTTTTGATTTTTAAATTTAACAAAACAAAACATAAAATGTCTGTGTGTGAGTTGTTTAGATCCTGTTTTCAGTTTTTGAACAAATGTTTACCGTAAGTCTATTGTAAATGCTGACTCGCACAGCAGTCTGCTCAGATAACAGTCTTAATTCTGGAACGAATTGAGATCGTAACTGGGGTACCACTGTAGTTTCTTTTTTCTGTTTTTAAAGTTGTTACGTAGTGATTGACTATTCATGTTATTGTTATTGATTATTCAAATATTTGCAATCATTTGTATATATAAAAACTATACTCGACATTTTGAAAGTATGGATCAACTCTCGTACTCCAGTTCCAAACTTAAAATCCAAACAAGCAACGAGAACATTAGCCTTGGTCTATTTGAGAACACTAAAAACAATTTTAGCCGCCTTGGTGGCCTAGTTGATAGCGTACTGGGCTTTCACCCCGAGGATCCGGGTTCGATTCCTGGCCAGGGCTTGGCATTTTCATACGCTATAAATCATCTCATCATCTGTATTAGCCCAAGTGTGCACAATAGTCGGACGTTAAACACAAAAAAAAACATTTGTTCAGACTTACATGTGATCAGGAAACCACAAGTTAACCAAGAAAAAAGTTGTATTTAGTTTCTTAAAGTCCTAATTTGACCACTGCAGGAATCAGCCCTTAATGTTTGTTTTAACATAGGGCTAGGCATCTATGCTCATGTTTAGAGTTGCATGATTAGGGTTTTTAAGTTAGGCATTTAAGAACGAGGGTTGATCCATACTTTTGAAACACTGTGTATTGTTTTATATATGCAAATTATGGTAAATGTCCAAATAAACAGTTTTTTAAATTTTAATTGGAATTGTATGCGTTTTAAATCACTTTGAATTGTTACATTAGGTGGTGGTTTTTCTTTTCATTATTGAGGCTTTCTTGGTAGTTTTATATGACTGTTGGTAATTTCACAGTAAAGCAGCAATTTTCTGGACTGTTGCCACTGTATGTTTCCAAAAATTAGGAACAGTTCTGGTTTACCTGGGATTGGAACTAGCTCCAGAAAAAGAAAAACATACACGTGTAGTCAGGTTATCCTGATGAACCAACTGTCATGAAACAAGAAGACATCATACTTGAAAACATTCTGAAAAAATTCCAAGTGAATGAAAAGAAAAAATGCAAACTGCTTCAGTTTCTTGTTTAAACCATAATAATAATCAGTAGCCATGTTTTTCAATGAATGTACTTGTGGAATTTATACATACAGTAGATTTAATTGAATTATTTCGTGTTAATTCAGATTTTCACTAATCCAAACAGTGTCCCAGTACGAGTTAGTACAAACAAAACTAGTGTACTGTATTTTGTTTGTATTTAATACAACGTTGTGTTTATAGGCTTTCTTGGATGCGATATTAAATTTAGAATTCATTACTATCGAGTCTTTGTGGAGGGAGTTTTGGCGATCGCAAGACAACAACAATGGTGATGAATGTGAAGAAGAGAAGTACCTCTCAAAGTAAGAATTGTTATTTTTATATTTTATTTAGAACTTTAAAGTTAGATTTTATCCGTCTGACACTTCATAATAATTTGGGATCAGAGGTTCCCCCAAATGTTTGTCATGGGACCCACCTTTGGTCTGTTTTTTGTAACCCACCATATATATCTGGTAACAAAGCCCCCCCCACACACACCCATGCACGCACGCAGGCACACACACACACACACACACACTATTTATTTAACTTGTCTATATATATATATATATATATATATATATATATATATATATATATATATATATATATATATGTGTGTGTGTGTGTGTGTGTGTGTGTGTGTGTTTTGCGATGCCAAAAAAGGTGGAAAAAATCTTTTATAGACTACCTGGGGTAAGGTACGCACTACCCCAGAGTGTGGGACTCAAATTGAGTGGGTAAGAAGTGAAGATATATTGTTACCCACTAAAAAAACACCAAAAGCATTCCTCTTCTGTAAACCTCCCCACGGAACTGCTGCCAGGCATTACTTCATGGGAAGGTGGACTGGCTGAACGCGTTGGCTCTCCTACTCTTCTACAGCGTTGGCTCTCC
This sequence comes from Callitettix versicolor, assembly GCA_022606455.1. Taxonomy (NCBI): domain Eukaryota; kingdom Metazoa; phylum Arthropoda; class Insecta; order Hemiptera; family Cercopidae; genus Callitettix; species Callitettix versicolor. Next base: position 9,245,391 of record CM040183.1, read on the forward strand.
TTTCTCGATCCTCAGCCCTCAACTTCTTCATGACCACTGCAGCGAATCCCGCAATGGCCTCTGAAGCCATCATAGTCGCAACCAGACTTTCCGGTGCAATGCTGCCTCGCAGATATGTTTGCAGCCTCATCCTTTCCTTGTCGAATCTCCGACACCGGAAAAACACATTCTCCACATATTCCTCCACTGCTGGAAGACAGAGGGGACAAGTCGAGTCTGTTTCCAGCCCGAAACGGAACAAGTAAGCTCGGAAGCAACTGTGCCCAGTGAGAATCCGTGTGATATAGAAATCCACCTCTTCATAATTCCTGTTGCACCAATCCTGGATGTTACCTATGTGTTGGTATGTCCATTGTCCATTTGTTGATTCGTCCCAATGTTGCTGCCATGTCTCCAGGGTCCGATTTTGCTCCTCTGTAATTGTCATTGTATTGTGTGTGTGTGTGTGTGTGTGTGTGTGTGTGTGTGTGTGTGTGTGTGTGTGTGTGTGTGTGTGTGTGTGTGTGTGTGTGTGTGTATGTATTAGCTATATATATATATATTTTTTTTTATCTTTTCTCTGATGAAGTATAATTATATATGAAATATGAAATTCATTTGTTTTCCTAGATGCTTGTCATAGTTCCAGTAGCAGCACAAGCCCAGCAAATAATTAAGCTTCTCCTCCTACAACTCTACCCCTCCCACCAGGTTGCCCATGATCCAGACAGCCAGACATAAAGCAACAAATGTGACATGGCATGGTTACTTTGCTATCACAGAAATAAACTCACAGAAATAAAACTTTGCTGTATTGGCCTATCACAATATCACGGGTGTACGGAAATCAGTCCGGTTATTTTCTAGCCACACCTCATATGTTATTGTTATTATTATACTGTATTTAGGAATTAACATTTTGTTTAAGTACAGAATATAGTAGATCTACTTGTGTACAAAAATATGTAAACAAATCAGGAATTTAAATAAAGAAATATGTATTAAGTTTGCTGTGTCGTGCTGATGAGCAAGAAAGAAAAAAATGTACTAGAGACTTGATTAGACCAACTTAATGTTTTTTTTTGGGCCAATAAAATTTCTTTTGGATAATACAGTAACTTCATTCATGGTAAGGCCTGTAATATCAAATGTCGTAATGAGCTGCCGCACAATGGTGTCGACGTCTGACATGGATAAGCATGCTTTACAGAACAAAGGCAGTTCTCCCTATCGCTGGTTTGTTACAGTAAAAAGTTATCAGTTGTGGGTTTTTGAGGGCCTAATAAAACTTATATAGTAAATACTAAAGTAACATTTTTTGGAAAAAAATTAAAGAGAATATAAACAAAAGTTATACATTACATTAAATCTATAGTTTAAAATAAAACACAACTTGACTAGTGAATGTACTGTTTTTAAACTGAATTTGTTAAGCTCAAAAGTCTTGCTTTATAAACAAGTCTCATGATACAAATAAAAGCTTGGCGGCATTAACGCCTGATCATCAAGAGTCTCCTTTTACACAGCATCTTTACTTATTTATCTTTCAAAACAAACTGTCACTACCCAGTTATTTTTTGTCATTAGTTGCACAGGGGGAGCTTCTTCGAAGACTTAAGACGCTAAGTCCTTTGTCCGTTTTCCCCAACAATTTATTCTTCTCTTGCCTGATTGTTTCAATCATTTTGTTTGTTGAACCGCTTTAAACTTTACCAGAATATGTTGCTTGGCTTACTACCAACTTTTCAAAACAAAATCACTACATTTCGTTGTAGTGGTCACAAATACATACATTTGAAAATGTTGGGCAGTTTATCTATGCTACTTTAATTTTGATATTTCTACATACATTTGAAGATATACGAGGTGTGATAAGAAAGTAACGAGAATTTTAATTTTGTGAACAAAATATTTATTTATTCTTCTACATTGATGTTGTCGCCTTCAAAATAGTCCGCATTGGAGATTATGCACTTGTGCCAACACTTCTTCCAATCCTCAAAACACTTCTCAAACTCGATCTTTGAGATTGCTTTTAGCGATGCGATTTTAATGTCATCTACGGCTATAAAACGACGGCCCTTTAAGGTTCTCTTTATTTTTGAAAATAGGAAAAAGTCACACGGAGCCATGTCTGGCGAATATGGAGGCTGGGGCATCGTTACAGTACTGTTTTTGGCCAAAAATTCACGAACAAGCGATGAAGTGTGAGCTGGTGCATTATCATGGTGCAAAAGCCATTGTTTTTCCATAGATCCAGGCATTTTTTTTCCAGATTGCTTCACGCAAACGGCGTTGAACTTGTAGTACTCCTTATTGACCGTTTCACCTGCTGGCAGGAATTCGTAATGCACTATGCCATTAATATCGAAGAACACAGTAGTCTAACCTTCACGTTCGACTGCACTAGTCGAGCCTTTATCAGTCTTGATGAGCCAGAGTGCCTCCACTGGAATGATTGAGCCTTAGTTTCGACGTCATATCAGTAAACTCATGTTTCGTCACCTGTTATAATACGTTTCAGTAATTCTGCATCGTCGTTGACTTCATTTAGTGACTCCTGAGCAGCTTCCATTCGCCGCTGTTTTTGTTCAAAATTCAACTATTTTGGAACGAATTTTGCTACCACGCGTTTCATACACAAAACATTGGAAACAATGTTCATGACATGATCCAATCGATATGCCAACATCATCAGTGACCTCTCTAATTGTGATTCGGCGATTGTTCATAACCCTATCTTTCACTTTTTCCACGTTTTCATCGGTTGTTGATGTGCTGGGGCGTCCAGGTCGTTCATCATCTTCGTCTTCACGGCCTTCTTGGAAACGTTTATACCACTTATAAACTCTTGCTTTACTCATTGCAGACTCACCATAGGCCTTTAACATTTCACACACTTTGTTACACTTTATTCCATTTTTTACGCAAAATTTGATACAAATTCTTTGATCCATTTCTTTTAACAAATGAAAATCGCCGAGCTCATAAAAACACGTCTAATCTTATTGACTGTCACAGACAAAGTCAACAATGAAACAGCTGAAAGTTTTATCATACTTCAAGGGCATGTATAAAAAAATGGTCATAATAAAAAAAATTTTTTACAATCTCCAAGACTCTCCAAGACCGCGAAATTTAAAAATTCTCGTTACTTTCTGAACACACCTCGTATGTTAACAAGTTTATCTATGCTATATTAAATTTTGTTCTTTTAAAATACGTTACAAAATCCAAATTTCAAGATAATTTTTTTTTGTGAGCAGTACCTTTTTACTTTCTTTATACAGTAAGAAAGTAAAAATAGATGAAATTATTTTTTCAGGGAAATATTTCATCAAATATTATAAAATATCTGTAGTACTGTCTCTTAGAATGCTTGCCACCCTGGCAAGCTGTTTGAAACACCAATTTTAAAATTGGTGTGACTCAGCAATGAATTATTGTAGGGCCTACTTTACACCCTGTAATCCACTCGCTGTAATCAAACTTAGTCTGATCCAATAGGGAAGGATACTGTAGTGAAAATATAGGTGCACAGTTTTGTAAAAAAACATGACAGACACAAACACAACATACATTGTTTTTGTAAACTGCCATAATATACGGGTAGTCTTGTTAGGTAAAAAATAATAATTTAAATACAATGATTCAGAAGAATGATATAATTGAAAATGTATATTCGCAAAACAGTATTTTAACTTAAACTGTCTTTTAAAATTGTTTTCATAACAGATTGAATATTGATTAAAATTGAACAGCATTATTGAAATTTATTTATCTGTGTTTTTTATGTTTCAGAACCAAATTATATCTCTTAAGTAAATGTTTACCAGTTCAAGAATTTGTTCGTCGAGTTGATTACCTCTTTTACCAAAATCTAGTCGAAGTGCTCATACCTGATGTCCTCAGGCCAATACCCAGTAAGCAGTTGTTACTTTTTAAAAAATCGTTATTTTTTGTAACCGTGAAGCTGTATCATTTAAATTAACAGTATATTATTACAGTGGACATCGCTTATTGTGATCACAGTTAATCAGAGCCAAACTGATAATACCAGATAATGTAAAATAAGTTACAATTTCATTATGAATTAACAATTGAAATATATTTTAATTAATGTACCTCTGTATTTGCAACATTTGATAATTCCTACATTTCCTGGCCTCTTTATGTGCGAATTATCAAGTGGCACTGTATTTTCAGTTATGTATAGTGAACATAATACAGATTTTATATGTATAATTTTCAAATTCAAAAATTTTAAAAAATTTGTTACAAAATTTAAACTTTACCTTTACGTATTAAAACTTTTCCGATTATATGTGTTTACAAATAAACAAATTTTTTCCAGGTTCCTTAACTCAGGCGATTCGCAATTTTGCTAAGGGCCTTGAATCATGGCTTACTTCAGCTATGGTGGGATGTCCACAAGATATGGTTGACATCAAGGTATGTTGTCCTTGAAAACAAAAGTAAAGTTAGTTAATCTCAAATTAAAATTAATAAACTCGCTAAGTTTTTATCTTGTATTGCTGATATTTCAGTGATTCCTGTAAAATCTTTAGCAATTACTATCAATGATTCTAGTTGTTAGAACCCTCTGAGTGGGAGGGTTTGGATTATCTCAATAGTTTTTTTTAAGATCCCTGTAGTAGAAGTAATTTTTATCATATATGTGGTGCTAAGTCTTCAGTTCAGCCAATCAGCAAAATAGTTTCTTACCTATTAAACGAAAGTGATGAATTCGTTTGTGACAAGATGTCCCAACCCACGGTAAATAGAATAAACGGTAGGGGCCACAGTGGGTATGCACAATAGACTACCGCGCGTGACGTCACTGGATCAAACTCTTCACTTCTACTATGTGTAGTTTCCCGCTAAACAATTCGATGTTCTGTAAATGTAGTTGGAGATTCGGTGTGTTTATTTAATCTGTAGGTGTTGTGTTTTAAATAAAAGGTGTCAACAACAATACTGCACGATAATTTTGTTTTGTGTTCGAGGTTTAATAAATATAAGAAAAGATTTAAGTATGTTTTGAATCCTAAAAAATACATAATGTATTTTGTTTAGTATTGTATAATTGTGCATGCATAACAATGCATGGTTGCGCTATTGCCAGTTGCTATAATAATGATAAGAATTGTAAAGGGAAAGGAATTACATTTCATAGAATTCCTAAAGATAAAGGCCTGAGAAAAGTGTGGGTTCATGCATGGAAATGAGCAGATCATTTTAATTTTGATAATGTTAAAGTCTGTTCACTTCATTTTAATGATGATGATTTCGAAAGGGATTTTAAATCCTAATTATTAAATACAACACCTGTGAAATCTGGTGCCATTCCACGTTTTAACATTTTCACCATTGAAAATAAATGTGTTGATTCTGAACGAGTGACAAGGATTAAAAAACATGAAAACTAAGAAACATTAAAAAGACTTATTGATGAGTCCGATGGAAATCTACCAGAAAAATCACCTGTAAACTAAAATGACGGTGCAATTGTAATGTGTAATTCTGTAAATGAAACCCACTTTCCGTAGTCAGTCATTTTAATACAAATATCGTTGTAAATAATGCCTCTGTAGAAGAAATGAAATGTTTAAGAAATTAAAATTTACTTTTGAAGGAACAAATTCAACTTGCATTACAAGAACTGGCCTCGGTTAAAAATAAAAATGTGGTTTTACAAAGCAATGTTACTAAGTTTAAGAATATTTTTTTCTGATAATTCGATGAAGAGGAGGAGTCTTAAATGATTTGCAAGCTAGTGAAGATGATGTGAAGTGTGATCTACAGGAGAACTCTGATCTACTGAAGATTATGGCTGACTATATAGCTTACAGAGTCAAGAAAGAAAAAAATCGTCTCAACTTTTGTATACGGTCATCCAACAAACGAGTGCCATAATCAAAGGGATTGGCTGTCGACTTTCTCAATGTGCTATTTATTTATTTACTACTAAATTTCTATTATGTATAAAAATATATACAAAAAAGGACCTAAAGGGGGCATAAAAGCCTGTACATAGATTGGTCCTTTGTAATTTAATTTATTGCTAATTTTTTATTCTAGATGTATGTTTTCACAGTCAACCAAATAATTGTCAAGGAACATCCTGAGATATGTAATTCATATTGTGATGTGCTTTTAACTTTCAAATAAAAAATAACTTGAATTTTTCAAGCTATGGACATATAATTTACTTGAATATTATGTAATGTTATATAAAATAAAAAGTTTCCGTTTTGACAATGTGCGAATTCAGTAAGTAAAGTAATTAATAGCGTTAATAATGTTATACAAAAAGAATTATTATTGTAATTACTATAATGCAGTTACTAAAACTAACATTATAAACTGTTTTCTACTAAACACTACGTCTGAGTTTGACCCGATGACGCGCCATAGCCGGCAAGTGGTGGGGAGAACATGCACGTGGCCCATACCTTGTATTCTATATACCTTGTCCCAACCTAGCTCTGGTAGCAAGTAATAAAACTAATTTGTTTTATAAAAATAAAACTCATATTTATAGTTCTTTCAAAGTTTTCTCATGAAACTTTTAAAGTTAAACTTTTAATTTTTATGCTAATATTTATAGTATGTTTTTTTTAATATGTTGGTGGTCTGTTTTTTTTTTTTTTTTAGGTGACAGCTGTTGCGGCGTTTGCCCAAACTCTTCGTAGGTATACGTCTTTAAACCATTTAGCACAAGCAGCCCGCGCTGTACTACAAAATTCGACCCAAATAAACCAAATGCTCACTGATCTGAATAGAGTTGATTTTCACAATGTTCAAGAACAGGTAAGTTAGAGCTATATTAAAGTAATGAGTAATGCAGTAATTACAGTGATACCACGGCTAACGATCGACCTGGACAACAATCTTATCAGACAACCGTGTAATTCACGGAATGAAAAAGTGACAATTACATTTGTATGAATTTAGTTAAAATAAAATGTGACCTGTTTATTTTCTTCATTCTTCATTTTTGACATATTAATGGTGAGACCTTAATTATTTTTTTCTATGTAACAGATTAAAATGTTTTCCATAATACTCTATTGTAAACGCTGACTCGCACAGCAGTCTGCTGTAGAGGTGGGCGTTTCTGCTATTTTTACAAAATGTCAACAAACTGTTGAGGAAAAAAGCTGCTTTTTAAAACAGTTGAAAAAAAACAGGTTTAGAAAACTGAAACTCAAAGTTGTTATTAGCAGCTAAAACATAAAAGCACATACGTTCAGTTTTCTAAGACTACTTATTCATTCCCATTATCACCATGTCCTTAAATTGTTTTTGGGTATAAAGGATAAAAATAATCCTTATAAGTGTAGTAATAATTAAATTACATTCTCAAAACGTAATAATTATGTATGCATTTTATATTTACAAAATGCAATGAATTTCTATTAGAAGCATTCTTTTTTTTACTTAAAAATTAAATAGTCCTTTACATATTTACCAAAATGCAAACGATTTAGAATATTTTTAGTTGATTAAAAAATATTGATGATTGATAATAAATATAAAAAATATGTTTAAATAAAATTAGGCTCTGTATCTACAAAATGTGAGAGGTTGTTACTACAACTCGCAACAAAATAGAGATAAACGTTGACATTGACCAAACAGTTCTTACTTCACTACAAGCAACAAGCAACTTTGGAATAAAGGGAAAAAGCATAAAAGCAGGTAGAAGAAAAGCAGTTAGCAGGAAAACAGTTTTAGTGCTTGCGGCAACGTTTCAAATAGAACAGCCCGTTCCTTGTTTAACAAATCATAAACCAGTCCAAATCAAACTGCTTGTTTCCGTTTGAAAAAGCAGTTTGTTTGTCATTTATAGAAATCAGTTTTTTTTAACAGTTTGGTGTTTTCTGCCCCACCACTAGTCTGCTCAGATAAGAGTCTTAGTTCTGGAACAAACTACCATTGTATTTTAAATTATAATTGGTTTGTTATTAGGCGAAGACATGTGTACAAGTATATCAATAAACACGTGTACACATCTACCTATTTGCTGACATTAGGGCTGAATACTATTACCCTTGTTTTTATGTTTTATTGTGTTAGAATGTAAAGTTTTCTTAAGAAGAAGGTATCATTTAAGAATATCTTGATAAGTGGATGAGAGGTATCTCTTGAGCTAACTGGTGAATTACCGAGCAATTGATTACTGGCTATAAAAGTACATCGATTATACGCAAATCTGAACTATTTCCCAAGGTGTCATGTTCATTGTTTATAGTTTACGACTATTGGCTCTCCTGGAACGTGTATGAGTTTCTTCAGCTTTGAAAAGGGAACGGATTCCTTCTGGGATTATTACGGCTAAGGCTGCTCCTACTAGAAGTCCAGCTCCCAATACAGACACCAGCTGTAGCTTAGCCTCTGACATAATCATAACCAGTGGTACATATCCTGCCAAATAACTACCAACTAACATAACTACAGATAAAAGTATTAAAAACGCTGCTTCTTCCATTTTATATGTTAAGCACTTCCAACTTCTATAAAATAAAGTGGCTAAAAACTTGGTACACATGATAATATTTATTGTAAGAACTAAGAACTAGAAGTACACATTTCACTGCTTACAATAAATGTTATCATGTGTAACAGTTTTTAGCCACTAAATTTTGTAGAAGTTGGAAGTGCTTAACATATAAAATGGAAGAAGCGGCGTTTTTAATACTTTTATCTGTAGTTGTTAGTTGGTAGTTATTTGGCAGGATCTATACCACTGGTTATGATTGTCAGAGGCTAAGGTACAGCTGGTGTCTGTGTTGGGAGCTGGACTTCTAGTAGGAACAGCCTTAGCCTTAGTAATCCCAGAATGAATCCATTCCCTTTTCAAAGTTTATATTTTAAACTAGAAATTATAGTTTAAACTCCTTTTATATTGATGTAATTTTATCTTATCTTTGTTGATGTTATAAATTTATTTATTTAAAACATACTTTAAATTTATGTTAGATAGTATATCCAAGTCATTGATATTGTAGAAAATTATCTATTTTTTTCTATCTGTAACCTAATTATTTTTGTCTTACAACATGTTTTGGGAATACAGTCCCATCTTTAGATATATCGAGGAGGTTGTTATTACATTAAAAATTATATGAAACATTATACAACACAAAACATCACTACAGTAAATAGATTAAATTATACTTGTGTACGCACTGCGGAATCGCTGAATCGACTGGTTCTACAGAGCCGCAAGTAATGTTCTGTGGTGTTACCTGTCGTCAATGAAGATCTTATGTGATAGTGGATACACTACCATCCATCTAAATATTAAATAAAATTTTATTTTTTTCCAAGGGTTACTTGCATATACATAAGTATATTTAAAACATGACTGTCATAATAAATTGGCATGGATTGATGTCATAGCTACTTGATTTCACATAATATTTTAATTTGCGAACTCGGTACGTTTTCTTTGGTAGCTGTTGTCAGTGCGGGAATTCGTATCATGAAGATGCAAGGTCAATTGCCATCTTGTTTCATAATCCTATGGCTTTGTAAGCTAAGTAAATTTCCTGTGACCCAGGAAGGGTTACCGTTGTCACACAGCAATTTAGTAAAGCTGATTTGGATACAGTTGTAATATAAATACTAAAATTAATATTCCAAAAATTTCATTCTTTTTGTTTCAGGCTTCGTGGGTATGCCAGTGCGATGGTGTGTTGGTACAAAGGTTGGAAGCTGATTTTAAAAAGACTCTCCAACAGCAAAACTCTTTGGAGGAATGGGCGGGCTGGTTGACGAATGTTGTAGCAACCGTTCTGAAGCCTTACCAAGGGAAACCTAATTTTACCAAAGCTGCACGGCAGTTCCTATTGAAGTGGTCGTTTTATAGGTGAGGTTATTATTCATATTCCATAATTATGAGTTGTACAGATAAAGTCGTAAAGAATTAATTTTTTTAATCGAAATGCAGTATTTAAATTTATAAGGGCCGTATTAAAGTTTGATCGTGATTAGAGCACATTTATTAAAGCTCAAGGAACCTTTTAAAACTTTTTACAACTAATGTACTTAAATTTATATTGTTGAGAATAATAAAACAAACTAAGCCCGAGTTAGAATTAGTGATTTCTTTAAATTAGCTTTCTGTCTAAAAGAGAATGAGATTTATTTTAAGATTAATGACTTTATTAACATTAGTGGCAGTTCCTATGTATTCTTATTTTCTGCCTCAGACATCAGACCAAATCCGCCTCCAGAAGCAACACATTAAAAAACCATAAAAATCCCATTTCCTTAATGTCAGAATACCTCAATGGCAATAAACAGATATCCATTACAGAACCATATACCATACCAACTAACCCAATTCACCTTCTGGAGATAGACATAAATTTGTCTTTGGTTGAGGAAGTTAACAAGAGAGAATGCCCCCCATCGCTTCTACGACAACTGGCCATCTCCACAATAGAAGAAAGATACCCCTCCGACCAATGGTTGAGAATCTACACAGATGGATCCAAGTATGAGGACGGAAGCACCGGAGCGGGAGTGTACACACCATATTTCTCCCTCCACTACCCGGTTGGGCTGAACAGGTCGAATTTTGACGCCGAGATGGAGGCCATATCTAACGCTCTTCTCCTTCTGCTGAACGCTTCACATAAACACCAAAACTTTGTAATACTGACAAATTCCAAGGCAGCAGTGCAGGCCCTATCATCATCAGCGGGCAACAATCTTAAAGAAGTAAATCAAATGTTACGAACGCTTCAAAAATTAAGCAGAAATATAGTGTTCCAATGGATCCCTTCTCATGTAGGTGTGCCAGGAAATGAGGCTGCAGATGAGCTGGCAAAGAAAGGTTCACTCCTACCCCAACCCAAACATTTGCCCAATCCAAATAAGGCAAAAGCCATGCTCAAAAGTACAATGAAGAAACAGCAGATGGAAAAAATGAAGAGCATAGCAAAAGGCAAACACTGAGAAAATATAGACGAGGAATGGGACGGACTGAAGGAAAAACCAAGGAGACATATGGACCATTAAATTATGCCATTAACTGTGCCAGGGGGTAAGTGGCACAGTTCCGTCTTGACAACGGTCATGACTGCCTCGCCGCCCACTTGAAGCACATTGGAGTCTACTCCTCTGAAATGTGCCCTCTGTGCCAAGAGACGAACTCAAATATGAACAAGGAACACCTGCTGACATGCCCTGGATTGAATGCTGATTCGGGACGACAGAAGAGCTTCACTCGACTGTATTGGGAGGCAAGGATGCTGATGGACTGGAGTCCGGGCTAGCCATAGGAAACAACAACAACAACAGTACATTTTTCTTTGTTTTTGAGCAAGGTCAATTAAAAAAACTTTTCTGACTGGCAGAGTACGCACTAATGGACATTACCAGTGTGACACCAATTTGCTCCGTTAGCTTTCAGTGATAGCAATGCAGTAATAAACAATAGGTTAAGTTTTGGATGCGTAGTCTGCGTCACTCAGTTTACCTTTGCATTTGGTGGCTACCTGGTCTTAGTATTTACAAATTAAATATAATTCTAAAGACTACTGTTTACGGAAATATATAATTTTGTTTTATTAAAATTAGAAATAAAAATTTTCATTAACAGTTTTGATGTTTTCAGTTCCATGGTAATCAGAGACCTTACTTTGCGCTCTGCTGCAAGCTTCGGTTCCTTTCATTTAATTCGACTGCTTTATGATGAGTATATGTTTTACTTGATTGAACATCAGGTTGCATTAGCGACAGGGGAAACTCCAATTGCTGTTATGGGTGAGGTAAGCTGTTTCAGAAAATAGTGTAAAATTAATGTCACTCTAAGTTTAATTTAATTTTCGTATTATGTTGCCGAATACTTCCAAGTTATCTTTTACAATAAATTATAACTATCCAAATTAGAAACCCCTATACAAAAAAATTTCTGCATTATTATACAGTTCTACTCTTGGTATATCTCTAGCCACCTCGGTGGCCTAGTTGATAGCATACTAGGCTTTCACCCCGAGGACCCCCCGAGTTCGATTTCCAGCCAGGGCTTGGCATTTTCATACGTTATAAATCATCCCATTGTCTGCATTAGCCCAAGTGTGCACAATAGTTGGACGTTAAACAAAAAAAAAAAAAAAGAAGTGGTATATTATTCTAAATGACAGTACTGTGGTTTTGCATTTGCTGTTGCTGTTTTTGGAGTGTTAAAAAAAAGCAATGAATAAAATACATATGTAAATAGTAGTTAAAAATGGAAAACATAAGATAGGATGAGAGTTCTTTCATTGATGAATGTTACGAGTAGAATACAAAAAGACTTCACACAAGACGTGTGAAGAACGATTCAAGGCTATTTTTTGAAGAAGGTAAATAGGTTGTTTTGTCAGATATTTCACAAATGTCCCCCCCGAAAAGTGATTGGAGATTAATATCTAGTGCATTTTTAGGTAAAAAGAATGGTGTACTGTGTTGTGTTTTGCACTGAACAAATTGTATAAAATGCACTACGTGTGTCAGATATTTCATGTTTCAGGATACAAGTTATTTTAAAAGTCCGTGCAAAACTTTTGACAAGCTTTTTTTTACCTTCTACTACAGTATAAACTGTAAATCATTTAAATTGATACAGTACATTACAAAAAAATTGTTTTATCTTATGAAAACTGGTAAATTTAAATGTTTTATTTTGATATGAAGAACAAACTACAGTGGTCTCGATTAACCATCATTCTCGGTAAGGTTAGGGTGACGGATAACAGAATAGACGGATATAGACTGATCACCCATATAAGGCAGTCTATAAAAATAGCATTCTGCACTCTGTTTATAGCACAGAATGTTTTCTTAATACTATTTTGGAAAATGTAGTAAAACTCATACATTTTCTGTTTAACTCAATAAGCATTATACAAAGTTTACATACAGTGAATTATCCATACTTAAACTTTTGATAAGTATTCTTGTAACATATGTGAGAACACTGTGCGCACCACTTACGAGCGCTCATGTTACTGTTATGTGATTGACTTATACGCCAAATGGTATTATTGTATGAGGGTGGTCTGAAAAGTTTCCGACCTCAACATGAAGATAGCAGCACTCGAATTTCGTTGTTCATCTGTTGACATTTACTCACCAAAGTTTCAGCCATTTTGGACGCGCAGTTGTTATGTAACAGTCGTTTGAGTGAGTTGATGTGAGTATTTTTATGAAAATGGACAAAATCGAGTATCGAGCTGTCATTAAATATTTGTTTTTGAAAGGCAATACGCCAACGCAAATCAAAGATGAGTTGGATTCTGTGTATGGGGACTCTGCACCATCAATTACCACAGTGAAATTTTTGACAGCTGAATTTAAACGTGGCTGTAAGAGCTTGGGAGACGATGAACGTTCGGGACGTCCAAAAACAGCAACTACCGACGAAAACATCGCCAAAGTTTACCAAATAGTACTAGATGACCGCCGAATTAAAGTGAGAGAGATAGCAGACGTTATGAACATGTCAAAAGAACGTGTTTGTCATATATTAAATCAATATTTAGACATGAGAAAGCTGTCCGCGCGTTGGGTGCCACGTTAGCTCATGTTAGACCAAAAACGTGTTCAAATGAACATTTCCAATGCTCTGTTGGCGCAATAAATCCCAGTTTTGGCGCAGATTAATTACTGTAGATGAAACTTGGATACACCATTATACGCCCGAAACAAAAATACAGTCCAAACAGTGGACTGCAAAGGGGGAACTGGCTTCAAAAAAAGCAAAAACTGTTTTTACGGCTGGGAAAGTGATGGCGACTGTTTTTTGGGATAGTCATGGAGTTATTTTAATTGACTATCTTCAAAAAGGAAAAACCATTACAGGAGCATACTACGCATCATTACTTGACAAGCTGAAGTCAGAACTTGCGAAATAACAGCCACATTTGCAGAAAAAGAAAATCCTGTTTCACCAAGACAACGCATCGTCTCACACCTCAGCGGTTGCCATGGCGAAAATCCACGAATTACAGTTTGAACTGCTTGACCATCCGCCTTACTCACCAGATCTAGCCCCAAGCGACATCTTTTTGTTCCCTCATCTAAAAATTGCGCTCGGAGGACAAAGATTTTCATCAAATGAAGAGGCAATCACCTTCGTGAACAATTATTTTGCAGAGAAAAACGCCGAGTACTATTTGGACGGGTTACAGAGATGGGAGCTTCGTTGGGAGAAGTGTGTAGAGGTACAAGGAGACTATGTTGAAAAATAAAAAAAAAATTTCTGAAAAAATGTCTTGTATCTTTGTTAGGTCGGAAACTTTTCAGTCCACCCTCGTAAATATTGTGAGAATGTTTATCGTTCAGTAGGAACATTCGTTCACTCTCCGAATATGTTGACACTATTTGAAGTGTTTCTGTCTCATTCCACTAGGTGATAGGATCAGTAATTTTTCGATTATCAGTGTTTACTTAGGGTAGCAGTTATTGTCAGTTGTTATCTAGAAGTAAGTTGTGTATAACTTAATGCTAAATAAATTCAGTGTTTTGTTTTGTCTATAAGGTTACTTCTGTTTTTTATTACAAATTATTTACAACACAAGACTGTTTAAAAAAAGTCAGATAATGGAATTAACCTAACTAATGGTTAATAGAAATTGACTGTTGAAAGGGTGATTGTTAATCGAGAGTCTATTGTGTATTATTACTATTATTGAAATATTGCTACTAAATGTCTTCTTCTTCTTCCTCCAATGGCTCCTTTTGGTTCACACCATTTTGGATCTTACCTCCCAATACAATCCAGGAAAGTCCCTTCGTCCCTGCTTCCCTCTATCCAGGCCCTCACAAATCAGTAAGTGATCCTTCTCCATAACATACACATCCCCTGAACAAATCTTGCACTTGTCAGAGGTTATTAGTCTCATCCTATGGAGATGCTTGGCAAGACAATCGTGACCAGTTTCCAGGCAGAAATTTGCTACAGCTATTTTGCGTGGAAGCATCATTGTCCTTAAAAAGATTAAATGGATCATAAGCTTTGTCTTGTAGGTTTTCCTTCATTTCACTAACAAATTTTTGAATAATTTTTGTTCCTCTCTTCGCCAAATTATCCGCAGCTTCATTTCCCATCTATCCCACATATGTAGGGACCAAGGGACCAACTGCATTGTGATATTGTCAAAATTATTTCTTACAATCTTGTAATTCTGTCTGATATTTTATATTACTTTGCTTTTTGGATTATCATTATTGGCTATTACCTGCAGAGACGATTTAGAGTCAACTAAGACCACTATGTTTATGTTCAGACATGGTTTCACAATCAGCTGTTCGAGAGCCTCATTTACAGCTATCAATTCCGCCTCAAACACTGTAGAGTTGCTGCTTAAAGCAATGTAATGCAAGAAGTGGTCACAGTATATTCCAGCTCCTGTTTCTCCTTCCATTCTAGAGCCATCAGTACATACATGGATCCAAGATATATATGGGTATCGCACTTCCAAGGTTTCCAAAGCGATTTGAGATATTTTCACTGGAGCATCAGAGTTGGTTCAAGCAGATCCAAGAGAATGTTAAAATCCATGAATTCCAATGGGTCCATGAGTTGAGGAGGTCATTCCACATTTACTTTGTTTATCCTATTAGAGATGATAAGTTGTTTAAAGCTGGTCTAGAGTTTTTAGCGTTTGCTTTGGAGGAGATCCTATTATCCATGGGTTATCAAATTCTTTTTGTATCAACTTTTCATATAAAATATGAGCTCTAATATTGAAATCTTCTAATGGGATGTTATTGGTATAGGCTTGCAGAACGTATATTGGAGGTGTCCGAACTGCGCCAATAATAAGTCGTATGCAATTATTTTGGCTTATTTCTAGTTTGTTTTTTGCCTTTCTACTGGCAGTTGCCAACATTTCCCCTCCATAAGTTAAACATGGTTTTATATAGGATTTATTTAGGGGATCTAGAGATCCTCCCCATTTAACTCCGGCCAAGCGTTTAAGGATACTTGATTTTTTTGAAACTTTTGCAGCAATTTTTTCAGCATGAGCCCTGAATGTAAGCTTATTATCCAGAGTGATTCCAAGATATGTTGTCTCTATACTTTTCTGGATACTTTTGTCCATTTCACTTTTTCTTGCTACTAAATGTTCATGGCAAGAAAATTGTTCAGTACTTTTAGCACAGTGCAAAGTTATTCATTTGTCTCCATTTTTGAATTTTTTTTAGTTAAAATTATGTTTTTGGTTTTTTCGCCGTTGAATTTATTATTCACAGTCATCTATTATGATTTGTTTTAAAATAGTTCTTTGAAAACATAGCATCTTTTTCTCTTTGATGTTTTCGATATGATTTAAGTGTTTACTAAATTTGGTTTCAATTTTATTACGTTTGTAAAATTTTGAGTCGTAAGTAAATTAAAAAGTTGAGAAGAACGATTCAGTAAGGTACCCTTGTTTCAGAAGTGCTGCAACTCGAACCTCATGGATTATCCTTTGGACACTAACTTGGCTGCTTGCAACGGTGGTGTTTCTTTAGTAGACCAGAACCTGCTGGTATCAACTAGCGACTTACACCTACCAGCTAGTAAACGCCTCAAGATTAGCTAACCACTAGAGTTATGTGAGCATTCCGTTTAGAAGGTTACAACCATGGCCTGTAAGAACAACTACTTATATTATTTTATCCATGTATCTAGTCTTTATTTTAATAATCTTATGTAACAGGGCACGTTTAATTTATTATTGTTTATTAGAAGTGCCATAGAAAAACAGAGATGATTTGAAATATATTTTATTTATTTATATTAAAAATGGTAACATTTATTTTAACGACAGAACGCTGATTGTATAAAATGTATGGTTTTGTCGGAAAAACATTTTTATCAACAGTTTGGTAAACAATCATGAAAAGAAACGTTATTTAGTGTAATTTTTTTGTGGAGATGTTGTAACCTCTAAATATTGCTCTCTATTCTTTAGCCCGTGTGCAATGAACTGTTGTGATTTTTGTGTGTCGCACCATTGTGAATGTTTTGTTGTTTCATCGTTTCAATAGACTATTTGATCTCGAAAATATTTTAGTTTTTATAGAAATGTGTGTGTTTGTAAATGTACGGAATTTTGTGGCATGCGACTTTATTTTATTCAAAGACTGAGCGCCGTGGTGTGGTTACTTTGTGCTTTTACGGTTATGAATTTGTTTTTTTTTGTTCTATAGAACGTTATATGCTTTAAACTAAAGTGAAAAATTATTGTTTCGTGTTATTTCAAAAACAAAGTATTAATGTAATTTTTGATGAGTAGTGTTTTTAGTTTATTGTTTATTGCAATGACCTCGAATGTTTTTATATATTTTGTTATTAAAGTTATAAGTATAGTGCATGACAAAGTTTACAGACCACCATAATTTTTATTGATAATTTCGTTGATTCGTTTTGCGGTTTTTTTCGCATTTTGTATACCGACAACTTTGGAACCGAGTGGATTGGTTTTAAGGTTTTATTTTTTAGAATTCTCTACGTTCATAATTTAGTCTGGATGATAAAAAAATATGAAAATTATATATGTTAAACACAATGTAGGTCAGGTTTTTGCAGGTTTAGTGATACGTACTAAAAATAATTAAGATCTTAAATTTTTTTTGTTCTTCAATCTTGTTATCAATCTGGCAAAAATTTATTACCAAAGCATTTTTAATTTTAATGAATCTATGTATTTTGTTTTTTTATACATAATCTGTTACTTCACTTATTCTGAATCTATAGAAGTTGCTCAAACACGCCATCCAGTTGTGTAAATCAATATTTTGTGTAAAAAAAAAACTAGTAAATAAAGAATTGGTGTATAGTAATTTTGTAATGTCTTTACATGATGTCTTTATTGCTATTAGTGTATATTATCCTTATGTACAATGGTACAGTAGTGTCACATGATGGAGCAGGGTATTACAAATTAGACATTGGTATGTCCTGTATGTTTAATATTATGAGGCAGGTTGTATGTTGCTATGTGTTCATTTCTAATTGAATAAGATGTCTTCAGTATTGATTTTCCTATTATAAGCCTGCAATTGTTTTACAATTCCTTTGTCCGGTTTGATGTTGAAGCTATATATTATTAAAACAACAAATGAGTAGTCAGATGTCTATTTATGTGGCACGTCGGCAAGGCACAAGCTGCGAAACTGCAGCTTTTGTTACTTAAATCCTGTTGTAATATAAATCCTGATCTAATTTTGTTTTCCATAGGGATTGCTATAAGTGTATTTTAAATTGTTGTTAAATCGCCCTAAATTCATAATTTTCTAATCCCAATTACCCAATCTAATTTCTGTTTGCAGATTAAGATAAACGGAACCTTTCAAACTGATTTGTACTTTTCTAAAGATTTATATAACTTTTTTCACTATGTTAAATATTTTTTTCTACTTATAGGGGTTTAATTAAAAATAAATCGAAAGCTTTATCGAAGTTCTTTTTACTGTCTTGAGGATGACCTGTCATTATGAAATGATTCTTGTAGTACAAAGACCTTCTTGATTATCTTTTCAATTCTTGGTTATCATTGATCGATCTCTTCAACAACGGATCCACATCTCTCAGATCTCTTCACATCATTAAGCCATCTCTGTTGTAGCCTTCCTCCCTTTTCCCTCCCAGTTTCCCATTAATTGTTTTCCTGTTACCTCCTGCGCACGCTGAAACCAGTGTAGCTTTTCAAATAATTACTGCTTATAAATTAATAAATTATGTGTATCATTTACCTGGTTGTTTTATATTTGTGTTGATTTAATATTTAAATGGTTCTTAAACGTGTCAATATTCATTTAATTTGATGATTGACAAATTTGTTTTAAATGGTTTTATTTTGGTAGTAGATGACACAGGTAGGTATCACAAGGTAAATCTATAGTATTGTGCATTGTTATGATTGTAATTGGTGCGGAATTTTAAATTTTTGTTTTATGAATTAAAATGTGTGGTCTGTCATTTATTACTTACATTGACATAGTTTTGGAATGTTGTTATTATTTAAAACTGTTATTTACAATAATTAAAATTTTACTTTATTACAGTCATTTAATCTACTGCCTTATAATCTATAAATAAGCAGCTAATAGAATAATAAGAAAATATATGTAAGAAGAATAATGTGTTTAAAAAAATATTTTAAATCTTTTTTTAGGTTGAAACCATTTATGTGTTTTTAAATATTTCAAGAAAATAGTGTTTCTTAAAATCGTTTTAATGACAGTGTAACTACATATATTGGGTGGGACAGTCAAACCGCACGATTCTAAGAATTAAAAAAAACACAAAACAGTTTTTTAGCAACAAATCTTAAGAACATAAATGGAAATTTTAATTCAAACAGAAAGAAATGTTTATTTTTTTAATATGACTCCAGTAAGGTGGTGACCACCATTTTGAACATAATGTCTAAGACTCATACTGAAATCCTCACTGACATGTCTTAGCATCGCTGGTGTTATCGCACGAACTTCTTGTTCAATCCGAACTTTCAAATCCTGTACTGTTGTTGGACGAGTCTCAAAACCCTTCGACTTGAGATGTCCCCATAAAAAATAATCGCAAGAGCTCAGATCGGGCGATCGTGGGGGCCATTGAATATCTCAATTCCTACTGATGAAGCGGTTCGGAAAAATGTTTCTCAGAAGGTTCAGTGACGCTCTGGCTGTATGACTGGTTGCTCCATCTTGTTGGAAATAAGTGTTTTCATTCACAGGAAATTGTCGTAGTTCTGGAATAAGAAAGTTTTCCAGCATTTGAACATAGCGATCAGATGTTATTGTTAGAGCACGGCTATCTTCAGCCTCGAAAAAATACGTGCCAATTATTCCGTTCGAAGAGATTGCACACCAGACAGTCACTTTGGCTGAATGAAGAGGCCGTTTGTGAACTTTTTGAGGATTTACAGCCGCCCAATAGCGAAAATTTTTTCCATTAACATATCCGCTGAGGTGAAAATGAGCCTCATCTCTCATCCATAGATTATGGGCGACCAGTGGGTCGTCTTCAAACAGGTTTAACATGTGCTCACAAAAGCCAACGCGGATAGGATAATCTGTAGGATTCAAAGCCTGCACTATTTGAATTTTATACGGGTGTAAATGTAAGTCATCATGTAAAATTCGTCTTACGGTTCGAGTTGAAAGCCCAAGAGCAACGCTGTGGCGCCTGGCAGATCTTCGAATGCTTCCTATGACCGATAATCGTACTGTCTCCACATTCTCGGGTGTTTGCACTGTTCTTACACTACCACTTCTTCTTTTTGTTGTTTTTAAGTTGTCAGTCCAAACAGCAATGACTTTCCTGCTTGGAACAGGAGCACGAGACGTCAGATGAAAATGGCGGCGGAATTTGCGTTGTGCTCTTATGTAACTTCGGCCATTTTCTAAATACGCTGTAACAGCGAAACCTCGCTGTTCACCAGTCCAATGTTGCATGGCTACTAATTTCCAAATGTGTAGAACGGTTGGATCACCGCCTACTTTCCTCACTGCACACCCCTCCACTCTACCAGCTTTGTTAATCGTGCGCTTTGACTGCCCCACCCAGTTTGGTATCAGAACTTGCTTGAGATATGTGAT
The DNA here is from genome assembly GCA_022606455.1 of Callitettix versicolor. Classification (NCBI taxonomy): domain Eukaryota; kingdom Metazoa; phylum Arthropoda; class Insecta; order Hemiptera; family Cercopidae; genus Callitettix; species Callitettix versicolor. The sequence goes on from CM040183.1 coordinate 9,265,962, forward strand.
GCCTACCTGATATTCTATTCATCTTAGTTTCATAACTAATTCATTAATTGTGGCAAGTCACTTAATATATTTCCAACACACTGAGTACTTTGTGTGTCAAATAGTGATTATGTAATTCATGTTTACATTCACATTCCGAATAAATTTTGTTCTAAACACACTAAATAAAGAAATACATTTTTACAAAAATTTTTAATTTGTTCTGATTTTTTATTATTCCCAGATTTTGGGAAACCTATTATAGGTCTATAAATGGTTGATAAGCATTTATTTTTATAACTCTATAGCATTTTTTTTTAAGTTGATTAATATAACCTGTTCTTGATCCCACACAAGTAATAAAAAAACTATTATTATTATGCAATTTATTTATAAAACAATTTCTTTTTGGCAACATCTATTGGCTAAAAACTCAGCCAGCCCATTGTTATTAAACAGTCAAATCGTACATATTTTTTTACTTTGCAAAATTTCTTTATATTTTTGTCCTACAAGATAAGTTAGTATAGAAATATATAAATAAATGTAAAAGAATGTAAATACAATCAGCATTTTCCTCTATTTCACGAGTGTGTTTTTTACTAATTGTACAAAGCAATGCTGTCATACTTAATTTTAAACGTTTGTTTGTAATACAAATATTGTATTTAAAATTTGATGTCTATAAAAAAAAACACGATGCTTGTAACAAATCAAAAGATTTGATTATAGTTTAATATTTTATAACTACATTGTGACACAAAACTATTTTAAACATTTTTTTACCATTCCGCTTGATTTGTAGACGAAATAATCCGCTTTAGTAGAATTGTAAAGAATGTTAAAATCATAACAGAAGTGCCTGTTTTAAAAAAGGACTGCATTGTAAACTTTTAGTCTATTAGTAATGAACTTTTCACTGTTGATAAATGCAGACATTATTACGTAATACGTATTGAGTGGTTTTTAAAAGCAAGTTTTTTAAAAATTAGTAGCGATCACTATTGACAACAATGACATGTTTTTACTTTTTACAGTATTTTTATACTTGGAACATTTTTATGAACTATTGTTTTGTTTTATCGCATACCACCTTCTTTCATTCACAAGAACAAAAACAATCTATGTTATGGAACTTATCTAAGTAAAGTAGATCGAAATTTGTAAATGACTGCTATTTTTCTTAACAAATTGTAAACAAATACGAGGGCTATTTTTTTTTCAAGGTCCGATCGGTCGCAAAATAAAAACCACAGTAAAAATCAAAAATTATTTGTAACAAGTACTTGCATAATTATGCTATTTTTCTACATAGTCGCCAACTTCCCAATACCCTCGTAGTAGAACGTAGCCGCCTGTATTTTCAGCCATGTTTGTACGCTGGTCTGCAGCTCAATGTCTGTGCCAAAATGTTGTCCTCCTAACCAGCGTTTCATGTGAGCAAACAGGTGAAAATCAGATGGAGCCAAGTCCAGGCTATATGGTGGATGACCAAACACTTCCCATTGAAAAGACTGTAGGAGCTTCTTTGTTGAAGCTGCAGTGTGCGGCCGAGCATTGTCGTGGAGAAGGACAATGCCTGATGACAACATTCCTCTCCGCTTATTCTGAATTGCCCTTCGTAGACGTTGAAGAGTCATGCTGTATGAGGCTGCTGTAATGATTGTGCCACGTTCCATGAATTCCACTAAGAGAACTCCATTTCGATCCCAGAACACAGTAGCCATGCACTTTCTGTTGGAGAAGGTTCGCTTGAACTTCTTTGGTTTACTGGGAGAGTGATAATGCATCTATTGTTTGGATTGTTCTTTTGTTTCTTCAGTTTTGTAATGGACCCATGTCTCGTCCCTTGTGACAATTTTGTTCAAGAAAGTTTCTCCTTCATTGTGGTAACGCTGGAGAAACGTTAGGGAGGCTTCCATTCTCTATGTTTTGTGATGGTCGGACGGCATCTTGGGAACCCATCTCGCGCACAGTTTGTGGTACTGAAGTTTCTCGCTCACAATGGTGTAGAGAGCTGACCTTGAAATTTCAGGAAATGAATCGCTCAATTCAGAAATTGTGAGCTGATGATTTTCTCGAATTGCCTCATCCACTCGCTGAACGAGATCATTGGTTGAAACTAACTTCCTTCCCTGACCGCCTGCATCATGAACATCTGTACGTCCTGCTTTAAAGTTTCTGCACCATTGTCGCACTTTGCTGTCACTCATTGAAGTTTCACTGTACACAGTACTTATTCGTCGATGAATTTCGGCTGCATTACACCCCTCAGCCTGAAGAAATCGAATGACCGCACAAACTTCACACTTGGCGGGAGATGCTATTGTTGTAGACATGTTTACGTCCTACCTACGTGAACACAAGTAAACGAAAGTGACGCGACGCGATTGACAGCCATACTAGAGACGCTGCGCAACACATCTGCGCACAGGTTCATCCGATTTTTACGGGAGTTTTTATTTCATGCCCGATCGGACCTTGGAAAAAAAATAGCCCTCGTAATTATCTAACCTAGAAAATATTGACATAAATGTCTTAATAACTTGTTAATTAAAAGTATACAAAGTATAATTGAGTTTGTATTTATAAAAATGAAATCTATTTGGTGTATATTTTTCTAGAGTAGGCCAAAATTTCAATATTTTAAAATTTGATAGTATATGGATTTTCTTTGCTAGATTGTTCAGTGAACCTGAACATTGAACTGCAACCGGGTCAAATCTTATCTTTGAGAAAAATCATTGGAAATTCTTTATACTGTAGATTCAATTGATGTTGGCCGCCTCGGTGGCCTAGTTGATACCGTACTAGGCTTTCACCCCGAGGACCCAGGTTCGATTCCCGGCCAGGGCTTGGCATTTTCATACGCTATAAATCATACCATCGTCTGCATTAGCCCAAATGTGCACAATAGTCGGACGTTAAACAAAAAAAAAAAATCAATGTTAGTAATTTATAAGTAAATTGTAAGGTAAACATAAAGATATTAGTTGTTGTTTGTAGTTCATTACTTTTTCTATTCCCACACTATCTACTAAAGATTTTAGTTTAAATAGATATTTATTTTAAAGTTTTAAGTTATTATTTGTTTTAAAATTTTGGCAAAACCCAAAAGAGAACCAGAAAAAATTTTTTTTTTTTTTTTTTGTAAGGCGAAAAGCACATTGAGGCTATTATCACCTCCCTAAATATTGAGTGTAAAGTGTTAAAGTCGTAAGTGTAAGTGTGTGTTAGACTCAGGTACTGCGAGGAACGTCTAAATCCTCAATAGGTGCAGCTAGTCTGCACCCCCCTGCAGGGAAAATATCAACAAAAATTCTTCGAACTATGCCTATTGAAAGCCTTACAACATCTAAGTATACACATTTTAAATTATTACTTTATTTATTATACACTTCAAAATTTAGAGAATTAAGTTGCAAAACAATAAAAAAAATATCTGCAGGCGTTTATGATACAGTAACGCAAAAGTGTGTGGTGTAAATGACCGGAAAAGCAACCAATCATATTGCTGAACTATCCATTCTGACGATATGGTCATGACCAATCTAACATTCCAACATGTTGAAAGTGAATAAGAGGGCGGGACAATTATAAAAATACAGTGTATTCAGTTGTGAGGGAATACCATAAAATGTGGTAGTTTCCCCACAACTGTTTTCTCCAGGATTAAATCCAATGGTAAAAAAATCTGATTTTTACAACTGTCATCTCTCTCTCTCTCTCTCTCTCTCTCTCTCTCTATCTCTCTCTCTCTCTCTCTCTCTCTCTCTCTCTCCTCCCTCCCTCCCTCCCTCCCTCCCTCTCTCTCTCTCTCAAGCTGATATATATATATATATATATATATATATATATATATATATATATATATGCTATATTTTAATTAAAGAGGATGCGGGATCAGTGTTTACAGTAAAAGTAAAGGAACGGTAGTAACTGCATCTTAAACCTACGACCTTGAGGTGCACTGTACAGACTGACCGCAGTCTCAGTGGTCAATGTAGCTAAGGCACTTATGTATGAATGTACGTGTGTATAACATTTTAATAATGTCTGTATTTTTAAAAGTGTAAAGTTTATTAAAAATCAAACTCATTTGTATTATTCAAACATTCATAAGTTTAAAATATTTTTGTTAATATGTAAAATATATATACATAATGTACATGTATTATATTTTATTAAAAGGCATTGTAAGGTTAATATAGGCTATTTTAAACAAAAGTATCGAGACGTATGCATTTATACGACGTTTTTAGAACGATATGGCAAAAGATTCATTTATCAAAACCTTTTACTGGCGAGTTTAATGTTTTATTTTATTGCATTGATGAAAAATTATTTTGTTCATTTTGTTTAAATTTGTAGTATATTAAATTTTTAAAATTGTAATAAAGTGTTACTTGACAAAGCGATGTCAATGAGGATGTCAATTACCGGCCAGATGAATATTCTGTAAATATCTACAGACCACTTGAGGTATAGTCATTTTAAGTTAATAATAGACCTACACAAATGTTGTCGAATCTGTTGGTAGGGCAAAGTATTGTAGATTTTGCTAGTGTGATGTGTTGACTTTACTGAATACCCTCGTTTCATTCTAGCATCTCAATAAATCAACAGTACCTGTGCTCACGTACAGGCCAAAGTTTGCTTTTTCGAGTAATACTTGCACGAATCAGGTATTCAATTTTCAAGAGCAAAACTGCTGCAAGGTATAATCGGATTATTGTAATATACCTGGTAATAAATAGTTATTGAACTGGTTGGCCGACTTAGTTCATGTAAACTGATATTTAAAAATTAATGCAATTTATTACTTGATAAAGTAATACATAATTTTATGTTTCATGAAAACACATACTGAATCTTTTAAAAATAGATTGTTTTTTTATATAAACCATTATTAGACCTTTTACAGAGAATATCAAAAAGAACTGACATTTTATTGTAAACAAAGAAATTTGCCAAATCACTAAACCGTTTAACTGTTATAAATTTTCCAATGGTGGCTAAGTGCCTTTGGATTTTCATTTTAGTTACTAAAAATAAGTAGTCGTAGAGTATTTCAGAATAATAGATAAGTACTTTTTTCAATTCAGAGTGTGGTTCCTCTTTCTGTTTTACATTAGCAGGTAATAACTTTTTGTACGAGGGTTGATCAAATATAAACGAGACTGATTTTTTAAAAAAATTATTGCTTACTTACAAATTATTCTTGATACAACTTATTTTTCTACATAGTCTCCCGCACGAGTAACACATTTTTCCCACCGGATTGGAAGTTTTGTAATTCCATCTTTGTAAAAAGTTCTCAGGCGTTCATTGAGCCATTGGAGCACGAAGGTCTCCACCGCAGAATCATCTTCGAAACGCTGGCCTCCAAGCGCCTCTTTGAGTGGCCCAAACAGGTGATAGTCGCAGGGTGATAAGTCTGGACTGTATGGGGGATGTTCCATTGGTTCCCAGCCAATTTGATCTAGTTTAAGCCTCGTAGCGTTCGCCGAATGTGGTCGGGCATTATCGTGAAGAAGAATGACGTTTCTCTACGGTTTAGATTGTTTTTCCTACGAAAAGACTGTTTTGCGGCCTCTAAAACATCGCAATAATATTGTGCGTCGTTGATGGAGGAACAGGAGCTTCCGAACTGCATCAATGTTTTCGTCCGTGACGGAAGTGGTCGGGCGACGATCATGGCTGAGGTTTTCTACTGCTTCCCGTCCTTCGGCGAATTCCTTGTGCCAAGCAAAAACGCGAGCTCTTGACAGGGTCCTGTCCCCGTATTGAGCCGTCAATCTACGAAAGATTTCAGTCGGATTGACCCCCTCCTTGGCCAAAAACTTAATAATAATTCTCTGCTCCACGGAAACGTGCACTTCACTCTCACTCATTGTATAGTTTTATACTGAAGGGTTCGAACGGAAATGTTGCCCGTCTACGCCTGTCCCAAACCTCCCAGGCTACCTGAAACCCCACCCTTTAGAGTTCAATGTCCAACGGAAAAGTTTTTAGAAAGTCAGTCTCGTTTATATTTGATCAACCCTCGTAACAATTTGATATTTTCCAAAGTAATGTTTTATATTGTACTTTTAAAACACTTTCTTGTTTATATTATTATTTAAAAAAAAATACTGCATCAATAAAAACAGTACACTTTTGACAGATTAAATTTTTAATTGAACTCTATTTTTTGTGATGTTAGTAATTACGGCATTTAGTCTGTATTTTCTTGTTTAATATTCTATTTATTTGTTTAATGTCTTGTTAAATATTTCTAGTTTTTCTGTTTAAGCTTTTGTTTTCCGCACTGTCCAACAAAATGCTGAAATTGTTACTAATGTTGTATGTTACATAATAGACACCACTTTATTATGGGCTTAATCTTAAATTATTACTTCACCTTATAAATATATGTGTATATGATTTTGTTCTAATTGTAGATTGACTTTTGAAATGAATAAATGAATGTTTGAATGTTAGTAAAACATATATGTTTCCTTAAAAAGACATTTGCATCCCTATGTTGTGGTTTTAGGGTAAGGAGATTTAGTTGGAGAAATTGAATGATTAAAGAAATATTACAAGGTTTACCAAGGTTATGGTGTAAGGCTGTGTATATTTTGGTGGCCATGTTGTAATCTCCGGGAGAAATAGTAGAAGTCCGGGCGTTTACCAGGTCGGCTGTTGCCTGGTGAATGGTGGGCTCTTTGGGTTCGGAATGGTCAGTAATAAGTTTGTGTCTTATTTAAGTTGGTCGGAATTTTCCTATTTCTTCCCGAGCAAGTTGTGCTGTCTTGTAGAGTAGTGCTGGGTGTTGGTAGGCTGCCGTATAGTTGTTCTGTGGCAAGTGGTCCTCCTTGATATTCTGCCGAACAATGATTTTTGATCTGTATTTATACTCGAAATAATGGTTTGAACCATAAAAAAATCCAAAAATAAGCTTGTTTAAAAGTGTAAACAACTGCATACAAATAAAATTTTAAAAATTGACATACAAGTATAAAAAAAATAAACAAGTATTTGAGTTTCGGGACGGGAATAGTCTTGTATGCGAAGTACAAACCCGCAGTATTAGTTTTAAACAATATCTTAGTATTACTTGAGCGTATGCCAAACTTTTAAACTTTGAAATCTGGCAAAACCAACGGAATCGCGCTAAAAATCTTCAGCCAAAAAAAAATCGGGTTCCTTGGGGAATTAAAAAAAAACGTGAACATGGGCGGCTTTCATCATTCGCTATAACTGATTATCGATATTCTTCTCTATAACTTAATCTATTATTTAATATTTTTGTTACAACATATTCAATTCATATTTTATTACAGAGTATTATTACAACGTGCTATATTCATATTTTACTACAATCATATTATTACAACATATGAATTTATATTTTATTATAACGTATTATTACAACTTCTTGAATTCATTTTTTATTATAATCGTATTATTAAAACTTATGCATTTGTATTTTATTACAATGTATTAATATAACATATTTAATTCATATTTTATTACAACTAATTGAATTTATATTTTATTATAACGTATTATTACAACGAATTGTATTCACATTTTATTACAAGGTATTATTACAACGTAATGAATTCATATTTTATTATAACGTATTACTACAACGAATTGAATTTATATTTTATTACAACGTAATGAATTCATGTTTTATTTCGTATTTTCTTGTAAAAAAAATCTGAATATAAATTCCCTTATTAGTTCAATAAATTACAAATTCCTTTATTAGTTGTCAATTTACAAAATAATTAATACTGAACATTTGCATGACAATTTGAGGCAATCTGGGACAAGATCTACAAAATTTAATTAATCTGTAAAATAATGTAATAATGGAAACTAACAGAATAAAAGTACTTAATCGTCGTGGTTGTAATAACATATTTTTTTGCATTAAAAGTAAACAAATGTTAAAAAGTTATTAAATTGTAAAAGCTGGCAACAAAAAAAGTAACTGAATTTGAAACATTAACACACCTACAGCCTAAACTACTGAACTAATTTTCATCAACAATCACTATTTATTCCATAGACGCTGATTTGAAAAAGTGGACCATTAGGCACACACGATTAGGTGAACTAAACAACCTAAGTTCTTAGCAGACGATACTGACGAACTCTAAAATAGGTGCTACCAACATAATGCTCTGGTCACATTGCACAGAAGGAAATATTGTATTTTCTATTTTTCATCACACCTGCATGTAATCCACATTCTTGGACTAGTAAGTATTTTTTTGGTAAAATATTTATTGTCTGTGTGAAGCTTTACGGTCTCCAGCAACTTTCTAAAACTGTTAAAAGAATTGTGATTATGTGCTTTATAGTAATATAGCATTATTCTACCTAAACCTGATCGCTGAAGATAATAAATATTAAACAATTATTTCTCCACGACAATTATTTAAGTTTTTAGACCAAGGTTTCCTACAATACGTTTCACAGCCTTGTTTTATTGCAATTTTTTTTTTTTTTAGAAACAAATTTTATGATATTTCTTATTAATCTCATCTCGTTTACATAGCAAATTTCTCACATGCTTAGGGTTAACTGTCGTCAGGCATTTTATTGTATTGTAAAAATATACAGACCTAATTTTTTTTTTGTCTAATTGTAAAAATATACAGACCTGTAAAACAGAATTGATTAGTAAGCATATTTCTGTCGGCAATGTATGTAAATATGACGTGATTAATTATTTAATGGGAAATTTAGTCCCTTGTATTTATTAATCTATTTGGCATAAAGTATATTCATGCCAGTATATACTTTCTCATACACACACACACACATACACACACACACATTTAACCGGCAGAGGCAGCTGAAATGAGCAGTTGATGGGTTTAGCGATCCCACCGTACCTCTAGCTCATACTACTCTCATTTATCTACTCAAGCACATATACACACACATTCACTACTACATAACATTGAACTTTTCAAGTGTAAAGCGATCCTTGATTATAGTGTATGACACTGGCCTAATGATGTATACTAACAGAGTCCTGGGATGTCTGGCAAATCCCCAGTGTACTTTTGCTTTACCTGCATGCAAGGCTTAACCCATACATGCAAGGCTCTAATTGGGGGGGGGGGGACATAATTTCTGTAGTAACTCATGGGAACATGAGCAAAAATGTAAATAGAATGAGCCAACAAAAATCTGGCCAAATGGGACACAACCTCCGTCATAAGAGTCAAGAGTAAGGAAAGAAATTGAAAGGCAATTAGCAGAGCAAGCATCTGCAAGTACAGTTAAGACCTCTGATATAAAGACTAATGTGATGCTGGATGATCCACATATGGAAAAATTTGGATATCAGATAGGGACATCCAAATTGATACAATTGAGTCGATTATAAGGCAGGATAGTGTTTGTTCCGTCGTACAAATCGTCTGCAAAACATGTGACATACAAAAGTACTGAATCTGTTGCAGCACAAGATTGAAGTTAAATTTGATTGATTGTAAAAATGTAATATGTTTTGGGTGTTAAACATTAAGACACGAGAGTTTCAGCATAAAATATCTCAATAGCCGAGTCTTAAGTGAGAGGGTTTATTGTACTGCAATAATGAATTGTGAAGTCACCAAGTGAGGAAGTTGCCCATCTTGAATCCTCTCAAAATCATGAAGAAACTTGTGGTCGCAGTACAATAGTAGCCTTATAAAGTCACTCATGTTTTATGTACTGCATGTGTGTGTATGTGCGTGCGTGTTTGTATTACACGTATTTGACACTTTAAACTTCACTTTACATTGACCACTTTGCTTGCTTGATTGTTTTCAAGGAAAAATTCTGCCATTGAACCAAAAATAAAAACCATGTATAATGTATTCTCTTCCTTTTTAAATTACAATAATTTATTCGAAAACGTGATACATGATATTTAATTTTGGTTCAATAACAGATTTTTTCTAAAAAATTACATGTATTTTATTAAATAATAAAAATTTTCTAACAATATTAATATAACGTCTGTTTTTTTAAAAATAATGTATACAAGTATATTAATGTAAGTACTGTATAATAAAATTCAATGTGCTATTATATATCAATAATTTAATATGAATTATTATATATTTATCAATATAAATCTGTGTATCACGAGTCGCGCAAAATCCATCTTAACCAGTATTAAAAGATGATATATGTTAAGTGATAATTAAGCGCATGTACAGTGTCTCTGTCCGTCGTATACTGTATTATCCACGGTAAATAGATTCTATATACCTTGGTATTATTTAGTGTCTTGGCCTTGGGTAGTAAAACTAGCGATGCGCGAATGCGAGATGTTTTTACAATCGAGTAAATCGGTCATCGTACAACAAAACAATCGAGTCAACCCTCGAATACCACACGGGTTGAACAATCGAGATGTTTGACAATTGTTAGGGCAATGGTTCCAGACTGCTGATTGCTGACTGCTTTTAGAGCAATGTTTTCCTAGTTTTTAAGAAGACATCAGCATTTATTATTTAGTGTAGTTAACTGCGTTTTAATTTTTTTTTATTGCATTATATTCTTCTTTTGACCTTTTATTTTAATGTTTCCTTACGTCTTTCTAAGTAATAATAATAAAACAATACTATACTCTGGCCTAACATATACAAAACAAAAAACATACTAACAACTTCACAAAATTAAAAAAAAAGGAAAAGAAACTATTGCACGTACTGCTTGGTATAATTCAAGGGATGATAGCAAAATTGTAAATTCTTACTTATACAAATAATAGTAAGTCGATAATTTAGAATTAAATTAAAATAAAATTTATTTCGTGACGAAATAAAAGCGAATTTCGAAAAGTATTTTCTTCATATTACTATTTTTTAAAATTCTAATCTCACTATCAAGCAGCATTAAAATCTACATTTGCAAAAAACTAGCACTTTAAACAAATTATATTGAAAATAAAAAAATAAACCCTGACCGTGCCAAAAACGTTTTTCAATTTGAACGAATTTTAAAATTACAATTTGTTCCGCTTATTACGATGGCGAAATTGGATTTTCAAAAACGTTGAAGTATGTAAATACGTGAAAAATACATACATTTACCATACAGTTGTCACTTAACTGAAGTCTCTAATATAAAAAGTAGTAAAAACGGAATAGGCCTTAGCTATTTAATTGGAACATTTAAACATTTATTTATTAAACATTTCCGGCAATATCTGTTCCGAATTTAAGTTGACGATTCATTCGACATTTTTGTCGATTATTTAGGCCTTCAGTAGTGTAAGCAGCAACGCAAAACTACAGTACTAATAAATGACTCCAGCGAGTCTGAAGACTCCGATAGAAAAACAAACGTTAAGTGACGATAATACAATCGAAAGGCATTACTGCTTCGATACAGTCGCACAGCCTCATGTACTGTATTGAAAGTGTTGACCCACACGCACGTATTTGTTATTGCAGAGTTACAATATACAGTAGGCTTTGCTCACATCATGTGTTATCAATTTATCATGTGTTGTCGAATGTTTTGTTTATAATCGAGGTAGAAATCTCTAATAGTAATTTTGTTTTGTAAATGTAATTACAATTTTATGTCATACTATGAATTAAAAAAAAAGATCAAGATATGGACGAACAGAAAAATTATTCTCATTCTGAGTTATTAGAAATTACAAAAAAAACTTTAAAAGAAGTTTTCCAAAATGATTCTTTGTTGAATAATTTACCGGCAGATATAACAACAGAAGAGGTTATGGAAAAAATTGCAGTTGAGCATGGACAGTCTATGACTATTTATTTAATCAGAGCTGACAATGAAGAAATTCCAGTTGTGGTAATTTATTTTACTATTAATAGACTAGTTACTTTGTAAATGGGTAAAACAGAATTTTACTTGTTTTGGTTATTTTTGTAAGTTTTGGTCAAAACGCTTTATTACATGCCCAATAGGTCTAGTAAAAATAGAAAATAAAAAAGTGCACAAAGTACCAGAAGTTAGAAAAAAATTATGGGAAACTAAGTTTTTGGAACTTTCTAGTCTGGGTAATTTTTGCACCAAAGTGCTTTATTATATGCCAAATATTAATATTCCAAAATATGAAAGTGCAAACATTGGAAAGTTACAAAAAAAAATAATGAAAGTAAAAGTGACAATCTCATAATGATTGCCACAGGAAAGTAGGAAACATGTTTTTCAAATGAAAATGATTAATTAAATGTGTGTTATTAGTAATGAAAAAAAACAATTATTTTTTTTTTTATTAAAAAAAGATTCAGAACCTATCCTGGTTGTTGAATGTTGTTTAACTTATTTGTTAGTTATATAACTCTATAAAAGCTAATCTTTGTATCAAGTATTATTGTGGAAGATATAAAGCTGCTGCTGCTTTGTAAAAATGGACTTCAGAATATAGTTTTATATAATTAATGAATGAAAATTATTCATACATTTATCATAATAAATTAAATCTCTTACAGGTATTACAGGTTATTAAACCTGTAAGAAATAATAATGTAGCACATAACCTGAAAAAAATAATTGAGCACATAATAAAACAAATTTTTAGTTATTACTTTTTAACCTAATAAAATAACAAAATTACTTGCATAACCTAACAATAACTACTTTATAAAATTAGCTAACATGTTTTTCTTCGTGAAAACAATTTTTTTAATGTGTGTAATTAATAATAAAACAATAGAAACCTTTTTTGTAAATTACCTTAAAAATTTAACTAACATTGTTTCATATAAAAATAGTAATGTGTGAAAGTTACTAATCTTAAAATAACTAATAAAGCAATGCTGTATAACTGATTTTTTAGGACTTCGTTAATTTTAGTAATTTTTGCACTGAAACACTTCATTATATGCTCATTATTAATAACTCAAATATAAAAGTGCGGTAACAATGGAAGTTACAAAAAAGTGAAAATAATGACAAACATAACCTCAAAATGACTACTGTGCAAAAGTAGGCAATGTGTTTTTAATTGTGAAAAGAATATAATATATATATATATATATATATATATATATATATATATATATATATATATATATATCTATATTAAAAGAATTTGATAACTAAACTTGGCTGTTGGGTGTTTAACTCAGTTGTTGGGTATATAACTAGTATTCCTTAGAAGGTACTAACCTTTGTAAGTGGATTATAAAGATAATTTTAAGTGCATTATGGTGGATATAAAACTGCCACTACTTTATCAAAAGCCATATTTGTTTACAATTGCCATATTTGTATTTAAATCGAAATTCAGCTAAATATCTAATGAAGTGGTTTTTTTTTAACGCGACATTGTGGGATTATGTGTAGAACTTTACACCAGCATCTTTTGATCGTGGCAAATCACAAAGTTTATGAATAATGGCAACCATTTTTTTTAAATGTTGTTTTCACAACAAGAACTGCCAAGATAAATGATTTATTATAAAGTGATAACGTGCATGCGTGTTAATCTAGTGTAGTAAATTTAGAATCCATACAAAATAAACATCAATGATGTCAAAATATAGTTCAGTAATAAATGGCTAAAAATCGTTGAATTCTGCTTGTTACAATGAAATGGATATAGCACCTAATAAAAGACAAAAAATCATGAAAATTATGATTTCTGCAAAAGTTTCGAAAAGTCAGAAATACCAGCAATGCTTCATGTCATTGAATAACACCTCGATGGGTGACCTGGGTGTAGTAAATCTAGCATGCTTCATACAATATAAACTGTAATGACATTGTAGCATAGTTACATTAAAAATTTTAACTTATAAACAATTTAATCTACCACGGGTGAATATCTCTTAATTAATTAATAAAGTAAATAATAAAAGAAAAACATTATTTAACCATTTTTGTGCTGGCCTGCCCAACCTACAACTGCTAGGCTGTTTTAGCTGTAACATACGTCTAAATATATGTATTTTAATATATTTAGGGCCTACTATTTATCACTTCAAAATTTGAAAAAAATTCAGTCTTATTGTAGATATTATATTGTGTAAGATTTGTTGGTATAGAAACTTTTTGTCTCAAATTTTAACTTGAATAGATTAAGTTTTTAAATTGTGATTGAAGAAATAAATTTAAAAACATTAAGTGTGAACTACAGTAAACCACTTTTATTTTATAGAATATTCTAATTTGACTGGTATAGTTATATTCTGTTGTAAATACTGAACATTTTCATATGTTTAACATTTAACTAAATTGTGTTACCATCAACATCAAACAAACACGATTGCTAGCCATTTTGACTACCAAGTAAACAAAACTTGAAGGACAAGGTTATCTTACAGCTGTTATAATTTAGTTTTTGTAACTGAAAAATATGAAAGTGGTAGAAAAGTGAACTAAAAGATCATTCAATTAAAAAATGTAGGCGTAGGTGTTATCTATTGGATTCATTTTCAAGTATTTTTAAGTGTATTTTTAAGTATATTGTTAAACCAATATAAAGTATAGCAATGATAGATCTTTGTGCCATATTTTTTGCTAATAAATTATAACTATAGATCGTTGTTTATTAGCCAAAGGGTTTGTTTTTAATTGTTTTTTTTGTTTGAACTCACTGTTCTTTTTTTGTTTTTTTTTTGTGTTGATTTTAGAGTTGAATTGGCATTGCAATACGAAATTTTTGGCAGTGAAAATTTCTACTTTTAAAGGCATTGTCTGCAGGGTTAGTCTACAAATGGTGTGTCCTCATGAATTTGAAATTCCTACTCTAATTGTGATGTATTAATGCAACTATGTAATTATTTTTTAATTAGTGTTTAATTTTTTTCTTTTTAGGTTAAACACAAAGATGCAACAGTTTTAGATTTAAAAAAAGCTATTTGTAGACAAATGATGCGCCAATTAAGTCGTCGATCAGAGAAGGTTAAAGTAAGTTGGAAGTATATCTGGAAGACATACCATTTATTATTTGAAAAAGAGAGGCTTAAAAATGATAAAGCATTATTAGCAGATTTAAATATTAAAAATAAATCACAAATATCATTTATTAAAAGACTAAGGGAGAAAGGCACTCGTTTACAGGATGATGTAACTTAACAAAATTTAAAGTATGAAATGTTTATCTGTTTTGTCAATAAATGTATTTTTTATATATAGTTATATTTTTTGTGAATTTAAAAGACTAATTCTTACGTTATTTCATCCTGAAAAATTGTTTATTAATAGTCCTCATGATTTGCTTCTTGTTAAAAAGTGTATGGATTTATTACAAAATAGCTTTTGACATTGGAAAGCAATAAACTTTTGACATAATTGACAGTTTTGAACTTTTTTCATAGCAAATAGCAATGCACTTTTGATATTTAGCTTGCCTTTTTGGCAAGGTAAATAGCAATGTAGTTTTGAATAGGTTAGTTAATTAAAAAATATTTTATATTACAGTTGTCAATCAGTATTTCATTCTTGAAGAGATTGGGAAAAAAATTGAATTATTGAGGGTGGCGAAATATATAGTTTAAAATGTAGAGGTTGATAAAAACGAAAATTTGAAAAATTGAGTGTTTTTAATAACAATAGTACAATTGATACATACATTTTTTTGTCCATGAAGAAAGAATATTTTGACAAATTCACTATCACAATAAGTAACAACAGCTCTACATAAACTATATTGCACTTGAACAGTCTGTGTAAGAATTGACTGACACCTGACATTGTCCAGTAAATAGGCCTCTATTATAATAATCATAATAATAAAATACATAACAACAATAACATAATATCTATAATAAATAGACTCTCAATAATCAAGACTTTGGCATTTCATATCTCTGGATCATCCATGTTGGCCCTCAATATGAAATAACAAATTTAGAACTTTACTGTTTAAAATAATAACTAGGGTTTGTTGTTGAAAGGTGAATGAAAATATAGCACAGTCTGACTAGTTCAATTCCTATAAATTTAAATTGGAAAAAATAATTCACAAAAATACAGCAATACCTATTACAATTGACAACATATTGGCAAAATTACATGTACTTTTCAAACAGAAGTCCCTTTAAAAATATCAAACTAATCGCAACATCATATATCATTTCCCAGAATTGTTTTAAGTGAGAAAACAATTTCACCAATGCCCATTATCTTACGGCAACTTGTTTAAAATTGTGTACAAAAGAAGAGAACATCACTAGTATTTTATCTAAAGCAATGATGCTCAAATGAAAGTGTATTGGGGAGTGTTTTATATTTGAAAAGTTTTTCACCTTTCCTTCGTTGTTAAAAATCTAAAAAAATGTAGTAAAATGAGTAAAAATGGTATTACTAGGCATTTTCTACCAAATCAAAAAAACTACAATATTCATCTACACTTTTCATCTCACTGCCCCTTACACGTTTTATAATTTTTTTTATAAGCACATATTAATTATTATACATCGTTTTAATGAGTCTTTTTATAGAATTTTATATAATCGGGTATGGTTTACCACTATAATAGGTTCTACAATCAAATTTCCTAAAATATAACTTGTGT
Organism: Callitettix versicolor; assembly: GCA_022606455.1. Classification (NCBI taxonomy): domain Eukaryota; kingdom Metazoa; phylum Arthropoda; class Insecta; order Hemiptera; family Cercopidae; genus Callitettix; species Callitettix versicolor. The sequence goes on from CM040183.1 coordinate 9,282,448, forward strand.
AAAATTAAGACCTTCAGACATCCCGGATTAACAAACATCCGGTTAAACATAACCGGAGCATGTTTAAATATGCTCCAGTTAGGTTAGGTTATGTGGAAAGAAGCTTTTCGCAGTATAAAGCTTTGTTTCGAGTTGATCGAACAAGTTTTACTTTTCATCAATTAGAAAAACATTTATATGCAGTATCAACAAATGATTTTATTATAAACTTGGTTTATTGTAAATTATATCATTTTTGTATTAAAAAAAAACCCTAGTTGAATATTTGTAATTTTTAAATAAATGAAGATCTGGGCTCTATCATAAATAAATAGTGAGCCTTTAAAATGAACGAAGTCTCGAAAACTACCTGTTTTGCATGTCCTTTTTTCTGTACTATCTTGATTAAAAGTGTTATATAATTACCCCACTGTACAATATTTTTTAATGTATTTTGTGTAATCATTTTATAAAGACAAAAGTATAATTTATGTTTAATACACACAGTGAGTAGTTTCTTTATTATTTTTTTTGCAAATACGTTCGTACAGTTTGCGATAGTATGATTCAAGGTTGCTGTAGAAAAGTTGACGGTATGTACCGGATAAATCATCTTGTTTGCGTGGAGAGTCAGCATCGTTTGTATCTAACCTAGACAGTTAATACACAAGGGTTAACAATTTCCACAGAGATATAAAAATATTAAGTTATAATTAATTTTATTTGTTTCTTTGTAACAAATTTTCAACCATATTGTTTATACACTTGCATTGAACATAATGGAGTCCTTATCAAATATGGTTGAAACAACAGTAGAGTGGCAAAAAAATATAATGCTTATTTAATTTTTTATATATTTTCTTAAATTTACTTAAAACAAATACGAGGTGTGTTCAGAAAGTAACGAAAATTTTTAAATTTCGCTGGCTCAAAAAAGTTTGATTGTCAAACATTTTTAAAAATTATGTTGGTATACATGCCCTTGAAGTATGATAAAACTTTCAGTTGTTTTCATTGTTGACTTTGTCTGTGATAGCCACTAAGGTTAGACGTGTTTTTATGAGCTCGGCGATTTTCGTTTGTTAAAAGAAATAGATCGAAGAATTTGTATCAAATTTTGCGTAAGAAAATGGAATAAAGTGTAACAAATAAAATGTATTTCCACTAAAATTTTTTGCAAAATCAATAATGACAGAAGTTGATTCAAGTGGTCTGAATTACGACTTGAACAGCTTATGGTTTCCGATTATACCTAACAGAAGGTCCTAGAGTTGATTGGAGCTTCTTATGTAGCATACCTACTTGATTCAGACAACTCATCAATCTGGGATGGGTTTTCACGTACAGATTATGTTTACAACTGATTAATAATTGTACAAATATGACAGATTTATTCACAAACTAATAATTTTTTGGCAGGTTTACACAGTTGTTTTATTGAACATTGAATTAATCTCTTTGTGGTTCAGTGTTACGCTATCTGCAGTTTTAAGAGTTCAGTGGTCGATGTGCTAAAGTCAGGTGCATCTCAAGGTTGTGGCTTCGAGATGCAGTTACTCTTGTCGCTTTACCCTTACAAGTAAAACTGATCCCTCGACCTCATATTAGTGTAACCGAGTTAAAGTATAGATGTTTCAGAGTGTAGATGTCTAACTTCTTACAGTTTACGTAATAATAGTAACACTCATGATAGGTTTTATTAACAAACCTTAACTGAGTACTAAAACATGTAGATAGGTGTTATTTGTTTGTAATATTGAATCATAAGCAACACAAAACTATTGCGCATTTCCTATTGAGCAAAAAAAAGTTGCTCTCAGAAAGCTTTAAACCTCACCATTTTGTATCTAAGTTTGGATAAGTTTCCAGTGGAGGACCCACGGTATTGTGACCCCCCCCCCCCATTTGAACATCATAGATACGTCTGTGGCTGTTGGCACGCTAATTCACAGAGTACTGTTCGCCCACTCTACTAACAGCAGGTCATAACACAAATGGTTCCTGCACGGAATTCAAATTCCCTGAACTTTTGGGTAGCACCTTGTATATAATATAATATAGAATACAAAAGCAGTTTACCACACCAGGGGTTTGCCGGTTTATTCAAGGCGTAGGTTTTACAGTAGCAATTGATTGGCTCTTTGCAGAAACAATGCTGAATTCTTGCAGGCGAAGGTCTCCTGAAACAATAAGTATGACAAAGTATATTACATGCTTGGAAAGCTATTTCTGAAGTGACTCAATATAGTAGGTTCCTGTTTGTACTTCAATAGAAAATTTTCAAATGTAGCTCATGCGGTGGCTAGCGATTTGATATAATATTATTTATTACAATGCACTATGCACTATGCCTATTTATTTATTTAGGCTGTAGTTAAGAGACAAAATAAAGATCATATGATCTAATACTTAATTTACAAATCATGCAGGCACTGTAAACAGTTACAGTTAAGTTTTAACTATAAAGTATTTAATTTTGTTATAAACATTAAGTTAAATATAAAGAAATGTTAGGAGCATGCTTTCAAATTAACATCTACTCACTCACATCATCAAAGAAAAACTATATCTGTTTATATGATGTTAAAATTGTTTGTTGTGCCTACAAACATATAACAAAAAAAATTTGCGCAAGGGCCACTACAACAATTAGGTAGAAAGCATGATGTTGTATATTTTGGTATTAATTTAAAAATATTTTTCCTAAATGACGTACAGAGTGATTCATAAATGCACAGTTATACTGATCACAATAATTGATCCGATAGCTAAATACAAGAAAACAAATTCATAAACATACAAGGTGTGTTCAGAAAGTAACGAGAATTTTTAAATTTCGCGGACTTGGAGAGTCCGATTGCCAAACATTTTTTTTATTATGTTGGTATACATGCCCTTGAAGTATGATAAAACTTTCAGCTGTTTTCATTGTTGACTTTGTCTGTGATAGCCACTAAGGTTAGACGTGTTTTTATGAGCTCGGCGATTTTCGTTTGTTAAAAGAAATGGATCGAAGAATTTGTACCAAATTTTGTGTAAAAAATGGAATAAAGTGTAACAATGTGTGTGAAGACTTTTTCCTATTTCCAAAAATAAAGAGAACCTTAAAGGGCCGTCGTTTACAGCTGTAGATGACATTAAAATGCATCGCTGAAAGAACTAAAGGCTATCTCAAAGATCGAGTTTGAGAAGTGTTTCGAGGATTGGAAGAAGCGCTGGCACAAGTGCATAACCTCCAATGGGGACTATTTTGAAGGCGACAACATCAATGTAGAAGAAAGAATAAATAAATATTTTGTTCAAAAAATTAAAATTCTCGTTACTTTCTGAACACACCTCGTATGTATGAAAATGGTTTGATTTCTTTAGATTTTGTGTTGAGATTGTTTGTCTTTTGTGAGATGTAAAAAGCAATTTTTCTGCATATAATAATAGCAAATAAAATGATTTTTTTTAGGTAAAAAAAAAATTGAGTCTGGAAAAAACTATAAACATAATTTGTTTACAATCATCCCTGATACTATATTATTTAGTATTTTTGTTTAAAACAGATTTTGGTTTAGGCTAAATTTGTGTAAAGGTTCTCTTTATTTTTGGAAATAGGAAAAAGGCACACGGAGCCATGTATGATGAATATGGAGGATGGGGCATCGTTACAGTACTTTTTGGCCAAAAATTCATGAACAAGCAATGAAGTGTGAGCTGGTGCATTATCGTGGTGCAAAAGCCATGAATTGTTTTTCCAAAGATCTGGGCGTATTTTTCAGATTGCTTCAAGCAAACGGCGTTGAACTTGTAGGTAGTACTCCTTATTGACCATTTCACCTGGTGGCAGGAATTCATGATGCACTATACCATTAATATCGAAGAACACAGTGAGCATAACCTTCACGTTCGACCGCACTTGTCGAGCCTTTTTCACTCTTGGCGAGCCAGAATGCCTCCACTGGGATGATGAGCCTTAGTTTCGACGTCATATCCGTAAACCCATGTTTCATCACCTGTTATGTTTCAGTAATTCTGCATCGTCGTTGACTTCATTTAGTGACTCCTGAGCAACTTCCATTCGCCACTGGTTTTGTTCAAAATTCAACAATTTTGGAACGAATTTTGCTGCCACGCGTTTCATACACAAAACATTGGAAACAATGTCGTGACATGATCCAATCAATATGCCAACATCATCAGCGACCTCTCTAATTGTGATTCGGCGATTGTTCATAACCATTTCTTTCACTTTTTCCACGTTTTCATCGGTTGTTGATGTGCTGGGGCATCCAGGGCGTTCGTCATCTTCAACGTCTTCACGGCCTTTTTGGAAACGCTTATACCACTCTTAAACTTGTTTTACTCATAGCAGACTCACCATATGCCTTTGTTAACATTTCACACACTTTGTTACACTTTATTCCATTTTTTACGCAAAATTTGATACAAATTCTTTGATCCATTTCTTTTAACAAACGAAAATTGCCTGCTCATAAAAAACACGTCTAACCTTAGTGGCTGTCACAGACAAAGTCAACAATGAAAACAGCTGAAATTTTATCATACTTCAAGGGCATGTATACCAACATAATAAAAAAAAATGTTTGACAATCGGACTCTCCAAGCCCGCGAAATTTAAAAATTCTCGTTACTTTCTGAACACACCTCGTATAACTTAAAATACATTTTTCAGTGTTCTTTTTAATAATAACAATAATTACAAAAAAGGAGGAAAACTGCTTATAGATTAACTGCTTTTAATAAAACAAAAGGAAACTGGACGGAGATAATCATTATATGAATTATTAAAAAAAAATTAATATTTTTTCTAAAACATAGACAGTTCTAACACTGACAGTGACTGATACTTCAATATGTTAAACTTTCATATTTTTATTACTATCACTGGGGTTGTATAGCAGTACAAATTTATAGCTGCAAACAAAGCCCAGGCTTAGGACAAGCATAGCAAGGGGTCTCTTTATTACTTTGGGTTGACCAGTGTGGTAAAACTCAGACCTGAGATAAACTTCTAAAACATGTTTTGAGAGGTTGATAAATTTATTTATTTATGTTAGACCATCAGTCACAATTTTGGTCCAGTCGGTCAAACGGCAAAACAATTGATTTGTATTAGCTTGGATAAGTTTGTGACCCAGCAAAATCCGTTCAAACTTTTCATTAAAAATCGTAATTTTATATTACACTTTAGAAAAAAAAGTGTTTTCACCACTGTATTTGAATTATTTATTAGCCAAATTGCTTTGGAAAATGATTAGAGTGGCCATTTCACTCACGCTGAAGTGAGTGTCATTCCTGACCTGTGTGTGAGTGAGATTGTTTGTATCACACATCTCAGAATTTGTACAGCAAAATATTTCACGTAAACATGTTATTCTTCAGAACAACGAATATTATTAATGAAAGAATCCTTTTTATATTCTTCTTTTCTGCTAGGATTATTGTTACTATGTTGAGTATAATGATCTGCCTTCCCTAGCTTCGTCAATTCTACTTTTGTTGACACGTTTCGGAGAACCTCCATCTTCAAAAACTATAGATATATCTAGAGCGATATATCTATAGTATAGAGATATCTATAGTATAGAGATATATCTCTAGTATAGATAGATCTATACTAGAGTATAGATATAGCTTTTGAAGGTGGAGGTTCTCCGAAACTTGTCAACAAAAGTAGAATTGACGAAGCTAGGGAAGGCAGATCATTATACTCAACACAGTGACAATAATCCTAGCAGAAAAGAACAAGAACAAAAGCAGAATTGACGAAGCTAGGGAAGGCACATTATACTCAACACAATGAAAGAATCAACTGAAATTTGTGTTTGGAAATTTTCTTTTGTGATTTTGGAATTTGGTTATCTTGAATGCAACTTTTTTTAATAAGAAGGGTCATATGAACATTTTTTTTGCAAAATTTTGTGAAAAATACACCGATGAAATCCTTTTTTAAATATCAACTTTCAGTTTTAAATTATAGTCTTGTCAAACTTTGAAACAATGAAAATGGCCTATCTGGGATGTAATAAGTTTTATCTCCCATTAATAAAATAATAATTTGAAGAAATCAATGAACAATCTTTATTAGCCTTAATACTATAATATGCAGCACTGTATTATTACTTATAGAATACTAACAATATTTTCTTTTATACCATTATAAGGCGGAAAAATTCATTTTGTATATAAATACTAGGTTTACTATATTGTTAATGTTGTTATTACCTTGGTTGAAAAGAGGCAGAAGGTATTCCAGATCGACAGCATCGTGAGTTAACTAAAATTTGACAAACAATTATTTATACATAATGAAATATAAATATTTATATCTAAGTAGCAACAGTATATTTGTAGTTTATTTTTTAAAAAAAGTGTGAAACATTTGAAAACATTAAAAATACGTTTAACCCTTAGTGCTTGGGACAAAAGCTTATTCAATTACATTTTGCTGGATACCTGGATACTGCGGGATAATTGGAAACACTAGAGCGGATATTGCAGCAAAGGAAGCAACTTTGCTGCCGCCGAGCACGCACCATGTATTTTACCGTTGCAAAGTAAAAACTAATTCGAATGCATTGGGAAGATGAATGAACAGCCTTGGACAATAACAAGGGTAATTAAACATACTGTTCGCCCTTGGGGTCGTCTGTAAAAATAAGTCGTAGAGAGGAGGTTGTCGTTACACATCTCCGCATTGGTCATTCGTTGCTGACACATGGTTTTCTAATGGGACGCAGGGAGTCATCTACATGCCAACTCTGTGGAGAAACCATCACAGTGAAACACTTTCTCTTAGACTGTGATTATTTGAGAAACATGCGTACAATATATGGATTAAGAAACTGCATGCAGGCGATTTTGGGGGGACGACTCATCAATCATTGATCATGTTTTGGCCTTCCTAAGGCGCTTGCATATATATCAGTATATTTAATTTTATTTTTATCCTTAGTATTTATATATTTTTTATAGTTTATATTAGCCGCCTCGGTGGCCTAGTGGATAGCGTGCTGGGCTTTCACCCCGAAGACCCGGGTTCGATTCCCGGCGAGGGTTTGGCATTTTCATACGCTATAAATCATCCCATCGTCTGCATTAGCCCAAGTGTGCACAATAGTCAAACGTTAAAAAAAAAAAAAAAATAGTTTATATTCTTGTTAATTAGTTTTATGTAATTTTATTGTATTTCATAATATTTATTATCTTTCTGTTTGATTAGGACCACTTTACAGTCCACCTTTATATTGTTTTGATTTTAAGTTATTTATTCTTGTTATAAATGTTATCTAGTTTGTAAGTAATGTTAAGTTTTATCGTCCTTTTGTTTCGTTAGTAGTTGTGTTTAGGCGATGATAGCCTTAATGTGATTTTTGCCTTAAAAAAAAAATTAAAATTCATTTAATTGGAATACAATTTTGTTAATCAGATCACTTTAAATATAGTTCAGCTGTAATTTACGTTCCAAAAATAACTTTTGTTATTTCCTCTACTTGCCAGTGCACTTGTCCACTCAAATTTTATTTGTTTATATTTATCAAATTATATTTATGATTCTGAATCAGAGGACAAACAAGGCTGCTGAACACAAGCAAATAACAAAGTATGCATTTTTTTAATGTCCGTACTTTAGGCCAGTTAGACTAATGAGGAGAGGGATCAATGTTAACGGCGAAGGAAAAACAACATTAGCAACTGCGGCTAGAACTAAGAAACTCAAGGTATGCAGTTCAGAGATGCAGCAGATTGACCGGTGCTGTAATCACATTGCAAAGTAGGCCATAAAAATATAGTGGACAAGTGTGCACAGTCATTTGTTTTAATTTGACCCAACAAAGAGGTTACAACAGAAGTTCAGAGTGCAAAAACTTAAGATGGCTGCAACACAGTCCAAATCTCGATGTTGATTGTGAAAATTGTAAGCCTTCAGGATATCACAGATAGGTATTTTCTCTATGGTCCATTCAGGACCTCTAATTTCAGTAGTTGACTGAACACCAACAGTATTTCCACTTTTAAAAGCAATGCTGGACATTTTCTTAAGTCGTTAAGGATGCTATATTTACCTGAGCGTTTCCATTTGAGAAAATTGATTATCTTTCCGTGAAACTGGCAGTAGTTGTGTCTATATCAAGGGAGCAGTTGTGAAACCACAGAAATTTGGCCAAACATTCTGTGATGAACAATGCTCGATAAGATGGTGAGTTGTTTTGGAGCACAATTTTTTTTTGCAGAGAGCAGGTGTTTTCTTCCACATATTTTCACGCATATACTGAAGGATACTTTTACAGTATTCCTGGCTTACTGTTCATCCCCGTAGGGACAAATTCTTGATGTGTTTGTGCGAAAAAAAACTACCAGTCTTTATGTATGACTTAAAATCGTTCTTCCCCAGCAACACTTATAAGATCCTCAAATCCTTCTTAGAGAATAGATATTTCTTGGTGAATCACGGAGAGGCTTTCTCGGGTCTTTGCAATATTAACGCGGGAGTTCCCCAAGGTAGCGTCCTGGGACCGCTACTCTATCTGATTTACACGTCTGACCTACCAACGTCAGACTGTGTAACAACTGGAACCTTTGCCGACGACACCGCAATTTTGTCCTCTCACGAGGATCCAACAGAGGCGTCAAAAATCCTACAAAAAGGAATAAACGAGATTTCAACATGGCTCAAGAAGTGGCGAATCAAGGCTAATGAAACGAAGTCAATAAATGTCACCTTCACCTTAAAAAAGGGTATATGCCCACCAGTAACGCTTAATAACGTCGAAATTCCACGAGCAGATCATGTCAGATACTTAGGTTTACACCTGGACAAGCGACTTACATGGCAGAAGCACATCTTTACCAAACGCAAACAGCTGGGACTGCAAATACGGAAGTACTATTGGTTAATTGGTCGCCGTTCGCAACTGTCAATGGGCAACAAACTTCTTCTTTACAATGTTATGCTTAAACCAATCTGGACCTATGGTATCCAATTGTGGGGGACCGCCTCTCATTCCAACATTGAAATCTTGCAGAGATTCCAGAATAAAATGCTACGAATGGTAACCGACGCTCCATGGTACGTGACAAACGAACAGCTGCATCACGACCTTCAAGTATATACAGTCAAACAAGAAATTCTGCGTCATACGAAAACCTACAAAGAAAGGATCATAAACCACCCAAATCGCCTAGCGAGAGTCTTGATGGAGGAAACTCGCGCAACTCGTCGACTTAAACGGAAAATGCCCCAAGACATACTTAAATAATAAAGTAAAGTAGGATGTGACCCTAGTCGCATTCCGAGCATGTCATGACAAGTCCCGACCTACCTACTACTTAATGTCCCCCAATATGTGACAGATTGTAGTGAATAAAAAGACAAAAAAAAAAAAAAAAAAAAAAAAAAAAAAAAAAAAATGTATGACTGACTTTGTCATGCTTTTTCGAGTTATGGAGAATATAAACATTTCCATTGCAATGATTGTGCGAATATTTCTGTTGGGTCATACTAATTTGTAGCAAATTCAGCAAATCTGGATCGGTTTAGGCCTGATTAATCAGTTCTTAGGACATTTCCGATGGTGTAGTCACTGCTGGTTGACAACAATTTCAGGATGAATTTCGCAGACACCCAACGTGTGTTCAAAATTTCATTTTAAATTGATTGAAAAAGAAATTTACATTCAGTATATCTGAACCTTGCTAACTGTAAGTCAACCTTGCTAATTGAGATTTGATTCAAACTCATTAATATGTTTTGTTCTGTTGAGAACCAAAAACATACCTTCACTCACTAGGATGCCATTCTTTACTAAAAAAAGATTGCTAAAATAGAACTTTTAAAGAACAAAACAAATTTCTCCTTACACTCATAGATAGGTATTTTCTCTATGGTCCATTCAGGACCTCTAATTTCAGTAGTTGACTGAACACCAACAGTATTTCCACTTTTAAAAGCAATGCTGGACATTTTCTTAAGTCGTTAAGGATGCTATATTTACCTGAGCGTTTCCATTTGAGAAAATTGATTATCTTTCTGTGAAACTGACAGTAGTTGTGTCTATATCAAGGGAGCAGTTGTGAAACCACTAATTTACTAATATAGTAATGAGTAATGTAAGTAAACGTAGCCCCTCCTATTGAGGATTGGCAGCATTTGTCTTTAAACTTTCTAATAACATCATTAGCGTACTGATTTCTGTTACCTCCATCTCTTCTTATAGTTAACATTCTACGAGGTGTGTTCAGAAAGTAACGAGAATTTTTAAATTTTGCGGGCTTGGAGAGTCCGATTGTCAAATATTTTTTTTTATTATGTTGGTATATATGTCCTTGAAGTATGATGAAACTTTCAGCTGTTTTCATTGTTGACTTTGTCTGTGACAGCCACTAAGGTTAGATGTGTTTTTATGAGCTCGGCGATTTTCGTTTGTTAAAAGAAATGGATCAAAGAATTTGTATCAAATTTTGTGTAAAAAAATGGAATAAAATGTAACAAAGTGTGTGAAATGTTAACAAAGGCCTATGGTGAGTCTGCTATGAGTAAAGTAAGAGTTTACGAGTGGTATAAGCGTTTCCAATAAGGCTGTGAAAATGGTGAAGATGATGAACGCCCTGGATGCCCCAGCACATCAACAACCGATGAAAACGTGAAAGAAGTGGT
>CM040183.1:9298092-9318092 GCA_022606455.1 Callitettix versicolor
TCTTCTTCAGATACTCAATGTTCTTTTTTGATCATGTACTCAACGATTTTATCTTCTTCAGATACTCAATGATCTTTTTTGATCTTCATGTACTCAATGATTACCTTCTTCAGATACTCAATGATGTTTTTTGATCTTCATGTACTCAACGATTTTTTATCTTCTCCAGATACTTAATATTCTTTTTTGATCTTCATGTACTCAACGATTTTTTATCTTCTTCAGATACTTAATGATATTTTTTGATCTTCATGTACTCAATGATTTTTTTATCTTCTTCAGATACTCAATGATCTTTTTTGATCTTCATGTACTCAACGATTTTTGATCTTCTTCAGATACTCAATGTTCATTTTGGATCTTCATGTACTCAACGATTTTTTATCTTCTTCAGATACTCATACGTTCTTTTGATCTTCATGTACTCAACGATTTTTTATCTTCTTTAGATACTCAATGTCCTTTTTGGATCTTCTTCAAATACTCATATGTTCTTTTCTCAACATTCTTTTCTTTAGCTAAGATGTTTAATTCTGTTTATAATTTTTACTTAATGATGGCATATTTGTTATTAAAGTATTACTGTTTATTTGAACATTATTACAATGTTTAAATTCATGTTTCATAAACTGTGTATTGCATTGTTAATTTTCATTTTAAAGGAAGTGCTTTACTTTATTGAAATTCAGAAATAAATTAAATCAAGAACACATGAAACTTCTTTAATTTTACTGATTTTATAATTTAACTAGGGCTTGAAATGGCCGTTGTGCAGCTCAATCCCTGATGTATTACTTGTGTAATAATAACACAGTCTTGTATTTATTTAGTACTGAGTAGAATTGGAATCATATTAAGTAACCATTTGGCATGTTCTTTGTTTTCAGATCACATATATTTTTATATGGAAGGTTTTACAGATAGGCATAAGGATTTTTGAGAAATAATTAAATAATTATAGCTTTTTGCTCAATGAAGGAAAACTTGTATTTAGATAGTGTTTCCTAATACCATCTGTAATGTAACTGAAATAATTAAGATTATGATCTATTTTCTTCCTTCTAGTGGTCTTTTTTACTCATCTCGGAAGGCTACTGCTGTTGAAACCTCACTGTTTCCTCTTCAGGCCTCTGACATAAAATGTCAAATCCCTCTGTTAAAGGTAATGAAACATTGAATTTTTTTTTTTAACGTCCGACTATTGTGCACACTTGGGCTAATGCAGACGATGGGATGATTTATAGCATATGAAAATGCCAAGCCCTGGCCGGGAATCAAACCCAGGTCCTCGGGGTGAAAGCCCAGTATGCTATCAACTAGGCCACCGAGGCGGCATGAAACACTGAAAACACATGTCACAAACACTAAAACACAATTTTTATTAAAATGCACAATGATAAAATTTGGTTTTGCCAAACACTCGTATGTTTTACAGTCTGGACATAATGAGTCCGGACTGTAACAACGTATGAGTTGTACAGTAGTGTTTAGCCAACAACATTATTGTGAATTTTTTATTGAAAATTGTGTTTAGTGTTTGTGAGGTTTGTTTTCAATGTTTAGTTAACTTTGTGACGACCTTGACAGAGTGTTTTGATATTTTGTATTACAGCATGAAGATGAAACAGTGAGTTTTCGAAACCATGGTAGCCTTTACGAGGTGAATAAAAAAGACCACCAGATGGAAGAAAATATGTTATAATCCTAATTATTAAAATGTTTTCTTTTCTTGGTTTTTAATCCTTATATTATCAGCTGTAGCTTGGTTCATTGCATGGTTATAATCAGCTGCAGTATAAACAACAACTGATGTGGTGAAACACAAATTTACATGCCTTTCCAAGCGTTGGTTTATGAACCTTTGCAGCTCATTATAGCCTTTTACAATTTCTCGAATAAGAGCTCAATCGATGTGGAGTGCTGTAAGCAGGGTTTTTTACATGCTTACAGTCTTGTAAACCCTTACACCTCAAGATATGTGTATTAGTTCTCGAGATATGAAATTTGTGAGCAAAAATTACAGCTTTTCTTTGTAACTCGTTATAGTTTTGATAATGTTTTTTGAATGATATCTCATGTGATGTGGTTTGTTGTAAGCGATGTTTTAAGTCCTCTTAAAGTATTACTTTTCAGTTAGTTCTCGAGATATGAAATTTGTAAGCAAAAATTACAGCTTTTCTTTGTAACTCATTATAGTTTTGATAATGTTTTTTGAATGATATCTCATTTGATGTGGTTTGTTGTAAGCGATGTTTTAAGTCCTCTTACAGTATTACTTTTCAGTTAGTTCTCGAGATATGAAATTTGTAAGCAAAAATTACAGCTTTTCTTTGTAACTCATTATAGTTTTGATAATGTTTTTTGAATGATATCTCATTTGATGTGGTTTGTTGTAAGCGATATTTTAAGTCCTCTTACATTACTACTTTTCAGTTAGTTCTCGAGAAATACGTCTAAGGTAATTTTTATTTTATAATATACAATTTTTTTTTAAAACTGAATTTTTTAAATCTAAACTGCAATAATAGGTGATTCCTGAAATCATGTTTTTATTCCTGTACTCAATAAAGAAACATCACTATCAATGAAACTAAATTCTACGTGACCCAACCTTCATGAAGTATATCAGATCAGGTTAGTAAGACTTTAATATCTTTAATAATTTATAAACTTTTAATATAGTACTTGGTTTTTGAATTTGCCTCTGGCAGAATTTGTTAGTGGCTCTTAAACGGGATGGGGTTCTTAACTCTTAAATACCTGTTAAGTAATAGTGTTTATCACATACCAAATTTAAATTTGTGTTGCACAATAAGAAATATGTCATTTGAAGGAAAAGACTATTTGCAATACTTCAAAATATACTGCATCTTAAATTGTGAAAATATTAATAAAATGAATTGAATTAAAAGTGTTTACAGGAAAACAATCTGTGCCTTCCATTAAAAGATCGACATCAACACCAGCAACCAAACCCTTGTCTGCAGGAGTAGGATTCAGAACATCTGCCATGGAACGTTTAAATGATGCAAGCAGCTTGCCTTTGCATTTATTTTCTTGAACCTGTATAAGTTCGATATGCGTATTAATCCTTTTTAATACTTCTGTCAATTCTGAGAGAGAACCAACTTCTGGAAACATCTGTAAAATCATAATTATATTATTGTATTAATACAACTTAGAGATTTTAACTGAGAGATAACCTACATTTTTGCAGATCTGTTACTGTACCACTTTGTAATAAATCTTATGTTTGGGTTTTATTGTAAATAGAGCTATTGAGTAGTTTATAAGAGCTATTTGTAAATTTCTGGTTTATAATAAAAAAAATATGTCAATTCAATATTAAACATTTTTTGTTTAACAATTTTTAAGGCCTAGTAAACAAAATATCAAGTTTTAATCAGTTTCGGCATGTTGAAATAAAATATACTTCACCTTCTGAAAATGAAACCTTTCATGGAATAACAGTGGGAATATAGGTTCAATCCTTTTTGTGTGTTCTGTAGTGCCGAGCATTGTTAAACGTAACATAACCATTCCTTTAGGACACAGCCATACTCCAGGACAAGTGACCTATAATGTGAGAAATATTAAGGTTTACATGACAATTTGTTATAAAGTTAACACTGAACAGTTGACTTTTGACAGTCACATGATTTGTATTTTTTATGACTGGCTGGCCTATATAGCATATTTTCAAAACATATATTTAATTTTCAATTTATGACACTAGTTTGACTTGATACTTCTTTCAACGACATGTTAGTATGTAGTACAATTAAATTTTGATAACGCAGCTACTGGTCCAAGTATATTGTGAAAATAATAAAAAAATCACAATAATACATCATTCTAGTTAACCAGTATCTTGTATAAATAAGTCTGTCTTAGCGAAATCAAAGAATTCACATAACTTTAGTTTAACAAATCTTCAGATCATCCTAACCTTTTGCAGGTTTGAAAACAGTTTAATACATAGATATATAGCCTAATTTCAGCCCTACTATATTAGATATAAATTTACAGGATTAATACCAAAAAACTTTTAAATTTCTAACTTTAAAAATAAAATCAAGAAATATATTGCTTATTGTTTTAATTATGGTTCATGACATAACCAATAGAGATAAATACTTACTGCATGAATGTCGAAGTCAATTGCAATATGAAAAGCTTTCCTGCTCATAACACTTCGTTTTGACATGTCTTCAAAATAAGAAATTTAGTAATATAACAAAAATAAAATTATACTGATCAAATGGTGGTTTTTGTTTACATTCACAGTCAAAAATCAGTACTTTCGTTGTCTTGACAACGGCTGACCCAAATCAAAACAAAACCTTGTCGATTGCTATGCATCTGCTGCTACCAGCGAAAATGTCATATAACTTTATAAATCAGCTGTTTCTGGCGCCATTTGAGGTAAGATTTCAAATCTGATAGATACTCATTTTGTTTTGATTTTCGTGGTTTAAACAAAATTGAAAATATAACACGAGTAAAATCAAACGGTAAATGGTAGCATCCATTCTCCGTAATCTGTATACAAATAAAACAATGTAGCCTATGATTTAAAAGGAATGTGAAAAAAACATATATACACTTTAAATTATGATACTGAAACTAACAAATAAACAACGCAATTCATTTCAGTATTCAAATTTAATTTCATATTTTTCTCAGCAGAATGGATTCTGCAAAATATCACAAAATTTTATTATTCTTTACTATGACGGATAAAGGTAGGCTTTTATATTAATTATTCATATGGATTCATTCGAAATGTAAAGAAAAAAGTTATCAAAAAGGCACTTTAGCAATTAAAATGCGTTAGATCGAGGCACGTTGGATCTTCTAAATGTTATTTTATTGAATAATATCGTGTCATGTTTTATGTAGTTATTTATGTATTTCAAACAAATCAGTGCTATTTTTAAACAACATTCACCTGAAATAAATTACCTGTTCATGGATTACGTAAGTTTTAAAACTATACTTCCTTAATATGATATCCAAACTAATAACTAGGTTATGTTATCTCTTTTAAATTGTGTTTAGACTACTAACATTTAAAATAATAATAATAAGTCCTAATTTAGTTTTAAATTTACGTTTAGAACTGAATACAGTTCGAAAAATATCATAGGTCAAGGTTTAAGTAATTAGTTATTATATAAAACAAAAATTTCAAAATTTGAAATTGAAAATCGTGGTTTAAGAGATCGGAAAAACGAAAAGGAACTTTAACCGGCGTCGAGCTTTGTTTCCAACCAACATTTTTTTTTTTTGAAGTAGCGAACCAAGTTAAAAGTCTTTTCATTCGCAAAATTTGGTGTTTGTTAATTTTAACTTTAATTTTAAAGCCTTCAACATCTAAAAATTATGTCTTTATTTTTTGCAAATAAATTAAATATACAATTTCATAGGCCTGTATGCATTACCGCTGATTTTTGCATCAGAAATGCTTTAGACCCTTATATAACTGAAAAGAATGTAATTTTACACAATTGATTTTACTTAGCTATTGGTTGGTTCCGTATTCTGTGACTGGTTGTACAACCAATGTCGTTTGTTCGACGTTTGGCCAGCCTACTGGACCAGATACGCGAAAAATTCTTTTATTAATACAGCTGTGTCATTTAATATGGCAACCACGAGATAACCAAAAGGATAATAGAATCTCTTTGTAAAGGATTTTTATCACATTTTCTGACCGTTAGTAAATTTTTCTTCTATATCTTATTAGGCTTTTTATGTTGTTCCCCGCAGGGGGGCAGACTAGCTGCATCTATTGAGAGGATTTAGACGTCCCTCGCGATACCCGAGTCTACACACTTACACTTACAGCACTACACTTACGAAACACTTTACACTCACACTTACATTTAGGAGGTGATAATAGCCTCAATGTGCTTTTCGCCTTTAAAAAATAAAAATGTAGTTTTTTTACATAACCTATACATACTACATACGCACTGACATTATAAAATTAGTTTAAACATACAAAGTATAATTCAGGTTTTACAATTATTTAAACCATAATTAATTGATGCTGAACTATTTTAAATAATTATATTATTTGGCCTATGATTTTTTTTACTGAAGAATTAATATTGAAATGATAATTTTTAAATGTTTATATAATAATAACAATAATAAAGCTTTATTAAAATTATATTTTAAAGAAGAAAAGCCTCTCCTTCCAGTAGTACCAACAATGGCTTCCAGTGGTACCAACAATGGCTTCCAGTAGTACCAACAATGGCTTCCAGTGGTACCAAACCTAAATGCAAAATAGAAAAACTAAAACAAAAAGAAATAATAGACTATATTTAATGCTTTTTACAAAATTTTAAAGTCTTTATGATCATTTTATAACTGCGAAACACAACACTCTTCTCCTTGCTTGCTTGATAGCCGCCTCGGTGGTCTAGTTGATAACGTATTGGGCTTTCACCCCGAGGACCCGGGTTCGATTCCCGGCCAGGGCTTGGCATTTTCATACGCTATAAATCATCCCATCGTCTACATTAGCCCAAGTGTGCACAATAGTCGGACGTTAAACAAAAAAAAATTTCTTGCTTGCATGCTTTATTCTCATACTTTCGTTCATTAATTCATCCCTACATCGTAGCGCTGGTCTTTCCTTTCTTCCTCTTCCTGTCCCACTTACCCCGCAGGGGGGTGCAGACTAGCTGCACCTATTGAGAGGATTTAGACGTCCCTCGCGGTACCCGAGTCTAACACACACTTACACTTATAACATTACACTTACGACTTTAACACTTTACACTCACACTTACATTTAGGGAGGCGATAATAGCCTCAATGTTGGGGGTCGTCAATACGTGCAAGTCGTAGAGAAGACGTGGTGGTTACCCGCCTTCGCATTGGTCACTCCGTGTTAACGCATGGATTTCTGATGGAACGCGGGGACCCACCTGAATGTGAGTTCTGTAGGGAAACCATCACAGTAAAACATGTATTGCTCGATTGTGATGGTTTCCAAAATGTGCGTGTTATGTGGTCTGAGCAACTGTTTGCAGACGATGTTGGGAGATAGTGCCTCGGCCGTTGACCGGGTCCTAGACTTCCTTCATCGTCTGAACTTTTTAAACAAAATTTAATTTATATATTTGTTATTGATTGTTGTGGGGACCCTTTACAGCCCTTAAAAGTTTGTTTATATTTGCTATTTATTAATTTATTTTTAAGTTGTTAATTAGTTTTAGGTACGTTAATATTTCTTTTATTGATCTTGTTATTGTTGTAAGGCCAATTTACAGCCTAAAATAACTTTGTGTGTATGTTGTTTTAAGATTTATGTTATTGTTTTGTTTGTTGTTTTTATAATGTTTTAAATTTTTATCTGAATTGTTTACTTGTTTTCAAAAATTGTGTTAAAATAATTAATGTCACGCCTCGGCAATAATAACCTTAAAGGTTTTTCGCCGAAAAAACAAAAGCCTCAATGTGCTTTTCGCCTTAAAATAAAATAAATAAAAACTTCTTGTTCCTGGAAACCAATTCTGTAGTTAGTTTCGCCCAACGTTGATCTTCCACTTTTGCTACGTGTTCAGCCCATTTCCATTTTAACGTGTGCTTCTCTCATCAAGTTTCTACTTTCTTCGCTAGCTTCTTATTTTCTCCTTCTAATTCACACTTATTATCCTGAATGATGTGGCTTACAGTTATCTAAGATGTCTGTTAGGGCCCAGTTTTGGCATCCCGTATAATAGCTGGATACACACAGCACAGTAATACCTTAGCTTTCAGTTGACTTGAGAAGTTAAAGATTTTTCTAAGGGACCAAAATTTTCTCCTTCCAAAGTTTATCGTGTTGCTCACTTCTTTACCGCTTCTGTTCTAAAACGATAGTTGTTTAATCGAAATAGTGGTGGGGCAGAAAACACCAAACTGTTAAAAAACTGTTTTTCTATCAACGACAAACTGCTTTTTCAAACGGAAACAAGCGGTTTCATTTGGACTGGTTTATGATTTATTAAACAAGGAACGGACTTTCCTCACTACCACACCCACGTTCTATTGGAACGTTGCCGCAAGCGCTAAAACTGTTTTTCTGCTAACTGCTTTTCTTCTACCTGCTTTTATGCTTTTTCCCTTTATTCCAAAGTTGCTTGTTGCTTGTAGTGAAGTAAGAACTGTTTGGTCAATGTCAACGTTTATCTCTATTTTGTTGCGAGTTGTAGTAACAACCTCTCACATTCTGTAGATACAGAGCCTAATTTTATTTAAACATATTTTTTATATTTATTATCAATCATCAATATTTTTTAATCAACTAAAAATATTCTAAATCGTTTGCATTTCGGTAAATATGCAAAGGACTATTTAATTTTTAACTAAAAAAAAGAATGCTTCTGTTAGAAATTCATTGCATTTTGTACATAAAATGGCATACATAATTATTACGTTTTGAGAATGTAATTTAATTATTACTACACTTATAAGGATTATTTTTATCCTTTCTAAATGCTTTATACCCAAAAACAGTGGCAGTGGGAATGAAAAAGTGGTCTTAGAAAACTGAGCGTATGTGCTTTATGTTTTAACTGCTAATACAACTTTGAGTTTCAGTTTTCTATACCTGTTTTTTTCCAACTGTTTTAAAAAGCAGCTTTTTTCCTCAACAAACAGTTTGTTGTCGTTTTGTAAAAATAGCAGAAACGCCCACCTCTAGTATACTCTTGTATTAAAAATTAAGAAGTATTCAGAGTATTAAGGAAATGGCTGGGACGTGTAACTGGACTCGTCCACAACCTTACACCTCGATACGTGTCAGCTGACATACGGTTCAGACAGCGTGCCGCAAGGTAATTCGATACTAATACGTATTCTATGTAAAGTAACAAGTAATTACAGTTCCTTGACCTGTAATTAGCTGATAAACGTATCGCGAAGTGTAAGCAGGTCATTGTTTGACGTATTTGCTGTAGGCGTATCACTTACTTCAAGCTCATAGTTTAATATTTAAAGCTTGGAAAACAAAATAAAGAAAACATCTTTCGTATATTATTACGATCGATTTTGTACCAAAAATAAGGATCTGCGTTGTTAAACCGTACATACAGGGATGTCAGAAAAACAGGGAATTCTCACGCCTCATACTTTTCCGTTTTGAGGCTTTGCAGTAAAATAAAACCGACTTAATACCGATAAACAATTTGTAAAACAAAAATCCAGCAACAGTATAAAGTGTTTCCGTTAGAGTGCAGCACAGTGCAAACATATGTGACAAATAATTGTGTGTACCAAAACAGCTGATTGTTAAAAAAAATTTGTTGAAAGTAATATTTAAATAATTACTGTAACCAAGACTTGAATAATTATTGGTATTAATGCACTTTAGGGATTTTTGTGAAAGTCATTATTCAAAGATTTTTTTACTTGTATTATGTGTTATCATTTACTTAAGAGATATTACAGCGCGGTAGATGACATTTATTACGGTAAATGCACAAGACCTGTATTTTTAACTTATATTCTGACGTCGTTGATGTTTACTTTGCACGTTCGCTGTACATGGACTTGCTTTTGTATTTTGGCTCTTCAAAATCATACGTTTTCGCTCAGAAAATCAGAAGCGAGCACGTTAGGTTTAATGTACACGTGTTGAACAGAGGAGGGGTACGAGGTGGAGCTAGAAAGTTATAAATAGGACGAGCCATAATATTGGTGACCAGTATAGAAATAGTTTTTGAAGATGGAGGTTCTCCGAAACGCGTCAATGAAAGTAGAATTGACGAAGCTAGGGAAGACAGATTATTATACTGAACATAGTGACAATAACCCTAGCAGAAAAGAAGAAGAATATAGAAAGAATTAGTAAAACTTGGCAAAAAATATCTTTTTTGGTAGGTCTAATGGGAAAATCCGCTCGACGTTATCAAAAAACGTTCTTTTTGTCAAAAAAAGTTTAAAATCTAAAAATTTGTAATGATTCTGATCAAATTTTGCTAAAAATCGATATGTACGTTATCTAAACAAAATGTACGGGTGTGGTATTTACTAAAAAGCCGAATTCAGGAGCTAAATAAAAAAAATATTTTTATCAGATTTTATTTTATTTTTTGCCATACATGATGGTTCATGATTGAAGATGGCGTAGTGGATTTTAAAGACAAAAAATTTCCCGTTTGATAGTAAATCGAAACAATAAACCTTGATCGCCGTCAGGTTTTTATCACAAATCATAAGCCTACATTTCTTTTATTTAAAATTTGTTAGCCTGTACTGACGAGTTATATTTGATCAAAATATCATAAACCGATTTTTAGAAATTAGGCCGAATTTCCAGTTATTTTTTGTTTTTAGTTCCCGAATCTGAATTTTTGTGGAAATAATCGAATTTGAGGTTAGCACCAATTGTATAACGGAAATTTTAAGTGTTTCTAAATATTTCTTGTTTGTTATTTCAGCATTGTACACACTACTAGTTGGTTGTGTCCTGTTTTAATTTTATAGGTTACTATTACCCGTCGCGGCTTCGCCCACGAAACTTAAACTTTTTCAGTAATATAATAATTTAGAAACATAAAAAAATATAATAATAAAAGCGTTATTATCTAAACTCATGATTATTTTACAGTGAATATGAAAAAATATTACAACCTAAATATGTTGTTTTATTGTCTTCAAAACGTGTTCCATTCGAATTTAAGAAAATCTGATAAAAAATATTTTTCTCCAATACAAACATTTACACATCTTTTATAATTTTGTCCTTTTAGGGGATGAATTCGGTGGGGGGGATGCTGAATTATTTGTATTATAGTTTGTGATTTAGAATATTTTGTTTACTTTTAAGAAAAGCCGATAAAAATATTTTTCTCCAATGAAGACTCTTTTTCTCCTAATATACCTCTTTTATACATTTTTGTTTTTTTAGGGGATGAATTCGGAAAAATGTTGAAATATGTGTTTCATTATTTGTGTTTCATAGCATATTTCTAGAATATACGATCAAAACAAATATTTTTTCAATGCAAAATTGTATACCCCTTTCTACATTTTCTACCACCTTTCAATCTCTTTACGGGATGAATTTTGGGAAATGGTGAAAAATATATTTCATTACTTATATTTAACAGTGACTATGTTACGTTTTAAAAAGGTCAGACGAAAAACATATTTTTCCAATAAAAATTGTTGTACGTCATTTTTATCTCTTTAGGGGGTGAATACTGAAAAATCGTTTTTCAGTGCACCGCTACATGTGGTGGTAACCCTAAAAATTTCAGATCTTTAGCTATTATAGTCTCGGCTATACTTTCATTATTAAAGTTAGACTGGGTAAGTAGTTTAATGGCGTAAAAATCAAATTTTTGCAAAATCCTTTCTTAATGTACCATGACATTGTTGTAAGAAGATATCCTGAAAATTTCAAGTCTCTAGCTACAATAGTATTGGCTGTACGTTGTTTATTAAAGTTGGACTGGGTAAGTAGTTTAATGACGTCAAAATCAAAATTTTGCAAAATCCTTTCTTAGTACACGCTTACATATTAAAACGTAGGTATCCTCAAAATTTCAAGTCTCTAGGTTTTACAGTTTGGGCTGTACGTTGATCAGTCAGTCAGTCAGGTCATTGCCATTTTATATATATATATATATATATATATATATATATATATATATATATATATATATAGAATTGTAACCATACTTGAACAAATATTTATCCATTAAATCTGTTTATTTAGTATTACTAATTAATCTGAATGGAAGGTATGTGTTTACCATAAGCCTTCTAAATACGAGACTTCTATTCAGTGAAGGATAACTAAGTTACCTTCAAAAACTACGACTTTAATTTCTTAGTAATTATCTATAACACTTCTGTGTCTTGAAATTTTTGTTGTAACTTGAGTGGTTTTTGTTTGACGTTGGAAATTTTAAACGACCTTTTCGATCATGTAGAAAATATTGTTTTGTTTTTAAGTACACACAATTTCTGTAAACAAAAATAAAAATCATGTATCATGTTTTCTCTTCTTTTCTATTTTAAATACGGTAATTTTTCGAAAACACGACGAATTAACATAGCTAGTTTTTAACAACATAATAACAACTTATTGGAGCCTTCCAGCTGTTCAACGAAATCAGCTGATCGTTATGAATTAATATAGAAGTAATTTTTTACTATATATACGAGGGTAGTCTAATAAGTTTCCGCCTCAACATGAAGATAGCAGCACTCGAATTTCGTTGTTCATCTGTTGACAGTTACTCACCAAAGTTTCAGCCATTTTGGACGCGCAGTTGTTATGTAACAGTCGTTTGAGTGAGTTGATGTGAGTATTTTTATGAAAATGGACAAAATCGAGTATCGAGCTGTCATTGAATATTTGTTTTTGAAAGGCAATACACCAACGCAAATCAAAGATGAGTTGGATTCTGTGTATGGAGACTCTGCACCATCATTTACCACAGTGAAATTTTGGGCAGCTGAATTTAAACGTGGCCGTAAGAGCTTGGGAGACGATGAACGTTCGGGACGTCCAAAAACTGCAACTACCGACGAAAACATCGCCAAAGTTCACCAAATAGTGCTAGATGACCGCCGAATTAAAGTGAGAGAGATAGCAGACGTTATGAACATGTCAAAAGAACGTGTTTGTCACATATTAAATCAACATTTAGACATGAGAAAGCTGTCCGCGCGTTGGGTGCCGCGTTTGATTATGTTAGACCAAAAACGTGTTCGAATGAACATTTCCAGTGCTCTGTTGGCGCAGTTTAGGCGCAATAAATCCCAGTTTTGGCGCCGATTAATTACTGTAGATGAAACTTGGATACACCATTATACGCCCGAAACAAAAATACAGTCCAAACAGTGGACTGCAAAGGGGGAACCGGCTCCAAAAAAAGCAAAAACTGTTTTTCGGCTGGGAAAGTGATGGCGACTGTTTTTTGGGATAGTCATGGAGTTATTTTAATCGACTATCTTCAAAAAGGAAAATCCATTACAGGAGCATACTACGCATCATTTCTTGACAAGCTGAAGTCAGAACTTGCGGAAAAACTGCCACATTTTCAGAAAAAGAAAATCCTTTTTCACTAAGACAACGCACCGTCTCACACCTCAGCGGTTGCCATGGCGAAAATCCACGAATTACGGTTTGAACTGCTTGACCATCCGCCTTACTCACCAGATCTAGCCCCAAGCGACTTCTTTTTGTTCCCTCATCTAAAAATTGAACTCGAAGGACAGAGATTTTCGTCAAATGAAGAGGCAATCACCTTCGTGTACAATTATTTTGCAGAGAAAAACACCGAGTACTATTTGGACGGGTTACAGAGATGGGAGCATCACTGGGAGAAGTGTGTAGAAGTACAAGGAGACTTATGTTGAAAAATAAAAAAAAAAATTCTGAAAAAATGTCTTGTATCTTTGTTAGGTCGGAAACTTTTCAGACCACGCTCGTGTGTGTATATATATATATATATATATATATATATATATATATATATATATATATATATACATAATTACATATTTATCAAAATTAAATTAACGATTCATTTCATGGCCTATATTTACATCGGTCAAACGTCTTTGTAGTGTAGTGGTTATCACGTGCGCCTCACACGCGCAAGGTCCTCAGTTTCATCCTGATCGGAAACACAGGAAATTTTAGTTATAATTAATTTAATATGAGACTTGCGAAATATAAATTTGCACACTCGCATCACGCAAAATACAACACAGCCAGCCCTAAAACACGATACGTGTTAAAACACCCTTATGAAATCGTCGTAGCCTACCGGCAGAAAAACATGCAGAAATGAAGTTACCAGTTTTGGCAATAGTAGCGCGCCACCAGTCTTGTGGTCCGCCACATCCGTCGCGTTATCAGCTGTTCCCAACTTGGCTTGATAACTGTAATGCAGTTAGTTGTTTAGTATAAAGTTGTAGTTCGATGAAGGTAGCAGTGTACAGTGCCACAGGTGTTTGGATTGTTTTGAGGTTAGGAAGATTTGATCTTTCTTTACGTATAATATTTGTGTTTGTAAACAATTGTGAGTACTTTAATAACACGATTAAAAATAATTCAGTATTTGTTTAGGCTGTAGTTGCGTAGCAATATTGTATTCTGTTATAACTTAGTAGGCTGTAGTTTTTTTTATAGATTATGAAACAATAAATTCGACAAGAATTCGCTGAAATCAACAAAAAAACATTTCCTCGGTATCCTGTAATGTTTTAGTGTATTTATAATAATATTTCAAGTCGATTAAAATGTTTAACAAACTTTAAAATGTTTCTTACAACATTAATTTTATTGTTAGGTTACCATTTTTGTTTCCGTGGCTTTTTTCGTTCACAGTCCGCCTGTTAACAATTCTAGGAATTACGTAGGCTATATACCTCGTTACAATTATCCAGCATTATAAAATTTGTGCAATATTCATAATATTCTTATATGAATTTGAATTTAATATTGCACAAGAATGCTTATTATATTTGTGGCGTTGATTATAGGCTACTGTAACTGCGTTGGAACAATATTGCGTCAATTTCTTTTATAACGGTGCGCTGTAGATTTTTATAGATTTTGAAAATAATTAACAATAATTTCGACAAGAATTCGCTAAAAAAACCAAAAACATTTTGCTTCCTCGGTAGCCTGCCTGTGATGTTTTAGCGCCTTTGTGGTAATTTTTCAAAACGATTAAAATGTTTAACAAACTTTAAAATCTTTTTAAATTCATTTTAAGGTTAGAAGAATATTTTTGTTTCCATGGCTGTTCCGCTCACAGTCTGCCTGTTAAGAATTCTAAAATCTTGCAGGCTATATTGTACAATATTTTCAGTTCTTGGAAGTCATATTCTAATATGAATTTGAACTTAATACTGGTCAAGAGGGTTTATTAGAAACAAAACCCCTCTAAGTGTTTTTTGTGGTAAAATTTATATTTTAGCTGCAGTAGTTCTTTTTTCCCCGTTTTATTCCGTGAAACTATAAGTTTTTTTAAAAATTTGAGCAAAATGTGATCAACCGATTTTGAGAATCTATACCAACTATTTTTTTTTGAAAACTCCCAACCTGGATATTTTGGAGGAGATAGTGATTTTTTTTGTTGAACAATTATGCCAGGTGACCACCAAATGCAGAGCGGAGTTGTTCTGAGCGGAGCGGACCACCCGTTCAAAACCTAACCTATAGTTTTTAATGTCAATGCGCCACTGAAAGCGTAACGGAACTGAGCTGAGTCAAGCGGCGTCGCTGGGCTCCGCTCCGTGTAGCTTCGACTATGACTAGGTTCGGTTTTGAAGGTGACTCCGCTTCCCCCACCACGCTGATCACGCTTCCAAACTTATTACGTTACGGTTTTTAAACATAAGTAGTTTCCAAGAATTAGTTAGGTAGGCCGATACATTAAGATTTAAAAGATACAAATATTCTTCTTTAAAATGACTGAACTCCGCTTCCGGTTGCCTTTCATCTTCATTCCGCTCAGCTTTGTTCAGCTCAGCCCAGCTTAACGTATTTGGTGACCAACCGGACTTAACACTAAATTCGTTTATGAAAATCTTTTATAAGCTAATTTACAAAAAAAAATCGATTTTTGTTAATTGCTTTTTGAGAAAAAAATGCTAACTATTTTTTTTTTCCATATGTCCCGTGATATGGAAGTACTATCGTGCTAAATTTCATTAAAATCGGTTCGTTCGTTTAGTCTCCAAGGTCGCAGGTTCGAAACTTCAGTTCCTGCTGTAAGCTGTTACTTTTTCCGTTAACGTCCTCATTATAGGTAGGTTTACCTGCAGAAGGATTTTTTTTTTTTGTGTTTAACGTCCGACTATTGTGCACACTTAGGCTAATGCAGACGATGGGGATGACTTATAGCATGTGAAAATGCCAAGCCCTGGCCGGGAATCGAACCCGGGTCCTCGGGGTGAAAGCCTAGTACGCTATCAACTAGGCCACCGAGGCGGCTAGAAGGATACAAATAAAAGCAAGAATGACGAGATAACTCTAAAAATATTTTTTCACGATCACATCAACTTGTGTTGCGAGAAAACGGTTCATTTCAATTTTATTTGTACGAGATCGCGAGACAGGCGAACAGCTGTTTTAGGTCAGAGATTTTCATTTTTCGTTCAGTTGGAACGTTAGTTTGAAATTACGAGTAACAGACCCCCCCCACTACATCAGCACAGAAAGTTTATCTTTGATAGACACTAACTTATTGTAGACTAAGCTATGTCCGTCAGGAAATGCTGGAAGTTTAATAAAAATCCGTACGTCGTAAATTCTTTTTGTTTCAGAAATAAATTAAAAAAATTGTGAGCATTTTTTAAAATTAAAACGTGGTTATGTTTGTGTAACGTTTTTTGAAACTGAAATTCTTAATATAATCTTCTTTAGCTGGGAATGTTTACTAATACGTTGGTTTCGTTTATCTGCCTTTCCTTGATTTATCAATTTTTTATTGTCGACGCGTTTCAGACTGCCGCCATTATCAGTACACCAGTAATTCGGAACACGTCAACAAGTATAAAATTGACAAAACTGGGAAATGCAGATGAATGAATGAATTACTTTCTAAAGTTACTATTGCACTCTGATCTTCTTAGATCTTTGTATCCGCTTTCTGTATTCCTGAGATGCTCAGTTACAGAGCCTTCTACAGTCCTAGTCTCTT
The DNA here is from genome assembly GCA_022606455.1 of Callitettix versicolor. NCBI lineage: Eukaryota > Metazoa > Arthropoda > Insecta > Hemiptera > Cercopidae > Callitettix > Callitettix versicolor. The sequence goes on from CM040183.1 coordinate 9,314,769, forward strand.
CGTAAAGGTTATGATTTGGAGAAGATTCAAGGTGGGTAACTCCCGTATTTCTAACTGGTAACTTCCAATTTATTATTGAGGTACTTCCATATGCTTGCTCTGCTAATTGCCCTTAAATTTCTCCCGCTTATCACGGATGTTCCTTATGACGGAGGTTGTACTTCATTTGAAGTACTTTTTGTTGTTCGGTAAGTTCTCGCTAGTTCTATTTACATTCTTACTCATGGGATCATGAGTAGCTAGGGAAATTATGTCAGCCCACACAGAGTCCCGCGTACATGGGTAAGGTACACTGCGAGGTAGCCAGGTCTCCCAGGGCTCCGTTTGATACACCATTAGGCCAGCATAATTCACTACATCAGCACGGGTCGCTTTACACTTTAAGGTTAGTTAACGTGGTGGTCGAATATATATATATATATATACTTACATACATTAAATGGTTTGAATATATACTGCTGGTATCTCGAATACATTTAACGGGGACGAATAAAACACACACACAGCACACGCACTCACGCGCGCGCATGCATACTCAAACACACACACACACACACACACACACACACGCATGCGCGAGCGCGCTCACACTCTCTCTCTCAGACACACACAAGCGCGCGCGCACACACACACACACACACACACACAGTACACGCACTCACGCGCGCGCATGCACACTCACACACACACACACACACACACACACAGTACACGCACTCACGCGCACGCATGCACACTGACACACACACACACACTGACACACACACACACACACACACACACACGCGCAATCACACAGCACACGCACTCACGCACACGCGCATACACACATACACACTCAAACACTCTCAGACACACACACACACACACACACACACACACACACACTCACGCGCGCGCATGCACACTCACACAGCACACGAGCGCGCGTATGCGCGCACACACACACACACACTGACACACACACACACACACACACACACACACACACACACACACACACACGCGCGCGCACACACACACACACACACACACACACACACACACACACACACACACACACACACACACTTACACACTTACATGTTATGTGGAATATGTTTAACGGGCTTGAATATACATTCTTGTTATCTGGATCGCTGGCTTATTTTTTCAAACCTTTTTTGGGTCAAACAATTAAATAATCGTCCTTTTAGAAAAACGTCATAAACAATTTCTATCAAATATTGTGCAAACATACCGAAACGAACATACGAGTCGCTGTATAAACCAAAAAAATACCGTGATTCCGGAGTAAATCGTAAAAAAATCAAAAATATAACGCAAAACTTCCTTCTTTAAAAAAATTGGTACTATGCGTTTGTGTTGTGCATCTCCATATGTAACCAAAAGTTCTGAAAAATTCAATGAATTTATTTTGAGTACCTAGGATGACTTTCCTATTTTTTGACGTGTGCTTCCAAATCAATTTTTTTGGGAAATAATTTTTTTTATTACATAACTGAGATTAACTCATTTGGTAATTTAAATATAAGATAAAACTTTTAAGGATATAACCCATCGGTTGCCTCCAATTAACATGAATTAATCAAATCCGGTGGCTTCATTCTACGCAGTCGCCCAAGTCCCACAGGGTCCAGGAGACTGCGTATCTCTGAGTGCGGGGAGATCCGCTGCCCATGCTTCGATGCGTGCTTTTTTATTTCTTCATTGTCCAGTTCCACTTTCACTGGAAATGAAATTTTTCTGATGTTATTACAAGAGTAAGTGCAATGTTCTGCCCAAGTACAGTTTGGAGATTTTTGAAGTGACTACTTCTTATGGCGGGGTATGGATGTATGTTTTGCACGGGAAAAAATTCAGTTTTCCGTCACGCATCACGCTCTTATATATATATATATACTATATACTATTTCTTATGGCGGGGTATGGATGTATGTTTTGCACGGAAAAAATTCAGTTTGCCGTCACGTATCACGCTCTTATATATATATAGCCTATATATATATACTATTATACTATTTCTTATGGCGGGGTATGGATGTATGTTTTGCACGGGAAAAATTCAGTTTTCCGTCACGCATCACGCTCTTATATATATATATATAGCCTATACTTATACTATTTCTTATGGCGGGGTATGGATGTATGTTTTGCACGGGAAAAAATTCAGTTTTCCGTCACGCATCACGCTCTTATATATATATAGCCTATACTTATACTATTTCTTATGGCGGGGTATGGATGTATGTTTTGCACGGAAAAAAATTCAGTTTGCCGTCACGTATCACGCTCTTATATATATATATATATATATATATATATATATATATATATATATATATATATATATATATATATATATATAGTATATACTTACATACTATTTCTTATGGCGGGGTATGGATGTATGTTTTGCACGGGAAAAAATTCAGTTTTCCGTCACGCATCACGCTCTTATATATATATAGCCTATACTTATACTATTTCTTATGGCGGGGTATGGATGTATGTTTTGCACGGGAAAAAATTCAGTTTTCCGTCACGCATCACGCTCTTATATATATATAGCCTATACTTATACTATTTCTTATGGCGGGGTATGGATGTATGTTTTGCACGGGAAAAAAATTCAGTTTGCCGTCACGCATCACGCTCTATATATATATATAGCCTATACTTATACTATTTCTTATGGCGGGGTATGGATGTATGGATGTATCAGTTTTGCGTATCGGGCTCTTATATATAAAATATACATTTCTTATTCCGTATCACGTTTTGCACGGAAAAAATCACGTCACTCTTATATATATATAGCCTATACTTATACTATTTCTTATGGCGGGGTATGGATGTATGTTTTGCACGGGAAAAAATTCAGTTTGCCGTCACGTATCACGCTCTTATATATATATAGCCTATACTTATACTATTTCTTATGGCGGGGTATGGATGTATGTTTTGCACGGGAAAAAATTCAGTTTGCCGTCACGTATCACGCTCTTATATATATATAGCCTATACTTATACTATTTCTTATGGCGGGGTATGGATGTATGTTTTGCACGGGAAAAAATTCAGTTTTCCGTCACGCATCACGCTCTTATATATATATATAGCCTATACTTATACTATTTCTTATGGCGGGGTATGGATGTATGTTTTGCACGGAAAAAAATTCAGTTTGCCGTCACGCTCTTATATATATATATATATATATATATATATATATATATATATATACTTACATACTATTTCTTATGGCAGGGTATGGATGTATGTTTTGCACGGGAAAAAATTCAGTTTTCCGTCACGCATCAC
>CM040183.1:9328092-9343092 GCA_022606455.1 Callitettix versicolor
CCCGGGTCCTCGGGGTGAAAGCCTAGTACGCTATCCACTAGACCACCGAGGCGGCTAAGTTAAATTTTTGTTTATTTTATTTGCTGCTTAATAATTTTATTTTGAGTATCGGCGATGATAACCTCGTCGGTTTTTCGCCGGGAAAAGAAAAAAAAATCCAGCGCACTAGCGACCCAGATGCGTGCAACTGTTGTTTCGCGTTACTCGCAACTCGTTACAATAGATAACGTTAGACTACTTGCACGACGACATTCACCAGGCGATAGAATGAGTAATTACTTTGTTATCGCTTCAACGTTGACAAAACGAAACGGCAACTAAAATGCTTTTACTGTTACGGCGTTTGGAACAAGACAGTTGAACGTTCATATTCTTACTGTGTTTACATCTACGAGCATTTGTATGAGTCTAATCGACAAATCACGATACATCATCTCGTACAAACGCTCACACAAATCGTACGAGCTCCAAGATTTTCTCACACATTTTGTACGAGCAAAAAATTGACTTGTACGAGTTTATTTTCACGTGTTTTTAGGTTATGTTAGCTTTGTTATTTATTAGATTTAATCGGCTGTTTACTCAGCTGACAGGTTTCGATTTGTTGGCAAGTTCAGTTGTATTTAACAGGCTAGTTTGTTTTAAAATGTTTTGTTTGATTTACTGTTTTGTTGTACAGTTTTCAAACCCTGAACCATCTTCTACAGTAAGTTACATTAACCAATATGGTACAGGCCTGTGCACCGTGAGTTTTTCTTTTTCTTAAAAATTCTCGTTGCCGCCACCTGGGAGTTTATTTTTTAGATTTTATTTACATCGGTGCACATTTTGTTAAATGTAAAACTTCTCATCACTAGACACGGTTTTATTGTACAAATTTAGAGTATTTGCACTTGAAGGTACTAACACTGACCAACAGGAATTAACATTTGAAAAACGAAATGATAAATAAGCGCGCGCACGCACACGCACGCACACACGCGCGCACACACACACACACACACACACACACACACACACACACACACACACACACACACACACACACACACACACACACACACACACACACACACACACACACACACACACACACACACACACACACACACACACACACACACACACACACACACACACACACACACACACACACACACACACACACACACACACACACACACACACATACACACACACACACACACACACACACACACACACACACACACACACACACACACACACACACACACACACACACACACACACACACACACACACACACACACACACACACTATTTTAAATATACACATACAGTATACTGCATACAGTATGTATTATATATTAAATATATAATTATTACCGTTTATGTTATGTATTTTTACATCATGAACACAAGAAACCATCACAGTTAAACATATACTGCTCGGTTGTGATGGTTTTCAAAATGTTCGTGTTATGTGTGGTCTGAGCAACTGTTTGCAGACGATGTTGGGAGATAGTGCCTCGGCCGTTGACCGGGTCCTAGACTTCCTTCATCGTCTGAATGTTTTAAATAAAATTTAATTTATATAGTTGTTATTTCTTGTGTTATATTATTTATTTATTTTATCTAAATACATTTATTTCTGTTATGTTTATATATACTTTTACGAATTGTTATTAAATCTTATTCATTATTAATTTTTATTTAGTTCTTAAGTATTTATTATTGATATAGTTATACCTGTTATTTAAATTTTTTTAAATTTATTTTTACTATTATAGTTTGTTGTAGTTTTATTTATATATATATAAGTAAATTTTGTTAATTTCTTTTTTTTAATACCTTCATTTTGCATGACGGCGATGATAACCTTAACGGTTTTTCGCCGAAAAAAAAACATCATGAACATATTAGCATATGACTATGTCTATTGATAAAACCTAGATAAATCAACCCGGTATAGTAGGTTTGTACGCGCGCGCGCGTGCGCGCGCGTGCGTGCGTGCACGCGCGCGAGTGTGCGTGTGCGTGCGTACGTGCGTGTGTGTGCGTACGTTCGTGCGTTCGTGTGTGTTGTGCGCGCGTGTGCGAGTATGCGTGTGTATGCGCACTTGTGTGTGTGTGTGTGCGTGCGTGCGTGCGTGCGTGAACGCGCGCGAGTGTGCGTGTGCGTGCGTACGTGCGTGTGTGTGCGTACGTTCGTGCGTTCGTGTGTGTTGTGCGCGCGTGTGCGAGTATGCGTGTGTATGCGCACTTGTGTGTGTGTGTGTGTGTGTGTGTGTGTGTGTGTGTGTGTGCGCGTGCGCGCGCGTGTGTGTGCGCGTGCGTGCTCGCGCGCGAGTGTGCGTGTACGTGTGCGTGCGTACGTGCGTGTGTGCGCGTGCGTTCGTGTGTGTTGTGCGCGCGCATGAGCGTGCGTGCTTTTGTGTTGTGTTGTGTGTGTGCGCGCGTGTGCGAGTATGCGTGTGTATGCGCACTTGTGCGCGCGCGCGCGTGTGTGTGTGCGTGCTCGCGCGCGAGTGTGCGTGTGCGTGCGTACGTGCGTGTGTGTGCGTGCGTTCGTGTGTTGTGCGCGCATGCGCGTGCGTGCGTTTGTGTTGTGTTGTGTGTGTGCGCGAGTGTGCGAGTATGCGTGTGTATGCGCACTTGTGTGCGTGTGTGTGTGTAAGTATTTGTGTGCTTGTGTGTGCGTGTTCAAGTGTAAAACATTTTATCTGTAGTAATTGTATGTAATAATGTATACCTTTTAATTGCATTTTAATTTCGTTATAGGAATGTGTATAATTTGAATCGTCACTATCACTACCTGAATTATCCACAAAATGTTTTATTTCGTGTCAATGTATTGAAATTAAGTTCTGAATTATGTTGTACTACGTTAGTTTTCGGAATCATAATTAGTTTGAAAATATGTTTACAAATATCTTGTTTTATTTAAATAAATAAATACGTGAACCTAGCTTAGATATTATTTACTGTTGTTGTAGTAAAATATCAGCTGTTTTGTATTAATTCATAAAGATCAGCTGATTTCATTGAACAGCGGATAGGCTGTAATACGTTTTAGTTGTGTTGTTAATAACTAGCAATATTAAGAACAATTATTATAAACGTTTGTATTAATTTCGAATGTATTATAAACGGTTACAACGTGCGCGTGTTCTTCAACTAAGGAAAAATACCGAAACCAAAGCAACACAACGTTTTCATATAATACGCGTGTACTGTTATCGAAAAAGAGAAAGAAAAAGACTGAAATAGAGAGACGAAATTCGTTCGCCCTTTCGTTACATATTTCCGTTACATTCTTTCGTTCGACATTCTTTTTTTATATTCACTTTTTTAATATTAAAAGCTTCGCTTCAACAAGAAAACGTTTTGACAAGAATTTTGCATACTGATAAGAAATAGGCTTACACTCAATCCTTTTGCATATACTTTTCAAAATTTTAAGTAGATCTATGTTACAAATAATATCACTTCTGTTACAGAATTTCCCCATTTGCCGTTACAATTCGCTTCCGTTGCCACCTCTGAAGCTTTCCAAACTAAATTTAGTTTCTCAGGAATCATGTAACCGTTAAATGTTATTACAGATATACGAGGTGTGTTCAGAAAGTAACGAAAATTATTAAATTTCGCTGGCTTGGAGAGTCCGATTCTCAAACATTTTTTTTTGTTATGTTGGTATACATGCCCTTGAAGTATGATAAAACCTTCAGTTTTCATTGTTGACTTTGTCTGTGACAGCCACTAAGGTTAGTCGTGTTTTTATGAGCTCGGCGATTTTCGTTTGTTAAAAGAAATGGATCAAAGAATTTGTATCAGATTTTGCGTAAAAAATGGAATAAAGTGTAACAAAGTGTGTGAAATGTTAACAAAGGCCTATGGTGAGTCTGCAATGAGTAAAGCAAGAGTTTACGAGTGGTATAAGCGTTTCCAAGAAGGCCGTGAAGACGTTGAAGATGATGAATGCCCTGGACGCCCCAACACATCAACAACCGATGAAAACGTGGGAAAAGTGAAAGAAATGGTTATGAACAATCGCAAAATTGTTGAATTTTGAACAAAAACAGCGGCGAATGGAAGTTGTTCAGGAGTCACTAAGTGAAGTCAACGACGATGCAGAATTACTGAAACGTATTATAACAGGTGACGAAACATGGGTTTACGGATATGACGTCGAAACTAAGGCTCAATCATCCCAGTGGAGGCATTCTGGCTCGCCAAGACCGAAAAAGGCTCGACAAGTGCAGTCGAACGTGAAGGTTATGCTCACTGTGTTCTTCGATATTAATAGCATATTGCATCATTAATTCCTGCCACCAGGTGAAACGGTCAATAAGGACCTACAAGTTCAACGCCGTTTGAGTGAAGCGATCCGAAAACAAAGTCCGGATCTGTGGAAAAACAATGCAATGGATTTTGCACCACGATAATGCATCAGCTCACACTTCATTGCTTGTTCGTGAATTTTTGACCAAAAACAGTACTGTAACGATGCCCCAGCCTCCATATTCGCCAGACATGGCTCCGTGTGACTTTTTCCTATTTCCAAAAATTAAAGAGAACCTTAAAGGGCCGTCGTTTTACAGCCGTAGATGACATTAAAAGCGCATCGCTGAAAGAACTAAAGGCTATATCAAAGATCGAGTTTGAGAAGTGTTTCGAGGATTGGAAGAAGCGCTGGCACAAGTGCATAATCTCCAATGGGGACTATTTTGAAGGCGACAACATCAATGTAGAAGAATAAATAAATGTTTTGTTCAACAAATTAAAATTCTCGTTACTTTCTGAACACACCTCGTACACAGAAAATGCGAAGTATATTAACATATTTAATGGCTGAACGTCAAAACCATGTTTCCAGTATCAAACTGAGGTATTTTATTTTGATACAAACTTCATACGATGTAAAAAAGTAATTACATAACGAAACAACGTCTCGCACCAATTCCTATACGGTAGTAGGTCTGTTTATTTAAGGAAACACGTTATCTTTTTTTGTTCTAAAGATTATTATTTACATAAGAGCATGCAGTATGACTCAACTCTCATGTTTGTTTGAACGTCTTTATTGCTGAACCGAACCTAAACAATTTATTGAAGTACCTAACTTACATGTGACTAAGCGAGCGTGGCCCCATTATCAGGCGAAACGATTAACCGACTGGCTTTTCTTCTGATAAAAATATTAAATGTAACAAACACAACCGTAGTAATTCTGTTGATAGGGAATTGAGGTGATTCGATGATGGGAGGTAATCGAATTTGTAGTTAGTGAAATAGTCGAAAGCAGAGGGGAAGATCATGACAAAACGGACTTTTTGGGAGGTTTGGCAGTAACTATAAATAACATTGCTGAACGTTGTGTGCAACAACTACTATATTGGGAATTAGTATTGCTTCTGGTTTCAAACGATACCTCTCGCTATGTAAATAAGCAAACACAATTTTTTTACCTTTAAATTTTCTTTAACTACCCCTAAATAATACTTGTCGACAGTCACTATATTTTTCCTGGATTTGGGCTGTTACGAAGACCAATTTTGCCCAATTTTAAAGTGGTCAAATCTTTTGCAAGTAGGAGTTGCACTTTACCAACAGACAGAATGTTCTAGAATGTTTCAGAATGTTCTAGAATGTTTTAGAATATTCAGAAAGTTCCAGAATGTCTTTAAAGTATTTATAGTTTAAAGTTCTAGTTTATAGTATTTAGTTCTAGTATAGTTTAAGTATTTATAGTTTATAGTTAAAGTTCTAGAATGTTTCTGAACATTTTAGCATGTTCTTTAAAGTTACCGAATATTCTAGAATATTCTTGAATTTTCCAAAATGTTCTAGAAAGTCGTATATTGCTCCAAAATGTTCTAGTATTCCAGAATGTTCCACGATGTTCTAAAATGTTGGAGAATGTTCTAGAATGTTTTAGAATATTCCAGAAAGTTCCAGAATGTCTTTAAAGTATTTATAGTGCTCTAGAATGTTTCTGAACATTTTAGCAAGTTCTTTAAAGTTACCGAATATTCTAAAATATTCTTGAATTTTCCAAAATGTTCTAGAAAGTCGTATATTGCTCCAAAATGTTCTAGTGTTCCAGAATGTTCCACGATGTTCTAAAATGTTTCAGAATGTTCTAGAATGTTTTAGAATATTCCAGAAAGTTCCAGAATGTCTTTAAAGTATTTATAGTGCTCTAGAATGTTTCTGAACATTTTAGCATGTTCTTTAAAGTTACTGAATATTCTAGAATATTCTTGAATTTTCCAAAATGTTCTAGAAAGTCGTATATTGCTCCAAAATGTTCTAGTGTTCCAGAATTTTCCATGATGTTCTAAAATGTTGGAGAATGTGTAGAATGTTCCCACAATATTAGTATAATAAATGTAAACGTGGTTTGTTTGTAAATGCCGCTATAACTCCACAACCAACCTCATCAGCCTCAGGGGGTTATGTAGTATAGTAGTCCTCCATTCCTCATCCATGAACTGAAGGTTCCATCCCTCATTCATCCCTCATGAAGGTTTCAGTTTAGAACTGCAGGAGTTGGATTCGGATATACATGTGGTCAAAAAAGGCATCGCACCAATGGACTTCCTGTGGGAAGTCGGTGAAGTAACTGAGAATCGAGTGCCGAAGTGACCAATTCTCTAGAATATTCCAGAACGTTCTAGAAAGTACGAAAAAGTTTCAGAATTTTTCAAAAGATTCGAGAATTATCCTAGAACGTTCACAATGTTCTATAACTTTCCAGAATGTTCGACAATGCTCCAGGATTTTCGAGGATGTCCCAGAAGGTTCTGAACCTTCAAAACGACTTATTCTTTCTAAACGTTCGAGAACATTCTAGAAACAGGAAATTGAAGCCCAGAAACTTATGAAACATTCTCGAATGTTCTAAAATATTTCAGAATGATCTAGTATGTTGGAAAATGTTACAGACTAAACGAGTATTTATGAAAAATCCGTAAATTCGAATTTAAAAAACTTTTCATTGATCTTTTTCTGGGTGTTTTACTAACAGATGTTTTTCCGGCTCTGATACCTTGGTTTTGATTCGGTGCTTTAAAGTGAAAACATGTGTTTAAAAAAATATGGATGCGATTTAAAAGCTGTTTAATGAAATTGCAGTTTTTATTTAAAATTCCATCTTTTAATGTTTAATAAGTTGTAAGTTATAAAAACAACTTCACGCGCTCAAGTTTGCAAAAGTTTAATAGATTATTTTTATTCAGTTCAAAATGCATGATTCCTGGAGAACTAACTTCAGTTTGGAAAGTTCTAATTACCCTGGTACAGCATACAACAGTATTTCAGGCTGAAGTGATGGCCATTAATGACTGTGTTCGGGAGAACTTGGATCGGGGCTTCAAAAAGGCACGTATTCATATTCATACCGATAGTCAGGCGGCAATAAAAGCATTATAATACAGTCCAAGCTGGTCTGGAAGTATAGGAAGAACCTTGACATTCTGTCCCGGGATAACCGGGTAACTCTTCACAGGGTTCCAGGGCAGAGGTGAGTTGAGGGTAATGATGAGGCAGACCGATTGGCTGGACTTGAATCTGCATCTAGGTTTATCGGACCTGAGCCGGCTTTAGGGATTTCTCTATCGTTGGCCAGGTCCGCTATTAATGGGTGGATTACATGTCAACACCAGGTGAGATGGGACAACCTTCATGGGCATTCCCATAGTAAACGCCTCTTAAGCAAAGTCCCTTCTGGAGGAATCAAAGGGGCAGCAGATGTCCTGGGCAGAACACAACTCAGGAGGATCATGGGGCTCATAACAGGGCACTGTGGTCTGAGGGTGCACATGAACAGGATAGGTGTATACCACGGAGAAACCGTGTGTAGATTGTGCAGGAAGGAGGAGGAAACTGCAGGTCATATAATTTATGATTGTGAGGCTCTTGCTAGTAGGAGGCTAGGGGTTTTTGGTTTCCAAGACCCTAGGGATCTTCAGCAGAATGAGCTAGTCAGTGGGTTGTTGGAACTTATTAGGGGCACCAATCTGCTGAACTAGGATTGATCGCAGTGCCTGGAGTTGTATTATCCCTTCCTCTAGAATCTAATATAATCTTGGAAAGTTCCAGAGGTGGTAACGGAAGCGAACTGAAAGTGTAACTTGGGAAATACGACATCGGAAGAGATATTTATTCGCGTAGTCTCCCTATATTGTGAGACGTTGGTCTTTAATCATTAAAACTTTGGAGAGTATGATATGCAAAACGACTGAGTGTAGGCTTATTTCTTACCAGATGCAAAATTCTTGTCAAAAAGTTGTCTTTTTTTAAAAGTATTTCTTGCATTAGAGACTTCCTTAGAGTTCCTTCATTTACGTAGGTTTTATAAGTATTATACATTATGTTTTGTATGCTGTGTATTGTCGCCTTTAAGACACAAGCGGCCAACTATCTTTATATGTCAGAAAACGAAGTCCATTATTATTATTTTTTTAACATCCATACTTTATGCAGTTAGACTAACGAGGACGAGCGATCAGCGTTATTATTATATATTATACACTCGTTATTGTAAATCATAGGCCGCCATCTTGAAACGGAATTGAATGAGAATATTTTTTACATACTTCTTTCGGGCTTTATACGGGGTACTTTCGTACCAATTTTCAAAACAATCGGTCAATGCGTTAGGCGTAAAACCGCGTGTTGTAAATTAGAGGCAGCCATCTTGAAACGGAAGTGAATGGGGAAAAATTTTATACATACACATATCGTTTTAGCTTTCTACAAGGTACTTCCGTATCAAATTTTAAAACAATCGGTCAAAGCGTTAGGCGTAAAACTGCGTTATTGTAAATTAGTGGTCGCCATCTTGAAACGGAAGTGAATGGGAAAACTCTTATACACATGTCGTTTTAGCTTTCTACAAGGTACTTTCGTATCAAATTTCAAAACAATCGGTCAATGCGTTTGGCGTAAAACCGCGTGTTGTAAATTAGAGGCAGCCATCTTGAAACGGAAGTGAATGGGGAAAAATTTTATACATACACATGTCGTTTTAGTTTTCTACAAGGCACTTCCGTGTCAAATTTTAAAACAATCGGTCAATGAGTTTGGCCAAAACTGCGTTATTGTAAATTAGAGGCAGCCATCTTGAAACGGAAGTGAATGGAGAAAACTTATACACATGTCGTTTTAGCTTTCTACAAGGTACTTCCGTATCAAAATTTAAAACAATCGGTCAATGCGTTAGGCGTAAAACTGCGTTATTGTAAATTAGACGCCGCCATCTTGAAACGGAAGTGAATGGGGAAAAATCTTATACACATGTCGTTTTAGCTTTCTACAAGGTACTTCCGTATCGAATTTTAAAACAATTGGTCAAAGCGTTTTTTCCAAAACTGCATGACAAACTCAAATTAAAAGCAGAACGGTTGAGTTGAAACAAAGACCTCACCTCGGTTGGACATTTAAACCTGTTTACCGTTTCTTTAACAATAATTCGATGATAAAATCATACTCTCAATGAAGTGTAAGTGTAAACATCGATAAGATTTTGATTATCATTTTAAAACAGATGAACGGATTTTGCTAGAAATCGAATTTTGTTAAAACTTTTATAAAAAATTATAAAAACTCAATATATAATATTTTACAATCTTTAAAAATATTCTTTTCGAACTAATGCACATTTCATGGTTCCTTGTCTGTATCTAATTGTAATGGCTGCTAGAATAATCCATTTTCTAATTTTATATTCGTTAAAATTTTGCCCACGTAGTTTTAAAACGAAGTTTCAGTATGTTATACGTAAGCTGGTTTTAATTCTTCAATAAATTCATTAAAATATACGAGGATACCTGCACAAAGCACGTGACTTGAGGCGAACATGGCCGTATTAATGCGTGACTGTGCATTATTGTATTATAAATGGTTATACTCGGAACTAAAATGTTTGGAAATTTTCGCTTTTTAAATGTATAGTTGAAGTATGTCGTATGGAAAATAATCTGTTTGAGCATCCATTATCCAGACTCGGGCTTTTGAAATCAGTGCCATAAATCGCTTTTTTAGGGGTAGTTAAAAATTTATAAATAAATATTAAAATAGCGTTATGTTCAGTATAATGATCTGCCTTCCCTAGCTTCGTCAATTCTACTTTCGTTGACGCGTTTCGGAGAACCTCCATCTTCAGAAACTATATCTATACTGGTCACCGATATTATGGCCCGTCCTATTTATAATTTTCTAGATCCACCTCGTACCCCCTCTATTCAACACGTGTACATTAAACCTAACGTGCTCGCTTCTGATTAGCTCTTCAAAATCATACGTTTTCGCTCGCTTCTGATTGGCTCCTTTCAAACTTTCTCTTCAACTTTAGTCGTCCCTCCAGTTAATTTTTGAAAATTTTTAGATTTTTAAACGTAATATCTGCGTAATCTCTACGAGGCTAGGGAAGGCAGATCATTTGAAAAATAAAAAAATTAAAAAATAAAATAAAAATTGAAAAAATCAGATCATTTGAAAAATTTTCACACACATAACACACACACACACACACACACAAACACACACATAACACAAATACATTCACAAACACACAATCACACAAACACACAAACACACACACAACACAAACACACGCACAACACAAACACACATACAACACAAACACACAAAACACAAACATACACACACAAACACTCTCTCTCTCTCTCTCTCTCTCACACACACACACACACACACACATGCACAAACACACATATACACAACACAACACAAAGACATGGTTCCTTTGTCGTTGTGTTCCAAAATAAATTAACAAACACACACACACACAGACACCTCACACACACACACACACACACACACACACACACATACACAAACACACACTCGCACACACACTCACACACACAAACACACACACATACACACACTCTCACACACAAACACACACAGACACAACACACACACACACACACACACACACACAAACACTCTCACACACAAACACAAACACACACAGACACAGACACACACCCCTCCACACATACACACACACACACACAACACAAACACATATTCAATCACACACACAAACACACACACTCACACTCACTCACACACATACACACACACACATACACAACACAAACACATATTCAAACACACACACGCACTCACACTCACTCACACACACACACCCCACCCACATAACATAAACACATACACAAACACACACTCACACACACAAACACACACACATACACACACTCTCACACACAAACACACACGGATACAACACCACAACACACACACAAACACACACTCACACACACAAACACTCTCACACACAAACACAAACACACACAGACACAGACACACACCCCTCCACACATACACACACACACACACACACAACACAAACACATATTCAAACAGACACACAAACACACACACTCACTCACACACATACACACACACACACACACACACACAACACAAACACATATTCAAACACACACACTCACACTCACACACACACACACACACACACACACACACACACACACACACACACACACACACACACACACCACACTAACATATTTTGAGCAAACTGAAGAACCAATTTTGCAAAATTAGGTAGATTTTTAAGTTAAAATAAATTGAATAAGAAGTCTTATTAGAAGTGGACTTACATTACCAAGTGGTTAGGGTAATGTTTTTGTACTACCTGCTATCATGTTTATTGAGCTTTCATAAATCACTCTGCCAAAATAATATTGTTACTGTTTAAAGTGTACGTCTCATATGTTCTGCTTATTCTTGGTATTATAAGCTACTCTCTCGTACTTTCTGTCTGCAGGTTCGAATATCGATACGTCGGCCCGGGGGCGGGTAACGCTGCCACTAAGGGCTAATGTTTGATTTATTGTGAACCTGATACCTGAGATAAGAGGCAAGGCTTGTGTACAAGACATTGGTGTTTGCTTATCTGCGTTTATATGGCTGTTCTGTGTCATTAGTAAAAGCAATGAGATAGCAATACGTATTAATAAACTACTAACTTTCTCGGGAATCCATAGACAAACTAGTCGCTATATTTACTCGGTAATATCTGCACGCATCTGTACCGCTGATGTGATAGGAACTAAATATTTTGCTTTATCTCACCATTTTTTAAAATTCTGATTTTACAGTGATAATCAGCGTTAAAATCTGCGTATATTAGCATTTTTGTACTTTTAAAGTACACTGAAAATGTGAAAATGAACCCTGATCGCCGTCATTCTTTTTCAAAAACATTTTGTGACAAAAAAGTTACGAATTTTAAAGATTTGAAATGTCCATCCATTTTGAAACTGTTAAACGAATTTTGCTGGTTAACAAACTTGTGAAGCTATTACAAAATTCGATTTTTACGCCAAGTTTGAATCAAATTGGGAAAAAATTGCAAACTTGAGAATGCTAACATGGGCGCGCGTAGCACACACACGCACCTCTCTCTCTCTCTCTCTCTCTCTCTCTCTCTCTCCCCCTCTCTCTATATCTCTGTCTGTCTGTCTGTCTCTCTCTCTCTGTCTGTCTGTCTGTCTGTCTGTCTGTCTGTCTGTCTGTCTGTCTCTCTCTCTCTCTCTCTCTCTCTCTCTCTCTCTCTCTCTCTCTCTCTCTATATATATATATATATATATATATATATATATATATATGTGTGTGTGTGTGTGTGTGTGTGTGTGTGTTTTGCTCTTTCTCCACAAAGTGGTCAAAATAGGTTATGCCGGTTTAGCTGGTATTACATAAAATAACCACTTACTATACGCTGAACGTTAAATCAGAGCCCGCCATCTTGAAACGGAAGTGAATGGGTGAAATTGGTACTTGCGTACCAAATTTTAAAACAATCAGTCAGTGAGTTTTTGCGAGAACTGCGTAACAATCAGACAAACCAAATGCCGAAAGGTCGAGTTGAAACAGAGACTTCGCTTCGCTTGGTCAATAAAGTTAGCGTTAAACATTTGCAACAAAATGAATTTTCGGTTAGGTGGTAAATCAGAAAATGCCAAAATTAAAAATCTCCTTACTGTTTTCAAGTTTATTTTTTTATATATACTCTCGGGTATATACTCTCGGATATATTCTCTCGGATATGTATTCTCGGATATATACTCTCGGGTATATACTCTCGGATATATACTCTCGGATATATACTCTCGGATATATATTCTCGGATATATACTCTCGGATATATACTCTCGGGTATATACTCTCGGATATATACTCTCGGATATATACTCTCGGATATATACTCTCGGATATATACTCTCGGATATATACTCTCGGATATATACTCTCGGATATATACTCTCGGATATATATTCTCGGATATATAATCCTTGTATTTCAAATTTACTACTTAGCCTTGAATTATAAATATTTCTACGTTATCAAAATTTCAGCAAATATCAAGTTACCAGATAAAAAAATTAGATGGTTTTTCAATTTGTTAAATGTTACTTTACGAAAAGAAAAGATAACTATCTTTTTTTATCCCGCAGGGGTGCGGACTAGTTGCAATTATTGAGAGGATTTAGAGACGTCCCTCGCAGTACCCGAGTCTAACACATGCTTACACTTACAGCACTATACTTTAACACTTACACTTACATTTAGGGAGGCGATAATAGCCTCAATGTGCTTTTCGCCTTGAAATGGCAAAAAAACTTCTTTTTGGCGAAATAGCTTTAGAATTAAATGGCATTATTTAAGAAACAATTTCGAAAATCAAATTTTGTTACCAGTTAAATTTTCAAATTTTGAAATTTTCGTATTGTTGGTTTAATGCTAGTAAATACGAGGGTTGATCAAATATAAACGAGACTGACTTTCTAAAAACTTTTCCGTTAGACATTGAACTCTAAAGGGTGGGGTTTCAGGTAGCCTGGGAGGTTTGGGACGGGCGTAGACGGGCAACATTTCCGTTCGGACCCTTCAGTATAAAACTATACAATGAGTGAGAGTGAAGTGCACGTTTCCGTGGAGCAGAAAATTATTATTAAGTTTTTGGCCAAGGAGGGGGTCAATCCGACTGAAATCTTTCGTAGATTGACGGATCAATACGGGGACTCCTTGTCAAGAGCTCGCGTTTTTGCTTGGCACAAGGAATTCGCCGAAGGACAGGAAGCAGTAGAAAACCTCAGCCATGATCGTCGCCCGACCACTGGGAAGGTAATGGCCACTGTATTTTTCGACAATCAAGGCGCCTTTCACGTCGATTTCCTCCATCAACGACGCACAATAAATGCACAATATTATTGCGATGTTTTAGAGGCCGCAAAACAGTCTTTTCGTAGGAAAAGGAAATCTAAACCGGCGAGAAACGTCATTCTTCTTCACGATAATGCCCGACCACATTCGGCGAACGCTACGAGGCTTAAACTCGATCAAATTGGCTGGGAACCAATGGAACATCCCCCATACAGTCCAGACTTATCACCCTGCGACTATCACTTGTTTGGGCCACTCAAAGAGGCGCTTGGAGGCCAGCGTTTCGAAGACGATTCTGCGGTGGAGACCTTCGTGCTCCAATGGCTCAATGAACGCCCGAGAACTTTTTACGAAGATGGAATTAAAAAACTTCCAATCCGGTGGGAAAAATGTGTTACTCGTGCGGGAGACTATGTAGAAAAATAAGTTGTATCAAGAATAATTTGTAAGTAAGCAATAAATTTTTTAAAAAATCAGTCTCGTTTATATTTGATCAACCCTCGTAGCTTCCAAAACGTCAGCGAGGTAACTGCATTAATTTTAGCACGTGGAAATTATACTTTACAACGCTCGTCGTCTCGTCTCGTAATTTTTGTTTGTGCTAACATGTTTCGGCGTCGTAAAAATATTGTAAAGCCCCAATTATTACTTGTTTTACAGCCCGGCTTCAGAGACATTTACCCGAGTTATTGCTTGTAAAAATGTAAAAGTGAAGGTTTCAATGTGAAAGTGTCGAGCCTCACCACGCCTAACCGACAAAGTATTATC
>CM040183.1:9348092-9368092 GCA_022606455.1 Callitettix versicolor
CCAAGCATACATCTGGTACAACCCAGCGACCGCGTGCCCATGATACACGAAGTAGTTTCTAGGCAGCCATCCATCAGCGAAGATGACACTATATTGTTTACACTATCACACCAGGAGTGGAAGCCACCGAAACCGTTGAAGAAAGAAAACGGGAATCACAACGGCGTAGAGACAGATAAGACAAAAGGAAAAGAGTGCGCTTTGAAATGCGGTTACATTTCGCCTACAATACACTGGCAGTTCCAGCCAAGGAGAAGTAGTTCTTTCGATTTAAGGATTGGACAGAACCAGCCGAGTGAAGAACGTTGCAACGGGAAGACGTCATCCAGAAGGAAGCAGACGGTACACAAAACTAATTCCGACAGTACCAGTATGAAAAGCAACGGTTATTATTCGACCACGCCAATGCGAACAGAATCCTCGCAGGAGGAAGACAAACGTAAGAGTTTCGCCGACTTCAACGACATCTTGAAAGAACTGCAGATGGACGTTTGTTCCAGGACGAATTCAGAAACAGAAAGTTGCGGCGCTAAAACGCCGTCGTCGGAAAGAAAATACGAGACGAGATCTTGTGAAACGATCACCAGAGGCAACTCGCTGGACAGCACCGATTCCAACGAAGTGTTTTACGACATCGAACTGAACACCGAAAATCCGGAAGACGACGACGCGGTCAAAGTGCCGGTTAGGAAATCGTTCAGCGAGGAGACGTTCGAACAGAGCAGGAAACTGGCCGTGCAGCAGAAACGCAACGAGATGTTGAAGAACGAGGCCAGAAGGTTGAGGACCATATCCAGCGATTCTTGCGACGACTGGTGCGAGGAGATGTGGCAGAAGATACACCCGCGTGATACGAGGAGGGTTTCGCAGATGGTGGACGAACTGTTGTTGGAGATTTACGGGGCGAAGACTTGCATGCTGGCGAGAAGGAGGAGTTGTATGGGCAGGCTGAGGCATTCTTCGGTTAAGGAAGAGGAGAGCAGTGAGTGGCAGGAAGGTAGCGGTGTCGATGATTACACAACGCCCAGCGAAGAGTGGCGTCGAAAAATGCTGCAGAAGAAAGGTGAGTTGGAAATATTTATTTGTCGGTGTTACTGGAGACCGAATGAAATACTTTTGAAATTCTTTTTATATTCTTCTTCTTTTCTGCTAGGATTATTGTCACTATGTTCAGTATAATAATCTACCTTCCCTAGCTTCGTCAGTTCTTCTTTCGTTGACGCGTTTCGGAGAACCTTCCATCTTCAAAAACTATTTCTATACTGGTCACCATTATTATGGCTCGTCCTATTTATAACTTTCTAGCTCCAAGCGTACCCTTCCTCTATTTACGTGCCTGTGTTCAACACGTGTATATCAAACCTAACGTGCTCGCTTCTGATTGGCTCTTCAAAATCATACATTTTCGCTCAGAAAATCAGAAACGAGTACGTTAATGTACACGTGTTGAACACAGGCACGTAAATAGAAGAGGGGTACGAGGTGAAGCTAGAAAGTTATAAATAATATTTAGTGACCAGTATATAAATAGTTTTGAAGATGGAGGTTCTCCGAAACGCGTCAACGAAAGAAGAATTGACGAAGCTATAGAAGGCAGATTATTATACTGAACGTAGTATAAATACTTTTGAACTAAAATTTGTTTATTCAGTAACAGCTTTATAAGTGACATTTCGAGATTATCTATGTAGGTACTGTTACCCTCTACATGCGTTCCACAATTTAGTTATCTTAATTTGTTTATAGATGAAATTGTTAAAATTTTATAGATTAATATTATTATCGTTGAATAAAGAATATGATCTTTATTCCGAAGCGTGGAATAAAGAAAGTGGTTTTAGTTGTACAACCACTTCTGTCCCTACCCTCCCTCTCTCTCTCTCTCTCTCTCTCTCTCTCTCTCTCTCTCTCTCTCTCTCTCTCTCTCTCTCTCTCTCTCTATATATATATATATATATATATATATATATATATATATATATATATATCTTTATATTCTTTCCCCACAGGGAGGTGCAGACAAGCTGAACCTATTGAGAGGATTTAGACATCCCTCGCTGTACCAGAGTCTAACACACACACTTACAACACTACACTTACGACTTTAACACTTTACACTCACAGTTACATATTTAGGGAGGCGATAATAGCCTTAATGTGCTTTTCGCCTTAAAATAACAAAATCTCTCTCTCTCTCTCTCTCTCTCTCTGTGTGTGTGTGTGTGTGTGTGTGTGTGTGTGCGCGCGCGTGTGTGCGTGCACGTGTGTACGCGCGTGTGTGTACGTGCGTGCGCACACGTGTGTGTGCGCGTGTGTGCGTACGTGCACGCGTATGTGCGCGTGTGCGCGTGCGTGTGTGTGTGCGCGTGTGTACGCGTGTGCGCGTACGTGCACGCGTGTGCGCACGTGCGTGTGAGTGCGCGTATGTGTGATGCGCGCGCGCGTGCGCGTGTGTGGTGACCATGTTAGCTCTTATTACAAACAATTAAATCTTTTTTAAAATTCAATGATTTTCGGCGTTATCATATTTTAACTACGTCAGATTAGATTGGGACTAATAACGCGGATTTCGAAACTTTACGGTTCCATCTTCAGGCCGTAGTGAATCTTCTTGAACCAAAAATAAAAAACACTTATCACGTTTTCTCTTCTGTCGGCCAGAATTGCGTAACAAACAAACAATCAAACCAAATGCCGAACGGTCGAGTTGGAACAGAGCATAGAGCAGTACGAGCATAGAGGTACAATTTTTTTTTTAACTAATTCACAAAAACATGTTCAAGATATCATGGTCTGTGTTTTTACCGTGTTGAATAATTTTCGAATGGAATTTGAGGTTAGGTTGTATAGTGCACACACAGATGGAATTTTCCCAGTACAGCTGTATTCTCTGCAAAATGTTTTGATTGACGTTTACAAATTGCTTCGCATAACTTTCGCGTGAAACAGGCACGAGTGATGTAATTATTTTTCGCGTTTTGTTTACTATCCGCGCAAAGACAAAAGCAAACAGAAATCCGGTCGCGGCTGTAAATTGTCAGATAACGTGTTTATCTCGGTTCTCTTCTGCGAGTGCATTGTTCGGAGAGCGACATGCTAATTGGAATTAGTGTCTTGTTTGATTCTTTATTTCGTCAGGCAAAACAATGCAATTGTTTTATAAGTTAAACAATAATATTTTTATTATATTATTACGTACGTCGTATTATATACACGAAAGTACGTAACAGGTGGGGCAACTTTATAACGTAAAATTATTGTGTTTAAAGTGTAAATGTTGTTTCAAAACTACCAGCTGTAAATTTATTGGCTGATATCATGCTCTTCAAGAACAACACAACACTGTATACACGTTTTAACCAAGCATTAATTCAGGACTGGTCGGCGATAAGAAACAGGAAAATTTCTTCACTGAGCGGGTTTTTTCGATGCTGTACTAAAATATCACACACACACACACACACACACACACACACACACACACATTTTTATGCGGTAAAACATGTAAAAATTGTGTAATATTTTAATTTTGAATTACGTCAAAAATATGTACTTTTTGAAGAGCGAGTACGAGGTGTGTTCAGAAAGTAACGAGAATTTTTAAATTTCGCGGGCTTGGAGAGTCCGATTGTCAAACTTTTTTTTATGTTGGTGTTCATGCCCTTGAAGTATGATAAAACTTTCAGCAGTTTTCATTGTTGACTTTGTCTGTGACAGCCACTAAGGTTAGACGTGTTTTTATGAGTTCGGCGATTTTCGTTTGTTAAAATAAAATGGATCAAAGAATTTGTATTTAATTTTGCGTAAAAAATGGAATAAAGTGTAACAAAGTGTGTGAAATGTTAACAAAGGCCTATGGTGAGTCTGCTATTAGTAAAGCAAGAGTTTACGAGTGGTATAAGCGTTTCCAAGAAGGCCGTGAAGACTTTGAAGATGACGAACGCCCTCGACGCCCCAACACAACAACCGATGAAAACGTGGGAAAAGTGAAACAAATGGTTATGTACAATCACCGAATCACAATTAGAGAGGTCGCTGATGATGTTGACATATCGATGACACATATCGATTGGGCTTCAATGTCATGACATTGTTTCCAGTGTTTTGTGTATGAAACGCGTGGCAGCAAAATTCGTTCCAAAATTGTTGAATTTTGAACAAAAGGAGCTGCGAATGGAAGTTCCTCAGGAGTCACTAATTGAAGTCAACGAATTACTGAAACGTATTATAACAGGTGACGAAACATGGGTTTACGGATATGACGTCGAAACTAAGGCTCAATCATCCCAGTGGAGGCATTCTGGCTCGCCAAGACCGAAAAATGCTCGACAAGTGCGGTCGAACGTGAAGGTTATGCTCACTGTGTTCTTCGATATTAATGGCATAGTGCATCATGAATTCCTGCCACCAGGTGAAACGGTCAATAAGGAGTACTACCTACAAGTTCAACGCCGTTTGCGTGAAGCGATCCGAAAAAAACGCCCGGATCTGTGGAAAAACAATTCATGGCTTTTGCACCACGATAATGCACCAGCTCCGATTTCTTGCTTGTTCGTGAATGTTTGGCCAAAAACTGCACTGTAACGATGCCCCAGCCTACATATTCGCCAGACATGGCTCCGTATGACTTTTTCCTATTTCCAAAAAATAAAGAGAACCTTAAAGGGCCGTCGTTTTACAGCCGTAGGTGACACTAAAAGCGCATCGCTGAAAGAACTAAAGGCAATCTCAAAGATCGAGTTTGAGAAGTGTTTCGAGGATTGGAAGAAGCGCTGGCACAAGTGCATAATCTCCAATGGGGACTATTTTGAAGGCGACAACATCAATGTAGAAGAATGAATAAATATTTTGTTCAAACATTTAAAATTCTCGTTACTTTCTGAACACACCTCGTACATCCCTCTTTCGAAGCGACCGGGTATAGGTATTTTCTTGTCCAGTACTAGTAGAACATCAGACCTCGCAGTATATTCTTAATTAATATACAGAGCGCTCCACGACAGCGCTCGTAACCTTTTCCGCCAATTTAACTGGTAACCGTAATATTTACGAAAAATATTACTGGGCCAACTTTACTGGAAATTTTGTTCTTTCACAAGAAGCGGTCAAAATTATAATAGGTTTTGCCGCCAAACCATTATTACAGGAAATAACCAGTAACTATATTCTCAGCATTCAATCAGAGCACACCTTCTTGAAACGGAAGTAAAAGAGAAAAATTTACCATTTTACAAGGCACCTTCGTATAAAATTTCACAACAATCGATTAGTGCATTTGTTCCGATATGTTTCCAAACAAATGTAATCATCGTTAATTCAATTATAATAAAAATATACGAAATGTACTGTCTTTTATAACAGCAACGTTTATTTTCTCTTGCTACTTTTGTACCTACTTACTTATATGCTCCCTTGATATTCTTTATACTTACTTCCTTATGTATTATCTAGCTACTCTTTATACATATTTTTTTACATATTCTCTTGCTACTTTTGTACTTACTTCCTTATATGCTCCCTTGATATTCTTTATACTTCCTTCCTTATGTATTATCTACATACTCTTTATACATATTTTTTTTACATTTTCTCTTGCTACTTTTGTACCTACTTCCTTATATGCTCCCTTGATATTCTTTATACTTACTTCCTTATGTATTATCTAGCTACTCTTTATACTTTTTTATATATTCTCTTGTTACTTTTGTACTTACTTTCTTATGTATTCTCTTGCTTCTCATTATACCTACATTTTCATATATTCTCTTGCTACTCTTTTATTTTTTACATATTCTCTGATACTTTTGTACCCTAGTTTCTTATATATATGCTCTCTTGATATTATTTATACTTCCTTCCTTATGTATTATCTAGCTACTCTTTATACATATCCTTTTACATATTCTCTTGCTACTTTTCTACCTACTTTTTATATGCTCCCTTGATATTTTTTACTACTTTCTTATTTATATTATTTAGCTACTCTTTATACATATTTTTTTATGTTTTCTCTTGCTACTTTTGTACCTACTTTTTATATATTCTCTTGATATTCTTTACGTACTTACTTTTTCTTATGTATTATCTAGCTACTTTTCTTATATACTTATTTTTTTACATTTTCTCTTGCTACTTTTGTACCAACTTCTTTCTTATGTATTGTCTTGATATTATTTATACTTCCTTTTTATATATTCTCTAGCTACTCTTTATACATACTTTTTTATATATTCTCTTGCTACTTTTGTACCTACTTCCTATATATTCTCCTTGATATTATTTATACTTCCTTCCTTATGTATTATCTAGCTACTCTTTATACCTACTTTTTATATATTCTCTTGCTACTTTTTTGTACCTACTTTCATATATGCTCTCTTGATACTCCTTATTCTTCCTTCCTTATGTATTCTCTAGCTACTCTTTATACATACTTTTTACATATTCTCTTGCTACTTTTGTACCTACTTTTTATATATTCTCTTGATACTTCTTTATACTTCCTTCCTTATGTATTATCTAGCTACTCTTTATACATACTTTTACATATTCTCTTGCTACTTTTGTACCTTATATATGCTCTCTTGATATTCTTTATACTTACTTTCTTATGTATTATCTAGCTACTTTTATACATATTTTTTTACATTTTCTCTTGCTACTTATGTACCTACTTCCTTATATAATCTCTTGATATTCTTTATACTTCCTTCCTTATGTATTATCTAGCTACTCTTTATACATACTTTTTTATATATTCTCTTGCTACTTTTGTACCTACTTTCGTATATAATCTCTTGATATTCTTTATACTTCCTTCCTTATGTATTATCTAGCTACTTATGTATATCTAGCATATACATACTTATTGTACCTATTTTTTTATATATTCTCTTGCTACTTTTGTACCTACTTTATTATATGCTCTCTTGATATTCTTTATACTTCCTTCCTTATGTATTATCTAGCTACTCTTTATACATACTTTTTACATATTCTCTTGCTACTTTTGTACCTACTTCCTTATATGCTCCCTTGATATTCTTTATACTTCCTTCCTTATATATTATCTAGCTACTCTTTATACATATTTTTACATTTTCTCTTGCTACTTTTGTACCTACTTCCTTATATGCTCCCTTGATATTCTTTATACTTCCTTCCTTATGTATTATCTAGCTACTCTTTATACCTACTTTTTACATATTCTCTTGCTACTTTTGTACCTACTTCCTTATATGCTCCTTGATATTCTTTATACTTACTTCCCTTATGTATTATCTAGCTACTCTTTATACCTACTTTTTTACATATTCTCTTGCTACTTTTGTACCTACTTCTTATATGCTCCCTTGATACTCCTTATTCTTCCTTCCTTATGTATTATCTAGCTACTCTTTATACATACTTTTTACATATTCTCTTGCTACTTTTGTACCTACTTCCATATATGCTCCCTTGATATTCTTTATACTTCCTTCCTTATGTATTATCTAGCTACTCTTTATACATATTTTTTACATTTTCTCTTGCTACTTTTGTACCTACTTCCTTATATGCTCCCTTGATATTCTTTATACTTCCTTCCTTATGTATTATCTAGCTACTCTTTATACCTACTTTTTACATATTCTCTTGCTACTTTTGTACCTACTTCCATATATGCTCCCTTGATACTCCTTATTCTTCCTTCCTTATGTATTATCTAGCTACTCTTTATACATACTTTTACATATTCTCTTGCTACTTTTGTACCTACTTCCTATATATGCTCCTTGATATTCTTTATACTTCCTTCCTTATGTATTATCTAGCTACTCTTTATACATACTTTTTTTACATATTCTCTTGCTACTTTTGTACCTACTTATATATATGCTCCCTTGATATTCTTTATACTTACTTCCTTATGTATTATCTAGCTACTCTTTATACATATTTTTTTACATTTTCTCTTGCTACTTATGTACCTACTTCCTTATATGCTCCCTTGATATTCTTTATATTTCCTTCCTTATGTATTATCTAGCTACTCTTTATACATACTTTTTACATTTTCTCTTGCTACTTTTGTACCTACTTCCATATATGCTCCCTTGATATTCTTTATACTTCCTTCCTTATGTATTATCTAGCTACTTATGTATATCTAGCATATACATACTTTTTTACATATTCTCTTGCTACTTTTGTACCTACTTCTTATATGCTCCCTTGATATTCTTTATACTTCCTTCCTTATGTATTATCTAGCTACTCTTTATACATACTTTTTACATATTCTCTTGCTACTTTTGTACCTACTTCCTTATATGCTCCTTGATATTCTTTATACTTCCTTCCTTATATATTATCTAGCTACTCTTTATACATATTTTTTTTACATTTTCTCTTGCTACTTTTGTACCTACTTCCTTATATGCTCCCTTGATATTCTTTATACTTCCTTCCTTATGTATTATCTAGCTACTCTTTATACCTACTTTTTTACATATTCTCTTGCTACTTTTGTACCTACTTCCTTATATGCTCCCTTGATATTCTTTATACTTACTTCCTTATGTATTATCTAGCTACTCTTTATACCTACTTTTTTACATATTCTCTTGCTACTTTTGTACCTACTTCCTTATATGCTCCCTTGATACTCCTTATTCTTCCTTCCTTATGTATTATCTAGCTACTCTTTATACATACTTTTTTACATATTCTCTTGCTACTTTTGTACCTACTTCCTTATATGCTCCCTTGATGTTCTTTATACTTCCTTCCTTATGTATTATCTAGCTACTCTTTATACATATTTTTTTACATTTTCTCTTGCTACTTTTGTACCTACTTCCTTATATGCTCCCTTGATATTCTTTATACTTCCTTCCTTATGTATTATCTAGCTACTCTTTATACCTACTTTTTTACATATTCTCTTGCTACTTTTGTACCTACTTCCTTATATGCTCCCTTGATACTCCTTATTCTTCCTTCCTTATGTATTATCTAGCTACTCTTTATACATACTTTTTTACATATTCTCTTGCTACTTTTGTACCTACTTCCTTATATGCTCCCTTGATATTCTTTATACTTCCTTCCTTATGTATTATCTAGCTACTAATTTTATACATATTTTTTTACATTTTCTCTTGCTACTTTTGTACCTACTTCCTTATATGCTCCCTTGATATTCTTTATACTTCCTTCCTTATGTATTATCTAGCTACTCTTTATACCTACTTTTTTACATATTCTCTTGCTACTTTTGTACCTACTTCCTTATATGCTCCCTTGATACTCCTTATTCTTCCTTCCTTATGTATTATCTAGCTACTCTTTATACATACTTTTTTACATATTCTCTTGCTACTTTTGTACCTACTTCCTTATATGCTCCCTTGATATTCTTTATACTTCCTTCCTTATGTATTATCTAGCTACTCTTTATACATACTTTTTTACATATTCTCTTGCTACTTTTGTACCTACTTCCTTATATGCTCCCTTGATATTCTTTATACTTCCTTCCTTATATATTATCTAGCTACTCTTTATACATATTTTTTTTACATTTTCTCTTGCTACTTTTGTACCTACTTCCTTATATGCTCCCTTGATATTCTTTATACTTCCTTCCTTATGTATTATCTAGCTACTCTTTATACCTACTTTTTTACATATTCTCTTGCTACTTTTGTACCTACTTCCTTATATGCTCCCTTGATATTCTTTATACTTACTTCCTTATGTATTATCTAGCTACTCTTTATACCTACTTTTTTACATATTCTCTTGCTACATTTGTACCTACTTCCTTATATGCTCCCTTGATACTCCTTATTCTTCCTTCCTTATGTATTATCTAGCTACTCTTTATACATACTTTTTTACATATTCTCTTGCTACTTTTGTACCTACTTCCTTATATGCTCCCTTGATATTCTTTATACTTCCTTCCTTATGTATTATCTAGCTACTCTTTATACATATTTTTTTACATTTTCTCTTGCTACTTTTGTACCTACTTCCTTATATACTCCTTGATATTCTTTATACTTCCTTCCTTATGTATTATCTAGCTACTCTTTATACCTACTTTTTTACATATTCTCTTGCTACTTTTGTACCTACTTCCTTATATGCTCCCTTGATATTCTTTACACTTACTTCCTTATGTATTATCTAGCTACTCTTTATACATATTTTTTTACATTTTCTCTTGCTACTTTTGTACCAACTTCCTTATATGCTCCCTTGATATTATTTATACTTTCTTCCTTATGTATTATCTAGCTACTCTTTATACATACTTTTTTACATATTCTCTTGCTACTTTTGTACCTACTTCCTTATATGCTCCCTTGATATTCTTTACACTTACTTCCTTTTGTATTATCTAGCTACTCTTTATACATACTTTTTTACATATTCTCTTGCTACTT
The DNA here is from genome assembly GCA_022606455.1 of Callitettix versicolor. Classification (NCBI taxonomy): domain Eukaryota; kingdom Metazoa; phylum Arthropoda; class Insecta; order Hemiptera; family Cercopidae; genus Callitettix; species Callitettix versicolor. Next base: position 9,358,529 of record CM040183.1, read on the forward strand.
TTGTACCTACTTCCTTATATGCTCCCTTGATATTCTTTATACTTCCTTCCTTATGTATTATCTAGCTACTCTTTATACCTACTTTTTTACATATTCTCTTGCTACTTTTGTACCTACTTCCTTATATGCTCCCTTGATACTCCTTATTCTTCCTTCCTTATGTATTATCTAGCTACTCTTTATACATACTTTTTTACATATTCTCTTGCTACTTTTGTACCTACTTCCTTATATGCTCCCTTGATATTCTTTATACTTCCTTCCTTATGTATTATCTAGCTACTCTTTATACATACTTTTACATATTCTCTTGCTACTTTTGTACCTACTTCCATATATGCTCCCTTGATATTCTTTATACTTCCTTCCTTATGTATTATCTAGCTACTTATGTATATCTAGCATATACATACTTTTTTACATATTCTCTTGCTACTTTTGTACCTACTTCCTTATATGCTCCCTTGATATTCTTTACACTTACTTCCTTTTGTATTATCTAGCTACTCTTTATACATATTTTTTTTACATTTTCTCTTACTACTTTTGTACCTACTTCCTTATATGCTCCCTTGATATTCTTTATACTTCCTTCCTTATGTATTATCTAGCTACTCTTTATACATACTTTTTTACATATTCTCTTGCTACTTTTGTACCTACTTCCTTATATGCTCCCTTGATATTCTTTATACTTACTTCCTTATGTATTATCTAGCTACTCTTTATACATATTTTTTTACATTTTCTCTTGCTACTTATGTACCTACTTCCTTATATGCTCCCTTGATATTCTTTATACTTCCTTCCTTATGTATTATCTAGCTACTCTTTATACATACTTTTTTACATATTCTCTTGCTACTTTTGTACCTACTTCCTTATATGCTCCCTTGATATTCTTTATACTTCCTTCCTTATGTATTATCTAGCTACTTATGTATATCTAGCATATACATACTTTTTTACATATTCTCTTGCTACTTTTGTACCTACTTCCTTATATGCTCCCTTGATATTCTTTATACTTCCTTCCTTATGTATTATCTAGCTACTCTTTATACATACTTTTTTACATATTCTCTTGCTACTTTTGTACCTACTTCCTTATATGCTCCCATGATATTCTTTATACTTCCTTCCTTATATATTATCTAGCTACTCTTTATACATATTTTTTTTACATTTTCTCTTGCTACTTTTGTACCTACTTCCTTATATGCTCCCTTGATATTCTTTATACTTCCTTCCTTATGTATTATCTAGCTACTCTTTATACCTACTTTTTACATATTCTCTTGCTACTTTTGTACCTACTTCCTTATATGCTCCCTTGATATTCTTTATACTTACTTCCTTATGTATTATCTAGCTACTCTTTATACCTACTTTTTTACATATTCTCTTGCTACTTTTGTACCTACTTCCTTATATGCTCCCTTGATACTCCTTATTCTTCCTTCCTTATGTATTATCTAGCTACTCTTTATACATACTTTTTTACATATTCTCTTGCTACTTTTGTACCTACTTCCTTATATGCTCCCTTGATATTCTTTATACTTCCTTCCTTATGTATTATCTAGCTACTCTTTATACATATTTTTTTACATTTTCTCTTGCTACTTTTGTACCTACTTCCTTATATGCTCCCTTGATATTCTTTATACTTCCTTCCTTATGTATTATCTAGCTACTCTTTATACCTACTTTTTTACATATTCTCTTGCTACTTTTGTACCTACTTCCTTATATGCTCCCTTGATACTCCTTATTCTTCCTTCCTTATGTATTATCTAGCTACTCTTTATACATACTTTTTTACATATTCTCTTGCTACTTTTGTACCTACTTCCTTATATGCTCCCTTGATATTCTTTATATTTCCTTCCTTATGTATTATCTAGCTACTCTTTATACATACTTTTTTACATATTCTCTTGCTACTTTTGTACCTACTTCCTTATATGCTCCCTTGATATTCTTTATACTTACTTCCTTATGTATTATCTAGCTACTCTTTATACATATTTTTTTACATTTTCTCTTGCTACTTATGTACCTACTTCCTTATATGCTCCCTTGATATTCTTTATATTTCCTTCCTTATGTATTATCTAGCTACTCTTTATACATACTTTTTTACATTTTCTCTTGCTACTTTTGTACCTACTTCCTTATATGCTCCCTTGATATTCTTTATACTTCCTTCCTTATGTATTATCTAGCTACTTATGTATATCTAGCATATACATACTTTTTTACATATTCTCTTGCTACTTTTGTACCTACTTCCTTATATGCTCCCTTGATATTCTTTATACTTCCTTCCTTATGTATTATCTAGCTACTCTTTATACATACTTTTTTACATATTCTCTTGCTACTTTTGTACCTACTTCCTTATATGCTCCCTTGATATTCTTTATACTTCCTTCCTTATATATTATCTAGCTACTCTTTATACATATTTTTTTACATTTTCTCTTGCTACTTTTGTACCTACTTCCTTATATGCTCCCTTGATATTCTTTATACTTCCTTCCTTATGTATTATCTAGCTACTCTTTATACCTACTTTTTTACATATTCTCTTGCTACTTTTGTACCTACTTCCTTATATGCTCCCTTGATATTCTTTATACTTACTTCCTTATGTATTATCTAGCTACTCTTTATACCTACTTTTTTACATATTCTCTTGCTACATTTGTACCTACTTCTATATATGCTCCCTTGATACTCCTTATTCTTCCTTCCTTATGTATTATCTAGCTACTCTTTATACATACTTTTTACATATTCTCTTGCTACTTTTGTACCTACTTCCTTATATGCTCCCTTGATATTCTTTATACTTCCTTCCTTATGTATTATCTAGCTACTCTTTATACATATTTTTTTACATTTTCTCTTGCTACTTTTGTACCTACTTCCTTATATGCTCCCTTGATATTCTTTATACTTCCTTCCTTATGTATTATCTAGCTACTCTTTATACCTACTTTTTTACATATTCTCTTGCTACTTTTGTACCTACTTCCTTATATGCTCCCTTGATATTCTTTACACTTACTTCCTTATGTATTATCTAGCTACTCTTTATACATATTTTTTTTACATTTTCTCTTGCTACTTTTGTACCTACTTCCTTATATGCTCCCTTGATATTCTTTACACTTACTTCCTTATGTATTATCTAGCTACTCTTTATACATATTTTTTTACATTTTCTCTTGCTACTTTTGTACCAACTTCCTTATATGCTCCCTTGATATTATTTATACTTTCTTCCTTATGTATTATCTAGCTACTCTTTATACATACTTTTTTACATATTCTCTTGCTACTTTTGTACCTACTTCCTTATATGCTCCCTTGATATTCTTTACACTTACTTCCTTTTGTATTATCTAGCTACTCTTTATACATATTTTTTTTACATTTTCTCTTGCTACTTTTGTACCTACTTCCTTATATGCTCCCTTGATATTCTTTACACTTACTTCCTTATGTATTATCTAGCTACTCTTTATACATATTTTTTTACATTTTCTCTTGCTACTTTTGTACCAACTTCCTTATATGCTCCCTTGATATTATTTATACTTCCTTCCTTATGTATTATCTAGCTACTCTTTATACATACTTTTTTACATATTCTCTTGCTACTTTTGTACCTACTTCCTTATATGCTCCCTTGATATTCTTTATACTTCCTTCCTTATGTATTATCTAGCTACTCTTTATACCTACTTTTTTACATATTCTCTTACTACTTTTGTACCTACTTCCTTATATATCCCTTGATACTCCTTATTCTTCCTTCCTTATGTATTATCTAGCTACTCTTTATACATACTTTTTTACATATTCTCTTGCTACTTTTGTACCTACTTCCTTATATGCTCCCTTGATATTCTTTATACTTCCTTCCTTATGTATTATCTAGCTACTCTTTATACATACTTTTTTACATATTCTCTTGCTACTTTTGTACCTACTTCCTTATATGCTCCCTTGATATTCTTTATACTTCCTTCCTTATGTATTATCTAGCTACTTATGTATATCTAGCATATACATACTTTTTTACATATTCTCTTGCTACTTTTGTACCTACTTCCTTATATGCTCCCTTGATATTCTTTACACTTACTTCCTTTTGTATTATCTAGCTACTCTTTATACATATTTTTTTTACATTTTCTCTTACTACTTTTGTACCTACTTCCTTATATGCTCCCTTGATATTCTTTATACTTCCTTCCTTATGTATTATCTAGCTACTCTTTATACATACTTTTTTACATATTCTCTTGCTACTTTTGTACCTACTTTATATATGCTCCCTTGATATTCTTTATACTTACTTCCTTATGTATTATCTAGCTACTCTTTATACATATTTTTTTACATTTTCTCTTGCTACTTATGTACCTACTTCCTTATATGCTCCCTTGATATTCTTTATACTTCCTTCCTTATGTATTATCTAGCTACTCTTTATACATACTTTTACATATTCTCTTGCTACTTTTGTACCTACTTCCTATATATATGCTCCCTTGATATTCTTTATACTTCCTTCCTTATGTATTATCTAGCTACTTATGTATATCTAGTATATACATACTTTTTTACATATTCTCTTGCTACTTTTGTACCTACTTCTTATATGCTCCTTGATATTCTTTATACTTCCTTCCTTATGTATTATCTAGCTACTCTTTATACATACTTTTACATATTCTCTTGCTACTTTTGTACCTACTTCCTTATATGCTCCTTGATATTCTTTATACTTCCTTCCTTATGTATTATCTAGCTACTCTTTATACATATTTTTTTACATTTTCTCTTGCTACTTTTGTACCTACTTCCTTATATGCTCCCTTGATATTCTTTATACTTCCTTCCTTATGTATTATCTAGCTACTCTTTATACCTACTTTTTTACATATTCTCTTGCTACTTTTGTACCTACTTCCTTATATGCTCCCTTGATATTCTTTATACTTACTTCCTTATGTATTATCTAGCTACTCTTTATACCTACTTTTTTACATATTCTCTTGCTACTTTTGTACCTACTTCCTTATATGCTCCCTTGATACTCCTTATTCTTCCTTCCTTATGTATTATCTAGCTACTCTTTATACATACTTTTTTACATATTCTCTTGCTACTTTTGTACCTACTTCCTTATATGCTCCCTTGATATTCTTTATACTTCCTTCCTTATGTATTATCTAGCTACTCTTTATACATATTTTTTTACATTTTCTCTTGCTACTTTTGTACCTACTTCCTTATATGCTCCCTTGATATTCTTTATACTTCCTTCCTTATGTATTATCTAGCTACTCTTTATACCTACTTTTTTACATATTCTCTTGCTACTTTTGTACCTACTTCCTTATATGCTCCCTTGATATTCTTTATACTTCCTTCCTTATGTATTATCTAGCTACTCTTTATACTTTTTTATATATTCTCTTGTTACTTTTTTACTTACTTTCTTATATATTTCCTTGATACTATTTATACTTTCTGTCTTATATATTCTCATGCTACTTTTGTACCTACTTTTTTATATATTCTCTTGCTACTTTTTAAACGTACTTCCTTATGTATTCTCTTGCTTCTCATAATACCTACATTTTCATATATTCTCTTGCTACTTTTTAAAGCTGCTATTCTCTTGATACTTTTGTACCTAGTTCTTATATATTCTCTTGCTCTCTTTATACTTATTTCCTTATGTATTCTCTTTCTACATATCCTTATATAATATATATGCTATATATTCTGTTGCTACTATTTCTACCTACTTCTTTATATATTTATTTTTGGGGCTACTTTCTTATATATTATTTTGCTACTCTTTATACTTACTTTCTTATGTATTCTCTTGCTACTTATTGTACCTACTTTTTTATATATTCTCTTGCTACTTTTGTACCTACTTTCGTATATAATCTCTTGCTTTACCTTATACTTACTTCCTTATGTATTCTCTTGCTACTTATTATACCTACTTTCTTATGTATTGTCTTGCTACTTATTGTACCTACTTTTTTATATATTCTCTTGCTACTTTTGTACCTACTTTCGTATATAATCTCTTGCTTTACCTTATACTTACTTCCTTATGTATTCTTTTGCTACTCATTATACCTACTTCCTTATGTATTCTCTTGATACTTATTATACCTACTTCCTTATTTATTTGTCTTGCTACGTTTTATAGCTACATTTTATATATCCTCTTGCTACTTTTGTACCTACTTTCTTATATATTCTCTCGCTATTCTTTACACTCACTTCCTTACGTATTCTCTTGCTACCTAATTTTTATGTATTTTCGTTTGCAAAAATAACAACGAAAATACTCGTACATAAACATTTTTTACACACGTTCTAAAAAAAAAATCCTTTTACACTTTGAATTAAAATCTTTGCACACTCATATATATGTTAACAGCTTGGCTTGAATAATGCATTTCAATTATTTAATTCATGTAGACCTCAGTTAGCAATTGAAATTCAGCGTGCGAAACTGCGCTAAACTATACTAGAGCAGTTTTTAATGTCCCGCTACTGTTTCTATATATTCTATATAGCATTCTATATAGAACCGTTCTATATAGCAACCGTTTCCTATATTTGACCGGATATAATTTTATATTTAAGGATTTAAAGTAAAAATAACAGTGACGCGGAGTTGTCTCGTTCACGTGATGGAAGTGAATTTTAAAAAATATTTTTTATCTTACATTGTTTTTGGTAATCTGGTTTCACCATCATAATTAGCATAAATTAATATTTTTAACTTTAAAGTTACATCGCAAATGTGAAAATAAAAACCCCGCTTGTTGTCGGAATATATTTCGATCGTTTCTGTGATTTTGAAAATTTATTACTTAATTTATGCAGATTTTAACGCTGATTGTAACGGTGCGATCAGATTGTCAAGAAGTGTAAAATAAAAAACGTTTTTATAAATTTAAATAGCCTCCATTTTGAAACTGTCGAACGGATTTGATGGCTAACAAAATGTTACAAGCTATTGCCAAAATAAATTAAGTTTTGTGCCAATTTCAGAGCAAAATACGATCGCTAGAGTGCTAACTCTCTCTCTCCTCGCTAAACTAAGGTTGCTATGCGGCTCAATCCCTGATCCTGCCTCCCATTTATATTGCAATCATATTTCGAGATTTTTTTAATTAAAAGGTTCTTGCTGTTATTTTAATCAAAATTATATTTTTCAAGGATAAATAATATTTATTAGTTTCGTAAAAAAAATTTTATATTGATTTGTTTTTTATGTATTTTTTTTTGATTTTTGTTTGCTATTATAAATTTTTTGATACAAATTCTTTGATCCATTTCTTTTAACAAACGAAAATCGCCGAGCTGATAAATACACGTATAACCTTAGTGGCTGTCACAGACAAAGTCAACAGCTGAAAGTTTTATCATACTTCAAGGGCACCAACATAATATAAAAAAATGTTTGACAATCGGACTCTCCAAGCCCGCGAAATTAAAAAATTCTCGTTACTTTCTGAACACATATCATACGATAAGAATAGAAAAAACTAAGAAAAACAATCCCTTTTAATTTTATTTATTTCCAGCAAATTAAACAGGCGTAACCTATTTATGAATATTTTTAAAATAAGTACATTATTTTAAGGAGAATAATCGCTAAAAGTTTGTAATTCCTAAATTTTTAAATAAAAAAAAGTTTACAAAGTTTCATTAAATGCTAACAGTATTTGAACTTTTAGGTTTTTTGGGTTAAAAATGAATTTTTTCCTTTAGAATTTTTATTTATGTACCGCTTTAAAATAGAATTATTTACGTAATAAATTGTTTTATATTGAATTAATTTACATAAATTTTGTTTAAACTTTGCCTCATTTTATTCATTAAAGGTAGTTTTACGAACAAATTGTATTTTCCTATGTTATTTTTACTTTAATAAGATTAAATTAAACCGGTCAAACTAATTTGGAATTATTCTGAAGATAAGCGCAAAGTACGAGGTGTGTTCAGAAAGTAACGAGAATTTTAATTTTTTTAACAAAATATTTATTTATTCTTCTACATTGATGTTGTCGCCTTCAAAATAGTCCCCATTGGAGATTATGTACTTGTGCCAGCGCTTCTTCCAATCCTGGAAACACTTCTCAAACTCGATCTTTGAGATAGCATTTAGTTCTTTCAGCGATGCGCTTTTAATGTCATCTACGGCTGTAAAACGACGGCCCTTTAAGGTTCTCTTTATTTTTGGAAATAGGAAACAGTCACACGGAGCCATGTCTGGTGAATATGGAGGCTGGGGCATCGTTACAGTACTGTTTTTGGCCAAAAATTCACGAGCAATGAAGTGTGAGCTGATGCATTATCGTGGCGCAAAAGCTATGAATTGTTTTTCCATAGATCCGGGCGTTTTTTTCGGATCGCTTCACGCAAACGGCGTTGAACTTGTAGGTAATACTCCTTATTGACCGTTTCACCTGGTGGCAGGAATTCATGATGCACTATGCCATTAATATCGAAGAACACATTGAGCATAACCTTCACGTTCGACCGCACTTGTCGAGCCTTTTTCGGTCTTGGCGAGACGGAATGCTTCCACTGGGATTATTGAGCCTTAGTTTCGACGTCATATCCGTAAACCCATGTTTCGTCACCTGTTATAATACGTTTCAGTAATTCTGCATCGTCGTTGACTTCATTTAGTGACTCCCGAGCAACTTCCATTCGCCGCTGTTTTTGTTCAAAATTCAACAATTTTGGAACGAATTTTGCTGCCACGCGTTTCATACACAAAACATTGGAAACAATGTCATGACATGATCCAATCGATATGCCAACATCATCAGCGACCTCTCTAATTGTGATTCGGCGATTGTTCATAACCATTTCTTTCACTTTTTCCACGTTTTCATCGGTTGTTGATGTACTGGGGTGCCTAGGGCGTTCGTCATCTTCAACGTCTTCACGGCCATCTTGGAAACACTTATACCACTCGTAAACTCTAGCTTTACTCATAGCAGTCTCACCATAAGCTTTTGTTAACATTTTACACACTGTATTCCATTTTTTACGCAAAATTTGATACAAATTCTTTGAACCATTTCTTTTAACAAACGAAAATCGCCGAGCTCATAAATACACGTCTAACCTTAGTGGCTGTCACAGACAAAGTCAACAGCTGAAAGTTTTATCATACTTCAAGGGCATGTATACCAATATAATAAAAAAATGTTTGAAAATCGGACTCTCCGCGAAATTTAAAAATTCTCGTTACTTTCTGAACACACCTCGTATGCTAAGAATAGAAAAAAACTAAGAAAAACAAACCCTTTTAATTTTATTTATTTCCAGCAACGGGAGACGTTTTCATTTGTTCCCTTAGACGTCAGACTCATTTATCACGATCACTCCCAAATCACCACAATGTATCAATATTTACAGTTATGACGTTACACCCCTAATTATCGTCTGACGTGGATTACCGCCCCTCCCACCCTCCCACCCTTTTATTTA
>CM040183.1:9373092-9400592 GCA_022606455.1 Callitettix versicolor
TTGTAATTTCGTTAGGACCTGGATATACAGGCATAACACACACACACACACACACACACACACACACACACACACACACACACACACACACAAACATACATACACCACACACCACACACACACACACAATACATACAAATAAACACACGCGCATGCGCGCGCACACATACACACACGCACGCTCACGCGCGTACGCACATACACACACGCTCATGCGCGCGCACGAACACACACACACCATCACACACACTCACACACACACACACACACACACGCATTACACACATACACACATACAAAAACACACACACACTCTCTCTCTCTCACACACACACACACAATACACACACAAACGCACACTTACTCATACACACTCACACACAAACACATACACACACAAACACACACACACACACTTTTTATATATATAACTTTTTATATATATAAGTTGAATCGTCACTATCACTACCTGAATTATCAATACAAAATTTTATTTCATGTCAGAAAGTTCCGAATTATACCAATTTAGTTTTCTGAATCATAATTAGTTTGAAGATATGTTTACAGATATCTTGTTTTGTTTAAATAAAAATAAATATATGAACGTAGCTTAGATATTATTTACTGTTGTTAAAAGATCAGCGGATTTGTATTAATTCGTAACAGTCAGCTGATATCATTGAACAGCTGATAGGCTGTAATAAGTTTCAGCTCATGTTGTTAAAATCTAGCAATTAGTATAAACGTTAATATTAATTTGGAATGTACGAGGTGTGTTCAGAAGGTAACGAGAATTTATAAATTTCACGGGCTTGGAGAGTCTGATTATCAAACATTTTTTTTATTATATTGGTATACATGGCCTTGAAGTATGATAAAACTTTCAGCTGTTTTCATTGTTGACTTTGTCTGTGACAGCCACTAAGATATGAGCTCGGCAATTTTCGTTTGTTAAAAGAAACGTATCAAAGAATTTGTATCAAATTTTGCGTAAAAAATGGAATAAGTGTAACAAAGTGAGTGAAATGTTAACAAAGGCCTACGGTGAGTCTGCTATGAGTAAAGCAAGAGTTTGCGAGTGGTAAAGCGTTTCCAAGAAGGCCGTGAAGACGTTGAAGATGACGAACGCCCTGGACACCCCAGCACATCAACAACCGATGAAAACGTGGAAAAAGTGAAAGAAATGGCTATGAACAATCGCCGAATCACAATTAGAGATGTCGCTGATGATGTTAGAATATCGATTGGATCATGGCATGTCATTGTTTCTAATGTTTTATGTATGAAACGCGTGGCAGCAAAATTCGTTCCAAAATTGTTGAATTTTGAACAAAAACAGCGGCGAATGGAAGTTGCTCAGGAGTCACTAAATGAAGTCAACGACTATGCAGAATTACTGAAACGTATTATAACAGGTGACGAAACATGGGTTTACGGATATGACGTCGAAACTAAGGCTCAATCATTCCAGTGGAGGCATTCTGGCTCGCCAAGACCGAAAAAGGCTCGACAAGTGCGGTCGAACGTGAAGGTTATGCTCATTGTGTTCTTCGATATTAATGGCATAGTGTTTCAGGAATTCCTGCCACCAGGTGAAACGATCAATAAGGAGTGTTACCTACAAGTTCAATGCCGTTTGCGTGAAGCAATCCGAAAAAATGCTCGGATCTGTGGAAAAACAATTCATGGCTTTTGCACCACGCTAATGCACGAGCTCACACTTCATCGCTTGTTCGTGAATTTTTGGCCAAAAACAGTACTGTAACGATGCCCCCAGCCTCCATATTCGCCAGACATGGCTCCGTGCGACTTTTTCCTATTTCCAAAAATAAAGAGAACCTTAAAGGACCGTCGTTTTACAGCCGTAGATGACATTAAAAGCGCATCGCTGAAAGAACTAAAGGCTATCTCAAAGATCGATTTCGAGAAGTGTTTCGAGGATTGGAAGAAGCGCTGGCACAAGTGCATAATCTCCAATGGGGACAATTTTGAAGGCGACAACGTCAATGTGGAAGAATAAATAAATATTTTGTTCAAAAAAATGAAATTCTCGTTACTTTCTGAACACACCTCGTATTATAAACGGTTACAAAGTGAGCGTGCTCTTCAACTGAAGAAAAATATCGAAACCAAAGGAACACAAGGTTTTCACAGAAATATAGAGACAAAATTCGTTTTCTCGTTTCCGTTACGTTAAAAAGTTCGGGACACTTGTTTTTCTATTCACTAATCGCAAAACTAATATTAAGAGCTTCGCTTCAAAAAAACATATGCTGTTTCTAGTTGAATAAGAATAGTAGCAAAAAAAAGTGAAAAAAAGATGGCTTATGCAGAAATGTGAAGGAAAATTTACGTATGAATGTTATTAGAGCGAAAATCTGTCACTCGGTTTTTTTTGTGTTTAACGTCCGACTATTGTACACACTTGGGCTAATGGAGACGATGGGATGATTTATAGCGTATGAAAATGCCAAGCCCTGGCCGGGAATGGAACCCTACTGCGCTATCCACTAGGCCACCGAGGCGGCTAGTGCTCACTCTCTCTCTCGGCTCTGCTCATAAACATAAAGTGCGATATCGAAATACTAATTTCAAAAGTGAAGCATAAATGTTATGATTTTTTAAAGGTTTTGATTAAAATATACCTAAACTGTTACCGAAACCAATCGTTGTGAAATTTGTCAATTTTGTTTATTGAAATGTTCGTCTACTTGACGTTGTTCAATGTTTTTTTGTCTAAATTTTTAACCTTAAAATTTATATTTAAACTTTAAATCTAGCGGCCGATGTAATGAAATGCGCATATATCAGTTCCGTACGTCAAGGAAGCTACGACGCATGTTTAACAAACCCAATTTAAAGTTTATACGTTCAGCTAACTGCCGGCGCAAGTTTAATCACTCTTGAAGCGGGGTGCATATTTTTTTGTGATAGTATAAAATGAAATGAAGGTAAGCTGACAGTGAAAGTACCGCCGAGACCTAGTGATTAGCGTAGATCGGTAAACAGAGAAACAGCGCTCGTTTGTGTCAGTTGCTAAAGTTCAATTTAAACTTCGCAAACCCTGTGGTTACGTTTTGATGCATATGGTCAGGTAGTTTTGTTGTGTTACATCATCAGGCGTTCTCAACCTTTTTTCTGCTTCGACCATCTAAATAATTTTTTTATTCCGTAGACCCCTCCCCCATATGTTTACAAAGTGTTGCACAAATATCACCGCAAATGAAGCTTTTATTAGGAACAATTGAGTAATAAATTTTTTTAAGAATAATTTATATTTTGTATCATTAGACATACGTTAAATATGTAAGTATGTTTATAGAAGTAGAAATTTAAGTGAAATATAGATCACAAAAATACATAGAATTTTAACGAGATGGTTGCCATATATTCAACGGTGTAGCTAATTTGGAGTAAAAATTAAAAATAAACAAGGATTTTGTTTATCCAGTTATCGATATTGAATGTGTTACTAGTTTTCGAATTTGATTTGATTTATAAATGATCAAACATCTAACATATCGATTTCGATAAATTAAACCGATTTCATATTTCGTTGTTGATAGTGTCCTACTCGAATTTTCGGGGAAATATTTGTGTGTGTGTGTGTGTGTGTGTGTGTGTGTGTGTGTGTGTGTGTGTGTGTGTGTGTGTGTGTGTGTGTGTGTGTGTGTGTGTGTGTGTGTGAATTATATTGTATATTGAAGCCTGGTGTACATCCGTTCGACGCAATTAATGTTTAACGCTAATGTCCGTCAGCGGATCGATCTACGTCGGCTAAGGACAGCCCACTTTCTATTTTTTATTTTAAAATCAGCTGGTTTCAAAAGATCTCTCAGACTAGTGAGAAAAATTACGTAGCCTATGTCTAAATTTTGAACTGAATAGAAGTTTTTGCTCTAGTACGAACAATAATCGATTGGATTCAATAGAAAGATTTTATTCGAGGAAACTTTTATTACGCGCGTGTATGAATTATCTTGTATATTGAAGCCCGGTGTACATCCTTTCGACGCAATTAATGTTTAACGCTAATGTCCGTCAGCGGATCGATCTACGTCGGCTAAGGACAGCCCACTTTCTATTTTTTATTTTAAAATCAGCTGGTTTCAAAAGATCTCTTAGACTAAGGGGAAAAATTACGTAGCCTATTTCTAGATTTTGAACTGAATAGAAGTTTTTGCTCTAGTACGAACAATAATCGATTGGATTCAATAGAAAGATTTTATTCGAGGAAACTTTTATTACGCGCGTGTATGAATTATATTGTATATTGAAGCCCGGTGTGCATCCGTTCGACGCAATTAATGTTTAACGCTAATGTCCGTCAGCGGATCGATCTACGTCGGCTAAGGATAGCCCACTTTCTATTTTTTATTTTAAAATCAGCTGGTTTCAAAAGATCTCTCAGACTAAGGGGAAAAATTACGTAGCCTATTTCTAGATTTTGAACTGAATAGAAGTTTTTGCTCTAGTACGAACAATAATCGATTCGATTCGATTCGATAGAAAGACTTTATTCGAGGAAAATTCTATTAGGGATCGTAGTTTGTAAGTTGCGCCTTAACTATATCGATTCCGAACATCAAACGTCTGAAATCGAAAGCACACTTCCGTACTGCTCGGCTCGGGTACAATAAATATTCTAAGTATAAGTGGGTGGCAAGGGGGTACGGTATGATCAATAAGTGGGGGAGGTATACAATGCGCATGCGCCGGATAGGCAGTGATGCTACCTGTGGGAAAATTACCTTGCTCCAATTTCGTGCCATACTTCGAATACCGGACGTCGTAAAAAAATAGCACGAGATTGAATTTAGAATCTAAACTATTTGTTGGTATGTAAGTAAAAAGTAATTAAAGCATTGTTTGAATCGCTTCAGCTGATACGTATCGACATCTTGAGACGAAAACAGTACCGAAGAGTAAAAATGCAATAAAACGTAATTTTATTTAGATAAAATTTGTTCAAATATTTCGTAATTTCCCCCCAAAAAAATTTCAGTACAGAAGTAACTGACATACAGTCCGGCGGAGGCAGCTGAGTGAGCAGCTGATTGGTTTAGCGATCCCACCGTACCTCTAGCTCATACTACTCTCACTCATCTACTCAATTTTTTTTTGTGTTTAACGTCCGACTATTGTGCACACTTGGGCTAATGCAGACGATGGGATGATTTATAGCGTATGAAAATGCCTAGCGGGTCCTCGGGGTGAAAGCACAGCGAAAGCAGAAACCTAGACTCGTACATAACCTGACTAACTAAAGTGTAAAGCGACCCGTGCTGATGGAGTGAAAGACACCGGTGTATCAAACTGAGCCCTGGGATACCTGGCAACCTTCCAGTGAAAGCCGTACCCATGCTTGCGGGGCTCTGTGTGGACGGTCATAATTCCCTAGTTACTCATGTCCCCGTGAGTAAAAATGTAAATTGGATGAGCTGGAACACCGCTCAAAAAATCTGAAAAAATGGGACACTGCCAGTACCTCAATGATAAATTGGGAAATTACCAAGTAGATGTGGAGGAGTTACGTATCTTGAGTCCCCTCCAAACTAGATTTTATGAAGAGACTAGTACAGGAAAACTGAGCAGCTTGTAACTGAGCAGCTCAAGAATGTAGAAAGGAGACTGCAAGTACCTCAATGATAAATTGGGAAATTACCAAGTAGATGTGGAGGAGTTACGCATCTTGAATCCCCTCCAAACTAGATTTTATGAAGAGACTAGTACAGGAGAACTGAGCAGCTTGTAACTGAGCAGCTCAAGAATGTAGAAAGGAGACTGCAAGTACCTCAATGATAAATTGGGAAATTACCAAGTAGATGTGGAGGAGTTACGCATCTTGAATCGCCTCCACACTAGATTTTATGAAGAGACTAGTACAGGAGAACTGAGCAGCTTGTAACTGAGCAGCTCAAGAATGGGAGACTGCAAGTACCTCAATGATAAATTGGGAAATTACCAAGTAGATGTGGAGGAGTTACGCATCTTGAATCGCCTCCACACTAGATTTTATGAAGAGACTAGTACAGGATAACTGACTAGCTTGTAACTGAACAGCTCAAGAATGGGAACTGCAAGTACCTCAATGATATATTGGGAAATTTCCAAGTAGATGTGGAGGAGTTACGCATCTTGAATCGCCTCCACACTAGATTTTATGAAGAGACTAGTACAGGAGAACTGAGCAGCTTGTAACTGAGCAGCTCAAGAATGTAGAAAGGAGACTGCAAGTACCTCAATGATAAATTGGGAAATTACCAAGTAGATGTGGAGGAGTTACGCATCTTGAATCCCCTCCAAACTATATTTTATGAAGAGACTAGTAATGGAGAAGGCGCTGTAACTGAGCAGCTAAAGAATGGGAGACTGTAAGTACCTCAATGATAAATTGGGAAATTACCAAGTAGATGTGGAGGAGTTACGCATCTTGAATCCCCTTCCACACTAGATTTTATGAAGAGACTAGTACAGGAGAACTGAGCAGCTTGTAACTGAGCAGCTCAAGAATGTAGAAAGGAGACTGCAAGTACCTCAATGATAAATTGGGAAATTACCAAGTAGATATGGAGGAGTTACGCATCTTGAATCGCCTCCACACTAGATTTTATGAAGAGACTAGTACAGGAGAACTGAGCAGCTTGTAACTGAGCAGCACAAGAATGGGAGACTGCAAGTACCTCAATGATAAATTGGGAAATTACCAAGTAGATGTGGAGGAGTTACGCATCTTGAATCGCCTCCACACTAGATTTTATGAAGAGACTAGTACAGGAGAACTGAGCAGTTTGTAACTGAGCAGCACAAGAATGGGAGACTGCAAGTACCTCAATGATAAATTGGGAAATTACCAAGTAGATGTGGAGGAGTTACGCATCTTGAATCGCCTCCACACTAGTTTTTATGAAGAGACTAGTACAGGAGACCTGAGCAGCTTGTAACTGAGCAGCTCAAGAATGTAGAAAGGAGACTGCAAGTACCTCAATGATAAATTGGGAGATTACCAAGTAGATGTGGAGGAGTTACGCATCTTGAATCGCCTCCACACTAGATTTTATGAAGAGACTAGTACAGGAGAACTGAGCAGCTTGTAACTGAGCAGCTCAAGAATGTAGAAAGGAGACTGCAAGTATCTCAATGATAAATTGGGAAATTACCAAGTAGATGTGGAGGAGTTACGCATCTTGAATCGCCTCCACACTAGATTTTATGAAGAGACTAGTACAGGAGACCTGAGCAGCTTGTAACTGAGCAGCTCAAGAATGTAGAAAGGAGACTGCAAGTACCTCAATGATAAATTGGGAAATTACCAAGTAGATGTGGAGGAGTTACGCATCTTGAATCCCCTCCAAACTAGATTTTATGAAGAGACTAGTACAGGAGAACTGAGCAGCTTGTAACTGAGCAGCTCAAGAATGTAGAAAGGAGACTGCAAGTACCTCAATGATAAATTGGGAAATTACCAAGTAGATGTGGAGGAGTTACGCATCTTGAATCCCCTCCAAACTAGATTTTATGAAGAGACTAGTACAGGGGAACTGAGCAGCTTGTAACTGAGCAGCTCAAGAATGTAGAAAGGAGACTGCAAGTACCTCAATGATAAATTGGGAAATTACCAAGTAGATGTGGAGGAGTTACGCATCTTGAATCGCCTCCACACTAGATTTTATGAAGAGACTAGTACAGGGGAACTGAGCAGCTCAAGAATGTAGAAAGGAGACTGCAAGTATCTCAATGATAAATTGGGAAATTACTAAGTAGATGTGGAGGAGTTACGCATCTTGAATCGCCTCCACACTAGATTTTATGAAGAGACTAGTACAGGGGAACTGAGCAGCTTGTAACTGAGCAGCTCAAGAATGTAGAAAGGAGACTGCAAGTATCTCAATGATAAATTGGGAAATTACCAAGTAGATGTGGAGGAGTTACGCATCTTGAATCGCCTCCACACTAGATTTTATGAAGAGACTAGTACAGGAGAACTGAGCAGCTTGTAACTGAGCAGCACAAGAATGGGAGACTGCAAGTACCTCAATGATAAATTGGGAAATTACCAAGTAGATGTGGAGGAGTTACGCATCTTGAATCGCCTCCACACTAGATTTTATGAAGAGACTAGTACAGGAGACCTGAGCAGCTTGTAACTGAGCAGCTCAAGAATGTAGAAAGGAGACTGCAAGTACCTCAATGATAAATTGGGAAATTACCAAGTAGATGTGGAGGAGTTACGCATCTTGAATCCCCTCCAAACTAGATTTTATGAAGAGACTAGTACAGGAGAACTGAGCAGCTTGTAACTGAGCAGCTCAAGAATGTAGAAAGGAGACTGCAAGTATCTCAATGATAAATTGGGAAATTACCAAGTAGATGTGGAGGAGTTACGCATCTTGAATCCCCTCCAAACTAGATTTTATGAAGAGACTAGTACAGGAGAACTGAGCAGCTTGTAACTGAGCAGCTCAAGAATGTAGAAAGGAGACTGCAAGTACCTCAATGATAAATTGGGAAATTACCAAGTAGATGTGGAGTAGTTACGTATCTTGAATCCCATCCAAACTAGATTTTATGAAGAGACTAGTACAGGAGAAGGCGCTGTAACTGAGTAGCTCAAGAATGTAGAAAGATGCTCAACAGATCTATAAAGGTCGCAGTGCAATGGTAACCCTAGACAGTCATTCATTGAATTGGAAAATAGAACTCAGCTGTTGAGAATTTTTCCCAGAACTATCGACATAGATTTTTGGCCGTATATAAAAACATAATAACTCGAGCAGTATTAGAAAATTAAGAACGAGGAAAGTGTAATGTTTATTTAGGTAAAGACGCCTAAATTGGTAAATTGCTTAGGTATTTTATAATAAAATTGCGCTAATAAATAATAATTTTAAGTTGTTCATGTAATACAGCCTTCAGTCAGCGTGTAGGCAACCAGCTACACAGATGTGTGTAAGTGTGTTAACGAATTTGCAGGCGTCTGAAAAGAAATTTGAAAAGAATTTGATTTGAAAAAAGCCGCCTCGGTGGCCTAGTTGATAGCGTGCTAGGCTTTCACCCCGAAGACCCGGGTTCGATTCCCGGCCAGGGCTTGGCATTTTCATACGCTATAAATCATCCCATCGTCTGAATTAGCACAAGTGTGCACAATAGTCGGTCGTTAAAAAAAAAAAAATGATTTGAAAAAAATAAATACAATCAAAACCCCAAAAACAATATGTACGAAAATATTACACAAACGTTTTTTTCCATTCAATTATTTCACAAACAGACTGTTTCGAAAGCTATCGACAAACAAGCGAATAATAAACTAAAGTTTTCCAACATCGGTCAAACAGATTTCGCTCAAATTTTAATGGTTTGTAGTTCACATCAGTGTACTGAAATTTAAGTAAAAGATAATTAGTGTTAGAGGTAAATAAAAAAAAAACTAAAATAAAATCGACGGCGATCATGGCTTATTTTTAGTTATCCAATTTTATGTACGTTTCCCTACACGCGACTTCAGCGATAATAGCTACGCGATAATGATTCAACGATCGTCGTGGAGGACTCCTCTTGTAGGTTTGAACGTTACCCGCGATAATCCAAATCGCTGCATCAATCGTTGAGCATCTGTGCGAGTATGTTTTCGGAGCAATTATAAGTGCAACCGGTAACGTTTCAATATTTTCAAAAAATGTCTTCTCAAATGCGGAAAAATATAGCCTAATACGAGGTGCGTTCAGAAAGTAACGAGAATTTTAATTTTTTGAACAAAATATTTATTTATTCTTCTACATTGATGTTGTCGCCTTCAAAATAGTCCCCATTGGAGATTATGCACTTGTGCCAGCGCTTCTTCCAATCCTCGAAACACTTCTCAAACTCGATCTTTGAGATAGCCTTTAGTTCTTTCAGCGATGCGCTTTTAATGTCATCTACGGCTGTAAAACGACGGCCCTTTAAGGTTCTCTTTATTTTTGGAAATAGGAAAAAGTCACACGGAGCCATGTCTGGCGAATATGGAGGCTGGGGCATCGTTACAGTACTGTTTTCGGCCAAAAATTCACGAACAAGCGACGAAGTGTGAGCTGGTGCATTATCGTGGTGCAAAAGCCATGAATTGTTTTTCCACAGATCCGGGCGTTTTTTTCGGATTGCTTCATGCAAACGGCGTTGAACTTGTAGGTAATACTCCTTATTGACCGTTTCACCTGGTGGCAGGAATTCATGATGCACTATGCCATTAATATCGAAGAACACAGTGAGCATAACCTTCACGTTCGACCGCACTTGTCGAGCCTTTTTCGGTCTTGGCGAGCCAGAATGTCTCCACTGAGATGATTGAGCCTTAGTTTCGATGTCATATCCGTAAACCCATGTTTCGTCACCTGTTATAATACGTTTCAGTAATACTACATCGTCGTTGACTTCATTTAGTGACTCCTGAGCAACTTCCATTCGCCGCTGTTTTTGTTCTAAATTCAACAATTTTTAACGACTTTTGCTGCCACGAGTTTCATACACAAAACATTGGAAACAATGTCATGACATGATCTAATCGATATGCTAACATCATCAGCGACCTCTCTAATTGTGATTCGGCGATTGTTCATAACCATTTCTTTCACTTTTCCCACGTTTTCATCGGTTGTTGATGTGCTGGGGCGCCTAGGGCGTTCGTCATCTTCAACGTCTACACGGCCTTCTTGGAAACGCTTATACCACTCGTAAACTCTTTCTTTACAAATAGCAGACTCACCATAGGCCTTTGTTAACATTTCACACACTTTGTTACACTTTATTCCATTTTTTACGCAAAATTTGATATAAATTCTTTAATACATTTATTTTAACAAACGAAAATCGCCGAGCTCATAAAAACACGTCTAACCTTCGTGGCTGTCACAGACAAAGTCAACAATGAAAACAGCTGTAAGTTTTATCATACTTCAAGGGCATGTATACCAACATAATAAAAAAAAATGTTTGACAATCCGACTCTCAAAGCCCGCGAAATTTAAAAATTCTCGTTACTTTCTGAACACACCTCGTATAATGGAATGTCTGTTTGCTGTAGTTTAGTCTAAAAAGTTTGCATTGTTAGCTATACCTGCACTAAGCTAGTAATTCAATGTATTCAAAAGCACAGTAGGCTTAATTATTGTCTACTGGTATTTTCAATTATTAATCAATATTAATATTATACGTAATAGAATATCTACGTTTGCTATAATAACTTTAACAGCAAAACAGAGAATCCTGTCTACTTTAGGGACCTCTCTATTGTTGGCCAGGTCTGCTTTAATAGGTGGATTAATAAGCAACACCAGTCAAAGTGGGATAACCTTCACGGGCATTCCCATAGTAAGCGCCTCTTAAGCATGGTTCCATACGGAGGACTTAAAAGGGCAGCAGACGTCTTGGGCAGAGCACAACTCAGGAAAATCATGGGGTTTACTGTGCACTGTGGTCTGAGGGTGTATATGAAAAGAATAGGTAGGTACCACGGAGAAACCGTGTGTCGATTGTGCAGGAAAGAAGAGACTGCAGCACACATAATCCTTGATTGTAAAGCGTTTGCTGGTATGAAGCTATGGGTTTTTGGTTTCCAGGACCCTAGGGATCAGCAGAATAAGCTAGTCAGTGGATCGTTGGAACTAACTAAGGACATCAATCTGCTAAACTAGTACTCAAGAGGATTAGTTGCACAATAGGACTGTTGATCGCAGTGCCTGGGGTTGTATTATCCCTTCCTCTAGTTTGAATCTAATCTAACTATAACAGTCTCCTAATTTCTTGCTATAAATAATTCACGCACTCCTTTTCTGGGCTCATTATTTATTCGACAATCACATCATTATTTTCTTCTATTAGTGTACACGCTAGAAGTAGGTTTTTCTTCAAGGTAATAATTACATTCACGAAACTATCGATCAGTAGATTAGATTATATTCTAGAGGAAGGGATTTGTTCAACCCCAGGCACTGAGATCAACTGACCTATTGTGCAACTTACCTCTTAAAATACCTAGTTCAGCAGGTTAATGCCCCTAATAAATTCCAACAACCCACTGACTAGCTCACTCTGCTGACGATCCCTAGGGTCTTGGAAACCAAAAATCCTTAGCCTCCTACTAGCAAGAGCCTCACAATCATAAATTATGTGACCTGCAGTTGCCTTCTCCTTCCTGCACAATCTACACACGGTTTCTCTGTGGTACACACCTATCCTTTTCATGTGCACCCTCAGACCACAGTGCCCTGTTATGAGCCCCATGATCCTCCTGAGTTGTGCTCTGCCCAGGACATCTGCTGCCTCTTTGATTCCTCCAGAAGGAACTTTGCTTAAGAGATCTTCACTATGGGAATGCCCATGAAGGTTGTCCCATCTTACCTGGTGTTGGCATGTAATCCGCCCATTAATAGCGCACCTGGCCAACGATAGAGAAATCAGGTCCGATAAACTCAGATGCAGATCCAAGTCCAGCCAGTCGGTCTGCCTCCTCATTACCCTCAACTACCCTATGCCCCGGAACCCAGTGAAGAGTTACCCGGTTATCCCGGGACAGAATGTCAAGGTTCTTCCTACATTCCCAGACCAGCTTGGACTATATTATAGGACCCGCAAGTGCTTTTATTGCAGCCTGACTATCGGTATGAATATGAATACGTGCCTTATTGAAATCCCGATCCAAATTCTTCAGAACACAGTCATTAATGGCCATCACTTCAGTCTGAAATACTGTTGTATGCTGTACCAGGGTAATTACTTTCTTTAACCCCGGTCTCAGACCGTACACCCCAGCACCAGTGCCTGACTTTATCTTGGAGCCATCTGTATACCATACTATGTCTCCAGGTTTTTTCAACACACGATCTCTCCCCTCAAAGGCTAATCTAATCGATCAGTGATATTTGTTACAATCCAGTGTCTATTGTTAGGCTGCTCAAACAGCCTGTAGTCGCTCCAATATTACCACTGTAGTCACTTCTAGTAAACTTATTTTTACTTTTAAACCGTAAATTATTTGCTACACTGGCTTCAGTTATTAGCTTCGTATATGAGTGAAATCTAATAAACTGATTTCTGAGAAATTATGCCAATTTTTGCTTTTTTTGCACAGCTCCCAAACAAACGTTTTCTGGGCTATTACTAATCATAATTTACTTTATTACTTACTGGCTACACTTGTCATGAAAACCATTTAAGTTAATTTTGAAAACATTTGATTTTTAACAGCTTATTTACCAACATATTTTGGGGAAATAAAAAATGATTCTAATATTAGATAAAACTTTACGTATTTTCATAAAAATCGATCATTTCGTTTAGTCTCAAACATTGAATTATAAACGGACTAGAAGTATAGTCATTATAAAAAGCGTGCTCGATATCAGCGGTTAAAGTTGAAGTAATTGGACTAACTGCCGCTACGAACGCTGCAAGGATAGTGGGACGTTTGAGAAAATATACAGTACTATTATCTTTTTAACTGTAGTTGTACAATCAGCCGCAAGATGCCACCAGCAGTGAGCGTTCACTATCTCTCATAAGGGTTGTCGTTCTAGTAAGTTTATATTCAATCATCCAGCGATTCTATACAGAGTTGAAATTCACGTAAAATATTTGTTTCATATCATATGTATCATCAGAATCTTGTATATTTTCACGATCTTCCTATACACTTTTAACAGTGTGAAAGTGTGAACTTCTTAACCTTATTTCACACGTATAAAGAGCGCAAGGGTGCACTGGGGATGTGATATACAATTACAAAAACCAACTCCTTTTCTACATAAGGAAAACTGATTCTATTTAAAAAGAAAAATTAATACACATTGGTTCGTCTGAAGCTGTTAGTTTTGTGGGCTCGGTGGTCGAAGTGCCTAAAGCATCTGCCAGTCTACTGTGCACCTAAAGGTTCTTAGTTCGAGAACATTACTGATTCAAGCGTGACGCGAAAGCAAATGTGTTATACCAATTTTTTTGTCAACCGCGACTATACATGTTTTCACTTCAACAATACATTTTATTAATCATTCAACAAAAATAGAGCGTTCCGTGACGGCAAACTGAATTTTTTCTCCCGTGCAAAAGACACACCGAAACTCCGCGATAAGAAGTAGTCACTTCAACACTTCAATTAGAGCGTTCCGTGACGGTAGAGCGTTCCGTGACTGTAGAGCGTTTCGTGACGGTAAAGCGTTCCGTGACGACTAACTAAATGTTTTCTTCCTTGCAAAAAAACACACCCAAACCCCATATAAGATGTAGTCATTTCAACACTTCAATTAGAGCGTACAGTGACGGCAAACTAAATTTTTCCCCCGTGCAAAACATACACCCATTTCTCGCGATAAGAAGTAGTCACTTCAAAAAAGGCTGCTAGCTTCATGTGTATCAGGACAATTTTTTTTTAACGTCCTTTTTTTGTTTAACGCTTGGGCTAATGCAGACGATGGGATGATTTATAGCGTATGAAAATGCCACGATCTGGCCGGAAATCGAACCCGGGTCCTCGGGGTGAAAGCTTAGTACGCTATCAACTAGGCCACCGATGCCTACTTATTTCTGTATTACTGATTACTGTATCAGGACAATGTAATTTGACAAGTTTGGCATTATTTTTGCATTTCGATATGAAATTAATTAGGTTTAATTTTGTAATAAAGGGGTTCCCTTGTTTATTTCCGTTTGACACGATTTGCGTTTAATGTAATCAATAGCTGAAACCATCAAAGTTGATTCTTGCCTTTGCGTTAACTATTTCCCTTCTAGCAAGTCATGCGCAGCGTGGGAAGTGTGTCAAACATTTACCAAACTTCAGTACATATTACATTCACAATATTACAAAGTGCGGTAACATCGTGTACGGGCAGTGTTTTCCTGACTTGCCGGATCGAAGTTTTTACTTGATTTGAACAAAACATTTTCAACCGGTTTTGAGAAACCGGGTGTTGTAGATTGCCATCGTATTAAATTTTTACAGCGTCAGCAATGGCGCACTGTAGGCATACTTGCAAATTTTCTAACGTAAGAATGTTTCTGCAATAATACTTCTTACTAACTCTATACAATTTATACAAAAAAAAAGAATAAAAAATTTACGGGGATTTGTTTTAGGACTCTTCTATGAAAATAGTGTTTTTTTGAAGTGTCTACTTCTTATTGCGGGGTATGGGTGTATGTCTTGCATGGGGTGAATATTAAGTTTGCCGTCACGGAACGCTCTACCGTCACGGAACGCTGTAACACATCCATACGCGCACTCTAGGGAACATTGTTATTACAGACATTATTACAACACAGTATTTTTTTTTTTGAAGTGAAAACTTGTACGGCCTCGTTTGACAAAACATGGGTATAAACATTTGCTTTTGTGTCACGCTTGAATCCGTAATGCATACCTCACAGTATATATTGTTCTTGTGTATATCTAGACTGGAAATGACTACTTCTAAACAGCTGATTTCGCACAATAGCTTTCAATATAATTTAAATTGAGGTTATGTTTATTGTTCTTGTTAATTTTAAAAATGTGTATTTTCTAAGTTTGTGTAGTTAAATTATTTAATGTATATGATCTATACCAATTTTTGAATGCCATAATCACAAATATTATATTTATTATTATACTTAGTATAACTGTCAAAAGTAGGGTTATAAACTGATTAATTGTTAAAGTCCCTTAATAGCCTAAGATACTCAAATTCATAGTATGTGATAGTTTCAGTTAATTTTTAATTTGTGTACCTATAAACACGCGAAATTTAATACGAAAATAATTTTCAAGATTTGCCCTTTCCTGCGTGCATCTAAATTTTTATAAAAACAATTAAACCATAACAGTGAAAAGTAGTTACTTCTGTCGGCCAGTCCCGCACTGCCTACGTTTTTTTTTAAAATCGGAAGTTCAAAAAAACTTCAATAATTGTCCAAATCGACTTTAACGATTTTGATTAAATTTTTCTCTTACGTAATCTCAAATTTTGTTTTACGCAGCTCAACGCGAAACGCAAAGCTTACGTTTTATTTAAAATTTCTAAAACGCGAAGTATCTTTACTTAAAGTAACGTATCTTGTACCTTTGTGTATTTATCTATTAAGGCAGATAATTTAATGTTTAATCGCGTGCGGAACGTATCGTATCGACGACTGAGTTGCGTGCGTATTTTTTGTTTACGCAGCGCACTTTGTTTTCCAGTACAGCAAGTTTACAGGCTTCGTACGCTCAGTGCTACCAACACGAACAAGGTAATCTAGCTCACCATACGTCGGGATTAATGCAACGTACATAGAGATTTAATTAGACCAATGTGTACTCTATGGAAGTGGTCATGTTGGCAATTAATTACGTTACACTTAATTTACTATGCGTAATTAATTAATAGTTGAGTGAAAATTTGTTTTTACGCTTGTAATGGGGAGACATTTTAAAAATCGTCCGAAATGTTTGGCGTGTCGTTATTAAGAACTGTTTACATTTTATGATTTTTTTGTTATTTTAAGGCGAAAAGCACATTGAGGCTATTATCGCCTCCCTAAATGTAAGTGTGAGTGTAAAGTGTTAAAGTCGTAAGTGCAGTGTGGCAAGTATAAGTGTGTGTTAGACTCGGGTACCGCGTGGGACGTCTAAATCCTCTCAATAGGTGCAGCTAGTCTGCAGCCCCTGCGGGGTACATTTTGTGATACTTAGATAACATGTGATTGTGCGCAGTGGTGATAATGCCCATTAACGGGCCGCCATGCCTCCACCCAAAAAAATCAGTCCTCTCTTCAAAATTTGGTAACATTCTATACTACCCTTCGGTGGTTTGCTCGATCGATTTTTAAGAGAAAAAAATTAAAACGAACAAGATATCAAATTTTATTTTTACTTGCCTTTTGAAACCTCTCAGTGTTTGCTAACCTTACAGTAATATAGCTTTAAATTTACTATAATGGGTGCGTTTCAAGTCCCCTCAATTTGGTTGCCCGTGTGGCAAATGGGTTTAAAATTATTTTCTAATTTTAAAACGTTTTAATCTCGATATATCTGAAGTAAGGAGGTAAATTATTATTTTTATTGATTATCTCAATATCAGGGGATGCCAAAGTTCACCTCGCACTGGAAGGGGAAAGAAAGTAATTCGGATCGGGATACATGGAGAAGAATTGTAGGGGAGGCCAAAGTTCACCTCGCACTGGAAGGAGAAAGACAGTAATTGGGATCGGGATGCATGGAAGAAAATTGCAGGGGAGGCCAAAGTTCACCTCGCACTGGAAGGAGAAAGGGAAGGCCAAAGTTCATCTCGCACTGGAAGGAGAAAGAAAGTAATTTGGATCGGGATGCATGGAACAGAATTGTAGGGGAAGCCAAAGTTCACCTCGCACTGGAAGGAGAAAGAAAGTAATTCGGATCGGGATGCATAGAACCGAATTGTAGGGGAGGCCCAAGTTCACCTCCCACTGGAAGGAGAAAGAAAGTAATTCGGATCGGGATGCATGGAACAGAATTGTAGGGGAGGCCAAAGTTCACCTCGCACTGGAAGGAGAAAGGGAAGGCCAAAG
Source organism: Callitettix versicolor (assembly GCA_022606455.1). Lineage (NCBI taxonomy): Eukaryota > Metazoa > Arthropoda > Insecta > Hemiptera > Cercopidae > Callitettix > Callitettix versicolor. Next base: position 9,390,625 of record CM040183.1, read on the forward strand.
TTCACCTCGCACTGGAAGGAGAAAGAAAGTAATTCGGATCGGGATGCATGGAAGAGAATTGTAGGGGAGGCAAAAGTTCACCTCGCACTGGAAGGAGAAAGAAAGTAATTCGGATCGGGATGCATGGAACAGAATTGTAGGGGAGGCCCAAGTTCACCTCTCACTGGAAGGAGAAAGAAAGTAATTCGGATCGGGATGCATGGAACAGAATTGTAGGGGAGGCCAAAGTTCACCTCGCACTGGAAGGAGAAAGGGAAGGCCAAAGTTCACCTAGCACTGGAAGGAGAAAGAAAGTAATTCGGATCGGGATGCATGGAAGAGAATTGTAGGGGAGGCAAAAGTTCACCTCGCACTGGAAGGAGAAAGAAAGTAATTCGGATCGGGATGCATGGAACCGAATTGTAGGGGAGGCCCAAGTTCACCTCTCACTGGAAGGAGAAAGAAAGTAATTCGGATCGGGATGCATGGAACAGAATTGTAGGGGAGGCCAAAGTTCACCTCGCACTGGAAGGAGAAAGGGAAGGCTAAAGTTCACCTCGCAGTGGAAGGAGAAAGAAAGTAATTCGGATCGGGATTCATGGAACAGAATTTTAGGGGAGGCAAAAGTTCACCTCGCACTGGAAGGAGAAAGAAAGTAATTCGGATCGGGATGCATGGAACAGAATTGTAGGGGAGGCCAAAGTTCACCTCGCACTGGAAGGAGAAAGAAAGTAATTCGGATCGGGATGCATGGAACAGAATTGCAGGGGAGGCCCAAGTTCACCTCTCACTGGAAGGAGAAAGAAAGTAATTTGGATCGGGATGCATGGAACAGAATTGTAGGGGAGGCCCAAGTTCACCTCTCACTGGAAGGAGAAAGAAAGTAATTTGGATCGGGATGCATGGAACAGAATTGTAGGGGAGGCCAAAGTTCACCTCGCACTGGAAGGAGAAAGGGAAGGCCAAAGTTCACCTCGCAGTGGAAGGAGAAAGAAAGTAATTCGGATCGGGATGCATGGAACAGAATTGTAGGGGAGGCCAAAGTTCACCTCGCACTGGAAGGAGAAAGAAAGTAATTCGGATCGGGATGCATGGAACCGAATTGTAGGGGAGGCCCAAGTTCACCTCTCACTGGAAGGAGAAAGAAAGTAATTCGGATCGGGATGCATGGAACAGAATTGTAGGGGAGGCCAAAGTTCACCTCGCTCTGGAAGGAGAAAGAAAGTAATTCGGATCGGGATGCATGGAACAGAATTGTAGGGTAGGCCAAAGTTCACCTCGCACTGGAAGGAGAAAGGTGAGGCCAAAGTTCACCTCGCACTGGAAGGAGAAATAAAGTAATTCGGATCGGCATACATGGAACAGAATTGTAGGGGAGGCCAAAGTTCACCTCGCACTGGAAGGAGAAAGAAAGTAATTCGGATCGGGATGCATGGAACAGAATTGTAGGGTAGGCAAAAGTTCACCTCGCACTGGAAGGAGAAAGGTGAGGCCAAAGTTCACCTCGCACTGGTAGGAGAAATAAAGTAATTCGGATTGGCATACATGGAACAGAATTGTAGGGGATTCCAAAGTTCACCTCGCACTGGAAGGAGAAAGAAAGTAATTCGGATCGGGATGCATGGAACAGAATTGTAGGGGAGGCCGAAGTTCACCTCGCACTGGAAGGAGAAAGAAAGTAATTCGGATCGGGATGCATGGAACAGAATTGTAGGGGAGGCCAAATTTCACCTCGCACTGGAAGGAGAAAGAAAGTAATTCGGATCGGGATGCATGGAACAGAATTGTAGGGGAGGCCAAAAATTCACCGCACTGGAAGGAGAAAGGTGAGGCCAAAGTTCACCTCGCACTGGAAGGAGAAAGAAAGTAATTCGGATAGGGATGCATGGAAGAGAATTGTAGGGGAGGCAAAGTTCACCGCACTGGAAGGAGAAAGAAATTAATTTGGATCGGGATGCATGGAAGAGAATTGTAGGGGAGGCCAAAGTTCACCTCGCACTGGAAGGAGAAAGAAATTAATTCGGATAGGGATGCATGGAAGAGAATTGTAGGGGGGGCCAAAGTTCACCTCGCACTGGAAGGAGAAAGAAATTAATTTGGATCGGGATGCATGGAACAGAATTGTAGGGGAGGCCAAAGTTCACCTCGCACTGGAAGGAGAAAGAAATTAATTTGGATCGGGATGCATGGAACAGAATTGTAGGGGAGGCCAAAGTTCACCTCGCACTGGAAGGAGAAAGAAAGTAATTCGGATAGGGATGCATGGAACAGAATTGTAGGGCGGTCAAAGTTCACCTCGCACTGGAAGGAGAAAGAAATTAATTTGGATCGGGATGCATGGAACAGAATTGTAGGGAGGCCAAAGTTTCACCGCACTGGAAGGAGAAAGAAATTAATTTGGATCGGGGATGCATGGAACAGAATGTGTAGGGGAGGCCAAAGTTCACCTCGCACTGGAAGGAGAAAGAAAGTAATTCGGATAGGAATGCATGGAACAGAATTGTAGGGCGGTCAAAGTTCACCTCGCACTGGAAGGAGAAAGAAATTAATTTGGATCGGGATGCATGGAACAGAATAGTAGGGGAGGCCAAAGTTCACCTCACACTGGAAGGAGAAAGAAAGTAATTCGGATAGGGATGCATGGAAAAGAATTGTAGGGGAGGCCAAAGTTCACGTCGCAGTGGAAGGAGAAAGAAAGTAATTCAGATCGGGATGCATGGAACAGAATTATAGGGGGGCCAAAGTTCACCTCGCACTGGAAGGAGAAAGAAAGTAATTCGGATAGGGATGCATGGAAGAGAATTGTAGAGGAGGCCAAAGTTCACCTCGCACTGGAAGGAGAAAGAAAGTAATTCGGATCAGGATGCATGGAACAGAATTATAGGGGAGGCCAAAAATTCACCTCGCACTGGAAGGAGAAAGAAAGTAATTCGGATCGGTATGCATGGAAGAGAATTGTAGGGGAGGCCAAAGTTCACCTCGCACTGGAAGGAGAAAGAAAGTAATTCAGATCGGGATGCATGGAACAGAATTATAGGGGAGGCCAAAAATTCACCTCGCACTGGAAGTAGAAAGGGGTGGCCAAAGTTCACATCGCACTGGAAGGAGAAAGATGAGATCAAAGTTCACATCGCACTGGAAGGAGAAAGATGAGGTCAAAGTTCACCTCGCACTGGAAGGAGACAGGGGAGTCAAAGTTCACCTCGCACTGGAAGGAGAATGGGGAGGCCAAAGGTCACCTTGCACTGGAAGGAGACAGGGGAGTCAAAGTTCACCTCGCACTGGAAGGAGAAAGGGGAGGCCAAAGGTCACCTTGCACTGGAAGGAGAAAGGTGAGGTCAAAGTTCACCTCGCACTGGAAGGAGACAGGGGAGTCAAAGTTCACCTCGCACTGGAAGGAGAAAGGGGAGGCCAAAGGTCACCTTGCACTGGAAGGAGAAAGGGGAGTCAAAGTTCACCTCGCACTAGAAGGAGAAAGGGGAGTCAAAGTTCACCTCGCACTGAAAGGAGAAAGAAAGTAATTGTAAAATTACAAAGATTTAACTTTTGTGAAAAGAACTCCATGTATATAATATGTCTATGTTTACTAATCACTACAACATATTTTTTCCTTGAAAAGACAAGTACAATATTTTACATTTTAGAATAACTAAATGTAAATATAATCAAATTGTCATAACTAATTTCGTTGGCTTTTGTTTTAACCTTGTTTGAATTGCTTCTGTCTGTCTGTCTGTCTGTCTGTCTGTCTGTCTGTCTCTCTCTCTCTCTCTCTCTCTCTCTCTCTCTCTCTCTCTCTCTCTCTCTCTCTCGATGATTAAATATTATTTCCTTTCAACGATAATTTCAACGCCAACATCATTCAATTACTTTATAAATTCATCAAAGGTAATACAAAGGCGGTTACCATTTTGCAATGCACGTTTGAAATAATCATAAGAAGGAAGTTCCCGGGGGTATTTTCTTAAGTGCAAGAGGGTTTCTTTTTATTAAAATAATGGAAAACGTGTTTAAAAGTAGTTTAAGCGTGCGGAAACCCTCGGAGAAAACTGAAATTTATAGCGTTGAACCAAAATGGTTCGCCTTTGTGTAGGTTTTGTAGTGTTGGACATTTTGTGTCATTGAATATTTTTTTGGAAGCTATTCCGGAACAATATAAACAGAAGGTGGAAACATTCATTCTTTCGCTTAAATGTTTTTGAAAATGTTTAAATAAATTTTAGTTTATTAAACAATAATATTCACAACTAAATTCAGTGCAGCAAATTTGAAGTAAAAGATGAGAAAAAAATCGAAAACATTGAATCAAAAAATAATAATCATGTATCATGTTTTCTCTTAGTTTTTTTATTTTAATTACGATATTTTGTTCCGAAATGCAACAAATTAACATAGCTAGTTTTTAACAACATAAGCTGAAAATTATTACAGCCTATCAACTGTTCAATGAAATCAGCTGATCGTTACGAATTAATATAAACTACAAATTAACATAGCTAGTTTTTAACAACATAAGCTGAAACTTATTACAGCCTATCAGCTGTTCAATGAAATCAGCCGATCGTTACGAATTAATATAAACGACAAATTAATATAGCTAGTTTTTAACAACATAAGCTGAAACTTATTACAGCCTATCAGCTGTTCAATGAAATCAGCTGATCGTTACGAATTAATATTAAACGACAAATTAACATAGCTAGTTCTTAACAACATAATCTAAAACTTGTTACAGCCTATCAGCTGTTCAATGAAATAAGCTGATCGTTACGAATTAATATAAACGGCAAATTAACGGCTTTTAAAAACATAACCTAAAACGCATTATAGCCAATCAGCTGTTCAATGAAATCAGCTGATCGGTACGAATTAATATAAAACAACTGATCTTTTACTATAACTACCAATATAAACGTCTTCATAGTTTCCTTAGTATAGTGGTTATCACGTGCGACTCATAATGAGTTTAGGTTATGTTATTAAAAATTAGTTATGAAGACCAGTTGTTTTAATTAGTTCGTAACGGTTAGCTAATTTCATTGAACAGCTGATAGGCTATAATAAGTTTCAGGTTATGTTAAAAAGTAGCTATGTTAATCTCTCGTGTTTTGAAAGAATTATCGCAATTAAAATAAAATAAAGAGAAAACATGGTACGTGATTTTTATTTTTGTTTCAATAACGGAAATTACTTTTTTTTGTACTAGATTCCGACTAATTAGGATGGGTGGTTAAGTTACGGCTTCGAGGGGTACAAAAAAAAACGTTCATTAATGGCCCGCCGGTTAGTTACAGAAAACATAATAAACATTTTCTTTCTACTAATCGATTCACAATTATAACAAGTTATAAACGTCTATACATTTGGTCTTACGAGTCCGGGTTGGTTAAAAAGCATTAAAGAACGATATTATTTAACATTTTAGTGTCTTTCGTACTCGATTTTCGAATAAGCTATTCACATTAAAACAACTTATAATCACGATTTGAACAAAATATGACGAACAGTTTTAGAGAAATTACGCATATTTTCTGATTTCGACGTTAGCTTTTTCAAACAAAGTTTCTGGAAAACAGCGATACAAGAATACGAGGTGTGGCTATTAAATAACGAGACTGACGCTGCGGCGGAACAAGTGCGCATGCGCCAACCGCCATTGTCCGACAGCTGTTTAGTGTGAAGCTTTCTCTTCAGAATGCAGTTAGTCTCGCTTGTGTAGCCAACACCGTTTAGTCATAAACTTTACTTCCGTTAGTTCTGTTATTTTGTTTTGCCGGAAAAATGGTTAGTGTAATAATAGAGCAACGAATTGTTGTTAAATTTCACTTCGAACTTGGAAAAACCGCTACTGAAACTTATAATTTACTGAAAGAAGTGTATGGCAGTGAATGTTCATCGCGGACACGTGTTTTTAAATGGTTTAAGCGTTTTCAAGATGGCCGACAAGACGTTGAAGATGATTCGCCGTCAGGTCGCCCTTCAAAGTCAAAAACGGATGACAATGTCGAAAAAGTTGCCAATTTGATTCGGTCTGACCGTCGAATACTTATTCGAGCAATTGGTGAAACTGTAGGCATTGATAAAGAATGTGTACGGCAAATTTTACGTGACAATTTGAACATGCGAAAAGTGTGTGCCAAAATGGTGCCAAAAATTCTCACGTTTGAACAACAAGCAGCTCGCAAAAATGTTTGTACTGACACTTTGGATGCCATTGAAAATGACCCAAATTTATTGGAAAGGATAATAAAATGTGATTAATCGTGGTTTTGTTTACGTATGATCCGGAAACAAAGCGCCAATCCATGCATTGGAAGACCCCAACTTCACCGAAAGCCAAAAAAGCAAGAATCAGCAAGTCAAAATTTAAAGCAATGATGATTGTTTTTTACGATATTCATGGGATTGTGTACCTTCACTGGGTTCCTGAAGGTCAAAAAATTAATCAATATTACTTTCTTGAGGTACTTGGTAAACTACGTGAAAGAATAAGGAAAAAAAGACCCGAAATGTGGAAGGACAAATCATGGGTTTTCCACCAAGACAATGCGCCAGCTCATTCCGCGTTATCAAGAGGTTCCTGGCCAAGTACAGCATCCCAGTGTTAGAACATCCACCTTACTCACCAGACTTTAAACCATGTGACTTCTATCTGTTCCCTAAGGTGAAATCTGCATTAAAAGGGACGATATTTGAGTCCGTGGAAGCTGTAAAAGTGAAAGCGGCAAAAGTCCTGAAGGAGTTTACAGAAGATGACTTCCAGCACCGTTTCCAACAATGGAATATTCGCATGGAGGGTTGTAGGGATAGAGAAGGGGTGTATATTGAAGGTGATAATAAGTAATTATGTATAAAATGAAAAAAAAAATTACAACGTCAGTCTCGTTATTTAATAGCCACACTTCGTATAACGATTAAATTGATTTCCAGTAGTTTGTTTCTGTCGGTTCTGATTCAAAAATTAATTTTCTTGCTTGCGGATCCTTTGTTCATATAGTGTTTAAATAAAATTATATTTTGAACGTGTAAATAATGCCCCATACTATAAACGTGTTTGTATTTGTAATTCCATGTCAGGAAAACTGTCGACGTATTAACGACCTTTTTAGTAAAAGGTTACAAATAGCAAGTGGAAGCTAATTTAATAAAATTAAGTCTATGTGAAATATAAGTCTGTATGGGAGAGTTATAACACCTTGGTATGTAGGAGAAGGAATTCGAAGCATTACCCCGAGGAATTTAAACTGAATTACAATAATTACTCTTTTGGGGGGGGGGAACAATTGCTGTAAATCCAAGGGTTTACTTAAAAGAAATGCAAGCGTTTTTGTTTTTCGTATTGACTCCATGAGCCTTGTGAATAAAAAGAAGCAAAAGCTTTAATTCACAAAATCTGAAGCATATCCTTCAACTGATATGAATAAAAATATCAGTCAAAACCTTTTAATTTAGAGTAAAAGCAAATCCTTCTTTTGTTGATCTATTTTGATTTGTCAGTAGTAAAAGGTTATGAATAAAACCGATCATTTAATTTAAAAAGAGATTTTTTTGGTGTTTAACGTCCGACTATTGTGCACACTTGGGCTAATGCAGACGATTGGATGATTTATAGCGTATGAAAATGCCAAGCCCTGGCCGGGAATCGAACCCGGGTCCTCGGGGTGAAAGCCCAGTACGCTATCAACTAGGCCACCTAGGCGGCATTTATTTATTTTTTTATTTAAAAAGAGAAGCAAAAAAAGAAGTTTGTAAAATTTTGGTTACTTAAACACTAGAAATATGTAATTTTCCTGCTTTTAATTCATAGTATTAGAGAAAATGATATTTATGCAGTGTAGCCTGTTTTGCATTTTTCGATATTTTATTTCCTAAGACGCTTCAGTACATCCCAAAAGCGATAATCCAAAATATAAAAGCGCGGAAACCACGAGAAGTACGATAAAAATGAAAATAAAAGTGACCAACATAACCTCAAAATTGCTACCGCGCGAAAGTCGCTAACGTGTTGTAGATCGGTAAAACGATAAAAATACGTCTAAAAATAGATTTTGCGTGATAAAAAACTTTATTATTTTTTTTTAACAAAAAAACCTATAACCTGACACGGTTGTTAGGCCTAACACGGTGATGCGTGAATATAAGTGACTGTTGGAAGGCTTACAATTGCCTTTCTGACAACGGCTTTGTCCATCTCACGGTCAACTATTCGGTTAATTTTGTTGATTATGAGACAGGTGCACAGACGAATACGATCGAAAGATGAGTACCTAATCTGTATCAGTTAGGTTCACCACGCAAGTACCGTGTCAGGTTATTGGTATTCTTTCGTGTTAGGCCTTACAACCGTGTCAGTTAGGTTATGCAGTATTCTTTTTTAAAGAAATAAAAGGTTTTCTTCACGCATCACCGTGTTAGGCTTAACAACCGTGTAAGTTAGATTATGGAGTTTTTTTGTTTAAAAAAAATAAGTTTTTTATCACGCAAAACCCGTTTTAGACGTATTTTTATCGTTTTACCGATCTACAACACGTTAGCGACTTTCGCGCGGTAGCAATTTTGAGGTTATGTTGGTCACTTTTATTTTCGATTTTTATCGTACTTCTCGTGGTTTCCGCGCTTTTATATTTTGGATTATTGCTTTTGGGCATGTACTGAAACGTTACAGTAAAAAAAATATCGAAAAAGGCAGAACAGGCTACACTGCATTTTTACCGAGAAAATGATATATCAGCTAAGAGTTTCGATTTGAGATTTGACCAATTACAAAATATTTGTCAGTAAAAATACCCTTTTTTGGTAATAAACAAAGTTTTATTTTGAGTTCCCCTTTGTAAAAGGAAGATCGAAAGATACTTCCATCACAGCTAAATCCTATTTTCTCTGTAATTACTGTATTTTCGTAATATCAAAACTTTACGATCCTTATCTTGAAGCGCATGGTTTGAATATAAATTGCCATTTTATAATGATGCCAGTTTATCTGTCCCCACTAAATAAGAACGAGATTTTTGTTTTCAGCGAGGGAAATTTCGCGACGTCAAGTTGGTAGTGCGCTTTCCACCTCTAGCAGCTGATACAACAACTTAGTTGTATGTCGCATTTAGAACCGACATAACCTGAAATTTGTGCAGTGGAGTGTTTATTTATTGGCATGTAGACGTTATGTATTTATTTGCGTGAAGTGCTCTTAATTAATACTTACAGTGAATATAGTATAGTTAGTAAAATGTGTTTGCGTATTGGGTAATAAATAATTGTAGAAAATGGTATTCATTTCGAAACGAATTGAAACAAAAATACGTACAGTTAGAATGTTTTTTTAAAAATTATCTTAAACTTAATCAAAATATAGTCATGGAAGTGCTTATATTATTTTTAAGGTTAACAGTTCATTAACTTTTAACACCGTGTAATATTTTTTCTAACCTATAAATTTCGTTTTTTAAATGATCTTTGGTAGTAACAATAAAAACATATTGTTCTAAATGGAATGTAAATCGATATAGAGGTTAGGAATAACAAGGGTTCAACGACCAAAACAATTAGGTTAAAAACAAATAATTCTAATTTATTATTTACGTACATTGTAAGCAAATATATTAAACTTTATTTTTTTAATAGATTTGGATAAATTGTACGGATTTTAAGTAAAACATTAAAAATTATAAACTTTTTCGTTAAAAAAATAAAACACAGAGTTCGAGTGAGGATGAATCAGTCTAGGCTATATGTTCAGGATAATCTGATTTATAAATTTATGGATTTCAAATACGCATTATTTGGCTAAATAAATTCAATTAAATTTAAACGATAGGTAGTTGTATTTTCAAAATTTTGAATTATTATGTAGAATGTCAGTTTTGTTTATAACAAAAAACAAATTTAAATGCCAGGCCTACTGTAGAATAATTACACTTTAAAATGAAATCCGTACCGACTTTTTTTGTCTCATTATAACAAGGTAAAACCGAGGTGAACGCAAAAAAATA
>CM040183.1:9405592-9443092 GCA_022606455.1 Callitettix versicolor
TATTATTATTATATTATTATTATTATTATTATTATATTTATTTATATTTATTTATATTAATATTATTAATTAAATAATAAATAATATAAATATATAATATATTTATAATATAAATATATATATTATAAATATCAAATTTATAAATATAACCGCAGACTTTTCTAAAAGTTTCAGTTCTCATATACACATATTTTCCAGAAAAAAGAGAAGTTTATACATATAGTTTAAATTAAAAATCAAAAAGGTTTTTCAGGATTTTCTGGTTAGTAAATAAACGGAGTTTAATGTTTGTGCGTCAGATACGTGTGAAAAAGCTTAAATCGTCCGCGTACAGTCCGCGTCTCGGCAGTGCAGACGACCGGAAGTCGGCTGATTCATTGTTGTTAATATTCAGTTTATATTGGAAACGAAGCAAGCTTTACATTTTATTTATACGTGCTCAGTTCGTGCTTGAGCATTTTGTTTGCAACAAATGAACGCCGTTAGATTTTTATGTTTTCAGTTATATTTTCAGATTTTATCGCTGTGAAATTAGATTTTTGAAAAAGCGTAAGAATTAGTAAATATTTTTTCCAAAAAAATCAAAAAAACATTCAAGATAAATGTCTGTCTCTTTTAAGAGTTACTGGAAATCAATAGGCGTGACTGATAGGTTAGTTTCTTGTTAGTTGACCTAGCAAATTACGAAGTGAAGAAATTCAAAGCGCTAGTGAGAATCGTAAAAATTGAGAACGGAAGCTGTTTGCATCGGGGTTTGTTTTCAGTTTAGCCTATTTTGATTTAAAACAAAAAAAAATTAATATGGTACACTGGTATGGCAATTTCATGTACTACCCAAATTAGATTTTTCAGTATTTTTGCGAAACTGGATTCTTTTTTCGGAATCCTTACATTTTGCCTGAATGCTTGCGGTCTACATTTTGTTCCAGTTGTATGGAGAGTTTCGGCAAGTTTTATTTTCTCCAACTTGATCGAGAATAATAATTAGCTGGCTTAGTGTTTATACGCCTGAGTTGCGTAACGTTTGTTATACCACCGAACGTAAACGTGCTAGAATTATTTATTTATTTTTTTTGGTATTTAACGTCCGACTATTGTGCACACTTGGGCTAATGCAGACGATGTGATGATTGGCGTATGAAAATGCCAAGCCCTCGGCGGGAATCGAACCTGGGTCCTCGGGGTGAAAGCCTAGTACGCTATCCACTAGGCCATCGAGGAGGCTTCTGCTATAATTATAACCCTTATGAGAGATACGTGAGCGCTTCCTGCTGGTGACATCTCGCGGCAGACTGTTCAACTTCACTTAAATACACAATAGTACTGTCTATTTCCTTAAACGTCTCTATTTGCAGCTTACAGTGTTCATAGCGGCAGATAGTTCAGTTGCTTGGACTTTAGCCGCTAATATCGAGCGCGCTTTTTATAATGGTGGCTGTACTTCTAGTACGTTTATATTCAACGTTTATGTGTACGTTGTACGTTGTACGTTGTACGTTGTAACACAGTATATTGCACGTTTTGATCGCCAATAGTCCGGGGAATTTAATTACGTGACGAGAGAGAAAACGTGGAAGTGTTTGTTTACAACATAATTAAGTGTATTGTAATATACAACTGTTTGAAGACCGTGCACTTGAAATGACCATTAATTACGCGGGTTTAACACTAGAAAATGAGCATTAAACCAAACCAGATATGGTGAAATGTGCACTGCCACATTTCGTAGATGTTCCAGAGGGAACACGTTTTATGAGGTCGTTACAGCTTAAATATACAGTACAAATTAAGTGTGTACGAGTGTTTGCACTCTAACGTACGCAGTTTTGGTCCGTACTTTAGCTGTAAGCGATAGTCACACGGTATTTCGCTTTAAAAAATCGTGATGCGCAGCTGACGTGATGGAAGCGAATTTTCAAAACGCTAAAAAAATTGGGAAATTCGATATACGATAGTTTTAAAAAATTGCTTCCATCAGATCAGCGAGACAGTTGCGCGAATGCTGCAATCAAATAAGTCTCTAAAAGCAAAATGATTTTTACCACCCGTAAATGAGATTTTCTGTCGTTAATATTTGGAAATTTTGAATTTTAATACGTAATGCGCATCGTTTTTCATCAGTACATTTCTTCTTCTCTTCGTTTCACCCTCTTTGGGGTACGCTGAATCAATCATTTCTTCCGCGCTGTACTTTTCTTTGTTCCCAGTAGCTCTTCATTCTTTCCGATCTTCTTTTCCTCTCCTCTTCTGAAATGATAGCTTTAGGTTTTATTTTGGCTTTATCTTGGAATCTTATTCTTTCGTCCTTGGTACTTATCTTAGCAGTTTGGTCAAGCAGTGAATTTTCTGTAATTTTTAATTCTATTAGGTCTTTTTCAATTTCTTTAAACCAGTTCGGTTTTGTTTTACGATTATGGAAAAAATCAAACACCCGTTTCGTCAATCTATTGGAGTTCATTCTAAGAAGATGGCCGTAAAAATTTATTCTCCTTTTTCTCATAGTATCTGACAGTTTTTCAATTTTCTTATAGAGAGCTTCATTTCTTATATATACTACCTTATTATTCTGAAATCATCAGTACATTTATTAAATACTTTAAAAAACCCAAATGGAACAATTTTTTCCCAAGAATTTTAGAATATCTCGTAGCCTGTATAGTATTTATAATTAATAATTATGTCTTGCGGAAGACGCTTCTAGGGCGCTAAAACGGCTAATTTATCAAAGTCAAACTTTGAGCAAATTAATCAAAGTCAAAATTTATTAATCAGTGGTTGATGATGACGTGCGTAGATAATGTTTTCGCAGTTTTTTTTCTGATTTGTAAGATGATACCAGGTGTGGCTATTAAATAACGAGACTGACGTTGTAGAAAATTTTATTTTCATTTTATACATAATTACTTATTATCACCTTCAATATACACCCCTTCTCTAGCCCTACAATGCGAATTTTCCATTGTTGGAAACAGTGCTGGAAGTCATCTTCTGTCAATTCCTTCAGGACTATCGCCGCTTTCACTGTTACATCTTCCACGGACTCAAATCTCTTCTCTTTTAATGCAGATTTCACCTTAGGGAACAGATAAAAGTCACATGGTGCAAGGTCTGGTGAGTAAGGTGGATGTTCTAACACTGGGATGCTGTACTTGGTCAGGAACCTCTTGACAGATAACGCGGAATGAGCTGGCGCATTGTCTTGGTGGAAAACCCATGATTTGTCCTTCCACATTTCGGGTCCTTTTTTTTACTCTTTTACGTAGTTTAACAAGTACCTCAAGGTAGTAATATTGATTAATTGTTCGACCTTCAGGAACCCAGTGAAGGTGCACAATCCCATGAATATCGAAAGAAACAATCATCATTGCTTTAAATGTTGACTTGCTGATTCTTGTTTTTTGGCTCTCGGTGAAGTTGGGGTCTTCCAATGCAAGGATTGGCGCTTTTTTTCCGGATCATACGTAAAAAACCACGATTCATCACATTTTATTATCCTTTCCAATAAATTTGGGTTATTTTCAATGGCATCCAAAAAAGTGTCAGTACAAACATTTTTGCGAGCTGCTTGTTGTTCAAACGTGAGAATTTTTGGCACCATTTTGGCACACACTTTTCGCATGTTCAAATTGTCACGTAAAATTTGCCGTACACATTCTTTATCAATGCCTACAGTTTCACCAATTGCTCGAATACTTAATCGACGGTCAGACCGAATCAAATTAGCAACTTTTTCGACATTGTCATCCGTTTTTGACGTTCAAGGACAACCTGGCTGCGAATCATCTTCAACGTCTTGTCGGCCATCTTGAAAACGCTTAAACCATTCAAAAACACGTGCCCGCGATAAACATTCACTACCATACACTTCTTTCAGTAAATTATAAGTTTCAGTAGCGGTTTTTCCAAGTTCGAAGTGGAATTTAACAATTCTTTGCTCTATTATTACACTAACCATTTTTTCCGGCAAAACAAAATAACAACACTAACGGAAATGAAGATTATGACTAAACGGTGTTGGCTACACAAGCGAGACTAACTGCAATCCGAAGAGAAAGTTTTACACTAAACAGCTGTCGGACAATGGCGGTTGGCGCATGCGCACTTGTTCCGCCGCAGCGTCAGTCTCGTTATTTAATAGCCACACCTCGTATATCAGTGGTCGGGGTGTTTAACTGTTGGAGTAATTCATTTCCACGAACGGCGCTTATTAATTTCTAAAATATTTTTGAAAATATATCGTAAGCACAATGTGGGAGACGATTACATTTCGATATACTTGTGGTAGATTATGCCTTTAAAAGCGAAAGAATCTATATACGGTTGACCCAGCATCGTAAGCATACTCAGGTTGCGAATACTGGAAGTACGGTGATTCGCGCTTGTTTTTATCTGTCTATCTGTATAAATAAAAATGTAAATGTTCGATTGTTCAAATTCTTAAATATCCGAAAATTCTTCCCCGATACTTTGAAATTTTGACAAAACGTTGCATTCTAATACGCGCTTGTTTTTATCTGTCAATCTCTATAAATTAAAAAAAACGTAAATTTTCGTTTGTTTAAATTCTTAAATATCCGAAAATTCTTCCCCGATACTTTGAAATTTTGACAAAACGTTGCATTCTAATACGCGCTTGTTTTTATCTGTCAATCTCTATAAATAGCCTAAAAAAACGTAAATTTTTGTTTGTTCAAATTCTTAAATATCCGTGCTTAAATACGTGCTTGTTTTATCTGTCTATCTGTATAAATCAAAATGTAATTGTTCGATTGTTCAAATTCTTAAATATCCGAAAATTCTTCACCGTTCTTTTGAAATTTTTGACAAAACGTTGCATTCTAATACGCGCTTGTTTTTATCTGTCAATCTCTATAAATAGCCTAAAAAAACGTAAATTTTTGTTTGTTCAAATTCTTAAATATCCGTGTTTAAATACGTGCTTGTTTTATCTGTCTATCTGTATAAATCAAAATGTAATTGTTCGTTTGTTCAAATTCTTAAATATCCGAAAATTCTTCACCGTTCTTTTTGAAATTTTTGACACAACGTTGCATTTGAATACGCGCTTGTTTTTATCTGTCAATCTCTATAAATAGCCTAAAAAAACGTAAATTTTTGTTTGTTCAAATTCTTAAATATCCGTGTTTAAATACGTGCTTGTTTTATCTGTCTATCTGTATAAATCAAAATGTAATTGTTCGTTTGTTCAAATTCTTAAATATCCGAAAATTCTTCACCGTTCTTTTTGAAATTTTTGACACAACGTTGCATTTGAATACGCGCTTGTTTTTATCTGTCTATCTGTATAAATAAAAATGTAAACGTTCGATTGTTCAAATTGTTAAAAATCCGATTGTTTTCAAATTTTGATGCAATACTGTATTCAAATACGCAAATGTTTTTGTACACCTACTATTGTATACACATCACACCTGTGACAGGTAAAAATATGTTTAAAAAACAAACAAACAGCGCCATCTGTTGGACGTTAAAGCAACACACGATATACTAAATATTTTACGATTCTATTTCAATGTTTCGGAATGCATTGTTATATTGAACCAAACTGAGCTACAGCACCGCGTGGCCCGGTTACAGCTAGATAGGAAGTCACGTGTATAATTAAGTTAATGTTTTTAGTTAATGTAGTAGTTCATTACTAACAATGAAAACACGAGTTGTCTGCACGTAGTTTAAGTTTATTAATCCTGATTAGATCCCAAGCGGTTCGTTCAGCTGAGCTACTTAGGCGACATTTTAAAAAAAATGTAAGGGATGTTTCGCTGTAGTAAGCAATTTAGATTTAATCTTTGTTGAAAAAATTAGTTTACAATGAAAACAATTAGTAACCGGAAGTATTACGTTCAGAATGGTTCTGAGCAAATTGAACGCGTGGTATAATGTTGGAATGAAAATGAGAAACTATTGCTGGCAGGGAAGAAATTAAATTAAAAAAAACATTGTTTAATAATCTTTCGCGATGCAATTACTGAGGCGAAGCAAGTTCAACACGACCGTTCGGTATTTGGATGTGTGTTCGTTTGTTACGCGGTTTTGGCCAAACGCATCGGCCGATTGTTTTGAAATTTGGTACGGAGGTACGAAGCCCGAAAGAAATCTACGATTTTGCCCCTTTCAATGGCGTTTCGAAATGGCGGCATCTGATTTACAATAACGAGTGTACGCATTGGCCGATTGTTTTGAAATGTATTACGAAGGTACCTTGTATGAAGCCCAAATTACTTAAATTTAAAATGTTTTCCTTATTTACCTCTTTTTCAAGATGGCGGCCTCTGATTTAACGTTAATGAATGTACGCAGTTTTGGCCAAA
This sequence comes from Callitettix versicolor, assembly GCA_022606455.1. NCBI lineage: Eukaryota > Metazoa > Arthropoda > Insecta > Hemiptera > Cercopidae > Callitettix > Callitettix versicolor. The sequence continues at coordinate 9,411,925 of CM040183.1, forward strand.
CGCATCGGCGGATTGTTTTGAAATTTGGTACAGGGTTCCTTATATGAAGCACAAACGACTAGTATATAAGATTTTCCTTCATTTACTTCCGTTTCAAGAGATTTAACTATGATTTAACGACGACGAATGTACGCAGTTTTGGCCAAACGCATCGGCGGATTGTTTTGAAATTTGGTACAGGGTTCCTTATATGAAGCACAAACAACTAGTATATAAGATTTTCCTTCATTTACTTCCGTTTCAAGAGATTTAACTATGATTTAACGACGACGAATGTACGCAGTTTTGGCAAAACGCATCGGCCGATTGTTTTGAAATTTGGTACTGGGTTTCCCTATATGAAGCACAAACGACTAGTGTATAAGATTTCCCTTCATTTACTTCCGTTTAAAGATGATTTAACTATGATTTAACGACGACGAATGTACGCAGTTTTGGCCAAACGCATCGGCCGATTGTTTTGAAATTAGGTACTGGATTTCCCTATATGAAGCACAAACGACTAGTATATAAGATTTCCCCCCATTTACTTTTGTTTCAAGATGGCGGCCTCTGATTTAACGATGACTAATGTACACAGTTATGGCCAAACGCATAGACCGATTGTTTTGAAATTTGGTACGGAGGTTCCCTATATGAAGCACAAAACAGTTTATACGATTTCCCCCATTTACGTCAAACGCATCGGCCGATTGTTTTGAAATTTGGTACAGGGGTTCCTTATATGAAGCACAAACGACTAGTATATAAGATTTTCCTTCATTTACTTCCGTTTCAAGAGATTTAACTATGATTTAACGATGAATGTACGCAGTTTTGGCCAAACGCATCGGCCGATTGTTTTGAAATTTGGTACAGGGTTTCCCTATATGAAGCAAAAACGACTAGTGTATAAGATTTTCCTTCATTTACTTCCGTTTCAAGATGATTTAACTACGATTTAACGATGACGAATGTACGCAGTTTTGGCCAAACGCATCGGCCGATTGTTTTGAAATTTGGTACAAGGTTTCCCTATAGAAGCACAAACGACTAGTATATAAGATTTTTCTTCATTTACTTCCGTTTCAAGTTGATTTAACTACGATTTAACGATGACGAATGTACGCAGTTTTGGCCAAACGCATCGGCCGATTGTTTTGAAATTTGGTACAAGGTTTCCCTATAGAAGCACAAACGACTAGTATATAAGATTTTCCTTCATTTACTTCCGTTTCAAGTTGATTTAACTACGATTTAACGATGACGAATGTACGCAGTTTTGGCCAAACGCATCGGCCGATTGTTTTGAAATTTGGTACAGGGTTTCCCTATATGAAGCACAAACGACTAGTATATAAGATTTTCCTTCATTTACTTCCGTTTCAAGATGATTTAACTATGATTTAACGATGACGAATGTACGCAGTTTTGGCCAAACGCATCGGCCGATTGTTTTGAAATTTGGTACAGGGTTTCCCTATATGAAGCACAAACGACTAGTATATAAGATTTTCCTTCATTTACTTCCATTTCAAAATGATTTAACTATGATTTAACGATGACGAATGTACGCAGTTTTGGCCAAACGCATCGGCCGATTGTTTTGAAATTTGGTACAGGGTTTCCCTATATGAAGCACAAACGACTAGTATATAAGATTTTCCTTCATTTACTTCCATTTCAAGATGATTTAACTATGATTTAACGACGACGAATGCACGCAGTTTTGGCCAAACGCATCGGCCGATTGTTTTGAAATTTGGTACAGGGTTTCCCTATATGAAGCACAAACGACTAGTATATAAGATTTTCCTTCATTTACTTCCATTTCAAGATGATTTAACTATGATTTAACGATGACGAATGTACGCAATTTTGGCCAAACGTATCGGCCGATTGTTTTGAAATTTAGTACAGGGTTTCCCTATATGAAGCACAAACGACTAGTATATAAGATTTTCCTTCATTTACTTCCGTTTCAAGATGATTTAACGACGACGAATGTACGCAGTTTTGGCCAAACCTATCGGCCGATTGTTTTGAAATTTAGTACAGGGTTTCCCTATATGAAGCACAAACGACTAGTATATAAGATTTTCCTTCATTTACTTCCGTTTCAAGATGATTTAACGACGACGAATGTACGCAGTTTTGGCCAAACCTATCGGCCGATTGTTTTGAAATTTGGTACAGGGTTTCCCTATATGAAGCACAAACGACTAGTATATAAGATTTTCCCCCATTTACTTCAATTTCAAGATGATTTAACTATGATTTAACGACGACGAATGCACGCAGTTTTGGCCAAACGCATCGGCCGATTGTTTTGAAATTTGGTACAGGGTTTCCCTATATGAAGCACAAACGACTAGTATATAAGATTTTCCCCCATTTACTTCCATTTCAAGATGATTTAACTATGATTTAACGATGACGAATGTACGCAGTTTTGGCCAAACGCTTCGGCCGATTGTTTTGAAATTTGGTACTGGGTTTCCCTATATGAAGCACAATCGACTAGTATATAAGATTTTCCCCCCTTTACTTTTGTTTCAAGATGGCGGCCTCTGATTTAACGATGACGAATGTACGCGATTTTGGCCAAACGCATCGGCCGATTGTTTTGAAATTTAGTACTAGGGTTCCCTATACGAAGCACAAACGACTAGTATATAAGATTTTCCCCCCTTTACTTTTGTTTCAAGATGGCGGCCTCTGATTTAACGATGACGAATGTACGCGGTTTTGGCCAAACGCATCGGCCGATGTTTTGAAATTTTGTACTAGGGTTCCCTATACGAAGCACAAACGACTAGTATATAAGATTTTCCCCCATTTACTTTTGTTTCAAGATGGCGGCCTCTGATTTAACGATGACGAATGTACGCGGTTTTGGCCAAACTCATCGGCCGATTGTTTTGAAATTTAGTACTGGGTTTCCGTATATGAAGCACAAACGACTAGTATATAAGATTTTCCCCCATTTACTTTTGTTTCACGATGGCGGCCTCTGATTTAACTATTATGAATGTACGCAGTTTTGGTCAAACGCATCAGCCGATTGTTTTGAAATTGGGTACGGAGGTTCCTTATATGAAGCCCAACCGACAAATATGTAAGATTTTTCAAAGCCGCCTCGGTGGCCTAGTTGATAGCGTACTGGGCTTTCACCCCGAAGACCCGGGTTCGATTCCCGGCCAGGGCTTGGTATTTGCATACACTATAAATCATCCCATCGTCTACATTACTCAAGTGTGCACAATAGTCGGACGTTAAAGACACAAAAAAGTAAGATTTTTCCCCATTTACGTCTTTTTCAAGATGGCGGCTTCTGATTCGTTAAATCATCGTTAATGATCAATGTACACAGTTTTGGCAAACTCATCGGCCGATTGTTTTGAAATTTGGTACTGGGTTTCCATATATGAAGCACAAACGACTAGTATATAAGATTTTCCCCCATTTACTTCTGTTTAAAGATGATTTAACTATGATTTAACGATGACGATGGATGCAGTTTGGCCAAACGCATTGACCGATTGTTTTGAAATGTGGTATAGGGGTGCCTTATATGAAGCACAAACGACTAGTATATAAAAATTTCCCCCATTTACTTTTGTTTCAAGATGGCGGCCTCTGATTTGACTATTCTGAATGTACGCAGATTTGTCTAAACGCATTGACCGATTGTTTTGAAATTTGGTACGGGGGTTACTTATATGAAGCACAAACGACTAGTATATAAGATTTTCCCCTATTTACTTTTGTTTCAAGATGGCGGCCTCTGATTTAACTATTATGAATGTACGCAGTTTTGGCAAATCGTATCGACTTATTGTTTTAAAACTGCACTTTGTTGTATATTATTCGTTTCTTTTTCCCATTAACTGCGAAAGGTCGCACCAGTTTATTAAAGCCGTGCGTAGAGGTTGAAGCAACGTGAGTATTGACACTGACACTAAATCTGCAAACGGTGGACAGCCACTAAGTCTACAGTCAGCGACAGATTAAACCGTCCTCTTCTCAGATTCCTGACGGATATTAATGCGTAAGTCGGTCTTGGTATCGATTCGGTACAGCGCGGGTGACGTAGCTCTATACGGCATGTCCTTTAACGGGGTGACAAAGCTGTCTTAGGTAACACTGCTATTGGTACGAAATACACAAAATATAATATGTATAATCACGTTTGCCTGAATCAGCTGTTTTTTCTCGAGCTTTGATATACACGTCAGTTACGATTGTAGCAATGCTTCAACTGTGAAAAATTGCTGTCCAGATAATGTGTCTGTTCAGCATTAGGACCGTTTGCAGGTGATCTTCCCGGTTACCTTTAATATGAGGTCCTGTAGCAGAGTTAAGTTGACTATTCTGCGGTAGCACCACTTTCTCGCGGGCAACTTGTCTCTCCTAATGATTTTTTTTTTAACGTCCGACTATTGTGCACACTTGGATTAATGCAGACGATGGGATGATTTATAGCGTATGAAAATGCTAAGCCCTGGCTGGGAATCGAACCCGGGTCCTAGGGGTGAAAGCCCAGTACGCTATTAACTAGGCCACCGAGGCGAGTTTAACCAATCACTATACAGTCTACTGTATGGGCGTTTCTGCTATTTTTTACAAAACGTCAACAAACTGTTTGTTGAGGAAAAAGAGCTGCTTTTTAAAACAGTTGGAAAAAACAGGTTTAGAAAACTGAAACTCAAAGTTGTATTAGCAGCTAAAACATAAAGCACATACATTCAGTTTTCTAAGACTACTTTTTAATTACCATTGCCACCATGTCCTTAACTGTTTTTGGGTATAAAGCATTTAGAAAGGATAAAAATAATCCTTACAAGTGTAGTAATAATTAAATTACATTCTCAAAACGTAATAATTATGAATGCCATTTTATATTTACAAAATGCAATGAATTTCTAATAGAAGCATTCTTTTTTTTACTTAAAAATTAAATAGTCCTTTGCGTATTTACCAAAATGCAAACGATTTAGAATATTTTTAGTTGATTAAAAAATATTGATGATTGATAATGAATATAAAAAATATCTTTAAATAAAATTAGATCCTCGGGGTGAAAGCCATCAACTAGGCCACCGAGGCGGCTACTCTCCTAATGAAAGGTTTTCACTTTGCAGCGTAAGTGCGCATATTGTGTCGAGGTGGAGGATCTTTTGATGCTTTGGATCCTCCCAGGACAGCCCAGGACACACAGGTCGGGAGCCAGCTTTTACGGGCACTAAAACTAAACCAAAGTTAACTAAATTTCACAAGCATAATACTACCTAGTAGAGACCGCGCGATCACTAAGTTTAAATGAAGGTAACACTAGGAATACTTAGGGGAATTACTGCATTATAAATCGGGGGATCACTACACTGATGTTAAAACATACCTGACCGCCACACAACGCCATTTGACACACTTTTCGACCGAAACCCAAAGTCAGCGCCTCTTGAGACCAAAACTTAAAGAATTACACAGTAAGTCAAGATGGCGGTCACCTCAGACTACCATTAGCACGTAAGTCGATTTTTTTTTTTTGTTTAACGTCCGACTATTGTGCACACTTGGGCTAATGCAGACGATGGGAAGATTTATAGCGTATGAAAATGCCAAGCCCTCGCCGGGAATCGAACCTGGGTCGCTGGAAATCAATAGGCGTGACTGATAGGTTAGTTTCTTGTTAGTTGACCTAGTAAATTACGAAGTGAAGAAATTCAAAGCGCTAGTGAGAATCGTAAAAATTGAGAACGGAAGCTGTTTGCATCGGGGTTTGTTTTCAGTTTAGCCTACTTTGATTTAAAACAAAAAAAAATTAATATGGTACACTGGTATGGTAATTTCATGTACTACCCAAAGTAAATTTTTCGGTATTTTTGCGAAACTGGATTCTTTTTTTCGGAATCCTTACGTTTTGCCTGAATGCTTGCGGTCTACATTTTGTTCCAGTTGTATGCAGAGTTTCGACAAGTTTTATTTTCTCCAACTAGATCGAGAATAATAATTATCTGGCTTAGTGTTTATACGCCTGGGTTGCGTAACGTTTGTTATACCACCAAACGTAAACGTGCTAGAATTATTTATTTATTTTTTTTTTTGGTATTTAAAGTCCGACTATTGTGCACACTTGGGCTGATGCAGACGATGGGAAGATTTATAGCGTATGAAAATGCCAAGCCCTGACCGGGAATCGAACCCGGGTCCTCGGGGTGAAAGCCCAGTACGCTATCGACTAAGCCACCGAGACGGCTAAGCGGGCGTCGAGAATTCAAACGCACAGTGGCTCGCGTAATTTCGGCGAGTCAGTGGGAAGTTCGCGCATGCGTACGGTCACCTACTCTCACGGTCACCAAATCGGGCGGACGAGCGTAATTGCGTTGTTGCCACTTGGTGCAGTAGTTATTTGTGAAACCAACTCCCGAAGTAACGGTTTCGATGCGTATGGTAGTGCGCTTCCTCTCGAGCTTGTGATTTTAATGAATAAATAAAATACCTAGAAAGTGAATTTAATTTTGTATTGCAGTTTTCAATAAGCAAGGATTTTTTTTGTTTTTTTTCGTTGAAAAAGTTTTAGAAAAATCATCTGAATTAAAATTTTTATTTAAACATTTTTTAAAGATCAAGATCAAGCGCGTAACACGTTAGAATAGAGCTTGGTTATTTGTAAACACGTTAGAATAGAGCTTGGTTATTTGTAAACACGTTAGAATAGAGCTTGGTTATTTGTAAACACGTTAGAATAGAGCTCGGTCATTTGTAAACACGTTAGAATAGAGCTTGGTTATTTGTAAACACGTTAGAATAGAGCTTGGTTATTTGTAAACACGTTAGAATAGAGCTTGGTTATTTGTAAACACGTTGGAATAGAGCTTGGTTATTTGTAAACACGTTAGAATAGAGCTTGGTTATTTGTAAACCCGTTAGATTAGAGCTTGGTTATTTGTAAACACGTTAGAATAGAGCTTGGTTATTTGTAAACACGTTAGAATAGAGCTTGGTTATTTGTAAACACGTTAGAATAGAGCTTGATTATTTGTAAACACGTTAGAATAGAGTTTGGTTATTTGTAAACACGTTAGAATAGAGCTTGGTTATTTGTAAACACGTTAGAATAGAGCTCGGTTATTTGTAAACACGTTAGAATAGAGCTTGGTTATTTGTAAACACGTTAGAATAGAGCTCGGTTATTTGTAAACACGTTAGAATAGAGCTCGGTTATTTGTAAACACGTTAGAATAGAGCTTGGTTATTTGTAAACACGTTAGAATAGAGCTTGGTTATGTGTAAACACGTTAGAATAGAGCTTGGTTATTTGTAAACACGTTAGAATAGAGCTTGGTTATTTGTAAGCACGTTAGAATAGAGCTTGGTTATTTGTAAACACGTTAGAATAGAGCTCGGTTATTTGTAAACACGTTAGAATAGAGTTTGGTTATTTGTAAAAATGTTAGAATAGAGCTCGGTTATTTGTAAACACGTTAGAATAGAGCTTGGTTATTTGTAAACACGTTAGAATAGAGCTTGGTTATTTGTAAGCACATTAGAATAGAGCTTGGTTATTTGTAAACACGTTAGAATAGAGCTCGGTTATTTGTAAACACGTTAGAATAGAGTTTGGTTATTTGTAAACATGTTAGAATAGAGCTCGGTTATTTGTAAACACGTTAGAATAGAGCTTGGTTATTTGTAAACACGTTAGAATAGAGCTTGGTTATTTGTAAACGCGTTAGAATAGAGCTTGGTTATTAGTAAACACGTTAGAATAGAGCTTGGTTATTTGTAAACACGTTAGAATAGAGTTTGGTTATTTGTAAACACGTTAGAATAGAGCTCGGTTATTTGTAAACACGTTAGAATAGAGCTTGGTTATTTGTAAACACGTTAGAATAGAGCTTGGTTATTTGTAAACACGTTAGAATAGAGCTTGGTTATTTGTAAACACGTTAGAATAAAGCTTTGTTATTTGTAAAAACGTTAGAATAGAGCTTGGTTATTTGTAAACACGTTAGAATAAAGCTCGGTTATTTGTAAACACATTAGAATAGAGCTTGGTTATTTGTAAACACGTTAGAATAGAGCTCGGTTATTTGTAAACACGTTAGAATAGAGCTTTGTTATTTGTAAACACGTTAGAATAGAGCTCGGTTATTTGTAAACACGTTAGAATAGAGCTTGGTTATTTGTAAACACGTTGGAATAGAGCTTGGTTATTTGTAAACACGTTAGAATAGAGCTTGGTTATTTGTAAACCCGTTAGATTAGAGCTTGGTTATTTGTAAACACGTTAGAATAGAGCTTGGTTATTTGTAAACACGTTAGAATAGAGCTTGGTTATTTGTAAACACGTTAGAATAGAGCTTGATTATTTGTAAACACGTTAGAATAGAGTTTGGTTATTTGTAAACACGTTAGAATAGAGCTTGGTTATTTGTAAACACGTTAGAATAGAGCTCGGTTATTTGTAAACACGTTAGAATAGAGCTTGGTTATTTGTAAACACGTTAGAATAGAGCTCGGTTATTTGTAAACACGTTAGAATAGAGCTTGGTTATTTGTAAACACGTTAGAATAGAGCTTTGTTATTTGTAAACACGTTAGAATAGAGCTTGGTTATTTGTAAACACGTTAGAATAGAGCTCGGTTATTTGTAAACACGTTAGAATAGAGCTCGGTTATTTGTAAACACGTTAGAATAGAGCTTTGTTATTTGTAAACACGTTAGAATAGAGCTTGGTTATTTGTAAACACGTTAGAATAGAGCTCGGTTATTTGAAAAACACGTTAGAATAGAGCTCGGTTTTTTGTAAACACGTTAGAATAGAGCTTTGTTATTTGTAAACACGTTAGAATAGAGCTCGGTTATTTGTAAACACGTTAGAATAGAGCTTTGTTATTTGTAAACACGTTAGAATAGAGCTCGGTTATTTGTAAACACGTTAGAATAGAGCTTGGTTATTTGTAAACACGTTAGAATAGAGCTTGGTTATTTGTAAACACGTTAGAATAGAGCTTGGTTATTTGTAAACACGTTAGAATAGAGCTTGATTATTTGTAAACACGTTAGAATAGAGTTTGGTTATTTGTAAACACGTTAGAATAGAGCTTGGTTATTTGTAAACACGTTAGAATAGAGCTCGGTTATTTGTAAACACGTTAGAATAGAGCTTGGTTATTTGTAAACACGTTAGAATAGAGCTCGGTTATTTGTAAACACGTTAGAATAGAGCTTGGTTATTTGTAAACACGTTAGAATAGAGCTTGGTTATTTGTAAACACGTTAGAATAGAGCTTTGTTATTTGTAAACACGTTAGAATAGAGCTTGGTTATTTGTAAACACGTTAGAATAGAGCTCGGTTATTTGTAAACACGTTAGAATAGAGCTTGGTTATTTGTAAACACGTTAGAATAGAGTTTGGTTATTTGTAAACACATTAGAATAGAGCTTGGTTATTTGTAAACACGTTAGAATAGAGCTCGGTTATTTGTAAACACGTTAGAATAGAGCTTGGTTATTTGTAAACACGTTAGAATAGAGCTCGGTTATTTGTAAACACGTTAGAATAGAGCTTGGTTATTTGTAAACACGTTAGAATAGAGCTTTGTTATTTGTAAACACGTTAGAATAGAGCTTGGTTATTTGTAAACACGTTAGAATAGAGCTTGGTTATTTGTAAACACGTTAGAATAGAGCTTGGTTATTTGTAAACACGTTAGAATAGAGCTTGTTTATTTGTAAACACGTTAGAATAGAGCTTGGTTATTTGTAAACACGTTAGAATAGAGCTCGGTTATTTGTAAACACGTTAGAATAGAGCTCGGTTATTTGTAAACACGTTAGAATAGAGCTTTGTTATTTGTAAACACGTTGGAATAGAGCTTGGTTATTTGTAAACACGTTAGAATAGAGCTCGGTTATTTGTAAACACGTTAGAATAGAGCTCGGTTATTTGTAAACACGTTAGAATAGAGCTTGGTTATTTGTAAACACGTTAGAATAGAGCTCGGTTATTTGTAAACACGTTAGAATAGAGCTTGGTTATTTGTAAACACGTTAGAATAGAGCTCGGTTATTTGTAAACACGTTAGAATAGAACTTGGTTATTTGTAAACACGTTAGAATAGAACTTGGTTATTTGTAAGCACGTTAGAATAGAGCTTGGTTATTTGTAAAGACGTTAGAATAGAGCTCGGTTATTTGTAAACACGTTAGAATAGAGCTTGGTTATTTGTAAGCACGTTAGAATAGAGCTTGGTTATTTGTAAACACGTTAGAATAGAACTTGGTTATTTGTAAACACGTTAGAATAGAACTTGGTTATTTGTAAACACGTTAGAATAGAGCTCGGTTATTTGTAAACACGTTAGAATAGAACTTGGTTATTTGTAAACACGTTAGAATAGAACTTGGTTATTTGTAAACACGTTAGAATAGAACTTGGTTATTTGTAAACACGTTAGAATAGAGCTTGGTTATTTGTAAACACGTTAGAATAGAGCTCGGTTATTTGTAAACACTTTAGAATAGAACTTGGTTATTTGTAAACATGTTAGAATAGAGCTTGGTTATTTGTAAACACGTTAGAATAGAACTTGGTTATTTGTAAACCCGTTAGAATAGAGCTCGGTTATTTGTAAACACGTTAGAATAGAGCTCGGTTATTTGTAAACACTTTAGAATAGAACTTGGTTATTTGTAAACCCGTTAGAATAGAGCTCGGTTATTTGTAAACACGTTAGAATAGAGCTCGGTTATTTGTAAACACGTTAGAATAGAACTTGGTTATTTGTAAACCTTTAGAATAGAGCTCGGTTATTTGTAAACACGTTAGTATAGAGCTCGGTTATTTGTAAACACGTTAGAATAGAACTTGGTTATTTGTAAACACGTTAGAATAGAACTTGGTTATTTGTAAACCCGTTAGAATAGAGCTCGGTTATTTGTAAACACGTTAGAATAGAGCTCGGTTATTTGTAAACACTTTAGAATAGAACTTGGTTATTTGTAAACACGTTAGAATAGAGCTTGGTTATTTGTAAACACTTTAGAATAGAACTTGGTTATTTGTAAACCCGTTAGAATAGAGCTCGGTTATTTGTAAACACGTTAGAATAGAGCTTGGTTATTTGTAAACACGTTAGAATAGAGCTCGGTTATTTGTAAACACGCTAGAATAGAGCTTGGTTATTTGTAAACACGTTAGAATAGAGCTCGGTTATTTGTAAACACTTTAGAATAGAACTTGGTTATTTGTAAACACGTTAGAATATAGCTTGGTTATTTGTAAACACTTTAGAATAGAACTTGGTTATTTGTAAACCCGTTAGAATAGAGCTCGGTTATTTGTAAACACTTTAGAATAGAGCTTGGTTATTTGTAAACCCGTTAGAATAGAGCTCGGTTATTTGTAAACACGTTAGAATAGAGCTCGGTTATTTGTAAACACTTTAGAATAGAACTTGGTTATTTGTAAACCCGTTAAAATAGAGCTCGGTTATTTGTAAACACGTTAGAATAGAGCTCGGTTATTTGTAAACACGTTGGAATAGAACTTGGTTACTTGTAAACACGTTAGAATAGAGCTTGGTTATTTGTAAACACGTTAGAATAGAGTTTGGTTATTTGTAAACATGTTAGAATAGAGCTTGGTTATTTATAAACACGTTAGAATAGAGCTTGGTTATGTGTAAACACGTTAGAATAGAGCTTGGTTATTTGTAAACACGTTAGAATAGAGCTTGGTTATTTGTAAGCACGTTAGAATAGAGCTTGGTTATTTGTAAACACGTTAGAATAGAGCTTGGTTATTTGTAAACACGTTAGAATAGAGCTCGGTTATTTGTAAACACGTTAGAATAGAGCTTGGTTATTTGTAAACACGTTTTAGTTCAATAATTTTAAGCGTTTATGGTATGTAACATGTTTATTTGCTTTGCATGCGCGTTATTAAGAGTACATTTTGAAGAGTAGTACAGTTTTATAGTTTGTCTGTTGACTCGGTAATAACAAAGCTGTTTTATGAAAACACGAAATATGGTAGCACATAGCTGAGTGTTTAATATTTCACATTGGGCTAAATTAAAAACATAAAAGAGGTACTTCATCCTGTATTGAAATCCTATGTTTAAATACTGTATATGAAAACCCTATATTCACAATTTCATCTACAATATAATTCTTTAAACTCAAATACATTCAATTCATTCATTCCATTCAATATATTACATTCACAATATAATGAAATGCAACTGCACTGCGGGTAGTTATTAACTTACCCTCGTAAAATACCCATTAATAGAGAATTATATATTTACGTAATGCACATTTTGAAAATCGGAATAGCAATAGAAATGTACAATTTATTTTACAAATTTTCAATTTGTAAATCTTATAGGTCTAAACATAATGGATATGGGTAGATAGCAGTGTTGCCAGTTGGTGCGCGTGTTGAGTCATCTCTAGACAATTCCTCGACGTGTTGCTTCCATATCTGGCAACGTCGCAATTTCCCTCACCCACCTGATTGGGTAGTCTCGATTTTTTTGTTTTTGTTTAACGTCCGACTATTGTGCACACTTGGGCTAATGCAGACGATGGGATGATTTACAGCGTATGAAAATGCCAAGCCCTGACCGGGAATCGAACCCGGGTCCTAGGGGTGAAAGCCCAGTACGCTATCAACTAGGCCACCGAGGCGAGTTTAACCAATCGCTATACAGTCTACTGTATGGGCGTTTCTGCTATTTTTTTACAAAACGTCAAAAAACTGTTTGTTGAGGAAAAGAGCTGCTTTTTAAAACAGTTGGAAAAAACAGGTTTAGAAAACTGAAACTCAAAGTTGTATTAGCAGCTAAAACATAAAGCACATACGTTCAGTTTTCTAAGACTAATTTTTCATTCCCATTACCACCATGTCCTTAACTGTTTTTGGGTATAAAGCATTTAGAAAGGATAAAAATAATCCTTATAAGTGTAGTAGTAATTAAATTACATTCTCAAAACGTAATAATTATGTATGCCATTTTATATTTACAAAATGCAATGAATTTCTAATAGAAGCATTTTTTACTTAAAAATTAAATAGTCCTTTGCATATTTACCAAAATGCAAACGATTTAGAATATTTTTAGTTGATTAAAAAATATTGATGATTGATATTGAATATAAAAACATATTTATATATGTTTAAATAAAATTAGGCTCTGTATCTACAAAATGTGAGAGGTTGTTACTACAACTCGCAACAAAATAGAGATAAACGTTGACATTGACCAAACAGTTCTTACTTCACTACAAGCAACAAGCAATTTTGGAAGAAAGGGAAAAAACATAAAAGCAGGTAGAAGAAAAGCAGTTAGCAGGAAAGCAGTTAGCAGGCAAACAGCAGGAAAACAGTTTTAGCGCTTGTGGCAACGTTCGACTAGAACAGTCCGTACCATGTTTAACAAATCATAAAAATCAACTGCTTGTTTCCGTTTGAAAAAACAGTTTGATTGTCTTTTATAGAAAACAGTTTTTTTAACAGTTTGGTGTTTTCTGCCCCACCACTACCATAAAGCCATACTGGTTTATACCTATAAAGCCATACATACCTAAAATTATTCAAGATATATTCAACAAGCAACTTTGAAATAAAGGGAAAAATCATAAAAGCAGGTAGAAGAAAAGCAGTTAGTAGGCAAAAAGTTAGCAGGAAAACAGTTTTAGCGCTTGTGGCAACGTTCGACTAGAACAGTCCGTACCATGTTTAACAAATCATAAAAATCAACTGCTTGTTTCCGTTTGAAAAAACAGTTTGATTGTCTTTTATAGAAAACAGTTTTTTTAACAGTTTGGTGTTTTCTGCCCCACCACTACCATAAAGCCATACTGGTTTATACCTATAAAGCCATACATACCTAAAATTATTCAAGATATATTCAACAAGCAACTTTGAAATAAAGGGAAAAATCATAAAAGCAGGTAGAAGAAAAGCAGTTAGTAGGCAAAAAGTTAGCAGGAAAACAGTTTTAGCGCTTGCGGCAACGTTCGAATAAAACGTGGGTGTGGTAGTGGGGAAAGTCCGTTCCTTGTTTAACAAATCATAAACCAGTCCAAATCAGACTGCTTGTTTCCGTTTGAAAAAGCAGCTTGTTTGTCGTTTATAGGAAAGCAGTTTTTTAAAACAGTTTGGTGTTTTCTGCCCCACCACTATGTGGTAGTGGGGGAAGTCCGTTCCTTGTTTAAATCATAAACCAGTGCAAATCAAACTGCTTGTTTCCGTTTGAAAAAGCAGTTTGTTTGTCGTTTATAGAAAAGCAGCTTTTTTTAAACAGTTTTTGGTGTTTTCTGCCCCACCACTATGTGGTAGTGGGGGAAGTCCGTTCCTTGTTTAACAAATCATAAACCAGTCCTAATCAAACTGCTTGTTTCCGTTTGAAAAAGCAGCTTGTTTGTCGTTTATAGGAAAGCAGTTTTTTTTTAACAGTTTGGTATTTTCTGCCCCACCACTACTATACAGTACTAGGACATGCAGGGGCGCCTTTCCACCGGCTGAGGGAGGTCCGTTACCCCTTAAGATTTAGGAAAAGTTCCAAATCTTCACTTGAAACATTAAACATAGGCTACTTACCCTATTGATAATTGTTAAAAACTTTAAAAGTTAAATAACCTGTAACATATATTTCACTTTAAAAAATATACTTGTAGACAGTTTCTTCTATAAGAATTTTTATTTTCGATTTTCGATCTTGTAAGAAATAAAATTGTTTGTACGTTTTAGAACGTTTAACTCCAATATTTTCATTTTGCCGTAATAATATTTTTGGACAAAACTATTGCCTCCATTTACCACCCATTGCCTGGTATTTTAACCCCTGGCCCCTTCCAGCCCAATACAGAATTGTTGCCTCTCTCAACGATATGGTAAACTGCCGCTCCTAAAAACAAGCTCTTGTATTTTTTCCTGTCTATATAGGCCGTTAGATAAGATCTCAATCCAATCTTCCTTTCCTGTTATGTTTCCTTTCTAACTTTGAGGCTTAAAAACAACATTCCTCAGGGAATTCGTCTGCTGTGACGCCTTGTATACAAATATCAATATCGTATAAGTATCAAATATCAAGCTATGCATTGTATCACTCAACCTTTTATAAAAATAGGCCGCCTCGGTGGCCTAGTTGATAGCGTACTGGGCTTTCACCCCGAGGACCCGGGTTCGATTCCCGGCCAGGACTTGGCATTTTCATACGCTATAAATCATCCCATCGTCTGCATTAGCCCAAGTGTGCACAATAGTCGGACGTTAAACACAAAAAAATTCTAAAAATCAGAACATAGTTTTGCTTAATTTTTACTTCATTGGTTGTGTACGTTTCCACAATACGTTTGTGTTGCTTGTACACGAATATAAACACAAATTGTTGATGCCAAAACACATTTCGTCGAGTAATAAAAAGCTCGATCAACTTTAATAGCCTGAATTTACATTTATAATTTAACAGGTAATAAAAACACTCCTACGGAAGTGTTAAGGGTCCGCTAGGCGTGTTCGTTTAGCAGTAATTGCACGCTTGAGCGACTTGAAAATTACTCCGACGTAGAGAGGGATTAACAGAACAGGACCAACGTAGGGAGGGATTAACGGAACAGGACCAACGTAGAGAGGGATTAACGGAACAGGACCAACGTAGAGAGGGATTAACGGAACAGGACCAACGTAGAGAGGGATTAACGGAACAGGAAACGTCTTGCTATTGTGTTCTCGAATTCGTCCGATTGTGTGTTGAAGTATTCCAAGGTTGTTCGGAGAGGGAACAATTTTTGACGCGATCTTCTAAACAGGTCACAAGAAACTAGTTGACATTTGATAAAAACGGACTAGGAGTACAGTCCGACATTATAAGACGACGCTCGATATTAGCGGATAAAGTCCAAGTAGTTGGGAGGCACGTAAATCAGCTTACAGACTGCAGGGTGGTGGTGGCTGGCTGCCCTCTATCTATGGGCATGCTAGAATCACAGATTCTTTGACCCAATCTTGATGATGAGTACTGATCAGATGGTTAACCGGCACATAGTATCTAGACCCTTTGATGTCAACTTGGCCTTTGAGGGGAGAGATCGTGTGTTGGAAAAACTTGGAGACATATTATGGTATACAGATGGCTCCAAGATAAAGTCAGGCACTGGTGCTGGGGTATATGGTCTGAGATCAGGGTTAAAGAAAGTAATTACTCTGGGACAGCATACAACAGTATTTCAGGCTGAAGTGATGGCCATTAATGACTGTGTTCGGAAAAACTTGGATCGGGGCTTCAAGAAGGCACGTATTCATATTCATACCGACAGTCAGGCAGCAATAAAAGCACTTGCGGGTCCTATAATACAGTCCAAGCTGGTCTGGGAGTGTTGGAAGAACCTTGACGTTCTGTCCCGGGATAACCGGGTAACTCTTCACTGGGTTCCGGGGCATAGGGGAGTTGAGGGTAATGAGGAGGCAGACCGATTGGCTGGACTTGGATCTGCATCTGAATTTATCGGACCTGAGCCGGCTTTAGGGATTTCTCTATCGTTGGCCAGGTCCGCTATTAATGGGTGGATTACATGTCAACACCAGGTAAGATGGGACAACCTTCATGGGCATTCCCACAGTAAACGTCTCTTAAACAAAGTTCCTTCTGGAGGAATCAAAGGGGCAGAAGATGTCCTGGGCAGAGCACGACTCAGGAGGATCATGACAGGGCACTGTGGTCTGAGGGTGCACATGAACAGTATAAGTGTATACCACGGAGAAACCGCGTGTAGATTGTGCAGGAAGGAGGAGGAAACTGCAGGTCACATAATTTATGAATGTGAGGCTCTTGCTAGTAGGAAACTAGGGGTTTTTGGTTTCTAAGACCCTAGGGATCTTCAGCAGAGTGAGCTAGTCAGTGGGTTGTTGGAACTTATTAAGGGCTCCAATCTGCTGAACTAGGTATTTTAAGAGGTAAGTTGCACAATAGGTCAGTCGATCGCAGTGCCTGGGGTTGAATTATCCCTTCCTCTAGTAATAATCTTAATCTTAATCTTATCTACCGCTAGGAACGCTGCAAGCTGCAAAGACTGGGCGATACGTTTGAGGAAATAGACAGCACTATTATCTGTTTAACTGTAGTTGAACACTCTGCCGCAAAATGCCAGCAACAGCGATTGCTCACATATCTCTAATAAGGGTTTTAATTATAGTACGTTTATGTTCAGTGGTATAACAAACAGAACGCAACTTAGGCGTCTAAACACTAAGACCGAAAATTATTACTTTCGATGTAGTTTGAAAAAATAAAAATTCCGTAAGATTGGTATAAGCTGCAAGAAAAGGAGGAGATGTTTGAGAAAATATACAGTACTGTTATCTATTTAACTGTAGTTGAACGCTCTGCCGCAAGATGCCACCAGCAGCGAGCACTCAACTCTCATAAGGGTTGTCGTTATAGTACGTTTATACGTTTGTTCATTGATAAAAATGGAAATCAGTAGATACAATTATAATTTAAAATTTTTGAAAATAATTTTTATACATGCACAAATTAAAAAAATATATATCTAGTTATTTTGTAATGAGTACCAAACTGAGCGTGGTTTTTTAAAAAGTGATGTGTTTCTTTTAAACACCCCAAACTTTCTTACGTTTTTTATTTTTAGGGTAACAAAAATCTCCGTGCGTACAGTCAAATGTGCCGGCGTTTGTACTCACGGGACCAAAACGTAAGCGTTGCTATTTCCCGGAGAGAAATTCCAAGAGGGATGATTTATTAAAATCACCGTATCAAAGGACGCGTCAGCTTAGCCAAGTCACCCGAGCTGTCGCAGTTTATTTTTTTTATTATTTACGGAAGGTGACGATTTACAACTTTTGTGTATGCGCAATTTAAAAACGAAAACCTCTTTTAAAGTTAGATGTATTTTTGTCTTAATGAGCACAATAAAGTGATCGAAAATCTGCAGTGTCGACGTGTAAAAAGAGATATTTGAAAATGGCACTTTTAATAAACTTTGAAACGTGTACAACTTAAAACTACTAAACCGATTGTTATAAAAAATGACTCGTCTGAACCGTTCTGTTTGCAGGATTTGCCTTTCGCGTAACGAAATCAAAAAAATAAGCAGGTTTACGTTTGTAAAATTGCAAACAATTTAGTGAGTTGAAATGTTAAATTAAATCGTTTACAACCTACATTACTTTAAGTGCGTTAAAGATTATTAAATTTCAAAAGCCGTCAGAAAATAAAAACAAATTTACTCGCGTTAAATTTAACAAATAGGGCTATAAATAAATGCACCCGTATATGTTAACTCAAATTATTCCGTCTAAACTGGAGACAAAGTTCTTGGGAATGGCTTTAGACGCTAGGTTGAATCGGAAAGCCTAGTCAAAATGAAAAAAAAACTTCAACTAGATTTGAAATATAGACGAATGTATTGGCTACTAAGGCGTCAGTCTAAACTAGGTTTGTCAAACTGCTCTTATACAAACAGGTTTTGAGACCATTCTGGATATACGGGTTACAACTAGCGTTTGAAAAAATATACAGTACTGTTATCTATATAACTGTAGTAGAACATTTTGCCGCAAGATGGCACCAGCAGCGAGCGCTCACAAAGCTTTCATAAGGGTTATAATTTTAGTACGTTTACATTAAACGACTTGTGCCAGAATCGGTAATGGATAATACAGGAGAGAAAATGATTTTGTATGTAAATCCTAACCTTCAAGGTGAAGGATGTCCAGTCTTTTTAGCTTGCGGGACAGTTACTACTAAATTAAGTGCAATAAATTGCTAAAGGAAATGGTGTCACTACCTCGAGGGTTTACCACCATCCCCACTTAACAGAAGAAGATCAAAGAAGAAGACAGACATCTACTATCCAACACCACCACTACCCCCACGAATCCAACACCTTCTCGTGCACCCAGGGATGACCCTAGGGGTCCCCCGGGGGGCTTGAGCACGAACCCGTGGTACCAGTATGGCAAAATACCTTAAGGCCTGGACTGGTCACTGGCCCGCTGATCAGCCCACATGGCTTCACAGCTACGGTTTCGGCTTACCTTCCTGTCTGCAGGGAGCCCTACAGACACTCCAGCTCGCCTGGTCTTAATTTAGTAGTAACTGTCTTTTTATCAATATGTTAAGCCTTTTTTATCAAATGTATCTGCGAATGAAATCGTGTAATTATTTTGATGGAAAAGACACGCAGCGGTTAAACGCGAAGGTTTATTTTGTCCAGTAAACGGGTTAACTCAGTGTTTCCCGGGACTGCACGGTGACGTCATAAGCGCGCCGCGAAATATTCAATTAAACGATTCGGCGTTTTCCTATTCTCGAATTTTTACGCCAACAATCGTGTATGCTGACAAAAATTCCAAGAATTTAGCGACTTTCGTGTCTCTCGTTTTCTTTCCAGTCACAACCACACGGTGGCGGTCCAGTCTCAATATGGAATTCTTTTTATATTCTTCTTTTCCGCTAGGATTATTGTCACTATGTTCAGTATAATAATCTGCCTTCCCTAGAATCGTCAATAACTTTCGTTGACGCGTTTCGGAGAACCTCCATCTTCGAAAACTATATCATTACTTTAGACGCTGAGTTGAATTGGAAAGCCTAGTCAAAATGAAACAAATGCCAACTTGATTTGAAATACGAGGTGTGTTCAGAAACTAACGAGAATTTTTAAATTTCGTATTTACGGCGATACGAAATTAAATTACTTTCATTTAATTTGTATTATGAACACACCTTTATTTTTTCAATAAGTCAGAATTGAAGAATAATATTAGGGTAGGATAGCACTTTAACCTAACATCGATCGTTAAAGTTTTAATTAATTAATCGATCAGTGTCGTAATGAAGTATTAGTGTCGTAATTAGTGACACTCGTCGACTCAAGAGGAAATATTAAATATAAACAGATTTCTACAATTTGTTATTACGTTTATAGAAAATAGGCTTTTATTGTTTTCCTTGTTGTGTTATTTTAAATTAAAAATTATTTTTTAAATTTTATTTACGATAATTTATTCGAATACACAACAAATTAACATAGCAAGTTAATTCAAAAATTTTTTATTCAAGTTAATTCAAGTTATTTTTCATTCAAAAATAAAAAATGTTTTCTATTTTGAACATCTACAGAAACAACATTTTTATGTTGTACATGTAAAATTTGTACAACATAGGCCTAAACATACACTGTTTCTGACTAGATGTATATAGACTATCTGGATATGGATGTCTCGATACGGATATGGATATATCGATATATCGATATATATCGATATATCGATATGGATAATATCTCGATACGGATATTACTGAAACAGTTGATATC
Source organism: Callitettix versicolor (assembly GCA_022606455.1). Taxonomy (NCBI): domain Eukaryota; kingdom Metazoa; phylum Arthropoda; class Insecta; order Hemiptera; family Cercopidae; genus Callitettix; species Callitettix versicolor. Next base: position 9,432,264 of record CM040183.1, read on the forward strand.
AGATATTTTACATTATCTTAAGGCAAATAGTAAGTATTTATTATTAATTTTTCGCTTTTAAATGGGTAAACGCTTTTAAAAATAAAAGTTGTCAATTTTTCAAGAAAGTCAAAATTTAGAAAACAATCTGACGTATTATTTAAAGGAGCCGCAAACCGATGAAGATTGGGAACCTGTGGGTTAACTGATTCTTTGCGAAATTCAAGGGTGATTTAGCAGTTTTTCTAATTGCAAACTTGTCGGGCAACTTGTTACCACTCGATTCTTGTTTAGATTTATAATTACAACGGCAAAGAATGCATAAAAACAAATTCTTAGCAGCGTTAACTGTTACCGAAAAATTTGGCATTGACAGTTCCATTTAAGCGTCTTTTGGAAGTCGTTTTGTGGAAATATTGTATGAAGTAATCACCCACTTATTTAGTTATACGATTTAATCTCATGTAATTTTGACTCGTCTGAAGCAGTTTTTGACATATCGTGTATATAGTTTCAATACAAATACGGGCATATTAATTTTTTTTTCACGTGGAAGAAGTGAAAGAAATGGTTATGAACAATCGCCGAATCACAGTTAGAGAGGTCGCTGATGATGTTGGCATTCGATTGGATCATGTCATGACATTGTTTCCAGTGTTTTTGTATGAAACGCGTGGCAGCAAAATTCGTTCCAAAATTGTTGAATTTTGAACAAAAACTGCGGCGAATGGAAGTTGCTCGGGAGTTACTAAATGAAGTCAGCGACGATGCAGAATCACTGAAACGTATTATAACAGGTGACGGAACATGGGTTAACGGATATGACATCGAAACTAAGGCTCAATCATCCCAATGGAGGCATTCTGGCTCGCCAAGACCGAAAAAGGATCGACAAGTGCGGTCGAACGTGAAGGTTATGCTCACTGTGTTCTTCGATATTAATGGCACAGTGCATCATGAATTACTGGCACCAGGTGAAACGGTCAATAAGGAGTACTACCAACAAGTTCAACGCCGTTTGCGTGAAGCAATCCGAAAAAACGCCCGGATCTGCGGAAAAACAATTCATGGCTTTTGCACCACGATAATGCACCAGCTCACACTTCATTGCTTGTTCGTGAATTTTTGGCCAAAAATAGTACTGTAACGATGCCCCAGCCTCCATATTCGCCAGACGTGGCTCCGTATGACTTTTTCCTATTTCCAGAACTAAAGAGAACCTTAATTGCCGTCGTTTTACAGCCGTAGATGACATAAAAGCGCATCGCTGAAAGAAAGATAGAGGCTATCTCAAAGATCGAGTTTGAGAAGTGTTTCGAGGATTGGAAGAAGCGCAATGTAGAAGAATAAATAAATATTTTGTTCAAAAAATTAAAATTCTCGTTACTTTCTGAACACACCTCGTATACAAAACAGAAATTATATCAAAATTTGATGAACGATTTTTGGAAATTTAAAATTTTTTTCTATAATTCAAGTAAAATTTTTTTTTATTTTATATTAATTACAACTGAGGCGTGTCCCATCTAGTAATTTTTCTTTATCATTGTGTTCACTGTGTGCTGGGGTGCAGTCCGACGGCTGGTTCCAATGTGTTTACGGCCTGGAGAGGTCAATTGGCTTGGTCCTCTTCAGCCTTCTTGTGATGTTGTCACTGCGGCATAGTAGTTGGACAATCTCTGTATTATTATGCTGTTCTAACCTGCAATAATGCTTAACCGAGAGCTTTTTAATGACTTCCTGAACAGATTCAACACCTAGGTCCCTATGTATGTTTTCATTTCTCACATACCAAGGGGCGTTGATAATCGTTCTCAATACTTTATTTTGAAAAACTTGAATAATTTTACTATTGCTTTTTCTTGTACATCCCCAGAGTGGTGCACCATAGGTCCATATTGGTCTTAGAACTTGCTTGTATAGCAGTATCTTGTTGGCTATCGAAAGTTCTGAATTTCTTCCAATAAGCCAAAACATTTTATTGAATTTCAGCTGTAGCTCCTCTTTTTTCTTTTTTACATGCACCTTCCATCGGAGCTTTGCATCGAGTGTCATTCCTAGATATTTAGCACTGTTTGCATATGTTATACTCCTTTCGTTCAATATTATTGGTAATGGTTCATATTTTCTATTCGTAAAATTAATGTGTACAGTTTTTGCTTCATTAAGCTTTACTCTCCATTTTTTTGTCCATTGACTTACTGTGTTGGTGGCATTCTGTAATTTCTCTGTGACTTCTAAAATATTGTCCCCAACTGTTAAAATTGCTGTGTCATCTGCAAAAGTTGCTACTGTGGAGTTCCCAGTATGTCTCTAGTGTACAGAAGGTACAGTACAGGGCCAAGAACACTTCCCTTAGGTACTCCTGCATTAATTGTTTTAATATGTGAGTATTCGAGTTCGTATCTAACCCGAAAATGTCTCTCACAAAGGTATGACTTTAAAATTCTGAAGAATTGCTCTGGTAAATCCCGTTGTAGTTTATGTTCCAGCCCACAGTGCCAGACTCCATCAAACGCCTGCGCCACGTCAAGAAATATACCTGAGCAGATTTGCTTCCTATCCATAGCTTCCTCTATTATATCCACCACTCTATGAACTGGGCATATTAATGTAAAACTAAATAAGTCCTCGTTCACTTTGTACAAATTCACTGCATTCATTCGCCCCGCTCTGTTATCTTTTGACATTAACAATTACTTACGGAAGCACTGTGTGATACACGGGAGGCACTTAGTTTGGCGGAATATGATTATACATTATACACTATACAACTTGATTGAATTTCCTATTGCTATGAGCTTAAAGGATTAGAAGGCTCCCTAGGAGGTAGTTTAACCTGCGATATTTTAATAAGTTTCATGTCTGTGTGATTTAATATTTTACAGACAAACCGGGGACGTTTATTAGCAAATGTCTTTTGAAACTATCACCGATCCTGCTGTCTATAACTTCTGTATGCATAAAAACGCGATTTATCGTGGACTGTATTGTTTTTTTTTGTGTGTTTAACGTCCGACTATTGTGCACACTTGGGCTAATGCAGACGATGGGATGATAGCGTATGAAAATGTCAAGCCTTGGCCGGGAATCGAACCCGGGTCCTAGGAGTGAAAGTCCAGTACGCTATCAACTAGGCCACCGAGGCGGCGACTGTATTGGTATTTCGAGAACTAACGAAGTCTTTAAATGGAAAATTAATATAATTTTTCATGTACAAATTTGTTTTAAAAGTTCTGAAAACAGCTTTTTTCATGTGGTGACACATTTTCCATGGAAAAACCACATTTTCCAATATGGCGACAGTTTGTTTACTTTCTTCCGTGGTCTGTTATTTATTGTATACTGTTATTCGGTATTGTACAAAATTTTAAGACTGTTTTTTAAACTTACTCGCGTAGAGTTTTGAACTTTACGCCATTTTGAAACCGGTTTACTCTTTTCTAAAGTCTATTTTCGTCTGATGTATAACCAAGTGACCGCAATAAAGGTACTTCTAAGATTGTAATCAGTTAAAAGTTTTGAATTGTATTTGCAAACCAACGTCCCCGTAGGGGGTGCAGACTACACCCCTTCAATAGGTATTGAGAGGATTTAGACGTCCCTCGCGTTACCCGAGTCTAACACACACTTACACTTACAACACCACACTTACGACTTTAACACTCTTACATGTAGGGAGGCGATAATAGCCTTAATGTGCTTTTCGCCTTAAAAAAACAAAAAAAAACAAAAAAACAAAAAACAACAAAAATGCAAACCAACGTGTTTGGAATTAAATCGGTTTATTTATATATTCTCGAAATGTAACGCTGACTTGAGCTGTGTGTTGACAAAAATAGAGCAAAATCTGGTGAAATTATTTTGAGAAACTACAAAGTTTATCAGATTTTCGTTATAGATAATTTTCCGTATAAATCACTTTTTTATATAAAATAGCAAAAGATACTTTTTTAACTTAAAAAAGTCCTTAAACAAGTCCTTATCAGCAGGGTTCCTCGATAGATCCAGTATTGAATTTGCTTTATATCCAAGACTGAAAAATGCTCTAGTAGCAACTTATGCAGACGATACCGCTCTTTCAGCAGTTGGTAAGATATTAAACTTGCATTTTTTTATGCGTTAGACCAATGAGGACGAGAGATCAGTGATAGCGTTGAGGGAAAAGCAACGGGAGCAACTGCGGCTCGAAATAAGAACTTTTAGGTACGCAGTTGAGTGACGCAGTAGATTGACCGATGCTTTAGCCACTTCGACCACCGCTTTATTGAACTTGCAGCTGGAAAGGTGGAGACAGCAGCAGTGAAAATTAGTAAATGGGTAAAAAAAATATACAAATATTTTTCAAATAAAAGAACAACACAAGTACACATAAAAATGAATTATGACATATTGTAAATACCATTTGTAAATACAGCGAACTATTTGGGTGTGAACCCCATACCCAAATAGAACATATCAAAATCAAAAAGGAGAAATTAAATATCAAATACAGTATTGGCTGTTTGGTCGCATATCTGAACTGTCATTACATAATTAACTACTGGTTTACAAACAATGTGCAAGTAACACAGTTCAGAACAAAGAGCTGAGAGGTATGAGAGCTAATGCACCTCGGTATGTTCGGAATGATGACTTGATGACTTACATCGTGACCTTAACAATAATACTGTAAAGGAAGTAATTAAGATAGAAGTAGCAAGATAGATAGTATGCAGCTTCGACTTCATGTTAATCAAGTGAACTCAAGTCTTGAAATGATTAGTGACACTCGTCGACTGAAGAGGAAATATTAAATATAAACAGGATAAAGGTTTATAAAAAATGATAAAATAAGCTTTTCTTGTTTTCCTTGCTGTGTCATTTTAAATTAAAAATGATTTTCTTTATTTTAATTACGATAATTTGTTCGAATACACAACAAATTAACATAGCTAGTTATTTAATAACATAACCTGAAACTTAGCCTGTCAGCTGTTTATTGAAATCAGCTGATATTTACGAATTAATATAAACGACAAATTATAGCTAGGTTTTAACAATATAACCTAAAACGCATCAGCTGTTCAATGAAATCAGCTGATCTTTACGGATTAATATAAAACAACTGATCTTTTAATAAAATATAGCTAGTTTTTAATAACATAATCTAAAACCTGTTACAGCCTATCAGATGTTCAATGAAATCAGATGATCGTTACTAATTAATATAAAACAACTGATCTTTTAATAAAACATAGCTAGTTTTTAACAACATAACCTAAAACCTGTTACAGCCTATCAGCTGTTCAATGAAAGCAGCTGATCATTACGGATTAATATAAAACAACTGATCTTTTAATAAAACATAGCTAATTATTAACAAAGTAACCTAAAAACCTATTACAGCCTATCAGCTGTTCAATGAAATCAGTTGATCTTTACGGATTAATATAAAACAACTGATCTTTCAACAAAACATAGCTAGTTTTTAACAACATAACCTAAAACCTGTTACAGCCTATCAGCTGTTCAATGAAATCAGCTGATCGTTACTAATTAATATAAAACAACTGATCTTTTAATAAAACAGCTAGTTTTTAACAACATAACCTAAAACCTGTTACAGCCTATCAGGTGTTCAATAAAATCAGCAGATCTTTACGGATTAATATAAAACAACTGATCTTTTACTATAACTACCAATCTATAGAGATTGAAACAAACGTTTTGTAATATATAAATTTATGCAAATTCTTAGTTAGTTTTGATAAATTGTTAAGGTTAAAAATTTCTAAACGTTACGGATGTAATCGAATTTCATATTAAAAAGTTTGTGCAATATTTGTACGCGATGCATGTTTATAATTACGGCCTTACATTTCACTCCTCAGTATTTTTCTGAAATCCCGTTTCATAACGGCGGCTTAATTTCAATGTAACCGGCAAAGATTTAATACCGCAAAACCGGAGATAATGTGATAACAGAACAACATTTGAAGAGTAATTCCTGGCTGTTTAATTTACCAGATTACAGTATAACCAGTTCTCCCGAAGCCGCGGATTAACCTGTATCAGTGAATACAGCCAGTATATACTGGCTCTAAACCGCAGCCAGTATGTTGTGAGCCAGATTAGTTAATTACTTATTGTATTGACTCCCGTATGTCGGCCTGTAATACAATCGGGTTCATTTGGGACTTTGTTTATTTGATTTTCGTCGGTTTGCTAGCGGCAATATAAGAGGCGGTGACGGTTTTAATTGGAATCCAGAGCGCGGTTTTTAAGTTATTAGTAAAGAAAGTGTTTTCGGTTTTCGTTATCAATGAGGAGACAATGGTTTTCTTACATGAGAAATATATTCTTTAAATTTCGCAACAGCGTTTAGTGAGGGTTTTTTTTATATATTCACCAATAAAATTTAAAAAATTCGTTTGTATATTTGTGAGCGATTTGCACTGTCTACATTTTATGATTTTGTAAACATTTTTTATATTTACTTAAACGAAACTGCTCCAAGGTCAACAGTTAATTCACAACTAATCAGCTTAACCTAAATTAAGAATAACTTAGCTCACCCATTGGGTGATGTTTCCAAGTGTTCTATCATGTCCGCAGCTATCATGTACTAGCTGTACCTATTGAGAGGATTTAGACGTCCCTCGCGGTACCCGAGTCTAACACACACTTACACTTACAACACTACACTTACGACTTTTTACTTACTACACGTACATACTTTTTTTTCGGCGAAAAACCGTTAAGTTTATCATCGCCGAGTGCTATGATAACACACACACACACACACACACACACACACACACAAGCGCGCCCGTGCCCGCACGCACACGCACACACACACACACACACCACATACACACACAACACACACACGCACACGCATGCGTGCGCGCTCAACAACACACACACACGCACGCGCACACGCACCCATGCACGCGCACACGCACCCATGCACGCGCACACGCACGCACGCACGCGTACGCGCACACGCGCGCGCACTAAACACACACACACACACACACAAACACACACCGCACACGCACACGCACTCACTCTCTCTCTCTCACACACACACACACACACACACACACACACACACACACACACACACACACACACACATACACACACATACACACACACACACACAACACACACACACACACACACACACACACACACACACACACACACACACACACACACACACACACACACACACACACACACACACACACACACACACACACACACACACACACACACACACACACACACACACACACACACACACACACACACACACACACACACACACACACACACACACACACACACACACACACACACACACACACACACACGCACACACCTCCGAAGAAATGAACCATTTCTGCAAATAACAGAATGCTTTATGACATTAAAACTAAACATGCCTAGAATCTTTAAGACAAAACTAAACATGCCTAGAATCTTTAAGACATGTTACAGAACTTTCGTGCGTATTGTTACCTCTCTTTTGACATCACGAAGATATTTCAGAACTTTCTAGTTTATGCACATCCTTAACGCCTTTGGATACGTTCTTCAACCTTGGAATATTATTAGAATCATGTCGAGCATATCCTTGAACTAGCACCCGATAAAGGTCCAGGTCGGTATAGTCTTGAAGGACCCTGTTCACGTAAAGATTTGCTTTCTCTGCAAATTACTGTCGCTAATTCGGTCGCATCCTGTTTGTTAAGCAGTAACAAAATCAGATTGTTACGTCAGACAGCAATTTCCTTTCGTTTAAAGTTCAGACGTGTTCTGTTTAAAACCCTTTAAGTGACAAGAAAGCGGGGGACAAAATATTTTGAATTTATATCAAATGACATTGGAATACCACGTGTAAACATAAATACATTTTTGTATATTTACATTTTTTTAAAGCTTTTTAGGGCGGGAAAATATTATCCCAATATTTCTTTAGTGATGCGGGTTATTCTTACCCATACGTTAACGCTGGTGTTTCGTAAATAAAAATGCTTTCAAATGTGAAAAAAGTACAATTAGTTCATATTATATACAGTGCAAATGCAACAAAGATATGAAACTTATTTTAATATTTTTTTACTTTTTTTGATGGAAAAAGAAAAAAAACGTCCTTTGCATAAGTCGACGTTACAACCTGAACATACCATACTGTTACGTTTCTCTTTAGCTTTAGTCTAACAATGAGTAACAACCTCAAAACCTCAGAGTCATATACCCATCATAACCAATCTTATATGACAAACTGAAGAATAAGCAATTAACGACTTAACATCTCTTTGAATAATACAAATTAATCTTACAAAAACACCACCATATAACCCAATAGAAATCCAAAAATAATTAAAACAAAGAAAATAATTAGAAACAAAAACCATAACACGATATAATCCATAACCATCTAACTTCAACAAAATGGCCAGCCAAAATTATTGAACCAGAAATAGGAGCCTCAACATCAGAATAGGAGCTTTTGGGAATCAAAAATGAAACATAAATATAGGTAACTTAACCAAAAAAGCAAAAACTAAACAAAATAAACAAAAAATACAAAAAACCTTCTGTATTTCGCCACTAGTTGAGGAAGATGAAGCCCTACATTTGACAGTCTTGTATTTTAAATCTTTTGCCCATCCGGATGGTTTCTTTTGCGTGCTCTGTATTTTCCTGGCATGCAGAAAATATCTGCTTTGCCGAACTATTTAAAATTTATATGGCATTGTTTTTAAATTAAATAACCTTTTCCCAATCCACTAGTGTACAGTTTGTTATGCTGAAGTATGTTTTTGTATTTTTTACAATTAAAAAATAGTCGTCAATCATAAACCATTTCACTTTTTCTTACTCTACGTCCTTGTTATTAATTTTTATCTACTTAAACATTATCTAAAAATAAAAACTAAGTTATAGAAATGATCACAGTAGTATGAAAATGTATATTCTCACCTAAAAAGTTAAGATTGCAGAAGAATTTTTACAGGAAATAACAAAAAACTCTGGTGGTTAGCTTCATTCACAGTAATACGTACGTCCACAGGTGACAGTGGGATAACAGTATCCCACTTTAACACTCTCAGTTGTGTTATAAATTGTAACAGACTGCCAACTGTTGAAAAACTAAATAAATCTAAAGTTTCATATATTATAGTCTTTCATATATATGGTAGTGGTGGGGCAGAAAACACTAAACTGTTAAAAAAACTGCTATTCTATAAAAGACAAACAAACTGCTTTTTCAAACAGAAACAAGCAGTTGGATTTGGACTGGTTCGTGATTTGTTAAACAAGGAACAGCTGTTGGGACTTCCCCACCACGTTCTATTCGAACGTTGCCGCAAGCGCTAAAACTGTTTTCCTGCTAACTGCTTTTCTTCAACCTGCTTTTATGCTTTTTCCCTTTATTTCAAAGTTGCTTGTTGCTTGTAGTAAAGTAAGAACTACAACGTTTATCTCTATTTTGTTGCGAGTTGTTTGAAAGTTTTAAATGTGAAATTTGTTGTTCAAAAATTTTTTTAACTGTAAAATCAGCCATAATTGTGTTTTATATTAGTTTTTCTCCGTAGTTTACTTTGTGTTTAGAAACTTAAAAATATTTAGTGGAAAATTTTGAACGATTTCTTTTACTTTTTTTATGTTTTTAGAATTAAGTTCATAGTTTTAAATTATTTATTGGATATGTGGACTTTTAAAATTCACAATATCTACTCTTGTTTATATCTTGAATAATTTTAGATATAAACTTTTGGCTTTATAGGTATAAACCAGTATGGCTTTATGGTAGTGGAGGGGCAGAAAACACCAAACTGTTAAAAAAACTCTTTTCTATAAACGACAATCAAACTGTTTTTTTAAACGGAAACAAGCAGTTGATTTTTATGATTTGTTAAAACATGGTACGGACTGTTCTAGTCGAACTTTGCCACAAGCGCTAAAACTGTTTTCCTGCTGTTTGCATGCTAACTGTTTTCCTGCTAACTGCTTTTCTTCTACCTGCTTTTATATTTTTTCCCTTTATTCCAAAGTTGCTTGTTGCTTATAGCGAAGTAAGAACTGTTTGGTCAATGTCAACGTTTATCTCTATTTTGTTGCGAGTTGTAGTAACAACCTCTCACATTTTGTAAATACAGAGCCTAATTTTATTTAAACATATTTTTTATATTTATTATCAATCATCAATATTTTTTAATCAACTAAAAATATTCTAAATCGTTTGCATTTTGGTAAATATGCAAAGAACTTTTTAATTTTTAAGTAAAAAAAAGAATGCTTCTATTAGAAATTCATTGCATTTTGTAAATATAAAATGGCATACATAATTATTACGTTTTGATAATGTAATTTAATTATTACTACATTTATAAGGATTATTTTTTTCTAAATGCTTTATACCCAAAAACAGTTAAGGACATGGTGGTAATGGGAATGAAAAAGTAGTCTTAGAAAACTGAACGTATGTGCTTTATGTTTTAGCTGCTAATACAACTTCGAGTTTCAATTTTCTAAACCTGTTTTTTTCCGACTGTTTTAAAAAGCAGCTTTTTTCCTCAACAAACAGTTTGTTGACGTTTTGTAAAAATAGCAGAAACGTCCACCTCTAATATATGGTGGAATATAAGAACTGTTAAGCATTATTTAAGCGAAGACATGGTGGGCAACTATTCACCCAATAACTTATAAATGGTTAAAGGGCAGAAAGCGACGTATTGTCTTGCTATGAAATTAATGGTTAAAAAAAATTACAAAATTTCTCAAATTGTAATTGTTGTGTAAGTGTAGGAGTTTTTTACACTCCAAGTAATAGAATCAGTTCTGAAAAT
>CM040183.1:9448092-9458092 GCA_022606455.1 Callitettix versicolor
TGGAACTGTTCTTTCGAGAGCAGCTAGTTTGCAAGATTGGGACGTGGTTTAGTCGCCAGTCAAACCTTGCGGAGTGTACAACGAAAAACAAGGTAACGGAAAGGTAGTTTAAGTTTTTTTGTCGATTTACTCCTCAATCGTAAATTTTTAACACTGGCTTTAATTACTGACAAAATTTTATTAAAATATGATAACGCGCTTTTGATAAATTATATTGATTTAACACTTTTTCGATAGTTCTCATTCTTATGATATAACGTCCCATTACTTTTGTTTGGGTACTTACGAGGAAAATTTGATGAAAATCGTTAGAGTCAGTTTTTATAAAATCTGACTTTTAAGGGTGTTTTGAAGAAGAGCTGTGAACTGTTTGTTAATGGTTCCAAGAAATGGTCGTTTACAGCTTTAAAGCTTTATCGAAAACAGTTTATTTGTCGAAACCAAGTTTTGGATTCAAAATATCAAAATTTATTTTGTTCACGGTAACCACTTTTTATTTATTTATTAATTTTTTTTGTGTTTAACGTCCGACTATTGTGCACACTTGGGCTAATGTAGACGATGGGATGATTTATAGCGTATGAAAATGCCAAGCCCTGGCCGGGAATCGAACCCGGGTCCTCGAGATGAAAGCCCAGTACGCTGTCAACTAGGCCACCTCACCACTTTTTATAGCGATAAAATTAAAAAAACAGAAATTGGAATTCATTTTTGTAAAAGTACGAGCCGTTCCGAGATATGGGAAATGTTTGGGTTCTTACGAGGGAAATTTGATGAAAATCGTTAGAGTCCGTTTTGAGAAAATCTTACTTTTATTGGTTTATTGGTGTTTCGAAGAGCTGTGAAATGTTTGTTAAAGGGGGGGAATGGTTCCAAAAATGGTCGTCTACATTTTCACATAAAGTTTTATCGAAATCAGTTTATTGGTTTTATGTTCACAAATATTAATGTAGTGATACAGGCATCAATGTCGAAACCAACTTTTTGATTCAAAATATCAAAATTTTGTTCACGGTTACCACTTTTTATAGCGAGAAAAATAAAAACAGACATTGGAATTCATTTTTCAAAAAACGGTTTGAACAATTTTTTCAAAAGTATTATAAACCGCTTAAAACATAAGGCATTTTAAAATTTGCTCCTTTTCTTAATAAAATACAAAGATTCGTAAGAAATGTGTTTTTAAAATTTGAGTTTGAAATAAGAGTTAATCTACTGTCATTACTTTTTATTTAAAGTGATGTGTGACCAATATTTGAGAAATCGTGCTCGATATTAGAGGCTAAAGTGCAAGTAATTGGACTATATGCCGTTACGAACGCTGCAAGCTGCAAGGACAGAGGGGATGTTTGAGAAAATAGACAGTACTATTGTCTATTTAACTATAGTTGAACACTTTGCCGAAAGATGCCTCCAGCAACGATCACTTATATATCTCTCATAAATGTTATCGCCATATATTTTGTTAGGTTACACGAGATTCCTTTGACTCAAAGCCGTTCCGAGATATGGGAAAGCTCCATGCTCAATGTTATTAAAATTGCTTAATTCATAGTCTTCAACGATTCACAAAGGCACACCATTAGACAGAAATAAAAATAAACGTCACTGCTTTGATCCACGAGACTTGAAAACGTATAACTTAATAAACTTCTCAAGTTATATTATTTTTGGACCGCTTTACTTTATATAAATTTACTTTGTGTATTACTAATGCAAAAACAAATAAACTTTTACTTCTCTTTATAAGATACACTATTTGCCTTAAGTGTATAATACATAAAGCTCACACACAATGTTAAAATCAGGATGCCGGAGTGAAAGGTAAAATGCACGTAGTACCATAACCCGACACCAGAGCGATCTGAACTCCTTTTCCTACTGCCTGTCCGTTCTTGAGTCTATAAATTGCTGCAGTGACGTGAATTTATCTTACACTCGATTAAGGTGTAAGTAAATTAATATCATTTGTGATTCATACATTAATAACCTCTTAACGTACATGGTTCATTTCCCTTCTAATAGATAGCGTTATATATTTTAAGTCACACAATTTCCTATGCATCTCTGTGTATTATAGATACAATTAAAAAAGCTAACCTAAAAGTACATAGTTCATTTCCCTTCTGATAGATAGCGTTCTTCATTTTCAGTCACACAATTTCCTGTGCTGTGTGATCGCTATGTATTACAGACTCAAGGTAAAAGCTAACATTAAATTACATGGTTCATTTCCATTCTGATAGATAGCGTTCTCCATTCTCAGTCACACAATTTCCTATACAATGAGATATCTATGTATTACAGTCTCAAAGCAAAACCTAACCTTAAATTACATGGTTCATTTCCCTTCTGATAGATAACGTTCTCCATTTTCAGTCACACAGTTTGCCATGCAGTGAGATCTCTATGTATTACAAACTCAAAGCAAAACCTAACCTTAAATTACACGGTTCATTTCCCGTCTGACAGATAACGTTCTCCATTTTCAGTCACACAATTTCCTATGCAGTGACATCTCTATGTATTATAGACTCAAGGGAAAAGCTAACCTAAAAGTACACGGTTCATTTCCCTTCTGATAGATAACGTTCTCCATTTTCAGTCACACAGTTTGCTATGCAGTGAGATCTCTATGTATTACAAACTCAAAGCAAAACCTAACCTTAAATTACACGGTTCATTTCCCTTCTGATAGATAACGTTCTCCATTTTCAGTCACACAGTTTGCCATGCAGTGAGATCTCTATGTATTACAAACTCAAAGCAAAACCTAACCTTAAATTACATGGTTCATTTCCCTTCTGACAGATAGCGTTTTCCATATTCAGTTACACAATTACCTATGCAGTGAGATCTCTATGTATTATAGACTCAAGGCTATTGGTTAATAATATAAACAAAATTCTGGTTATATTTTTAGATTCACTTCTTAAAAACTAACATTACGTCATGTACGTTCTTCAGGACCAGTTTTTTTTTTTTTGACCTACGTAATGGTCATGTACACTACAAAACTTAAAAGCTGCCTAATAAGTGATCGGGATGTATTTTATTTTTGGACGTGTTAACGCAGCCCAGTAAAGCGTTATTGGAAACACACTAAAACTGAGACGATGTTCTCACGTGCAATCAAGTGAATGGACTGGCACCGTGTTCTCAATTCACTTCCCCCCCCAAGTTTGAATTGCACGAAGAATGAATGAGCAAACAAAACGGCCCACTTTGTTGATTACGCTTTATATAGCGTGTCTTTCTCTTACTCTCTCTTTCACAAACACCGCCTCTCCCAAATAAATCATAACTTTTACAAAACGAAATACAATTAATATTCGTATATTTCATGTACGATGTTCATTTATTTGTGATACAATTACAAAATGTTTTCTGCGTTTTAAATAGCATTCTTTGGAGCGCGAAGATGTCATACATTTTCGTTTACAAGGGTGTTGTAATGAGGAACATATGCTAAAAGTAACACGTGCTCGGTTTGACCAGTTGTTTTTGTCGATAACTCTTGCGAAAAATCAAGAATAATTTCAACCATTTTAAAATAATTAATTGATTGTACAACAATTTGAAATTGCATAGAACTTTGTCTTTCGTCTTCTTCTTCTTTTCGTTTCACCCTCTTTGGGGTACGCTGAATCAATCATTTCTTGCGCGCTGTACTTTTCTTTGTTCCCAGTAGCTCTTCATTCTTTCCGATCTTCTCTTCCTCTCCTCTTCCGAAATGACAGGTTTAGGTCTTATTTTGGTTTTATCTTGGAATCTTATTCTTTCGTCCTTGGTACTTATCTTAGCAGTTTGGTCAAGCAGTGAATTTTCTGTAATTTTTAAGTCTATTAGGTCTTTTTCAATTTCTTTAAACCAGTTCGGTTTTGTTTTACGATTATGGAAAAAATCAAACACCTGTTTCGTCAATCTATTGGAGTTCATTCTAAGAAGATGGCCGTAAAAATTTATTCTCCTTTTTCTCATATTATCTGACAGTTTTTCAATTTTCTTATAGAGAGCTTCATTTCTTATATATACAACCTTATTATCCTGAAATTTTGTTCCTATAATTTTTCTTAAGATTTTCCTTTCCGTTATTTCAAGCTTTTCTATCTGGCCTATGCGATTCATGGTTAATGTTTCTGCTGCGTACAGTGCTTCCGGCTTGATCACTGTTTTATAATGTTTAATTTTGGACCCCCATGAAAGGGATTTCTTATTGTATGTTTCTTTCGTCAATTGGAAGGCCAATTCAAGTTTGTTTCTCCTGGATTCCATTGCCTTGCCTTCATCTGCATTCCAACTAATCCATTCACCAAGATATTTGAACTCTTTTACAATTTCTATTTTCTGTTCTTGGATTTTAAGGTATTTATTTGGGTATTTGTTGTTTGTCATGATTTAACTTTGTCTTTATGTAACAAGCAAAAAATTATTGAAATGCGAAAAGCCGTTTCCCAGTGAAAATCGGATAAACTGTGCAAACAAACAACCGTTTTAAACCGCTTAAAAGGTGTTTAAAAACAACTAGCCTTATAGCACATCTACACTATAACGGGAGTAAACACGCAAGCTAATACAACACAGGCTTTAGTAACTTCGTAAGCCTTGCGGTGAATGAGTCAGTGAGTGTGTGTGTGTGTGTGAGAGAGAGAGAGAGTGCGTGTGTGTCTTAGAGAGAAACAGACAGAGGGAGTGTGTGTGTGTGTGTGTGTGTGTGTGTGTGTGTGTGTGTGTGTGTGTGTGTGTGTGTGTGTGTGTGTGTGTGTGTGTGTGTGTGTGTGTGTGTGTGTGTGTGTGTGTGTGTGTGTGTGTGTTAGAGAGACAGAAAGACAGAGGGAGTGTGTGTGTGTGTGTGTGTGTGAGAGAGAGAGAGAGAGTGCGTGTGTGTGTGTGTTAGAGAGACAGAAATACAGAGGGAGTGTGTGTGTGAGAGAGAGAGAGTGCGTGTGTGTGTTAGAGAGAAACAGACAGAGGGAGTTTGTGAGTTTGTGTGTGTGTGTGTGTGTGTGTGTGTGTGTGTGTGTGTGTGTGTGTGTGTGTGTGTGTGTGTGTGTTAGAGAGACAGAAATACAGAGGGAGTGTGTGTGTGTGTGTGTGAGAGAGAGAGAGAGTGCGTGTGTGTGTTAGAGAGAAACAGACAGAGGGAGTGTGTGTGTGTGTGTGTGTGTTACAGAGACAGAAAGACAGAGGGAGTGTGTGTGTGTGTGTGTATGTGAGAGAGAGAGAGAGAGAGAGTGCGTGTGTGTGTTAGAGAGAAACAGACAGAGGAGTGTGTGTGTGTGTGTGTGTGTGTGTGTGTGTGTGTGTGTGTGTGTGTTAGAGAGACAGAAAGAGAGAGGGAGTGTGTGTGTGAGAGAGAGAGAGTGCGTGTGTGTGTTAGAGAGACAGAAAGACAGAGGGTGTGTGTGTGTGTGAGAGAGAAACAGACAGAGGGAGTGTGTGTGTGTGTGTGTGTGTTAGAGAGAAACAGACAGAGGGAGTGTGTGTGTGTTTGTGTGTGTGTTTGTAACGAACAAAAATTTTAATCCAATTATCGTCTTAATGCTTCACTTTTAATGATTTTTATATTAGGTACTACAAAGCATAGGGTGACCAATTACTACAACATTCGCTATTAGTTCGAACTTGTGCAGCGGTGAAGGAAACACACAAAATTTCTGTGACTAAAGCCTTGCTATGTACTCTGGAAGAAATATTTACCCGGCAGATATTACGTTAATATTTACGTTAGCGGAAGAAACATTTTTTAATTACATTACAGAATTTTTTTTAGATTATTTTACTCACGCGACCACTAGTCAGTCGTAAATAACTTTTTTTCTACTTTTGAAAAAAATGAATTACTTTTTTTGTAATTGTTTCTCTATAAGCGCAAACTGGTTCAATAAAACGGCGGTAATAATCTATTAACTTGGAACAGTTCGATAACGCCTACAATCGATGGGAAAGGTAAGACATCATTTATCAAAGGTTAGTGGGTCACAGGATGCATCGAGCAAAAGTTAGACTGACAATATTCAGTGTCTGGGTGTTGTGTGGGTTTATAGGAAAACCCTAAAAAATATAATGAACACTGTCAAGCGGTTAGGTTCAATCTTAGCTTGCATATTTATACAATGCATAACTTGTTTTAACCTCAGCTTTCGTAATTCTATAATGCATAACATGTTTTAATCTCAGCTTTGGTGATTCTATAATGCATAACTTGTTTTACCTCAAATTGCGTAATTCTATAATGCATAACTTGTTTTACCTCAACTTGCGTAATTCTATAATGCATAACTTGTTTTACCTCAAATTGCATAATTCTATAATGCATAACTCGATTTAACCTCAACTTGCGTAATTCTATAATGCATAACTTGTTTTACCTCAAATTGCGTAATTCTATAATGCATAACTTGATTTAACCTCAGCTTGCGTAATTCTATAATGCATAACTTGCTTTAACCTCAACTTGCGTAATTCTATAATGCATAACTTGTTTTAACCCCAATTTCCCTAATTCTACTCTATAATTCTACTCTATAACTTGTTTTAAGATCAACTTGCCTAATTCTACTCGTATAATGCATAACGTGCTTTAACCGCAACTTGTCTAATTCTACTCGTATAATGCATAACTTGCTTAAACATCAACTTGCGTAATTCTATAATGCATAACTTGTTTTAAGATCAACTTGCCTAATTCTACTTGTATAATGCATAACGTGCTTTAACCGCAACTTGTCTAATTCTACTCGTATAATGCATAACTTGCTTAAACATCAACTTGCGTAATTCTATAATGCATAACTTGTTTTAAGATCAACTTGCCTAATTCTACTTGTATAATGCATAACGTGCTTTAACCGCAACTTGTCTAATTCTACTCGTATAATGCATAACTTACTTAAACATCAACTTGCGTAATTCTATAATGCATAACTTGTTTTAAGATCAACTTGCCTAATTCTACTTGTATAATGCATAACGTGCTTTAACCGCAACTTGTCTAATTCTACTCGTATAATGCATAACTTGCTTAAACATCAACTTGCGTAATTCTATAATGCATAACTTGTTTTAAGATCAACTTGCCTAATTCTACTTGTATAATGCATAACGTGCCTTAACCGCAACTTGTCTAATTCTACTCGTATAATGCATAACCTCCCAATTCCTAGAGGTTCTGTGGGAATCCTGGCATGGCAGACGAACACTTTAACTGTATACAGTTAAATGCAAACATACAAACACGCAGTTTACACAAATGTTCCACACACAATGCCTACTTATTATGACTTTGTTTGTTGTTAACACACGTGTTCACTTATACAACGAACTTTTCAGTGGTTCAGTTATCGGTTAACCGATTTGGTTCGATTTGGTAATGAACAGCTATGTGTTCTCGCGAGAGGAGCTACAGTTAGGATTTAGATAGTTTGGTTTTCGCTGGCGAGATGCACTAATTAGATGTATTAAATTGTAGTTCGCCTGTATTCTTGCCAAAGGAGATTTATAATCTTAAGATTCATCCGGCAGAGGCAGCTGTAATGAGCAGCTGATGGGTTTAGCGATCCCACCGTACCTCTAGCTCATCCTACTCTCACTCATCTACTCAAGACACACGCACGCACGCACGCGCGCGCGCACACACACACTGCGAGATATACAATGCATATCTTGTATATAACCTCTCTCTAAAAACACACACACACACACACACACACAAACAAACACCTTCTGTCTGTCTGTCTCTCTCTAACACACACACACACACACACTGTGAGATATACAATGCGTATCTTGTATATAACCTCTCTCTAACACACACACACACACACACACACACACACACACACCTTTCTGTCTGACTGTCTCTCTCTAACACACACACACACACACACACACACACTGTGAGATATACAATGCATATCTTGTATATAACCTCTCTCTAACACACATAACACACACACACACACACACACACCTTCTGTCTGTCTGTCTCTCTCTAACACACACACACACACACACACACACACCTTCTGTCTGTCTGTCTCTCTCTAACACACACACACACACACACACACACACACACACTGTGAGATATACAATGCATATCTTGTATATAACCTCTCTCTAACACACATAACACACACACACACACACACACATACACACACTCACACTCCCTCTGTCTATCTGTCTCTCTCTCTCTCTCTCTCTCTCTCTCTAACACACACACACACACACACACACTCCCTCTGTCTGTCTGTCTGTCTCTAACACACACACACACACACACTGTGTGATATACAATGCGTATCTTGTATATAACCTCTCTCTACACACACACACACACACACACACACACCTTCTGTCTGTCTGTCTCTCTCTAACACACACACACACACACTGTGAGATATACAATGCATATCTTGTATATAACCTCTCTCTAACACACATAACACACACACACACACACACACACACACACACACACCTTCTGTCTGTCTGTCTCTCTCTAACACACACACACACACACACACACACACACACACACACACACTGTGAGATATACAATGCATATCTTGTATATAACCTCTCTCTAACACACATAACACACACACACACACACACACACACACACACACATACATACACTCACACTCCCTCTGTCTATCTGTCTCTCTCTCTCTCTCTCTCTCTCTCTCTCTCTCTCTCTAACACACACACACACACTCCCTCTGTCTGTCTGTCTGTCTCTAACACACACACACACACACACACACACACACACACACACACACACACACACATACACACCACACACACACACACATACACACTCACACTCCCTCTGTCTATCTGTCTCTCTCTCTAACACACACACACACACTCCCTCTGTCTGTCTGTTTCTCTCTAACACACACACACACACACACACACACACACACACTCCCTCTGTCTATCTGTCTCTCTCTAACACACACACACACACACACACACACACACACACTCCCTCTGTCTATCTGTCTCTCTCTCTAACACACACACATGTACATTTATTACTCTACGTAGTTTGGCTAACTCTAAAGTTTAAAGCGATCCGTGCTGATGGAGCGTATGACATCATGGTGTATCAAAAGGAGTCCTAGGATACCTGACGTAATCCAAGTGTACCTCAGATGCATCCAAGTGAACCTACGCCTGTGCATACGGGGCACTGTGTGGGCGGACATAATTTTCCTTGCTACCCATGTTCCCGTGAGTAAGAATTAATTAGAATGGGGCGCTACCACTGTGATATGGGTCAAGAGTAAGAGGGAGAAGTTGAAAGGCAAGCATCTGCAAGTACCTCAATTATGAGTTGAGAAAACACCAATTAGAAATGGATGAGTTACCCGTCTTAAATCCTCTCAAAATCCTAGATTTTATTAAGAGACTAGTACTTTAGCAGGCGCTGTAATACAGAAGGGCAATATACAAGGTCTCAATTCAGTAGTAATCCTAGAAAGGCATGCATTCATTCATCGTAAAATTCAGATTGTTTTTAAATAAACACGTCATAGACGTCGCGTGGATTTGAGTTCAACTAACGTTGCTTCCAACTGTAGTCAGTAGAAGGATTGGTGAAGAAATGAAGTGAAAGTGGCCGACCACTAGTCGAGGTGCTTCTAGGTTTTGGCGACAGTTGCGTTTTTCTTTTCAGAAACATATTCAGGAGTACATAAAAGTCTTAATCGATCCTCCGGTTGCGAGGATCTATGCGCTCTTCTGGTATAGAGAAGGGACAGTAAGAAAGTGTGTGTGTGTGTGTGTTACAGAGAGGCAGACAGACAGAGGTGTGTGTGTTAGAGAGAGAGAGAGAGAGAGAGAGAGAGAGAGAGAGAGAGAGAGAGAGAGAGAGAGAGAGAGAGAGAGAGAGAGAGAGACAGATAGACAGAGGGAGTGTGTGTGTGTGTGTGTGTTAGAGAGAGACAGACAGACAGAGGGTGTGTGTGTGTGTGTGGTGTGT
>CM040183.1:9463092-9505592 GCA_022606455.1 Callitettix versicolor
GCAGTAGTACGACCCGGAAAACAAAACACAGTCGTCGAGATGAACGCGATGGAGATGAACGCTAGTCTTCCAAACGTGTTCTAGAAAGTGGAATCATCCACTTTTATTCATCAGGGTGGGGTAAGTGTGTAGGGAGGCGCAAGGGACCTACTTTGAGAAGGATTATGTCTCAATCCAATTTTGTATGTAATATACTTTTGTCGGCCACAGGTCGGAGACTTTTTAAACAGGCTTAGTGTGTACGAGCGTGTGCGCGCGCGCGTGTGTGTTATCGTAAAGCTCATCTCTACCGGAACACCGTTATTACTGGAGATTAGTCATGGGTGCAGTAGTACGACCCGGAAACAAAACACAGTCGTCGAGATGAAACGCGGCGGTGGAGATGAACGCTAGTCTTCCAAACGTGATGGGTGGGGTAAGTGTGTGGGAAGGCGCAAGGGACCTACTTTGAAAAGGATTATGTCTCAATCCAATTTTGTATGTAATATACTTTTGTCGGCCACAGGTCGGAGACTTTTTAAACAGGCTTAGTGTGTACGAGCGTGCGCGCGCGCGCGTGTGTGTTATCGTAAAGCTCATCTCTACCGGAACACCGTTATTACTGGAGATTAGTCATGGGTGCAGTAGTACGACCCGGAAACAAAACACAGTCGTCGAGATGAAACGCGGCGGTGGAGATGAACGCTAGTCTTCCAAACGTGTTCTAGAAAGTGGATGATGGGTGGGGTAAGTGTGTGGGGAGGCGCAAGGGACCTACTTTGAAAAGGATTAGGTCTCAATCCCATTTTGTATGTAATATACTTTTGTCGGCCACAGGTCGGATACTTTTTAAACAGGCTTAGTGTGTACGTGCGCACGCGTGTGTGTGTTATCACGAAGCTCATCTCTACCGGAAATCTGCTAATTACGTTGGAAGATATAAAGATTTTATAATTACTTTATAAATTTAATGCAAGTAAAGACGGCTACAATCAATAGCAAATTTAATGAATGTGAACGTAAAAGGTGCATGAAAGGAGCGGTAGCAGCTGCAACGAAGGGTTTTACAGGCCCACTTAGCGGCAGTAAACAATAGCGGCGATGTCTATGGGCTGTAACCAATCAACGATGTGCTACTGGACTTGCAAATGAAACGGTATTACGGTGGAGAAGCTTCAATATGCACATACATTTGTGTTCTATTTATTAGGCCATTTAAAAATTGCGGCCATTTAAAAATTTTACTAAAATGTATTTTCTTATTTTTTAAAAATCTAATTTCACTGTCGTAAGTAGAGTTAAACTCAGCACAGATTGTCGTTTTAATTTCGCAGATTCGGTTAAAAACTAAATAAACTCTATGGCGGACAAGGTTTATTTTTATAATTTCTTCAAAAATTTTAAATGCTAATTAAGCATTGATTTAATTGTGAAATCAATTTTTTAAAATGTAACATAGAAAAAGATTTAAATTTTTTATTACTGTTAATCAAAAGTTAAGAGATTAAGGATTAAAAGGATTAGAATTACTCTTAATTTGAAACCGGTTAACAGATACTGGGCAGCGATGTCACCAAACTATTGCCCAAAATTAATTTCTGTCCAAAGTTCGAAATTTTCCTTTGAAATATTGTTTGATGTTCAGAATACGTCAGCGAATCAGATTATCCGCTATATTTATTTATGTTTTGTAACGAATATTAATTTTGGGTATTTAAAATTTTAGAGACGCTATCGTAAAATTTCTCACGAGGGTAAATAGACGCAGTGATATTGATTTGTATTTCAGGCTTTCGCCAAGTAGACTGTCTACGCCAAAGCCTGAACTACAGACTTCATAGTGCAAAATCATGACACAAACTTTCTCATATGATTGAAAATGAAAAACAAATTTTGAAGTATATGTTACATATATATACGTACTTAGAAAAATTATATCGATTTTCAAATAAATCTATTGATTATTGATATTATCAAGGACCCGGTCCACAATATTGATATTCATGACAACACCGAACTTCGTTATCTAACAAAATATTTTCATTTGTTTTTAGTATCTAAAAAAAATGATTTTTGTCCTCCTTTCACTTTTCTTCTTCTTACAGTCAATTCGCTTTCAACCAAATAGTTTTTTTTTTATATGAGTGAATGATATTTTTTTCCAGAAACAGGCAGTATACTTATTTTGGAATTGTGAAAATCGGATGTAAATTTGGCAGTTCTCTATGTATGTTTCGTAAACCAGTTCATTGAATAAACGGATTGGAAATACAATTACCATTATAAATAGCGTGCTCGATATTAGTGGCTAAAATACAAGTAATTTGACTATTTGCTGCTACGATCGCTGCAAACTGCAAGTACAGGGAGTACAAAAATACAGTACTATTCTGTTCAATTGAACACTCTGCCGCAAGATGCCACTATCATCGAACATTAGGATTATCGTTCTAGTACGTTTACATTCAATGATCAGTTCTAGAATATAAATTTTAAGTAGGAAAATGTAAGTTAGATATATTTTTTTTTAAATCAGTGTCATGCAAGTTCCAAATATTTTTATTTTAATATTATGAACAAAATTAGACATGTTTCTAAAAAAAAATGTGCCTATACCGTACTTTTAACATGTATTATGTTTTAGGGCTGGTTTTGATGTTGCATTTTAAGGGACGCGTGATGCGAGGAACGTATTTATATTGATATACGAGGTGTGTTCAGAAAGTAACGAAAATTTTTAAATTTCGCAGGCTTGGAGAGTCCGATTGTCAAAAAAAATTTTTTATGTTGGTACACATGCCCTTGAAGTATGATAAAACCTTCAGCTGTTTTCATTGTTGACTTTGTTTGTGACAGCCACTAAGGTTAGACATGTTTTTATGAGCTCAGCGATTTTCGTTTGTTAAAAGAAATGGATCAAAGAATTTGTATTAAATTTTGCGTAAAAAATGGAATAAAGTGTAACAAAGTGTGTGAAATGTTAACAAAAGCCTATGGTGAGTCTGCTATGAGTAAAGGAAGAGTTTACGAGTGGTATAAGCGTTTCCAAGAAGGCTGTGAAGACGTTGAAGATGACGAACGCCCTGGACGCCCCAGCACATCAACGACCGATGAAAACGTGGAAAAAGTGAAAGAAATGGTTATGAACAATCGCCGAATCACAATTAGAGAGGTCGCTGATAATGTTGGCATATCGATTGGATCATGTCTTGACATTGTTTCCAGTATTTTGTGTATAAAACTCGTGGCAGAAAAATTCGTTCCAAAATTGATGAATTTTAACAAAAACAGCAGCGAATGGAAGTTGCTCAGGAGTCACTAAATGAAGTCAACGACGATGCAGAATTACTGAAACGTATTATAACAAGTGACGAACATGGGTTTATGGATACGACGTCGAAACTAAGGCTCAATCATCCCAGTAGAGGCATTCTGGCTCGCCAAGACAGAAAAAGACTCGACAAGTGCGGTCGAACATGAAGGTTATGCTCACTGTGTTTTTCGATATTAATGGCATTGTGCATCATGAATTCCTGCCACCAGGTGAAACGGTCAATAAGGAGTACTACCTACAAGTTCAACGCCGTTTGCGTGAAGCAGTCCGAAAAAACGCCCGGATCTGTGGAAAAACAATTCATGGTTTTTGCACTACTATAATGCACCAGCTCCACACTTCATTGCTTGTTCGTGAATTTTTGGCCAAAAACAGTACTGTAACGATGCCCCAGCCTTCATATTCGCCAGACATGGCTCAGTGTGACTTTTTCCCATTTCCAAGAATAAAGAGAACCTTAAAGGACCGTCGTTTTACAGCCGTAGAAGACATTAAAAGTGCATCGCTTAAAGAACTAAAAGATCGAGTTTGAGAAGTGTTTCGAGGATTGGAAGAATTGCTGGCACAAGTGCATAATCTCCAATGGGGACTATTTTGAAGGCAACATCAATGTAGAAGAATAAAAAAATATTTTGTTCAAAAAATTAAAATTCTCGTTACTTTCTGAACACACCTCGTATAACGTATCGGTATATTTTGCGCGTCGCAAGTCTCATATTAAATTAGAAATTTCCGTGTTTCCGCCGAGATATAACCGGGGACCTTGCTCGTTTGAGACACACGCGATAACCACTACACTACGGAAAAACGAAGAAGCTCGACCGATTTAAGTGTGTGAAATGAATCTTCAATATTATTTTGATAGTTATATTTTGGTAGTTGTTTTATATTAATTTGTAAAGACCATCTGATTGCATTGAAGAATGGATAGGCTGTATAATAAGTTTTAATTTTATGTTGTTAAAAACTAGTTATGTTAATTTGTCGTGTTTTCGAACAAATTATCGTAAAAAAAGTAAGAGAAATCATGATACATGATTTTTATTTTCAGTTCAATAACAGACGTTTTTTGTTTGTCCTCTAATGCAGTCAGAATAAAGGCTCGATTGAATTTTGATCTCGTAATAGTGAAAACTACTATACTGTACGAAGACACGCACAAAGTGCTGTATAAATAGGTGTTATTCGGTATTTTCAACTGACACTCCGAAGTTAACGCAGTTGTTATTCTAAATAATACAAAACACCCACTCTCCGACTGACACTGTATACATTATTGACGACTCCGGCAACAATAAGGCGGCCATTGTGTGCTGTCTTTGGTATTGATATTGTTGGTTCTGTTCCATTGTTCCTTTCTTATTCTACGTTTCTAAACAATGGAGGTAAAACTTGAAGAAAGCATTGCGACGGAGTGGAAATTAATTAATTTTGTGTCTGGCGTCATTTATTGTTTGTTTGTGTAAAGTTATTTATTCGCGGGAAGTTTTATGCAAATCGTTTCACGATTTAGTGGAGCATTATCATCTTTAGCTTAGTTTTGTTTTGTTGCAATGTTTTTTTTTGTTCATTTTTTTCATATAATAGTGACCACAGATGCCGTCAGGAAGCAACGATCTGATCTAATGAGGGATTATTGGAGAAAAAAATTACAGCCCAATGTTAGGAAGAACTGAAATTTAGACTAATCGGTGGTCTTGTGGATAGCGTACTAGGCTTTCACCCCGAGGACCCGGGTTCGATTCCCGGCGAGGGCTTGGCATTTTCATACGCTAATAAATCATCCCATCGTCTGCATTAGCCCAAGTGTGCACAATAGTCGGATGTTAAAAAAAAAAAAAAAAAAAAAAGTGGTTCCATGAGGTCAAAACTTTTTTAAAATTTGTTATTTTAGTCATCCGTACGTGTATGTTAACGAGAGCTTTTTTTATCGTATATAAAGTTGGGAAGATATGACCAAGACGGAGGCTTTTATACCAAAATTTGTTTTATGACTCTGGAAACATTGTTAGTATGATCTGTCTGTCCCACTACAAACGCCCGTACATTTCATGCTACATCCTATCCGATTCTTATGAAATGTATTCGTTTTTAAAATTTATTGTGTTTTTTTGTTGTTATTATTTTAAGGTGAAAAGCACATTGAGGCTATTATCGCCTCCCTAAATGTAAGTGTGACTGTAAAGTGTTAAAGTCGTAAGTGTAGTGTTGTACGTGTAAGTGTGTGTTAGACTCGGACACCACGAGGGACGTCTAAATTCTCTCAATAGGTGCCGCTAGTTTTCACCCTCCTGTGGGGTTGATTGTGTTAATGGTCAAATATAAATCTTAACACAATTCGTCAATAGATTGGGATATAAATCCAAAAAGCTACAATATTTGTAAACGCCTATATCTACATCTGCTTTCGTTTATCCGTCGTTAAATTTATATTTTGGGGTTCAGTTTTTGCAATAAGTGTAATAATATAAATTTTGGTTAAGCCCGAAAGTGTCACATTAACTATTTTTTACCTTTAAAAAGTATTGATTTTTTATTTTAAAAACGTGCATGTTTATATTTTCTACGAGGATTGAAACTCTTAAAATTATTAGCTACGTCAAATATTACGGATTCGGTGATCGATGTGGCTAAAGCATCGGTCTGTCTGCTGCAAGTTCTAGCCGCAGTTACTCCCGTTGCTTTTCCCTTGCCGTTTACGCTGATCCCTCGTCCTCATTAGTATAAACTGGCATAAAGTGTGGACGTAAAAAAATTAAAATTATTGGCTTCAGGTTTATTTTTTGCTCAATTGATTTCAAAATGATTTCTGCGATGTAAGAGTATATTTCTTGATTTATAGATTGTAACATCATAGAATTACATCAAACAGAAAAACCAAAAGTATATTCTCTCCTATATACACGACACTCAACCGTCCTATATTTGTTTCTTTACTGGAAATTATCTGATATATTTCCACCCCCCCCCAAATTCTGACAATTGCAGGATGTCCACGATTGTCCCCTACTTTACGAACTCCATATCATTTATTTTGTTATCTAAATTACATTATCCTTGTTCTTATACTTATAATTTTCACAATTTAAAAAAAGTATTTAATAGTTTTTTCTCTTAATATTCTTGTTCCGTTTTGATTTTATCTTCCTCTTCCATTATTTTGTTTATTCTCTTTTAGATGTTGTTTCGTTTTCTGTTTTCTTTACTAGAATGGCAGACATTTTGTGTAGTTATGTCCCGGCAGACAAGGAATGTTTTGAATATTGTTTTTAAAACTTTTAAAGTAAACATAGCAGACACAAGTTATTGTTTGCATTGATGTTGTGCACAAGGGCGGATTAAAGTGGGACGATCGCCCCTCCCGAGACAAAAGAATAAAATAAAATATGTAAAAGATCCTATTTACTTCTATAAAATGGAAGTATACGCGTAGCTTCAAGGAAAAAGATCAAGGTGGCATCTAAGTCCGCCGAGGGGTCCGAAACCCGTCACATTATCCGGATATCAACTTTGTCCGTATATACGTATGTACGTTTGTGCACTAAGTAACGCTTGCACTGAGGGTGAGAACGGGGTTAATCAGTTAGATATTTTATGTTGGTTCTCTCTTCTCTTCCTGCGTTAACTGCAACTGTAAGAATCAGAAGTTTTGATTTGGGAAACGGTTGTACGGATATTGTTGGTAAAGTAGCTTGGCCAAATAAAATAAGTTTTTTTTTGCGAAGTTTGAAACAAATCAGACCGAAATTAGAAACAAAAACACACACACGCGCGCGCGCACACACACACGCACGCGCGCACACACACGCACGCACACACACACGCACGCGCGCGCACGCACGCACGCTGATATAATATAGATTGTTTTCGAACTCCCCTTACAAACTGTAATATTCTTGTCCTTAATAAAAGCCGCCTCGGTGGCCTAGTTGATAGCGTACTAGGCTTTCACCCCGAAGACCCGGGTTCGATTCCCGGCCAGGGCTTGGCATTTTCATACGCTATAAATCATCCCATCGTCTGCATTAGCCCAAGTGTGCACAATAGTCGGACGTTAAACACACAAAAAAATGCAACTGTAAAAAGATCTTTCTTGACTTAAAAAACCGATCAAAACTAATGAGGACGAGGGATCAGGGTAAACGGTAAGAGTAAAGCAACGGAAGTAACAGCGGTTATACACAAAAATTACGGACAGGAATGTCGAGAAGAGGGGAAAGGAGAAAAGC
Organism: Callitettix versicolor; assembly: GCA_022606455.1. NCBI lineage: Eukaryota > Metazoa > Arthropoda > Insecta > Hemiptera > Cercopidae > Callitettix > Callitettix versicolor. Next base: position 9,470,635 of record CM040183.1, read on the forward strand.
ATGTTTTATTTAGTACAACTTCCGTTTCAAAATGAGTGGCATTGTAAATAATAATAAAAATTATAAAGTAGGACTCTAAAATAAATCAGTGTTGTTTTGTCTGAAACAGAGTGAATTTTACGCTATTTTATATCCGTTTTAACTCTCAAAAGAGTGTTACAGTGTTAATTTTTTAAGGTATTATTTAAAGAATGTTCACCCCCCCCCCAGGGAGATCCTCTTGTAAGTTGAATCATCCAAACGATCGTCCCCACCCCGAAAATCACATTAATCCGCCAGTGGTTGTACAAATAGCTTTTTTTATTTATTTTTTGGCCTCATGGGACCACTTTAGTCTAAATTTCAGTTCTTCCCAACATCGAGCTGTAATTTTTTCTCCAATAATCTCTCATTCGATCAGATCGTTGCTTCCTGACGGCATCTGTGATCTCTACCTTCTTGTGTCTCTTCGGTTTATCCACTTTAAATTTATTAGTCTTAAGAATGCGTGTTATTTTACATTTGTCTGTTGCATCATCCATTTTCAGTCCTATTTCACTGAGGTCTCCGAGGACTTGTGTGATGTATATTCCCTGTGTTTTCCTGTTGATGCTTCTCATTACCAGTTGTCTCAGGATTCTGTCCTCCGGCATTCTTAATATGTGAAAGAAATGGGAAATTCTTCGTGTTTTCATTACACTGAGAACTGGGTCGATATATTTGTATACTGTTTCATTGGTGGCTATTCTCCAGGTCCCGTCTTTCCGGTAGCTTTTGTTGAGACACGTTCTGATGATCCTTCTCTCCGTCTTAAGCAGCGAGTCCGTCTTGTTGTTTTTGATTTGGAAGAGAGTTTCACTGGCATATAATGTTTCCGGGAGTACCACTGATTTGTAGTGGCGTATTTTTGTTTTTATTGACAGGCATTTTTTCTTGTACGTTGGCCAAGTTAGTGGCTGGGCTTTTTTAATTTTGCCACCCTATTGAGTAGTGCAGGTTTTTCGTCCAGATTGTATGTTATGGTTTCTCCTAGATATTTGAAACATTCCACGAGCTTTATGGTGTTTCCGTTAATGTTCACTTTATTTATGCATAGCGGGTCCATGGCCATGATCTCTATTTTTTCATATGATATTCTTAAGGATAACTTCTGCGCAATGCTATCAAGGCTAATTATTTGTTCTCTTGCTTCCTGTAGATTAAGGGCAAGTAGGGCCAAATCATCTGCAAATCCTGTGATGTTTGTTTTAATGGCTTTAAACCCAGTGCCTATTTTAGTTTTAACCGGGTTCTCTTGTTTCCGTATATTGATAATGAAATCTAATGCTACGTTGAACAACAAGGGAGATAGTCCGTCACCTTGTCTTGTACAAATAGCTTATTTGTATGCAAAAAATAAAAATGCAATGCGTTCATTTTTATCACTATGTAAAATTATACTTATTCGCAATAAGAGAAGCTCCTAATGCATTTCGTATTTAAAAAAACGTTTTTTTTTGCTCCCGTTAGTGTAGCAATGCTTTTCTAAATAAATTAGTGCATAGCTCACTTCGCAAGGTCGCTAAGAAACTCCTTTGAAGTCTTATTGCCGGCTCTCGACGAACTCATCCCAAAGGCGACACCGCTGCACACTGCGGAAATGCATTACGTACGTTTTTGCCTTTGTACAATTTCGGTTAAATTGTCGTAAGGTATATTTTCCGGTCGCGTTTGAAACATCTCTTGGCTCAAAAAAAGGGAACATCATCAAATTTACATTTTGCACACATTCGATTGTGATGGTTTCCAAAATGTGCGTGTTATGTGTGGACTGAGTAATTGTTTGCAGACGATGTTGGGAGATAGTGCCTCGGCCGTTGACCGGGTCCTAGACTTCCTTCATCGTCTGAATTTTTTAAATAAAATTTAATTTATATATTTGTTATTGCTTTTGTTATTTTATTTATTTATTTTCTCTAAATAACTTTACCTCTGTTATGTTTATATATACTTTTACGAATTGTTATTAAATTTTATTCATTATTCATTGTTATTTAGTTCTTAAGTATTCGTTATTGTAATATAGTTATACCTGTTATTTAAATTTTTGTTTAATTTATTTTTACTATTATAGTTTGTTGTAGTTTTTTCTTCTTATTTAAGTAAATTTTTGTTAATTTTTTTTATACTTTTATTTTGCGTGACGGCGATGATAACCTAAACGGTTTTTCGCCGAAAAAAAAATATTTTGCGCAGACAAAACGGCTGACTTTGAACAAATGACGTTTCTTCGTTCAATTTAATGCTGTTATAAAGTTACTGTTTGAACGGGCAAAGTGGCGCAATCGGATCGCAGAGCAGGCGGGATTGTTTCTGTGATTATTTATTCCGAACAAGGAAAAGTTGGAAAACTCATTAATTTTATTTCTTTGTGAAATAGCGAAATAATAGCACATTAAACTCCCTCGCGGACGTAGTGAATGCAGTTTCCAAGAATATCACTTACACTCTTTTAAAAAAATTTTATCACAATCAGTATCATTACATTGCAAATTTAAATTGCTAATTTACGCAGACTTCAAAGCTGATTACAATAATGAAAGCAGATTTTTCGAAAAAATGTAACAAAAACTTTCGATTTTTTCCCGAAATATTACAAATTGCCGCCATTTTTAAAAGGTAGAACAGATTTTGTTACATTTGTCAATTTAGGCTTGCAAAAATTGATTTTTGTGCCAAGTTTGAAACAAATCGGCATACAAATATGTGTATGTAAAAACTGTATTCAGATTTCACCAGCAAAGCTGTTTACTCAAAGTGTTACCGCCCGGGGTCGAACCGGGGACCACTACACTACGGAAACTACGAAGACCTTTGAGCGATTTGAGTATATGAAAGAATCGTTAATTTTATTTTGATAGTAATATTGAAATATCAGTTGTTTTATATTAGTTCGTAAAGACCAGCTGATTTCATTGAACAGCTGATAGGCTGTAATAAGTTTTAGGTTATGTTATTAAAAACTAGCTATGTTAATTCGTTTGTATTAATTCGTAACGATCAGATGATTTCATTGAACAGCTTTTTAGGTTATGTTGTTAAAAACTAGCTACGTTAATTTGTCATTTATATTAATTCGTAACAATCAGCTGATTTCATAGAACAGCTGATAGGCTGTGTTAGGTTATGTTGTTAAAAACTACCTACGTTAATGAATATTAATTTGTAACTATCAGCTGATTTCATTGAACAGCTGATAGGCTATAATAGGTTTTAGTTTAAGTTGTCGTGTTTCCTAACAAATTATCGTAATTAAAATAAAAAAGAAAGAGAAAACGTGATACGTAATTTTAATTTTTTGGTTCAGTAACAGAATTGTTTTTTTTTTTTTATTAGCTACGCGTTTAGTTGAACATTCCAGAAGTAATGTTTTAAACAACTTGTCAACGGGAAGTCAACTACCAGTGTTTTGTTTATCTGTTCGGTTTCAATACGAATGAAAACAAAACTGTACGAAATAAATCCGGTGAAATATCAACCAGTTGACAAGAAAAATGTCTTCAATTCTGCTTCAATCTCGCCTAAACTGTTGTACGACTGGTAATAGTAGAATAGAATCACAAATTTGTATTTCGCTCGGGCTGCAGGCTATTTGTATAGGAAATTCCAATTCCGTACCCGCTTTTGGTAAAACCAATTTTCTGAAAACTATTATTACAAATGAATTTCAATTTGGAAATGAATTATTGCAGCAGCCATCACGGAAAGAATATCAAATACGGACAATATGTGGGGAAAAATTGTCAAAAGTTTCTAAAAACCTGTTAGTTTTAAATCTTTGTTCGGGAACATTTACGAGCTCACGAACACGCAGACCGCAATAAATTTCAATAAAACGCCCTCAAAACATTACTCTGATCTTCCGAAGGGTTTTTTCGTGGGTCCATTTACGTCAATCGTTGAAGTGTGCGTTTCTGTTATAGTCCGGTCACTTAGTAAACGGCCTGCGCGAGAATTTCTCGCGCTTGTAGGAGAATTCCAAACACTCGAGTGACACAGACGTCACTTAAAGGGAAGGGGAGGCTTTAAGATAGTATAAAAAACAAACTTTGAACTTGTGGTTAGACTTGTTCACATAAACATAAACGCCAGGTTTATGTTTATTGACGTGCTTTTAGGAGAATTCAAAACACTCGAGTGACACAGACGTCTGTCCATCAGGTCTACAAGCTATTTAATGTTTATTTTATCAGCTGAGAACTGATACCACTCAGCGTTAATGAAAGACTGAAGGTAGAAGCTGTGGTGAAAGATTGGGGACTCGACCTCTCACTCGCACATTTTTTTGTCCTTGTCCCACTGGTGTTCTTAGCCGGCCGTTTCTTAAGCGGCTGACCTATAGGCGGTAGAAATAGGGAAGGGTAGGTTTTAACATAGTATAAAAAACGAACTTTAAACTTGTGGTTGGACTATAGTCAGGTTTCCATTTATTGACGTGCTTGCTTCTTATTGGTCCTCTAAGCAGTTTTTCTGTTATGATCTATTTAATTCTTATAGGCTAATTTTCATACGTGACAAAAAACCAAAACGTTCGAAGCTAAGAAAGGCAGAGATATGTACTATAATTACAATATTCCTAGAGAGAGAACAGATGATAACATACAGTATTTCAGGTTAGGTACAATTTGTTCGGAACCGGGTTTTAATTAGAAATGTTTTCAATCCATTTTTAGGACATAAAACGCATGAAATTTTAAAGAAAAATGGGCTTCAAATGTTTTTATAAAATCACTCAATTCTAGACCCTCTAGTATTCAAACAAAACATGTAAGGGTCTTTCTTTTCGAATAATTCGCACCTTTTAAAGGTCGTTTTTCGATTGATTTAATTATTTGAATTCATTTTAAATATTTTCGTTGAACGTGAGAATGTTTTACAACGCTTCTGTCTGTTTCTGGAAGGTTAAAAGGGTTTTTAGTTTTAGAAGTTTTTAAAGGAATTTTAAATATTATAAATGGATGTCCGTCAAGGTGAATGACAGAATGACGGTCTTCCAATTAATTATTAGCGTCAGTTCTGCCCAGATTGTTGCTGTCCAAACACCGCGAACATTTACTGCGCATCGTAAACTAAAAGGTAACGTGGAAAAATTAATTGGTTGTCACACAAAAGCCGGCGGTGGCAGCTGATTGATTTAGCGATCACACCGTACCTGTAGCTCATGCTGCTCTCACTGATCTGCTCAAGACACACCGCACATCACCTGTAAAGTGGAAAGCAACCCGTGCTGGTAGAGTGTCTAATGGTGTATCAAACGGAGCATTGGGATACACTGGGTGACTTCCCAGTATACCGCAGCCTTACCCAAGGTTGCGGGGCTCTATGTGGGCGGACATAATTTCCCTAGAATGACCGGAAACTCACCGTACAACAAAAAAACTGGCCAAATGGGGCACAAACTCCGTGATAAGGGTCAAGAATAAAGGGCAGAAATTAGATCAATCTGCATTTCAATAATGAATAGCCGCCTCGGTGGCCGAGTTGATAGCGTACTGGGCTTTCACCCCGAGGACCCGGGTTCGATTCCCGGCCAGGGCTTGGCATTTTCATACGCTATATGTCATCCCATCGTCTGCATTAGCTCGTGTGCACAATAGTCGGACGTTAAACAAAAAAAAATCAATAATGAAATTGGATGTTACTAATTAAAAATGGGTGAAAATCCTCTCCGAGACTTTATGAAGAGACTAGTTGTGGAGAAGACGCTGTAACTGAGCATCTCAGGAAAATAGAAAAGGGGTACAATAGGCCCACAAAGTCGCAGTGCCATAGTAATCCTAGAAAGTCAGTCGTTCATTCAAGTCATACAGAAATATTCACGCTTACCCTCGCAGACACTATGGATAAAGATTCCAAAAACTAACGATATAAGGTAAAAAAAACTTTTTGACAAGTGAAAATCAATTTTTTACAAACTTAGAGAAATTGACGTTATCTAATAAAAAAATTATCTCCTTGGACAATAGTAAATTTTATTTATTTTCAAAATCTGATTTCACCATCGTAGGCCTAAGGCATGCACGTTTCATGCATAAACGTTGAAACCTGCACAAACCGTTATTTTAAGTTAGTCAATTTCATTGTTATTACCAACATAAACCCTTATGCCAACTACCACCGAGACACCGATAATTTGTAATTATAATTCTATAAAGCTACAGTGTATAATTATATATGTAATTATATTATTATTATTTGCGCATAGACCCTGTTGGATCACGCAAGCACTCCGACTCATGTCTTGTTCCTTCTAATCCTCCACACCTCCATCATCCTGTCCCCATGGATCCTCTTCCGCTCCTCCTTCCATTTTACCCCTGCTCTCTTTGGGATTTCGTTCTCTGGGACCTTCCAACCGAGCATCTTTCTCCTGTATGCGCGCCTGTCTTCAACATCTGTTGAGTCTATTCCTGCGTCATGTAGGTCTATTCTGACTTGTGCGATCCACGACGTTGTTGATTTGACACCTTGTATAATATACTTAAGTATGTTATTATATATATATATATATATATATATATATATATATATATATGTGTGTGTGTGTGTGTGTGTGTGTGTGTGTGTGTGTGTGTGTGTGTGTGTGTGTGCGTGTGGGTGTGAGTGTGCGTGTGCGTGTGTGTGTGTGTGTGTGTGTGTGTGTGTGTGTGTGTGCGTGTGGGTGTGCGTGTGGGTGTGCGTGTGCGTGTGTGTGTGTGTGTGTGTGCGTGTGTGTGTGTGTGTGTGTGTGTGTGTGTGTGTGTGTGTGTGTGTGTGTGTGTGTGTGAGTGTGTGTGATCTACGGCCCAAGCTCCGCCTCCAAGTTAACCTTTCTCTTCCCGAGTCTGTGAGGATTCCATTCCAAAGCCTATAATTATTCATTAAAATTACAATAATTTTAATTATTGTATTATCCTAATACAAGATAATGGTTTTATGGTGCAAATTTACTGTTGTATTTAATCTGTAAAGCTGGGACAGAATTAGGCATATCGCCAATCTTACTTCCAGGCCTTACAAGACTAAAGACTAAAGTAGACGTAGGGGTTATCGATTTGAAGTTTAAGGCTTGCCGGAGCGTGATCAGATTAGATAAATCTAATTTAAAGGCAAAGCTTTAAATAATGTTGCATGCGCCGTCGAAGTTCCCTTATTGAATAATAAGAAAATAATTAGGGTTCATGCTTTTATTTTTAGACCCTATGTTTCGCCTTAACTGCATGCAGATTGTACAGGGCGTTTAATCATTGTTGTTTATTATTTGTAGTAGAATGCCTCGGAACTTGTTTCCATCCCAGAAAGTAGATAAGCCTGCAAAATTTAAAAATTCTCGTTGCTTTCTCAACACACCTCGTACAACAATGTACAGAAAGAAATTAAACAGTGATATAACACCTCAAATAATGCCTTTGGCTGGTATTTATTTGCTATAGTACACTAATCTTTAACTCATTACTTGTATTTTAAGTTACTGTACGATCTTCCTAAGCAAAATAGTTGCAAAACCTAATATTTCTTGTAAATATGAACTTCTGTTAAAATAGACGTTATAGTTATGTTAAATACTTGTATGACAACTTAATAAAGCAATGCAATTTATTGTATTTAGGTTATATAATACAATAGGCCTTACTTTGCTCTACTTTCATATTTAAAATTATAAGATATATAATTAATAACTGAATTCTAACATTGTAACATTTAAATATTTACAAATTAATCCTACTGTAACAGGATTTTACATTACACACCTAAATAATGCTGCAGTATTTACTGTTTACTAAAAGCAGAGTCTTTTATTTAATAACATTTACCTATTAAAACTGATTTAGATTTTCTTACCGATTTTGCTTTCAAAACTGATTCGGTTAATAATTACTTAATTCTTGGATACGGTAATAATTTAAATGTTTTTTTATATCAATCAGCTGATTTAGTACACACACAATTGTGCTGCACTCTCACGGAGGCATTTTATACAGCTACTGAAATTTTTTTTCCAGCGCTTTTATCGGTTTTAAGTCGGTTTTATTTTATCGTATAACCTCAAAATGGGAAAGTAGGAGGCGTGAGTGTTCCCCGGGACGAACCTATATATGTAGTTTGAATAACACAGGTCCTTATTTTTGGTACAAAACAACTCTGAAAGATAACCAAGGGTTGAAAAATAAATACGTTGTAAATATTTTCTACACTTTCACAAACACCTTGTAGTTACGTATTTGTTATTCTAAACGGTACACGCTGTAGTTTACCTTAGCAGTGCTGCAACAGACATCTTATACTCGTATGTTAAATGCTTCTTTCAACCTCAATAATGTGGCCGTTATTTTGATATTGTTGGTTCTGTTCCGTTGTTCCTTTGTTTCCTATTTTCCAAACAATTGAGCTGAAACACAAGGAAAACTTCGTGACCGAGTACAATTTAATTAATGTTTTCTTTTCGATCGTGTTTTACTGCGTCTACTCTCTCAATATACGAAGATACGAGGTGTAAATAAGGTCACGAAAACTCTTTCTCTCGACTGTACTGACAGAAGGACGCTAGCTAGTATGATAGCACAACATGATGTACCTATACTGCGGTCAAAATATGCAGTTGTTTTCAAAATTGAAAAACACAAGTTCTCTGTCCTTTTATCCCGCGTTAACATATTGATTCTTTTCATTGTTTCTTGTTTACTGTGTAAGAGATTTGTCAAAGATTTTTTTTTACGTAGAAATCTAGTTAGAACACTAAATAACCTATTCGTTCCTAACCTAAATTAGTACAGTACTCACTATGTTCAGTATAATGATCTGCCTTCCCTAGCTTCGTCAGTTCTACTTTCGTTGACGCGTTTCGGAGAACCTCCATCTTCAAAAACTATATCTATACTGGTCACCAATATTATGGCCCGTCCTAGTTATAATTTTCTATCTCCACCTCGTACCCCTCCCTATTCAACAGTGTACATAAACCTGACGTGCTCGCTTCTGATTGGCTCTTCAAAATCATACGTTTTCGCTCGCTTCTCATTGGCTACTTTCAAACATTCTCTTCAACGGTCGTCCCTCCTGTTAATTTTTGAAAATTTTTAGATTTTTAAAAGTAATATCTGCTTGCGACGATATCTGTTCATTTATTACGTTTTCTCCCTTTAATTTAGATTTAAAAATTTCCAAGTTCTCTAAAATATTCATACGTCTTCCTTTTCCTGCCATATGTAGTACCTTCATGGAGTTTTATTATTATCTTTTATTAAATGTGACGCATAATTTGAATCATTTTTGCCGTATTTGAATGATCTTACATGTTCTTTAAACCTAGTTCTAAATTTTCGTCCCGTTTGTCCTATGTAGACTGCCTCGCATCCACACTGTATTCTGTATACCCCATTCTTACTATATTTGTCCTTTTCTTTTATATTCTTTGTCAGTTTGTTCCTTATCGTATTATTTGTAGCCATTGCTATGTCTGTATCATATTTTCTAAAAATATTCTTAAATGTATATGTCTCTTTCACCGTATATGTTAATTTAAATCCATTTTCGTTTTTTATCCTCTCTTTTATCGCTGTTTTCTTCCTCTCTCTTTTAATTCTTCGTAACAGATTTTTTATAATTTTTAAATCATAATCGTTGTTCACTGTTATTTGGAAAATTGTACAACATTGCTATTGGAAAATTATAATGAACGCAGTGATAATAATCCTAGCAGAAAAGAAGAAGAATATAAAAGGGATTTAGTGCAGTACTTACTAAGTTTCATCCACTGATAATCACTTAGTTTAGAATAGTTAGTATCTGTAGCAATGTGACAATAACTGCACTAGTTCGAATGGTTTTACTCTTTTAAAACTTCTAAATCATCGTTGTTGAGCAGCTGGAGGGCTTCGACATTGGCTTTATTCGTGGCTTTTAGCCAATTTTATTACCATTAATCTGGTATCATAATGACGTCAGCTACAGTTGAGGTACAGACGAGGTGTGTTCATAAAGTAACGAAAATTTTTAAATTTCGCGGGCTTGGAGAGTCCTATTGTCAAACATTTTTTAAAATTATGTTGGTATACATGCCCTTGAAGTATGATAAAACTTTCAGCTGTTTTTATTTTTGACTTTGTCTGTGACAGCCACTAAGGTTAGACGTGTTTTTACGAGCTCGGCGATTTTCGTTTGTTAAAAGAAATGGATCAAAGAATTTGTATCAAATTTTGCGTAAAAAATGGAATAAAGTGTGTGAAATGTTAACAAAGGCCTGTGGTGAGTCTGCTATGAGTAAAGCAAGAGTTTACGAGAGGTATAAGCGTTTCCAAGAAGGCCGTGAAGACCTTGAAGATGACGAACGCCCTGGACGCCCCAGCACATCAACAACCGATAAAAACGTGGAAAAAGTGAAAGAAATGTTTATGAACGATCGCCGAATGACAATTAGCGAGGTCGCTAATGATGTTGGCAGAAGCGGTGGGGTACCATTCCTTCTCGCAGCCATGGATGCACAGTAGCACTGAATATAAGCGTACTAAAATGATAATTCTTATGAGAGATATGTGAGCGCTCGCTGCTGGTGACATCTTGCGGCAGAGTGTTTAACTATAGTATGATAAATAATATTACTGTTTATAATGTCAAACGTCTTCCGCCTGTCCTTACAGCTTACAGTGTTCGTAGCGGCAGATTGTCCAACTACTTGGACTTTAGCCGCTGATATCGAGCACGCCTTTGGTGGCTGTACTTCTAGTCCGATTTTATTCAGTGAACAGCAACTGCATTAAACTCTGTTTAAATGGAATTGCCTTGAAATGAGGATATTTGTACCAAATCTAAGTAAAATTTTGTCATCACATCATAAGTATATTTGACTCGAGGAGTATTTTGTTAACAAATATCTCCGCCAGATCGCAGCACAAGCGAACAGTGTGATGACAAATCTAACCCTTAGTTACCGCCAATATATTTTCTACTAGGCTATAATGAGTCACCGCAATCTACGGGTACTTTTTTCTGTTCGTCACCGTTGTTAACTGTGACTTAAATTACCTGTGACAAAGTTACAATCAGTGAACTATCGTCCATCTCTACGCTTGCGGTGTATTTTGTTAATAAATATCTCCACCAGATCGCAGCACAAGCAAACAGTGTGATGACAAATCCAACCCATAGTTGCCGCCAATATATTTTCTACTAGGCTGTACTGAGTCACCGCAATCTACTGTCACTGTTATTTTTTTCTGTTCGTCATCGTTGTTAACTGTGACTTAAAAATACCTGTGATCAAGTCACAACCAGTGAAATAAAGCCGCCCCCTTCCCGTCAAACGTATTAGAGGGTACGAGCGGACGTTCTGCTCCACTCATACAGTGCAGTTTCTGTCGCAAGGTGGCTTTCTATGCGGCCGATCTATAAAGCTACGTCCTTGTCTGCATCGACTAGATGGGAGAATGTAATTATTAACATGAAAATTTCAGATTTTGCCCGGAACCAAAGGATCTTCGCAAACAGATCAGGCAACAGATAAGTTTCGACGCGATGCAACTACAAATAAATTCAATCTTACAATTGTAACGCAGTTCACCTGCTTACAGAGTCGAAGATGCTTTAAATCTCTTTAAGCGCACCTTTGACCCGGATACACTCTTTGGAGTAGGTTCTATTATATCAGAGCTGCAGTTTTTGGTTTAAATTTTCTTTCTTTATTTAATTTAGTAGGAACATATTTACATTAATCTCTGTATTGTTTTTTTCTTCTATTGTCCGTAACTGTTATTGGTTTTCTTTCCCAGTCCTTAGAGTCCTGTCATCTTTGATTCCTGTTGCTATTAGTTCAGTTGAATTTACAATGTAGTTTCCTTGAGGTTTCCCGTATTACACTGTCGGGTAGGCTAAACACACGGTTCTAGCCTCTGGTCTTCCGCTGAACACTTTTTGCCACTGAACCCGGAGACGGCTGACTGTCTGGCGGTCTGCGCTGGACTTCTCAAACGGAAGAGTAGCTGACACCACACGTCGTTGCTTAACTCTTGATACGGAACTGGCATAGACCTAACAGGGTCTATGTCGACGGGAATTCCAGTCGGCTCAACTTGCTATTCTTCGGAACCGGAAGTCGACGGCCTGATTTGTCGTTACAGCTTAGAGACAGGAGAGGAACTAAATAAGTTATCGGCTCAACACTCCGGTATAACTCCGAGGAAGGAATGACTATCGGCTCAACACGCCGGTACCACACTAGGATAAGTCGGCCGGTAGGTGGAGTTCGGGCCGGAGTAGGTTACCGGCTCAGCACGCCGGTGTAACCCCAAAGGAAAGAAAGACTATCGGCTCAGCACGCCGGTATAGTCCAGGGGTGTACAGTCGGCTCAACACGCCAGTACCGCACAAGGATAGGAAGGTAGGGAGGGTTTGGGCTGGAGGAGCCCAACTGCCTTCTGAAACTTGGTCAGTGGCAGGAGATATAATTCTCCCCTTATAGCGATCTTGTTTCTGTTTACAAACATTTACAAAGTATGTTGTGCAAGTGGCTTTATTGCGTCTTGTCTAGGTGAGAAATGAAGATGTGGGTTGGGCTTGGATTTTATTGAGAATATATGTTTTGAAGAAAATTGACTATGTGATTATCACATGAGTCGCTTCATGGAGGTTCGTAGACTAGATACAGAGGCCTTTTTCTGTATCGTAGTGGGGGAGCGGGATCTGTCACAATGGCGGACAGATGCGCGTGCGTGGAGCTTTCTGCTCGCGAAACTAGATTTTTTGTAAGTGTGAGGGTATATTCCTCGAGTGTGAGGACTTTAAGGCCGTGGCGTATGATCTCGTTTCTGACGAACCACGGAGATTCAGTCAGTAAACGTAGGGAGTGGTTTTGGAAGGATTCCAGCCGTTTCCTTCGAGAGTTAGAGATGAGGGAGTACCTTCTGGAGCTCTGTGCAGCTGCTTATATACTCTGGTTCTGTTGATGGGGTATTGCTGCTGATAGTGGGGTAAGATGTTATCTTGTTTATTTATTGCATACCTGTACATTAGAGATTATCAAGTTTTGTTTACTTAGCTTATCTCAACTTAATTAAACTAGGGTTTAAATCACTTCATTACACAATATGTGTATGTTCTACAAAAAATAATGATTTGCGTATTTTATAATTTAACAAATCTCGGGTTTAAAGTTCAGTTTATGCCTGACTTAATTTCTTGAATAGAATCTTGACATGCAAAAAAGTCAAATATAGAGTTTTTAAGAGAAAAATAACATAGCATCTTACAACATATTTCAAATTATGGCTGAATGTATTTTTACAATCGCAATGATTATAGTAGACCTAGTAACGCTAAATAGAACGTTTCTAAAGTAATTTTTTTTTAATACGAGCTGTATTGACTGAGTTATGGAGTGCGGTTTTTCATTCCGTGATCCATATTGCTGCCGTATATTGAATTTTCGCTTCAATAGACGGCTCATGTATTGGAAACACGATACACGTAGATGCTTTTGTCAGTAGATCATCTAATATTGTATCCCTTGTTTGCCGGGATTATATAATATTGTGCAATATTATTTTAGAATAAATAACTGCGGACTGTTATTCAATGAAATTTGAACAAATAAAATGAAATGTTGTTCAGTTTGTTTTGATACGTTTGTTGTTTTAAACAAAATAACACTTCTGTCCCCGTTCGATCGATAGCTCGGGTTGGAAGCTTTAAAATGAGATGTGAAACATTTTTCTGTTTGATGGAGTTCTTGACATATCAAACCGTTTACATAATTTTTACGTGCGCGCACACACACACGCACGCGCGCGCGCACACACACACACACACACACACACACACACACACACACACACACACACACATATATATATATATATATATATATATATATATATATATAGTAGAGTCTCGATAATCCGGATTTGACGGAACCTAATCCTGTCCGGATTACCGAAAATCCGGATTAAACGGAATCAAGTATAAAATGTATCAAAAACAAGTCTTATGGGCAAGAGAAAAATGTTCATTGAAAATTCAACGTTTATGGTTTACCTGCATCAATATGAAATAAGGCTTGGTGTTTTTCTCTTAATAAGTGCACACAATAAGACACTCGCATTGAATAAAATACTGTATTTTACTGTCACGTGTTCCTTTCACCAGCACAAGTAAGCATCGACTGAAGGAAACTAAACAAAACAACTCGTGGGTATAGAGTGAATCTTTTTTCCGAAAACAGACGATGAGCGGAATACCTGTGTTGACTTCCGGCAACTGAGGGCAAGCGGAACCTCTTAGAATTGTATTCTTCTTTTTCTGTCACAACATCTTTTTATCTTTTATTTTTTAGAATCATCCGGATTAACTGGATATCCGGACAAGCGGGACCCGGATTAGTGAGACTCTTTTGTGCGCGCGTGTGTGTGTGTGTGTGTGTGTGTGTGTGTGTGTGTGTGTGTGTGTGTGTGTGTGTGTGTGTGTGTGTGTGTGTGTGTGTTTGTGTAATAGCCGGACCCGGGTTTGATTCCCGGCCACGGCTTGGCATTTTCATACGCTATAAATCATCCCATCGTCTGCATAAATATATGTATGTATATTTATGCACATATATATATATATATATATATATATATATATATATGTGTGTGTGTGTGTGTGTGTGTGTGTGTGTGTGTGTGTGTGGTGTTCAGGTTTTCTAATACATTCTTTGAAAATACACAACAGCATATAGAATGCAGGAAAGCGGAAACTAGCTATCCACAAATTTGGGGAATGATTGAATAAAAAAAATAAATATATAAGAGACCCAGTTCTAATGATTGGGACCGATCAACTGGCCAAGCGATACATGTTTTAATTCCCTTTGATGTCAAGTTGACATTTGAGGAGGAAGATCGTGTATTGGGAAAAACTGGAGACCTAGTATGGTATACAAACGTCTCAAAGACAAACGCAGACACTGGTGTTGGGGTGTACTGTATGAGACCAAGGGTAAAGAAAGCTGTTGTACTGGAACAGCATGCAACATTCTACCAGGCTGAAGTAATGGCCGTCAATGATTGTGTTCGGGAGAATTTGAAAAGGTTCTTTAAGAAGACTCATCCGATAATCAGACAACCTATAAACCAGATCCTATAATTCGGTCCAAGCTGGTCTGTCCCTGGGAAACTCTTCACTGTGTTCAGGAGCAGAAAGTGGTTGAGGGTAATGACTAGGCAGACTGGTTTGACTGGGTTCGCTTCTGAGTTCATCAGACCCGAGCCGGCTTTAGGGATCTCTCTGTCGTTGGCCGGGTCTGCAATCAGTAGGTGGATTAACAAACAATACCAGGCAAGATGGGGTAATCTTTATGGGCATTCCCATAGCAAGCGCCTCTTAGGTAAAGCTCCTTGTGGAGAACTTAGTGAGGCGGAGACATCTTTGGCAGGAAAGTCATTACAGGGAACTGTGGTCTAAGGGTGCACATGACACAGTGCACAGTAGTATGTACAGTAGGTATGTACTATGGAAAAACAGTGTGCAGTAAAGAGGAGGTAATTCCAGGACACATAATTCATGATTGTGAGGCTCTTGCTGGTAGGAGGCTAAGGGCGTTTGGTTTCCAGGACCTTAGAGACCTCCAGCAGGATTGTTGCAACTTACTAAGGGCACCAATCTGCTGAACTAGTACTGAAGAGGTTTAGTTGCACAGGTTTAGTAGGTCCTTCAATCGCAATGCTTGACATTGTATAATCCCTTCCTTTAGTTTCTAATATAACCTACGCTAATTTGTTTCGTCTATCTAAGTAATTTTCTCGCATTTTTTTTTATTTAAGAGAAATGTAATAGAACGCGAAAATAAGAAAACAACTAATATCATAAAAGCAACTATAACAAATACAGTTTCGAAAGTTAAATTTATGGGTGAACTATCGAATTCATTTGAAGTAAAAACGGGAGTCAGGCAGGGGGATGGGCTCTCCCCTTTATTGTTTAAATGTGCACTTGAGAAAGTAGTCAGGGAATGGAAGAAAAATATAAGAAGTGGAATAGGATTGGGTTACAAAAAGAAGAATCTCCGAATTAGCTGTATTGCATTTGCAGATGATATGGCCTTGTTTGCTGAAACAATGGAGGAAGCAAGGAAGCAGATTCTTGAATTGAAGAAACAAGCAGCTAAAATAGGTCTAAACATATCTTTTGAAAAGACCAAAATCATGACAAACAACAAATACCCAAATAAATACCTTAAAATCCAAGAACAGAAAATAGAAATTGTAAAAGAGTTCAAATATCTTGGTGAATGGATTAGTTGGAATGCAGATGAAGGCAAGGCAATGGAATCCAGGAAAAACAAACTTGAATTAGCCTTTCAATTGACGAAAGAAACATAGAATAAGAAATCCCTTTCATGGGGGTCCAAAATTAAACATTATAAAACAGTGATCAAGCCGGAAGCACTGTACGCAGCAGAAACATTAACCATGAATCGCATAGGCCAGATAGAAAAGCTTGAAATAACGGAAAGGAAAATCTTAAGAAAAATTATAGGAACAAAATTTCAGGATAATAAGGTAGTATATATAAGAAATGAGGCTCTCTATAAGAAAATTGAAAAACTGTCAGATACTATGAGAAAAAGGAGAATAAATTTTTACGGCCATCTTCTTAGAATGAATTCTAATAGATTGACGAAACAGGTTTTTTCCATAATCGTAAAACAAAACCGAACTGGTTTAAAGAAATTGAAAAAGGCCTAATAGAATTAAAAATTACAGAAAATTCACTGCTTGACCAAACTGCTAAGATAAGTACCAAGGACAAAAGAATAAGATTCCAAGATAAAACCAAAATAAGACCTAAACCTGTCATTTCGGAAGATGAGGGGAAAAGAAGATCGGAAAGAATGAAGAGCTACTGGGAACAAAGAAAAGTACAGCGCGCAAGAAATGATTGATTCAGCGTACCCCAAAGAGGGTGAAACGAAAAGAAGAAGAACGCGAAAAGTTCGGAAAATCGTTTTTATTTTCTTCAATTTGGATCTTATTATTTCAAGTATTACCTTAAATTACCTTAAATATATCCTTATATTTAATTATATATCCTTAAGTATTACCTTAAATATAATCCCGTTTTAACGAGGTATTTACTGAAATACATATGTTACATCTTTCTGTTCGATATTTATTGAATTATTTTAAAGATATCCTTTCAGACTAGAAAAATAAATGAAAACAACGAGATCTACAAGAATAAACAAGTCGTT
This sequence comes from Callitettix versicolor, assembly GCA_022606455.1. Taxonomy (NCBI): domain Eukaryota; kingdom Metazoa; phylum Arthropoda; class Insecta; order Hemiptera; family Cercopidae; genus Callitettix; species Callitettix versicolor. The sequence goes on from CM040183.1 coordinate 9,487,850, forward strand.
TGTCACTATGTTGAGTACAATGATCTGCCTTCCCTAGCTTCGTCAATTCTACTTTCGTTGACGCGTTTCGGAGAACCTCCATCTTCAAAAACTATATCTATGAGTATAATATGATTTTTTCAATTTTTATTTAATTTTTTTATTTTTCAAATGATCTGCCTTCCCTAGCCTCGTAGACATTACGCAGATATTACGTTTAAAAATCTAAAAATTTTCAAAAATTAACAGAAGGGACGACGAAAGTTGAAGAGAAAGTTTGAAAGGAGCCAATCAGAAGCGAGCGAAAACGTATGATTTTGAAGAGCTAATCAGAAGCGAGCACGTTAGGTTTAATGTACACGTGTTGAATAGAGGGGGGGTACGAGGTGGATCTAGAAAATTATAAATAGGACTGGCCATAATATCGGTGACCAGTATAGATATAGTTTTTGAAGATGGAGGTTCTCTGAAACGCGTCAACGAAAGTAGTACTGACCAAGCTAGTGAAGGCAGATCATTATACTGAACACAGTGATAATAATCTTAGCAGAAAAGAAGAAGAATATAAAAAGAATTTCAGTCGTTTGTGTTTGTTTTGTTCTTGCAAGCTATTAACTACGCATTTCCAGTTATAACTGAAGTTCAGTAACTGCCGCACAATCATACCTAAAACCACAAAACGATGCGGTTCTGTTTTAGTATTCATTGAATACAGAACAATTCAGTTCCGGGCGTGCGCAGAACAGTCTGTTTAACTGTTCCCGTAACCGCCTGTTAAACAGTTTGACAAATCTGCCGGATCTAAAGTTGTACAAACTTGTCACACATTAGGTTTAACTTTAATGCCGTGTACTGTCTTAACAACATTTGTACCGTCATTAGCAGTGACCTCTCTAAACATTTACAGCTTAATTTGCCGTATGCCCAAGTAGAAGCAATAGTTGTATCACATATCATTAGTGTTCTAGCTAATCAACATTTATTTGTTTAACTTTTAAATCAACTTGTGTAACGTATGTAGCCGCCTCAGTGGCCTGGTTTATAGCGTACCCCGAGAACCTGGGTTTGATTCCTGGCCAGGGCTTGGCATGACGCTATAAATCATCCCATCGTGTGCACAATAGTCGGACGTTAAACACAAAAAAAAATGTAACGTATGTGAACCAGATTTTATCACAAATTACATGTAGCCTGCTAATCAACATGTTTTGAATTTTTTTATAATTCATTCGATTATTACTAAATCAAATAACTTTATTCTTTTTATCCGTTCGTACTTCCTTCACATTCAATTATTCAATTAATTAACAAATTTGTAACATGACTAGTCGTACCATTCCACAATATAACATTAGTTCCTGATCAATAGTCATTTGTCCACAACGATTAGTGACGCCAAATATTGGGAATATTTAATCGATATTTCCAATCTAACAGTGATCGCCCAAATGAACGTTTTTTAAACATAATTAGTTCTATATGTATCTAATCAATAGTCTTATAACAAACTACACATACTATTCTAATCAATATCTATTTGTACTTCAACTAACAGTGACCTTTTAAATTAACATTTATTTGTAGAACACTAGAGGTCGCTTTTTAAGTTAATTTTTTTTTGTTAAACAACTAGAAGTGGCTTTTTCGTTCAACATTTATTTGTGCACAGTAGAAGTGACCCTTTCAATTAACATTTTTTTGTACAACTAGAAGTGACATTTTCAATTAACATTTATTTGTACAACAACTAGAAGTGATCTTTTCAATTAACATTTATTTGTACAACAGTTAGAAAACACCTTTTCAATTAACATTAATTTGTACAACGACTAGAAGTGACATTTTCAATTAACATTTATTTGTACAACAATTAGAAGTAATTTTTTAAATTAAAATTTATTTGTTCAATAAAAAGAAGTGATTTTTTCAATTAACATTTATTTGTACAACGACTAAAAGGGACATTTTCAATTAACATTTATTTGTACAACAACTAGTAGTGACCTTTTCAATTAACATTTATTTGTACAACAACTAGTAGTGACCTTTTCAATTAACATTTATTTGTACAACAACTAGTAGTGACCTTTTCAATTAACATTTATTTGTACAACAACTAGTAGTGACCTTTTCAATTAACATTTATTTGTACAACAACTAGAAGTGACCTTTTCAATTAACATTTATTTGTACAACAGTTAGAAAACACCTTTTCAATTAACATTAATTTGTACAACGACTAGAAATGACATTTTCAATTAACATTTATTTGTACAACAATTAGAAGTGATTGTTTTTCAATTAACATTTATTTCAATAACAAATAGAAGAAACGTTTTCAATTAACATTGTTTTGTGTAACATCTAGAACTGACTTTTCAATTAACATTTATTTGTACAACAACTAGTAGTGAGCTTTTCAGTTAACATTTATTTGTACAACAACTAGAAATGACCTTTTCAATTAACATTTATTTGTACAACGACTAGAAATGACCTTTTCAATTAAAATTTATTTGTACAACAACTAGTAGTGACCTTTTCAATTAAAATTTATTTGTACAACAACTAGTAGTGACCTTTTCAATTAAAATTTATTTGTACAACAACTAGTAGTGACCTTTTCAATTAAAATTTATTTGTACAACAACTAGTAGTGACCTTTTCAATTAAAATTTATTTGTACAACTAGTAGTGACCTTTTCAATTAAAATTTATTTGTACAACTAGTAGTGACCTTTTCAATTAACATTTATTTGTACAACAACTAGAAATGACCTTTTCAATTAAAATTTATTTGTACAACAGTTAGAAAACACCTTTTCAATTAACATTTATTTGTACTTATTTATTCTACTTGTGTATAAGTGATCTTTTCAATTAACATTACTTATAAGCACGCAGTTATTTCAAAACATTATGTTTTTTTACAACTATCAGTGACTTTTCTTACCAACATTTGTTACCAAACTAACATTGGTCTCTCTTTAATATTTGTATAGCTTCTACAACGAATCAAATTATTACTTAAACTAGATTTTTAAAAGTTGTTCCTTAACGAAAATTTTAATCCGAATTATCAGGTAAAGTTTCCGGAGTGAAGTAATACGAAATGTCAAACGGATACGAATAATTGCGGAAAGTAACTATCTTGGTGTGGGACGATTTTCCAAAAAGTAAAAAAAATTATTAACATCACGTAAATGTACGCGAAAGACGTCATTTTGAATGTCGTTACATATATTTAGTATGAAAATATTTTTGTATTTTACGATTCTTTAAAAAAAATGAATCATTATTGATATCACGTAATTATATTATTTTTACGTGTTCTAAAGGTCAGGACGTGAGTAATAAACTACCAGAAATTACCCAAAATTTTGAAAAACAAATCCTCTTTTCTTGTTTCGTCGAACTGTCCGCACGGTATTTTGTAGGATAAATGAAACCTTACGTAGATTCCTTTGTGTTGTAATTAAGCTTCTTAAAATTATTTGAAAGTGACGAAGTTGGCAGCATTGTTTACATACAATTGTGTTCCTTGCTTCACTGTATAAAATAATTAAAAAACGAAACGAAAAGTTTAAAAAATATGTTTTAACCGCCCGCCCACCCGCCTCCCACAGGAAGTAATCAAGCTGTTTCAGTTTGACGTGTAGGTAGCGGTAGACGTCACAATCAATTTCAATTAGCAGTTCATCAAGTGCGAAGAACAATGAAGTTGACAGTGGGACAGGCACACGGGGTTAAACTGGATAAGTCCGTAATTGTGTACAGCACGGCACAAGCGTCACGTACACTACTTAGCCGCTAATTGTCTTTAAACAATAAAACAATACTCGGTCTGCGGCTCACTACGCTCGCAGCTGTAAATTTGTACTGCTCTGTGATAGCAAACCAGTTGTTTTTTTGCGATTATAAAAATAGCATACCAATAATCATTGCATGCAGCCGTTTCGCTAACTTGTTAGAAGCAAATTTTCAGAAAGTTTGAAAAGAAACGATTTTTTAAAAAATTGGTTTAGACGATTTTGATCTAGTAACCACACGAAATGCATTAAGTGATCCTGTTTGAACGCTAGAAATAAACATTTTTTGCCTTAAGGAAATGTTATACTGAAGTCAATGCAGCTTATTTTAAATAAGAGCAGCCGCCTCGGTGGCCTAGTTGATAGCGTACTGGGCTTTCACCCCGAAGACCCGGGTTTGATTCCTGGCCAGGGCTTGGCATTTTCATACGCTATAAATCATACCATGTCTGTATTAGCCCAAGTGTGCACAATAGTCGGACGTAAAAAAAAAAAGAGAGCGTACTGGGCTTTCACCCAGAGGACCCGGGTTTGGTTCCTGGCCAGGGCTTGGCATTTTCATACGCTATAAATCATCCCATTGTCTGCATTAGCACAAGTGTGCACAATAGTAGGACGTAAAAAAAAAGAGAGCGTACTGGGCTTTCACCCCGAGGACCCGGGTTCGATTCCCGGCCAGGGCTTGGTATTTTCATCGCTATAAATCATCCCATGTCTGTATTAGCCCAAGTGTGCACAATAGTCGGACGTAAAAAAAAAGAGAGCGTACTGGGCTTTCACCCAGAGGACCCGGGTTTGATTCCTGGCCAGGGCTTGGCATTTTCATACGCTATAAATCATCCCATTGTCTGCATTAGCACAAGTGTGCACAATAGTCGGACGTAAAAAAAAAGAGAGCGTACTGGGCTTTCACCCCGATGACCCGGGTTTGATTCCCGGCCAGGGCTTGGCATTTTCATACGCTATAAATCATCCCATCGTCTGCATTAGCCCAAGTGTGCACAATAGTCGGACGTTAAACACAAAAAAAATTAAATAAGAGCAATTAAAGTTTTGCTAGTAAAGAGGGGAACGAAGATAAACCTTGACCTCCGTCTTGGTTAGTTCTGTTTTTTTTCTATTTATTCTGGAACAATCAAACGCAAATTTTCTACAGCGACGAGTTATTTTAAATTTTTTTTTACTTTATTACAACTGAGGTATGCTCCATCTAGTAATTCTATCTTCATTGTAATTTCACCGTTTGCTGGGTTGCAGCCCGACAGCTGTTCCAAATGTGTTTACTGGCTTGGTCCTTTTCAGCCTTCTTGTTGTCAGGTTGTCACTCCGGTACAGCAATGGTACGACCTTATTCTTATGCTGCTCTAACCGTCGACGATGCTTAACGGAGAGCTTCTTGATTATTTCTGCAACAGGTTCAATGCCTAAGTCTTTATATTCTAGAGGGAGGGATTTGTTCAACCCCAGGCACTGCGATCAACTGACCTACTGTGCAACTTACCTCTTAAAATACCTAGTTCAGCAGATTGGTGCCCCTAATAAGTTCCAACAACCCACTGACTAGCTCACACTGCTGAAGATCTCTAGAGTCTCGGAAACCAAAAACCCCTATCCACCTACTAGCAAGAGCCTCACAATCATAAATTATGTGACCTGCAGTTTCCTCCTCCTTCCTGCACAATCTACACACGGTTTCTCCGTGGTACACACCTATCCTGTTCATGTGTACCCTCAGACCACAGTGCCCTGTTATGAGTCCCATGATCCTCCTGAATTGTGCTCTGCCCAGGACATCTGCTGCCCCTTTGATTCCTCCAGAAGGAATTTTGCTTAAGAGACGTTCACTATGGGAATGCCCATGAAGGTTGTCCCATCTTACCTGGTGTTGGCATGTAATCCAACCATTAATAGCTGACCTGGCCAACGATAGAGAAATCCCTAAAGCCGGATCAGGTCCGATAAACTCAGATGCAGATCCAAGTCCAGCCAGTCGGTCTGCCTCCTCATTACCCTCAACTCATCTATGCCCCGGAACCCAGTGAAGAGTTACCCGGTTATCCCGGGACAGAATGTCAAGGTTCTTCCTACACTCCCAGACCAGCTTGGACTGTATTATAGGACCCGCAAGTGCTTTTATTGCCGCCTGACTGTCGGTATGAATATGAATACGTGCCTTTTCGAAGCCCCGATCCAAGTTCTCCCGAACACAGTCATTAATGGTTGCCTAGGTTTTTATGTAGGTTGTCATTACTGACATACCACGGGGCGTTGACAATCGTCCTCAATATTTTATTCTGGAAGACTTGTATTATGCCACTATTGCTTTTTTTGGTATAGCCCCATAGTGGTGCACCATAAGTCCATACTGGCCGTAACACTAGTTTGTTGCTTATTGGCAATTCGGAATTCCTTCCAATGAGCCAATACATTTTACTTAATTTGAGATTTAGTTCTTCTTTTTTTACGTGCTCTTTCCAGCGGAGTTTTGTATCCAGTGCCATCCCGAGATATTTTGCACTGTTTGCATATGTTACTTGTTTTTCATTTAATACTACTGGTACTGGTTCATACTTTCTATTGGTAAAAGTAATGTGTATAGATTTTGTTTCATTGAGTTTATGTTTAATTCTCCATTTTTTCAGCGACGAGTTATGAAATTGTTCGAATTATAAACTGATTTTCTGTGCAGTTATTTTTACTTGAAGGCGACTGTGTTAAGTCTACGCCCCGCTTACCGATTTTGGCAGATTTGGTTTTGTAAAAAAATTTTCAAAATAATGATAATCTTAAAAAAATTACGATTTTTGAACAAAACTGGTTTTTTTCGGTTTACTCTCAAACAGTAATATTTTTTATTTCAAATTCGATTCACTGAGATGAAGTTGTAACGTTAAAACGTGAAAACCCCGTAATTAACCGATTTTGTACTTTTTCAATAACTTTCGAATCGGATTTATCGTGGTTATTAACGAACGTGAAAATTTTTTAAAATTATTTTGCACTTCTTTTGTTTTATGTTTTACATGCTTTATGTTTTTGTACATCTACGTTCTGTTATTTGAACACAAACGTACCAAAAGAGTACAGCTTTATAAAACGTGTGCTCGATATTATCGGCTTAAGTCCAAGTAGTTGGACTAACTGCCGCTACGAACGCTGCAATGTCGAGACGTATGAGAAAATAGACAGTAATATTACAACAGAAGAAGAGAAGAAAGGCAGTTTAATTTTTTTAGATTTAAGAATACAAAGAAAAGCACAAACAATTGAATTTGGAATATATAGAAAAGATACATACACAAATAATTAACGCAAAGTCAAACCACCCATTAGAACATAAACTGGCGGCGTTTAGACACATGTTCAATAGATTATTAAATGTACCGCTAAAGTAGAAAGAATATAAAAAAGAATTGAATACAATTTGCCAAATGGCAGTGAACAAAGATTATGATTTAAAAATTATAAGGAATCTGTTACGAAGAATTAAAAGAAAGAGAGAGGAAGAAAACAGCGATAAAAGAGAGTATAAAAAACGAAAATGGGCTAAATTAACATATACGGGGAAAGAGGCATATAAATTTAAGAATTTTTTTAGAAAATATGATATAGACATAGCAATGGCTACAAATAATACGATAAGGAACAAACTGACAAAGAATATAGAAGAAAAGGACAAATATAGTAAGAATGGGGTATACAGAATACAGTGTAGATGCGAGGCAGTCTACATAGGACAAACGGGACGAAAATGTGGAACTAGGTTTAAAGAACATGTAAGATAATTCAAATACGGCAAAAATGATTCAAATTACGCATCACATTTAATAAAAGATAATAAAACTCCATGAAGGTACTACATACGGCAGGAAAAGGAAGGCGTATGAACATTTTAGAGAACTTGGAAATTTTTAAATCTAAATTGTAAGGTGAAAACATAATAAATGAACAGATATCGTCGCAAGCAGATATTACGTTTAAAAATCTAAACATTTTCAAAAATTAACTGGAGGGACGACCGTTGAAGAGAAAGTTTGAAAGGAGCCAATCAGAAACGAGCGAAAACGTATGATTTTGAAGAGCCAATCAGAAGCGAGTACGTCAGGTTTAATGTAAACGTGTTGAATAGAGGAGGGGTGCGAGGTTGAGATAGAAAATTATAAATAGGACGGGCCATAATATTGGTGACCCGTTTAGATATAGTTTTTGAAGATGGAGGTTCTCCGAAACGCGTCAATGAAAGTAGAATTGACGAAGCTAGGGAAGACAGATCGTTATACTGAACATAGTGGTAATAATCCTAGCAGAAAAGAAGAAGAATATAAAAGTAATTTATCTATTTAACTATAGTTCAACACTCTGTCGCAAGATTGCACCAGCAAATATTTCATAAGGGTTATCATTATATTTAAAGGCACAGCAATCTAATACACCGATACCAGCTTTATAAGCGTAGAAGAGGGTGCAATTGAAACTAACCGTGGTAAAGGAAAATTGTACCAAGTTGATGTGTGTTTAATCAACGGATCCTCGTGTCAGGATGACTGGCGGTTTTCGCAATTAATTCAAAGTCAGTTTTACGAGAAGCTTGTGTATTCTCCCCCTCTCTCTCTCTCTTTTTCTTTGTGTGTGTGTGTGTGTGTGTGTTTGTTTGTTTGTTTTGGCAAATCACCTTCGCAATTTTAGTTAAAAAGTTTCAAAATGGCGGTCTCCATAATGTGTGTTTTTTTTAGATATGTCTTTCTTTCATTTTACCATAATAATCAGCTATAAGAACCTCATAAATCAGCAGTTTGTGTTTTCAAAATCCGTTGAAATCAATAAATGTGTACGCTTGTGTTTCAAACAAATAGCTGTCAAACAAATTATTTGAAAATTAAAAGTTTGTAATTATTGTAGACTTCAACTGATTACGGATTTCAAAAAACGTGTTCGATTTTCCTTTAAAAAATTATGTTTTTTCAAAAGAAAATTTAAAAACGGACATACGTGTTAAACTGCAAAAGAAACTCGTCTTAGCCAAAATTAATTTTCATTTCAAATTTGATTTTCACGTATCGAAATGTTTGTTTATAGTATTGTTGGGTTTTCTTTTTAATACCATTACTTCAGTGAACCAACTGGGAAGAGCTCATACGACCAAAAGATCAAACAACCAAAAGTTCATTCGACCAAATATTTTGGTTAAATGAACTTTTGGTCATATGAACCATGTTTTTAACAGAGTGGTCCATATGACCAAAAAATCAAACAACCAAAGGTTCATTCGACCAACAAAAATGTGTAACTTAGAGATTTATTAACATCGAGGTTCGTATTTCCTTCGAAGGAGGATATTTTGTAAAACACGGTTTTTTATTATTGCATATAGATCAGTGTCAATATCGATATTTAAATTAATAATACACGCCATTACACTACATACCCAGACCAATCATTACTATACTGTTTTAGCGTTTAGGCCTACAGTTGAATATACTGTCAATATTTTATATATTCACTTTTTTTATTATTTCATATAGGTGAGTTTCAATACTAAATATTTAAAGTAATAATACATGTCATTATAAAAATTAACCCTTTAATACTAAATAATTAGGTTGGACTGGGTAAGTAGTGTGATTGCGTTTAACATAATTTAAAAATTTATTATTCACACATATCAATATATAATACACGAATAAAAAGTCACTGTTATACAATTAACACTTGAATGCTAAATAATTAAGTTGGACTAGGTAAGTAGTATGATGGCGTTTAAAATAGTGTAAACATTTATTATTCACACCTAGCAATATATAATGAATGTATAAAACGTCACTGTTATAGAATTAACACTTGAATGCTAAATAATTAAGTTGGACTGGGTAAGTAGTATGATGGTGTTTAAAATAATAATAAAAACAATAATAATAAAAACACGGTTCATATGACCAAAAGTTCATTGGGACGAAATATTAGTATAGAATTTGGTTGAATGAACTTTTGGTTGTTTGATCTTTTGGTTTTATGATCTCGTCTCTTAAAAGACCAAAATATTAGTATAGAATTTGGTTGAATGAACTTTTTGTTGTTTGATCTTTTGGTTTTATGATCTCGTCTCTTAAAAACACAGTTCATATGACCAAAATATTAGTATAGAATTTGGTTGAATGAACTTTTTGTTGTTTGATCTTTTGGTTTTATGATCTCGTCTCTTAAAAACACAGTTCATATGACCAAAATATTAGTATAGAATTTGGTTGAATGAACTTTTTGTTGTTTGATCTTTTGGTCATATGACTCCATCGCAACCAGCTGTCGCTAGAAATAAATGGCCCACACCGGATATATCGCTGCTGTATTTCGTGTACGAAAGCGAAATAAATAAAAACGTTTCATATTTATTTGTTAAACATTTTTATGACAAATACTTGTAGACTCTAGCAGAAAACCTCTGTTAAAAATTATAAACAGAGTGACTTTGTTTTAACAAACAAAAATAAAATTAGGTTACACTTTGAAATTCTTATGTTTTCAGAGCTCCGTCAAAAATATTTGTTGCTCTGTGCACTGAAAGAACCATCTGTTACTTTTCTAATTATTAGCTTGTTACCATGGCAACGAGTTTGTTATCACATCAACAATGAAATTGCAAATTAATGACCGGTCGCAAGAACGTCCGTTTAATCTGTCGTTACGTAAAGTGACTTTACTTTAAATGTTTTCTCTGTTGCAAGAACATTTTCAACAAATATTTACGTGAAGGCGTAAAGTTTTGTTAAATTTAAAAATATTTAATGGTTGGCAAGATGGCCGTCCGATGAACAACTGATCATTTTTCAACGTATTTGCACAACTCTTTTGAAAGTTACGTGTTTTAAATAATTAGGATAATTACCTATTCTTCCCGTCAGTGGTCCATCCACTCACCTCGTAAAGGCTACCGCGGTTTCGAAACTCTATCGTTTCATCTTCAGGCCGTGAGAAAATGTTAAATCCATTTGTCGAGGTCGTCACGAAGTCAAACAAAACATTAAAACATACATAAGCAAACACTGAGCACAATTACACGTTTAAAATATTCATCATGAAATTCGGCTTGGCCAAGCTACACACGCGACTCGTATGTCGTTACATTCCGGACTGCGGAGTCTCCATCATTAGTAGCGCGCCCGTCATTATCAGTTACGGTGCGTCTGTTGGTTTTTGTTACTTAAATCACTTATCCTTAGAGCAATGTCATATATTAAATTTGATTTAAATGAAAGTTTTTCATTGAGGATGTTCTGGGGGTCTGATTTTTTGCTCTTGTAAATCTCAACCTCTTCAATAGCATCCATATAACTACTTTTATGACACAAATGTAATATTTCCATGATGTCTTCGAATTTATGGTTTTTGTCCATAAGATGTTCTGCGAAAGCCGAGTTTGTCGATAATGCACTTCTGGGTATGTGCTGTTTAAATCTTTTCTTTAAGAGCGAGATGTCTGACCGATATAGAAGCTTAGGCAATCGCTACATTTCATTTTGTATATGCCAGTTTTTTCAAAGTTATCTCCACTTGTATTTGCAACTGGCTTCTTTAATAATGTTGATAACTTATTACTTGTTCTGAAAGAGACATTTATATTTTCTTTGGCGAATTATTTTTTTAGGGTGTGGCTTAAAGTTGAACCATATTCCGTTTTTTTTATCAGGAACGATTTTTTTATTTTTGTTTTTGTGTTTGGCAATAAGCCTATCAACAATTGAGCTTTTATATCCGTTAGAAACAGCTATGTACTTGATGATGTTCACTTCATTTCCATAGCTTCCTTTGTCCATAGGGAGTGAAATTAACCTGTGTACCAAACTATTGTAAGCTGCCATTTTTATATTGTATGGATGGTGGGATGAAGAATGTATTGTTTGGCTGGTTGTGGTAGGTTTCCTATAAACACTGTATTTGAAACTATTGTTTACTTTTGAAATGGATAGGTCAAGAAAATTTAATGTATTATCGGTCTCTTCTTCCAGTGTGTTTTGTTCTAAATTCGTTTTTTTATTGTTTATAACAGCATTGCTGTAGTTATTTTTGTAATTTTCAAATAAAATTAACCTTATCACGGACATTGTGCCCAATTTTTCCAGCTTTTTGTTGTGCGGTGAGTTACAACTCATTCTATTTACATTCTTGCTCATGGGAACGTGAGTAGCTAGAGAAATGATGTCCGCTCACACGGAACCACGCATGTCGGGACTAAAATGTACTGGGGTAGGTATTCCAGAGCTCCGTTTGATACACTATTATATCGCTGTTTTACACTTAAGAGTTAACCAGGTTGTGTAGAATGGTGAACGTGTGTGTCTTGAGTAGACGAATGAGTGTAGAATGAGCTATAGGTACAGTGGGATCGCTAAACCCATCAGCTGCTCATTCAGTTGCCTCCGCCGGTTGAGTGAAGGTACGTAATGGAGATCAAATTATATCACTATAAACGGGTTTTCTGTGCTGATCAAAAAAATTAAATAAAAAAAAATGTATGGAAACTATATTGAGGCGTATTAATGTATTGTAACTGGTTCGATGAAATGTGACGAATTATAATTCACTTTTGGACTTTTGTATTTAAAACTTACTATTTACAAAATGTATACACAGCGTGATGTTACAAAGTTGAACAATAAATGAACGCGTTAATTGTGTTGGTAGTGTAATTAAAACTTCAGTTGAATAGTTTGAAACTTTAACCAGCTGCAGATGAATAAACTGTTCGAATAAAAATAAATAGAAACAGAACTTTCGTAGGCGAATAAACAAAAGCTTCTGACAAGTGAAGAAGTAGCGTTGTAAATGTTAACCAGCAAACAATAAGAGTTTAGAAGCGGTGTTATTTTAAAATAATGAATAAAATTCCGCTTCCATATCTCTATAAATTTACGTTTATATTATTAAAGTCTCGAGGGGTTTTCCCGAGGGGTTTTTAAATGCGAATCGTGTCATTTTCTTACGAAACTCGTGTTTTTGAAGTCACGTGATAGGTCTAGTTGTGTAGGTTAATAATCTACTGAAGCAAGTTGTAGTAACAGCAGAATTGGATTTTTTAATTGAATTTATTAATGTAGTTAAGGGTACTTAGTAAATAGTTTAATCATGGTTTTTAGATTGCTAAACATAGTTGGTAAACACTTAATATATAAAAGAAGTCCTGACTGACTGACTGATTCATAATCAACGCAGAGCCAAAACTATTTTATCTAGCGACTTGAAATTTTCAGGGTACCGTCTTACAATATTGTCGAGATGCACTGAGATTTTGCAAAAATTTGATTTTGACGCCATTAAACTACTTACCCATTCCAAATTTAATAATCAACGTACATCCAATACTATTATAGCTAGAGACTTGAAATTTTCAGGGTACCGTCTTACAATATTGTCGAGATGCACTGAGAAAGGATTTTGCAAAAATTTGATTTTGACGCCATTAAACTACTTACCCATTCCAAATTTAATAATCAACGTACATCCAATACTATTATAGCTAGAGACTTGAAATTTTCAGGGTACCGTCTTACAATATTGTCGAGATGCGCTGAGAAAGGATTTTGCAAAAATTTTATTTTGACGCCATTAAACTACTTACCCATTCCAAATTTAATAATCAACGTACATCCAATACTATTATAGCTAGAGACTTGAAATTTTCAGGGTACCGTCTTACAATATTGTCGAGATGCGCTGAGAAAGGATTTTGCAAAAATTTTATTTTGACGCCATTAAACTACTTACCCATTCCAAATTTAATAATCAACGTACATCCAATACTATTATAGCTAGAGACTTGAAATTTTCAGGGTACCTTCTTACAACATTGTCGAGATGCACTGAGAAAGGATTTTGCAAAAAATTTGATTTTGACGCCATTAAACTACTTACCCATTCCAAATTTAATAATCAACGTACATCCAATACTATTATAGCTGGAGACTTGAAATTTTCAGGATGCACCACCACATGTAGGGGTGCACTGAAAAACGATTTTCCAGTATTCAACCCCTAAAGACGTAAAAATGAGGTACAACAATTTTTATTGGAAAAATATGTTTTTCGTCTGACCTTCTTAAAACGTAACATAGTCACTCTTAAATATAAGTAATGAAATGTATTTATCACCATTTCCCAAAATTCACCCCCTAAAGAGACAATGTAAAAAAGGGGTATACAATTTTGTATTGAAAAAATATTTGTTTTGGATCGAATATTCTAGAAATATGATATGAAACACAAATAATGAAACATATATTTCAACATTTTTCCGAATTCATTTCCTAAAAGATTAAAAAAGAGGTATAATTGGAGAAAAAGAGTGTTTTCATTGGAGAAAAATATTTTTTATCGGCTTTTCTTAAAAGTAAACAAAATATTTTTAAACACAAACTATGTTATGCGTAATTTAGCATCCCCCCAATTCATCCCCTAAAAGGACAAAAATATAAAAGAAGTATAAATGTTTTTATTGGAGAAAAATATTTTTCATCAGATTTTCTTAAATTCAAACGGAACACGTTTGAAGACAATAAAACGACATATTCAGGTTATAATATTTTTTCATATTTACTGTAAAATAATCACGAGTTTAGATGATCACGCTTTTATTAATATCTTTTTTGTTTCTAAATTATTACTTTACTGAAACAGTTTACGTTTCGTGGGCGAAGCTACGACGGGTAATGCTAGTAGTTTATATATGATTAAATAAATTGCTTGACAGTAATCTGTTTTAGAGTTCTCTACTGTTTGTCACTGGCGGTGGATTTCGATCCTGTTTCCAAACTCGAACCAGGATTTCACTGATGGACGGTGGCGAATCCTATGCCTCATTTTCGTTCCATGTCCCAGAAAGCGGCGTTTTGCATTCTATTTTTTCTTTATTTTTAAATCAACTGTTACTTGGTCGATATGTTTTTAAGGACGCTGGCTGCAGAAAGAGGTAGAAGAGCTTCAGGTTTTGCTGATTACGCAGTGGAGCCGCCCGAGGACCCGGGTTCTATTCCCGGCCAGGGCATGGCATTTTCATACGCTATAAATCATTACATCGTCTGCATTAGCCCAAGTGTGCACAATAGTCGGACGTTAAAAAAAATGATTACGCAGTATTCCCCCATACCGTTTTACGCTGCTCGTTTTCTATCTTTGTCCGCTAGATGGCGTGGAAACTCCGGAGGGCTTAATTTGAACAATGCCAATTACATCGTTAATAATTCTTGTTATTTCTCTTGTGTATAGGATAAGTATTTTGTGTTGTTAGATCGATTAAAAAAATGTATTTAAAATTAATTAATGTAACGGTACAGAAATTTCAATTATACGAAAATAAGTGTGATCACCTCAGGGTAGTGTATCATAAATCAGCGAACCTTGAACTCACCTTATTAAATAAATAAAACACCCATCGGCCATTTTCATTTCCAGTCCTTATTAAATTAAATATCATCTTCGTAATATTATTGTATCCATTATTTATGATTACGATACTTTTATTTAAAACATAAATTAAAGAATTATCTCAATTATCTACGAGGTGTGTTCAGAAAGTAACGAGAATTTTTAAATTTCGCGGGCTTGGACAGTCCAATTGTCAAACATTTTTTTTATTATGTTGGTATACATGCCCTTGAAGTAGGATAAAACTTTCAGCTGTTTTCATTGTTGACTTTGTCTGTGACAGCCACTAAGGTTAGACGTGTTTTTATGAGCTCGGCGATTTTCGTTTGTTAAAAGAAATGGATCAAAGAAATTGAGTAAAAATTGGAATAAAGTGTAACAAAGTGCGCGAAATGTTAACAAAGGCCTATGGTGAGTCTGCTATGAGTAAAGCAAGAGTTTACGAGTGGTATAAGCGTTTCTAAGAAGGCCGTGAAGACGTTGAAGATGACGAACGCCATGGACGTCCTAGCACATCAACAACCGATGAAAACGTGGAAAAAGTGAAAGAAATGTTTATGAACAATTGCCGAATCACAATTAGAGAGGTCGCTGATGATGTTGGCATATCGATTGGATCATGTCATGACATTGTATCCAATGTATTGTGTATGAAACCCGTGTCAGCAAAATTCGTTCCAAAATTGTTGAATTTTGAACAAAAACAGCGGCGAATGGAAGTTGTTCAGGAGTCACTAAATGAAATCAACGATGATGCAGAATTACTGAAACGTATTATAACAGGTGACGAAACATGGGTTTATGGATATGACGTCGAAACTAAGGCTCCATTATCCCAGTGGATTCATTCTGGCTCGCCAAGACCGAAAAAGGCTCGACAAGTGCGGTCGAACGTGAAGGTGTTCTTCGATATTAATGGCATAGTGCATCATGAATTCCTGCCACCAGGTGAAAAGGTCAATAAGGAGTACTACGTACAAGTTCAACGCCGTTTGCATGAAGCAATCCGAAAAAACGCCCGGATATGTGGATAAATCACGGATGGCGTTTGCACCACGATAATGCACCAGCTCACACTTCATTGCTTGTTCGTGAAAATTTGACCAAAAACAGTACTGTAACGATGCCTCAGCCTCTATATTCGCAGACATGGCTCCGTGTGACTTTTTCCTATTTCCAAAAATAAAGAGAACCTTAAAGAGCCGTCGTTTTACAGCCGTAGATGACATTAAAAGCGCATCGTTGAAAGAACTAAAGGCTATCTCAAAGATCGAGTTTGAGAAGGGTTTCGAGGATTGGAAGAAGTGCATAATCTCCAATGGGGACTATTTTGAAGGCGACAACATCAGTGTAGAAGAATAAATAAATATTTTGTTAAAAAAATTAAAATTCTCGTTACTTTCTGAACACACCTCGTATAAGAAAATTAAAGAAGAACCAATAGTATGTAAAGGAATAAGGACAGGAAGAAAAATAATTAGAAACTCAACAATGAGGAAGACATTGTGAATTTGTATTATTCTTGTCCAAACATTTGAAGAGAGAAGTTTAACAATTTGAGAAAGGCATTGAGCGAGTGCAATAACACACAGACCAAATGTCGAACGGTCGAGTGGAAATACATCGTTTGGTTCGGTCAAAAATTACCAAAAAATTTTAAAAAGCCGCCTCGGTGGCCCAGTTGTTAGCGTACTGGGTTCGATTCCCGGCCAGGGCTTGGCATTTTCATACGCTATAAATCATCCCATCGTCTGAATTAGCCCAAATGTGCACAATAGTCGGACGTTAAACAAAAAAAAATATGTTTTTAATATTGGTTTTAATAATTTTGACCGAAATTTTACTGAAATCTAGTCCAAACAAAACGTGCAGAAAGGTCACTATTTCCTTTAAAAATCCGTGTCGAAAACAAACTGAGAAATCTGCTAGTTTCTCAAATTTGGTTTATCATATGCTCTTTAAGATTTTGTCATTAGATTAGAGGAAGGGATTACGAAACCCCAGGCACTGCGATCGATGGACCTATTGTGCAACTAAACCTCTAAGTAAATAGGAGAATTCCCCTCCGTCTCTGTTCAACTCTTCATTGACACAGATTCTGCTAATCTGAATCTATAGACTGGTACTACTCAGCGATAGAGAAGAAAAAGGAGGGAACTATGTACGACAAGGAATTCGACTTCTCTCTCGCACATTCTTTTTCTTTGTCCCATTGGTGTTCGAGGCCGTTTTCAAAGCCTGCTTTTGTTCAATAGTTCAGTTTTTCAAAGTTCCAACAATCCACTGAACTCATATCCTGCTGGTATTCCTTAGGGTCTTGGAAACTGAAAACCCTTGTTTTCCTGCAAGCAAGAGCCCCTCACAATCATAAATAATGTGTCCTGCAGTTTCCTTCTCTTTACTGCACAACCTATACACGGTTTCTTCGTGGCTCCTATCCTGTTCATGTACACCCTCAGACCACAGTGCCCAGTAATGATTTTCCTGAATTGTGCTCTGCCCAAAAAGTCTGCTGCCCCTCTAAGTTCTCCATGAAGAATCTT
>CM040183.1:9510592-9513092 GCA_022606455.1 Callitettix versicolor
TTTATTTTTACCCCAAACCTGGATGTTTTCTCCCCCGCAGGGAATGCAGACTAGCTGCATCTATTGAGAGGATTTAGACGTTCTAACATACACTTACACTAACACTACACTTACGACTTTAACACTTTACACTCATACTTACATTTATGGATGCGATAATAGCCTTAATGTGCTTTTCGCCTTAAAAAAAATGGACGCCTTGTTACTTACATTAATAGAATTAATAACTTTTTTCTCGGTTTTATTTCTTTATAATCTGTATTACCGGCGATGTGACATATTTATCTGTGCGGTTTAAACACGCACAATCTTCCAAAACAAATTTCAATTTGGGAGCGAATTAAAAAAACCAGGATTAAGCTAATTTTTCAAAATCGTCATATCAGGGGAACTCGTATGTGGAGAGTCATAACAAATCTACTGTACGGAGGTAACTGAACGAGCAGCTCATTCATGTACTCAAGACACACACACACACACACACACACACACACACACACACACACACACACACACACACACACACACACACACACACACACACACACGACACACACATACGACACACACACACACACACACACACACACACACACACACACACACACACACACACACACACACACACACACACACACACACACACACACACACACACACACACGACACATACACACACACACAGACACACACACACGACACACATAAACACACGACACACACATCACACACACACACACACACACACACACACGCACACACACACGCACACACATACACACATATACATACACAGACACACACAAACACACACACGACACACACACACACACACACAAACACACACACACACATACAGAGACACACACACAGACACACACAAACACACACACACACATACATACAGACACACACACACACACACACACACACTGTCTGTCTCTCTCTCACGCACGCGCGAGCACACACACACACACACACACACACACACACACACACACACACACACACACACACGACACACAAACGACACACACACACACACACACACACACACACACACACACGACACACACATACGACACACACACACACACAGGCACACACACACGCACACACATACACACACAGACACACACAAACACACACAGACACACACACACACACACACACACACACACACACACACACACACACACACACACACACACACACACACACACACACACACACACACACACACACACACACACACACACACACACACACACACACACACACACACACACACACACACACACACACACACACACACACACACACACACACACACACACACACACACACACACACACACACACACACACACACACACACACACACACACACACACACACACACACACACACACACACACACACACACACACACACACACACACACACACACACACACACACACACACACACACACACACAGGCACACTCTGTCCGAGCTATATATAAGCTTATTGACGGGGCTTATATATATAAAATAAGCTATATATAAGCTTATGTAGCTATATATAAGCTTACATACATCTCACACACACACACACACACACACACACACACACACACACACACACACACACACACACACACACACACACACACACACACACACACACACACACACACACACACACACACACACACACACACACACACACAACTCTACATAGCTTGGTTAACTGTAAAGTGTAAATAAAGCAACCCGAGTATATGACGACGGCGTAATGGTGTATCAAAGAGAGCCCCGGGATACGTGGCGACCTGCCAGTGTACCATGCATGCGGTACTCTGTGCGGGCGGACATAATTTCCCAATGAGTAAGAGTGTAAATAAGAATGAGCGAGAACTCATCGCACAACAAAAAGTTGGATAAATATGGCACAGCCTCCGTGATAAGAGTCAAGAGTAAAGAGGGGGTAAATGTAAGAACCTGCAAGTATTTAGAAATGGAAGAGTTACCCACCTCAAATCCTCTCTGAAAGCTAGACTTTATGAAGAGTTTAGGATTTGAGAACGCCCTGAAACCCTCAGGAATATAGAAAGTTCACGATACACCTTCAAAGGTTGCATTGAAATCGTAACTTTAGAAAGTCTTAACTTTAGAAATCGTAACTTTAGATTCGTTCAACTCAAATCTATTTATTTGACTTATTATTTGTTTTATTATTAAACTTAAATTTTTGTTTCTTTTATTCGTTCTTTTATTATATCTTTATTTTGAGTATCGGCGATGATAACCACATCGATTTTTCGCCGGCAAAAAAAGATACTGTTTGTGGAAAGTTTTAACATAAAAGTCAGGCAAAACGGCATCTTGAATGCGCGGCATCACAAATCAGACGATATTTTGCATATTTTACGAAGCTAACTGATTAATCACGAATAGACAATCCCATTACAAACGCCACTTTTTTACATAACGTGCTTAGAACAATTTGAATATTTAT
>CM040183.1:9518092-9535592 GCA_022606455.1 Callitettix versicolor
AGGTGATTTCATTGAACAGCTGATAGGCTATAATAAATTTCAGGTTATGTTGTTAAAAACTAGCTATGTTAATTTGTCCTCTTATTTTTATTCGTAATGATCAGGTGATTTCATTGAACAGCTGATAGGCTATAATAAATTTCAGGTTATGTTGTTAAAAACTATTTATGTTAATTTGTCTTGTTTTCAAAAAAAATATCGTAATTAAAACAGACTTTCTTCTCGAGTTTTATAGTCTGGTCAACGAAAGAAAACACGTGAGTTTAGGACGTTATAACGTTCCAATCGGTTATCGTACAGAAATTTCAGATACACCAAATTATTGCATCAGCTTTGAAATGAAGCCGCCTCGGTGGCCTAGTTGATAGCGTACTGGGCTTTCACCCCGAGGACCCGGGTTCGATTCCCGGCCAGGGCTTGGCATTTTCATACGCTATAAATCATCCCATCATCTGCATTAGCCCAAGTGTGCACACTAGTCGGACGTTAAAAAAAAAAAAAAAAATACGGCCTAAAGATGAAACAGTGAAGTTCCGAAACCGCGGTAGCCTGTACAAGGTGAATTTAACGACCACTATTACGCCTTAAAAATTGTATTTTTAACATTACCGAAATATGGCGTTCCGGATCTACTTAAATGCTGACGAACTAAATCTATAGCTTTGATTTATCTACAAATTAATTAATTATTCACCTAATTTAATCTAATAACTCTAGTGTTGCTGTAGATAATAGGAAATCTCTCTGTAGAAATTGCAGGCGGAAATCTCTCGAGGCTTAAGCGAATAATTAGCGTTTCCACGATCACTGAACAATTCGCGAGCGTTATTCAACTTTTATTGTGTTTCTAGTTTGCGCATTGCAGGGGAATATTGTATAGCGACGTAGAATCGAAATCGTTTTAAATTAGCGACGATTTCCGGTCAGGATCTGTGCACATTTCGTAATACCGGGTCTGGGTTATATTGCAATAGCTATTCCTGCACTTCATTTAAATAACAGTAAGTGCAATGCGTAAACTTTTATTTATAATTACGTCCAGATTATCGAGTTGTAAACTAAACTATTATGTGTGTACCAGTAAGAACAGCTGATCGACAATACACGTAAATCAGGCAAAGAACAAAAATATTCAATTCGCTTATAATAAACGTAATGAAACAATCAAACAAAAATCAAAAATAATAATGCATTCTAAATTATTCCGGAAAGTTCATTATTAAAAGACAAATGTGGTAACCCGGTTAACGGTCTTAATTCGTTCCAGAACTAAGACTGTTATCTGAGCAGACTGCTGTGCGAGTCAACGTTTACGACACAGGCTTATGGAAAACATTTTAATCTGTCACATAGGAAAAAAATAATTGACTACTCACCATTAATATGTCAAAAATGAAGATTGAACACAATTCTCAGGACAGAAGTTGAACTTTATTTTAACTAAATTCATACGAATGTAAAAACCAATACTGTATATTTATTCAATAGTCAAAGTTTGTCTTTTACTTCCACTGCCACAAGCACTTCTTTTAGAACCAATTTAATTATATTCGCAAAAAAAATTGAAAACAAGATTTAAACAACAATTTGAAACTCGCAAACAAAGACACTTAACGTTTTGTTAAATTTAAAAATCAAAAGTACGAGGTGTGTTCAGAAAGTAACGTGAATTTTAATTTTTTGAACAAAATATTTATTTATTCTTCTTTACATTGATGTTGTCGCCTTCAAAATAGTCCCCATTGGAGATTATGCACTTGTGCCAGCGCTTCTTCCAATCCTCGAAACACTTCTCAAACTCGATCTTTTAGTTCTTTCAGCGATGCGCTTTTAATGTCATCTACGGCTTTAAAACGAAAGCCCTTTAAGGTTCTCTTTATTTCTGGAAATAGGAAAAAGTCACACGGAGCCATGTCTGGCGAATATGGAGGCTGGGACATCGTTAAAGAACTGTTTTTGGTCAACAATTCACGAACAAGCGATGAAGTGTGAGCTGGTACATTATCGTGGTGCAAAAGCCATGAATTGTTTTTCGACAGATCCGGGCGTTTTTTTTCGGATCGCTTCACGCAAACGGCGTTCAATTTGTAGGTAGTACTCCTTATTGACCGTTTCATCTGGTGGCAGAAATTCATGTTGCACTATGCCATTAATATCGAAGAACACAGTGAGCATAACCTTCACGTTCGACCGCACTTGTCGAGCCTTTTTCGGTCTTGGCGAGCCAGAATGCCTCCACTGGGATGATTGGACTTAGTTTCGACGTCATATCCGTAAACCCATGTTTCGTCACCTGTTATAATACGTTTCAGTAATTTTGCATCGTCGTTGACTTCATTTAGTGACTCCTAAGCAACTTCCATTCGCCGCTGTTTTTGTTCAAAATTCAACAACTTTGGAACGAATTTTGCTGCCACGCGTTTCATACACAAAACATAGGAAACAATGTCATGACATGATCCAATCGATATGCCAACATCATCAGCGACTTCTCTAATTGTGATTCGGCGATTGTTCATAACCATTTCTTTCACTTTTTCACGTTTTCATCGGTTGTTGATGTGCTGGGGCGTCCAGGGCGTTCGTCATCTTCAACGTCTTCACGGCCTTCTTGGAAACGCTTATACCACTCGTAAACTCTTGCTTTACTCATAGCAGACTCACCATAGGCCTTTGTTAACATTTCACATAATTTGTTACACTTTATTCCATTTTTTACGCAAAATTTGATACAAATTCTTTGATCCATTTCTTTTAACAAACGAAAATCGCCGAGCTCATAAAAACAGGTCTAACCTTAGTGGCTGTCAAAAACTCAACAATGAAAACAGCTGAAAGTTTTATCATACTTCAAGGGCATGTATAATAAAAAAAATGTTTTTGACAATCGGACTCTCCGAGCCAGCGAAATTTAAAAATTCTCGTTACTTTCTGAACACACCTCGTATATAAGACCATAATAACTGTTTAAATTTCTAAACGGGCTAACAAATTAAGCACACAGTAATAGAGCTGATGACACTGAGTAAAGTTAGGTACGATGACAGAAAAGGTATGACAGAAGTGGGCATTCTGACAACAGGTAATTAAAAAAAAATGTGTTAGTTATTGCCCTACAAAAACCAAACACCCATCAATCAAAGGTTTGTGTTAACTCAGCAGCTTGTATTTTCTGTAATGTTATCTCTATATTTACACATCTGCATAGAAATAATTTAAACAAAATGAAAACGCTCAGCCCTTTATCCGAAACCTAAACTGGGTCATTTTCCATTCCGTGAATTAGACCGTTGTCCGGGTTGACCGTTAGCCGGGGTATCACTACATAATTAAAAATTAATTAATGAAAGTGTGAAACGCGAGACAAGAATAAACTAATGGACCCCATTGTTAATTAACAATACGATTTAACAACAATTTTAGTAACGTTTGAACAGCCGGAGAAAACAGACGCGTTTTCTACAAACGTTAAGTGAATGGGTTAGAACTGCAACGAACAACTGAAGACAATCAAATAAAGTGTGAAAATAAGAAGCCTATCACCAATGTGATCAATTTAACAGGAATACATACAGCTATTATTAACTATAAATAATGAAGTAGGCTTATATCAAATATGTTGAATCGAATAAAATTTTACAGAATTGAAACATTTCGAAAGATTATTATACTTTTTTTTAATAAATAGACTAAATATTTTGCAATTTAACCTCAAAATAAAAATTATTATTGCATATAATTACCTCGCATGTGGTGTAGACTAGCTGCACCTATTGAGAGGATTTAGACGTCCCTCGCGGCACCCGAGTCTAACACACACTTACACTTACGACTTTAACACTTTACACTCACACTTGCATTTAGGGAGGCGATAATAGCCTCAATGTGCTTTTCGCCTTAAAATAACAACAAGAAAAAATACATATAATTATTCATTTTTTGAAATAACTACTTCTTATTGCGGGGTATGGGTGTATATGCTTTGCACGGGGAAAAATCAGTTTGCTGTCACGGAACGCTCTACCGTCACGGAACGCTGTAACACATCCATGGCGCACTCTAATGAACATTATTATTCCAAACATTATTATTGCAACATTATTATTACAAACATTATTATTGCAACATTAATATTGCAACATTATTATTCCAAACATTATTATTACAAACATTATTATTGCAACATTATTATTCCAACATTATTGTTGCAAACATTATTATCCCAAACATTATTATTACAAACATCATTATTGCAACATTATTATTCCAACATTATTGTTGCAAACATTATTATTCCAAACATTATTATTACAAACATCATTATTGCAACATTATTATTGGAACATTATTATTCCAAACATTATCATTGCAACATTATTATTCCAACATTATTGTTGCAAACATTATTATTCCAAACATTATTATTACAAACATTATTATTGCAACATTATTATTCCAACATTATTGTTGCAAACATTATTATTCCAAACATTATTATTACAAACATTATTATTGCAACATTATTATTCCAACATTATTGTTGCAAACATTATTATTCCAAACATTATTATTACAAACATCATTATTGCAACATTATTGTTGCAAACATTATTATTCCAAACATTATCATTGCAACATTATTATTACAAACATTATTATTCCAAACATTATTATTACAAACATTATTATTGCAACATTATTATTCCAACATTATTGTTGCAAACATTATTATTCCAAACATTATTATTACAAACATTATTATTGCAACATTATTATTCCAACATTATTGTTGCAAACATTATTATTCCAAACATTATTATTACAAACATCATTATTGCAACATTATTATTGGAACATTATTATTCCAAACATTATCATTGCAACATTATTATTACAAACATTATTATTCCAAACATTATTATTCCAAACATTATTATTGCAACATTAATATTGCAACATTATTACTCCAAACATTATTATTACAAACATTATTATTGCAACATTATTATTCCAACATTATTGTTGCAAACATTATTATTCCAAACATTATTATTGCAACATTATTATTCCAACATTATTGTTGCAAACATTATTATTCCAAACATTATTATTACAAACATCATTATTGTAACATTATTATTGGAACATTATTATTCCAAACATTATCATTGCAACATTATTATTACAAACATTATTATTGCAACATTATTATTACAAACAATATTATTGCAAACATTATTATTACAAACATTATTAAAACGCATTATTATTTTTTTGTTTAGTGATTAATAAAATGTATTTTTGAAGTGAAAACTTGTACGGTCGTTGTTGACAAAACATGGGTATAACATTTACTTTCGCGTCACGCTTTGATCGTAATGCATACCTCACAGCATATATTGTTCTTGTATATATATATATATATATATATATATATATATATATATATATATATATATATATGTAGACTGGAATTGACTACTTCTAAACAGCTGATTTAGCACAATTGCTTCAATATCATTTCAATTTAGGTTATGTTTATTGTTAATTTTAAAAATGTGTACTTTATAAATTTGTGTAGTTAAATTATTTAATGCACCTTTACCAATTGTTGAATGCCAGAATCACAAATATTATATTTATTATTATACTTAGTATAACTGTCAAAAGTAGGGTTATAAACTGATTAAATATTAAAGTCCCTTATATAGCCTAAGGTACTCAAATTCATAGTCTGTGACAGTTTCAGTCACATTCGTGAAATTTAATACGAAAATAATTTTCAAGAGTTGCCCTTTCCTGCGTGCATCTAAATTTTTATAAAAATAATTAAATCATAATATTGAAAAAGTATACAGTCAGGCATGCCAAAAGAAGACACTTCTGTCGGGCCAGTCCCGCACGGCCTAAGTTTTTTTTTTGTAAAACTTAAAACTCTGACGTCAACACTGTCCCGAGATAAAAATATTGTATTTAAAAAATGAACGTAAATGCAAATATGTTTATACTTTTCCATCAATAACAACTGAACAATAAAAAAATGTGTAATATATTAAATCGATTTTCGATCTTATTTACGTATCACTAGAATAAACATATCATTGTTCAATAAAAAGAAATAACAATACATTTAGACTAGGTTACATTCTAAGTAAATCATCTTTTGTTTTATCAAAAGTAAATTTATTTTCTTGTCTTCCAGACTTTCGCCGAAGGACATTTACTTACAGAGACAAGCTACTGAATATCTTTCCTTTACAATGGAACATTATCTACAACTTTGTGTTCCCACAATGGAACATAAAACATCTGGAACATAAAAACAACATTCTATGAAATCGAATCCACTTCTACATCTTATATTATTCTTTTTATATTCTTCTTCTTTTCTGCTACGATTATTGTCACTATGTTCAGTATAGTGATCTGCCTTCCCTAGCTTTATCAATTCTACTTTCGTTGACGCGTTTCGGAGAAACTCCATCTTCAAAAACTGGTCACCAATATTATGGCTCGTTCTATTTATAATTTTCTAGTTCCACCTCGTACCCCTCCTCTATTCAACACGTGTACATTAAACCTAATGTGCTCGCTTTTGATTGTTTCTTCAAAATCATACGTTTTCGTCAAAAATCAGCGAGAGAAAACGTATAATTTTTTGTAGCTTCGTCAATTCTTCTTTCGTTGACGCGTTTCGGAGAACCTCCGTCTTCAAAACTATTTCTATACTGGTCACCAATATTATTTATAACTTTCTAGCTCCACCTCGTACCCCTCCTCTATTTACGTGCCTGTGTTCAACACGTGTACATTAACGTGCTCGTTTCTGATTTTCTGAGCGAAATGTATGATTTTGAAGAGCCAATCAGAAGCGAGCACGTCAGGTTTAATGTACACGTGTTGAATGGAGGAGGGGTACGAGGTGGAGCTAGAAAATTATAAATAGAACGAGCCATAATATTGGTGACCAGTTTTTGAAGATGGAGTTTCTCCGAAACGCGTCAACGAAAGTAGAATTGATAAAGCTAGGGAAGGCAGGCACTATACTGAACATAGTGACAATAATCCTAGCAGAAAAGAAGAAGAATATAAAAAGAATTAGTCGAATTTTTGAGTATAATGATCTGCCTTCCCTAGCTTCGTCAATTCTACTTTTGTTGACGCGTTTCGGAGAACTTCATCTTCAAAAACTATATCTATACTGGTCACCAATATTATGGCCCGTCCTATTTATAATTTTCTATCTCCATCTCTATTCAACACGTGTACATTAAACCTGACTTGCTCGCTTCTGATTGGCTCTTCAAAATCATACGTTTTCGCTTGCTTCTGATTGGCTCCTTTCAAACTTTCTCTTCAACGGTCGTCCCCCTGTCAATTTTTGAAATTTGTTAGATTTTTAAACGTAATATCTGCTTGCGACGATATCTGTTCATTCATATATGAACAGGCGGTAAAAGTGCCTCTCTTCCTT
Source organism: Callitettix versicolor (assembly GCA_022606455.1). Taxonomy (NCBI): domain Eukaryota; kingdom Metazoa; phylum Arthropoda; class Insecta; order Hemiptera; family Cercopidae; genus Callitettix; species Callitettix versicolor. Next base: position 9,525,567 of record CM040183.1, read on the forward strand.
TTACCGTAGCAGTTTTGTCCATCAGCCTGTTTCAGAACACCCGCAGCCATCTTTTAATTAAAGTACACAAATACAAGCATGCGGTTTATTTTAATTTGCATCAATTAAATTTGTTTTATGTTTTCCTTAATCGGTACTTTTAATTACACTGAAGTGGTCAGAATAAGGTTTGGTGAAACACCAATGGGAACAAACCTTTTCTCATTCAATTAAAAGTTTAACCATTCTAAGGTTATGAAAGGAACACAATGTCTTAATCCACTCGACACTGAAAAGTTAGTACATCACTTGTAATAAGCACAGTATTAAGATAGGTTTTCCTAGACACGACTATTCTGTAATAGTGGTGGGGCAGAAAACACCAAACTGTTGAAAAAACTGCTTTTCTATAAACGACAAACAAACTGCTTTTTCAAACGGAAACAAGCAGTTTGATTTGGACTGGTTTATGATTAGTTAAACAAGGAACGGACATTCGTGGGGCAGAAAACACCAAACTGTTAAAAAACTGCTTTTCTATAAACGACAAACAAACTGCTTTTTCAAACGGAAACAAGCAGTTTGATTTGGACTGGTTTATGATTAGTTAAACAAGGAACGGACATTCCCCACTACCACATAGTGGTGGGGCCGAAAACACCAAACTGTTAAAAAACTGCTTTTCTATAAACGACAAACAAACTGCTTTTTCAAACGGAAACAAACAGTTTGATTTGGACTGGTTTATGATTAGTTAAACAAGGAACGGACATTCCCCACTACCACATAGTGGTGGGGCAGAAAACACCAAACTGTTAAAAAAAACTGCTTTTCTATAAACGACAAACAAACTGCTTTTTCAAACGGAAAAAAGCAGTTTGATTTGGACTGGTTTATGATTTGTTAAACAAGGAACGGACATTCCCCACTACCACATAGTGGTGGGGCAGAAAACACCAAACTGTTAAAAAAACTGCTTTTCTATAAACGACAAACAAACTGCTTTTTCAAACGGAAACAAGCAGTTGGATTTGGACTGGTTTATGATTAGTTAAACAAGGAACGGACATTCCCCACTACCACATAGTGGTGGGGCAGAAAACACCAAAAACTGTTTTAAAAAACTGCTTTTCTATAAACGACAAACAAACTGCTTTTCTATAAACGACAAACAAACTGCTTTTTCAAACGGAAACAAACAGTTTGATTTGGACTGGTTTATGATTAGTTAAACAAGGAACGGACATTCCCCACTACCACATAGTGGTGGGACAGAAAACACCAAACTGTTAAAAAAAACTGCTTTTCTATAAACGACAAACAAACTGCTTTTTCAAACGGAAAAAAGCAGTTTGATTTGGACTGGTTTATGATTTGTTAAACAAGGAACGGACATTCCCCACTACCACATAGTGGTGGGGCAGAAAACACCAAACTGTTAAAAAAAACTGCTTTTCTATGAACGACAAACAAACTGCTTTTTCAAACGGAAACAAGCAGTTTGATTTGGACTGGTTTATGATTAGTTAAACAAGGAACGGACATTCCCCACTACCACATAGTGGTGGGGCAGAAAACACCAAAAACTGTTTAAAAAAACTGCTTTTCTATAAACGACAAACAAACTGCTTTTTCAAAAGGAAACAAGCAGTTTGATTTGGACTGGTTTATGATTTGTTAAACAAGGAACGGCTTTTCGCACTACTACACTTAACGTTGCCGCAAGCGCTAAAACTGTTTTCCTGCTAACTGCTTTTCTTCTACCTGCTTTTATGCTTTTTCCCTTTATTTCAAAGTTGCTTGTAGTGAAGTAAGAACTGTTCGGTCAATGTCAACGTTTATCTCTATTTTGTTGCAAGTTGTAGTAACAACCTCTCACATTTTGTAGATACAGAGCCTAATTTTATTTAAACATATTTTTTACATTTATTATCAATCATCAATATTTTTAATTAACAAAAAATATTCTAAATCGTTTGCATTTCGGTAAATATGCAAAGGACTATTTAATTTTTTAAGTAAAAAAAAGTTCTTCTATTAGAAATTCATTGCATTTTGTACATAAAATGGCTTACATAACTATTACGTTTTGAGAATGTAATTTAATTATTACTACACTTGTAAGGATTATTTTTATCACGCTTTATACCCAAAAAACAGTTAAGGACATGGTGGTAATGGGAATGAAAAAGTAGTCTTAGAAAACTGAACGTATGTGCTTTATGTTTTAGCTGCTAATACAACTTTGAGTTTCAGTTTTCTAAACCTGTTTTTTCCAACTGTTTTAAAAAGCAGCTTTTTTTCCTCAACAAACAGTTTGTTGACGTTTTGTAAAAATAGCAGAAACGCCCACCTCTACTACAGAATAGTTCCGCGATAATCACTCACGCTACATTTTCCTACCCGCGATAACCGCTAGAGACGCTAGCGTCTGCTTTCGGAGTAGTAATAACTGCAATCGCTATCTTTTCAATACTTTAAAAAATGTTTTCTCAAAATGTAAAGCTTCATTTTTCCGTTGTAGCCTAATAGAATATCTGTTTGCTATAGTTTAGCTTAAAAAGTTTATATTATATGCTGTTACAAATCTACATGCCACTAAATTAGTAGGCTACCTCAATGAACTTATAAATACAGTAGGCTTAATTAATTATTGCCTGCTAGTATTTAAATTTATTCATCAATGTTAATATTATACGCAATAAAATATCTCTGTTTGCTATTGTAACTATAACTAATTTATTGCTTTAAATAATTAACGCACTCCTTTTCTGGGACACTCATTATTTGTTCGACAATCACATCATCATTTTCTTCTATTAGTGTACACGCTAGAAGTAGGTTTTTCTTCAAGGTCATAATTAAATTCACGAACCTATCGATCAGTAATATCTGTTAGAATTCAGTGTCTCTTGTTAGGCTGCTCAAACAGCCTGTAGTCGCTCCATTTTTTTCCGGCGAAAAACCGTTAATGTTATCCTTATTCCTATAGTTTAGCCTAAAAAGTTTATATTATATTTCTAATATTTATATATTACATATTATTTTAATATATTATATATTACATATATATATTATTTTAATCACATCATCATTTTCTTCTATTAGTGTACACGCTAGAAGTAGGTTTTTCTTCAAGGTCATAATTAAATTCACAAACCTGTCGATCAGTAATATCTGTTACAATTCAGTGTCTATTGTTAGGCTGCTCAAACAGCCTGTAGTCGCTCCATTTTTTTTCCGGCGAAAAACCGTTAAGGTTATCATTATTGCTATAGTTTAGCCTAAAAAGTTTATATTATATTTCTAATATTTATATATTACATATATATATTATATTTTAATCACATCATCATTTTCTTCTATTAGTGTACACGCTAAAAGTAGGTTTTTCTTCAAGGTCATAATTAAATTCACGAACCTGTCGATCAGTAATATCTGTTACAATTCAGTGTCTATTGTTAGGCTGCTCAAACAGCCTGTAGTCGCTCCAATATTGCCACTGTAGTCACTTCTAGTAAACTTATTTTTACTTTTAAACCGTAAATTATTTGCTACACTGGCTTCAGTTATTAGCTTCGTATATGAGTGAAATCTAATAAACTGATTTCTGAGAAATTATGCCAATTTTTACTTTTTTTGCACAGCTCCCGAACAAACTTTTTCTGGGCTATTACTAATCATAATCTACTTTATTACTTACTGGCTACACTGGTCATGAAAACCATTTAAGTTGATTTTGAAAACATTTGATTTTTAACAGCTTACTTACCAACATATTTTGGGAAAATAAAAGAAAACTGATCCTGATATTAGGTCAAACTTTACCTATTTTCATCGTCATTTAGTCTCGAACATTGCATTATAAACGAACTAAAAGTACAGTCATTACAAAAAGCGTGCTCGATATTAGCGGCTACAGTCGAAGTAATTGGACTATCTGCCGCTAGGAACGGTGTAAGGACAGAGGGAGACGTTTAAGAAAACAGACAGTACTATTATCTATTTAACTGTAGTTGTACACTTTGCCGCAAGATGGCACCAGCAGCGAGGTTCAATACTTCTCATTAGGTAATCGTTGTGGTACTTTATATTAAATGATCCAGCGATTCTACACAGACGATAACAGCATGAAAAGGAAACTTAAACACGCTTTAGCGAAATTTGCGCCAAAAGTTTTTTTTTAATAGTCATTATGGTTTTATTCTAATTGATAAATCTTTTTTTTTTTACCTCTTATATAAAGTGCAGTACCGAACACACGAAGCACGACGATTGTGCGTAAGTAGGTTTTCATTGTTGTATCCATTTTCAAATTTATCGCGTTCGAAACTGTGTTTTTCACATTTAATGCATACCGCAAGTTTACGTTTCAATTAGGTATTGAACTACAAATGTAGTTTAAAAAAAATTATTATTTTTAAGCTATTTTTTTTTAAATAAACCCCTGAAAGAACAATTAAAATCGTGTTTTCTGGAAATCGGTTCTCAAGATTTTGATTTAACTCAAGCGTGACCTCTTTGTAACGAACACAAAACGTGTATGCTTCAGACAGGGACACTAACGCTTTCTTTGAATTCCCTTTAATATAAACGTTGTGTTTATAAGCGTTACGCTCCTCTCTTTTAAAGAGGTCATCTATTGAATAACATAATATTACAGCGAAATAACTTACGAGAAATGTTACGTTTGCAAATACTCAAGCGTGACCTCTCTGTAACGAACACAAAACGCGTATGCTTCAGATGCACTGAAAACGCTTCCTTGTAACGTAGTGGAGGGACGCTAACGCTATTCTTGAATTCCCTTTAATATAAACGTTGTGTTTATAAGCGTTACGCTCCTCTCTTTTAAAGAGGTCATCTATTGAATAACATAATATTACAGCGAAATAACTTACGAGAAATGTTACGTTTGCAAATACTCAAGCGTGACCTCTTTGTAACGAACACAAAACGTGTATGCTTCAGATGCACTAAAAATGTTTCTTTGTAACACAGTGGAGGGACGCTAACGCTATTCTTGAATTCCCTTTAATATAAACGTTGTGTTTATAAGCGTTACGCTCCTCTCTTTTAAAGAGGTCATCTATTGAATAACATAATATTACAGCGAAATAACTTACGAGAAATGTTACGTTTGCAAATACTCAAACGTGACCTCTTTGTAACGAACACAAAACTCGTATGCTTCAGATGCACTGAAAACGCTTCCTTGTAACGTAGTAGAGAGACGCTAACGCTATTCTTCAATTCCCTTTAATATAAACGTTGTGTTTATAAGCGTTACGCTCCTCTCTTTTAAAGAGGTCATCTATTGAATAACATAATATTACAGCGAAATAACTTACGAGAAATGTTACGTTTGCAAATACTCAAGCGTGTGCTTGAGTATTACGCGATTGTCAATCTGAACGAACACAAAATGCGTATGCTTCAGATGCACTGAAAACGCTTCCTTGTAACGTAGTGGAGGGACGCTAACGCTATTCTTGAATTCCCTTTAATATAAACGTTGTGTTTATAAGCGTTACGCTCCTCCCTTTTAAAGAGGTCATCTATTGAATATCGTAATATTACAGCGAAATAACTTACGAGAAATGTTACGTTTGCAAATACTCAAGCGTGTGCTTGAGTATTACGCGATTGTCAATCTGAACGAACACAAAACTCGTATGCTTCAGATGCACTGAAAACGCTTCCTTGTAACGTAGTGGAGGGACGCTAACGCTATTCTTGAATTCCGTTTAATATAAACGTTGTGTTTATAAGCGTTACGCTCCTCTCTTTTAAAGAGGTCATCTATTGAATAACATAATATTACAGCGAAATAACTTACGAGAAATGTTACGTTTGCAAATACTCAAGCGTGTGCTTGAGTATTACGCGATTGTCAATCTGAACGAACACAAAACTCGTATGCTTCAGATGCACTGAAAACGCTTCCTTGTAACGTAGTGGAGGGACGCTAACGCTATTCTTGAATTCCCTTTAATATAAACGTTGTGTTTATAAGCGTTACGCTCCTCTCTTTTAAAGAGGTCATCTATTGAATAACATAATATTACAGCGAAATAACTTACGAGAAATGTTACGTTTGCAAATACTCAAGCGTGTGCTTGAGTATTACGCGATTGTCAATCTGAACGAACACAAAACGCGTATGCTTCAGATGCACTGAAAACGCTTCCTTGTAACGTAGTGGAGGGACGCTAACGCTTTTCTTGAATTCTCTTTAATATAAACGTTGTGTTTATAAGCGTTACGCTCCTCCCTTTTAAAGAGGTCATCTATTGAATAACGTAATATTACAGCGAAATAACTTACGAGAAATATTACGTTTGCAAAGAAGTGTTTGAAATGCTTTTCGTTTGCAATGTGAAAAATAAAAATTACAAATCTGTTGATGTAATTGCATCGTCATTCAGAGAGAACAGTCAGCTGTTTACTTGTCCCAGTTAATACACGCGGGGAGGTGCCACAGATTGTTAGTTAGGGGCGTGTTTTCTTGTGCGGCGTTTAATATGAAAACACGAAGAGAATTGCAATTTTCTTTTATAAAGAGTTATTAGCCAATATAGACGTTATATTTCCAGCTGTATATACAAGATTAAAACTTTCGTTGTACACACTGCCTGCTAAATACGCAGGCATTACTGATGTTAGAGTCGAGTAACTTTTTTTTTTTTTACCCAGCCGATAGCTTTGTGAAACGATCCGAAATTTCGATTAAAATACGAGGTGTGTTCAGAAAGTAACGAAAGAATTTTTAAATATCGCGGGCTTGGAGAGTCCGATTGTCAAACATTTTTTTTATTATGTTAGTATACATGCCCTTCATGTATGATAAAACTTTCAGCTGTTTTCATTGTTGACTTTGTCTATGACAGCCACTAAGGTTAGACGTGTTCTTATGAGCTCGACGATTTTCGTTTGTTAAAAGAAATGGATCAAAGAATTTGTATCACATTTTGCGTAAAAAATGGAATAAAGTGTAACAAAGTGTGTGAAATGTTAACAAAGGCCTATGGTGAGTCTGCTGTAAGTAAAGCAAGAGTTTACGAATGGTAAAAGCGTTTCCAAGGAGGCCGTGAAGACGTTGAAGATGACGAACACCTTGGACTCCCCAGCACATCAACAACCGATGAAAACGTGGAAAAGTGAAGCAAATGTTTATGAACAATCGCCGAATCACAATTAGAGAGGTCGCTGATGATGTTGGATCATATCAATGTCATGACATTGTTTCCAATGTTTTGTGTATGAAACGCGAGACAGCAAAATTCGTTCCAAAATTTTTGAATTTTGAACAAAAACAGCGTCGAATGGAAGTTGCTCAGGAGTCATTACTGAAACGTATTATAACAGGTGACGAAACATGGGTTTACGGATATGACGTTGAAACTAAGGCTCAATCATCCCAGTGGAGGCATTCTGGCTCGCCAAGACCGAAAAAGGCTCGACAAGTGCGGTTGAACGTGAAGGTGTTCTTCGATATTAATGGCATAGTGCATCATGAATTCCTGCCACCTGGTGAAACGGTCAATAAGGAGTACTACCTATAAGTTCAACGCCGTTTGCGTGAAGCAATCCGAAAAAAACGCCCGGATCTGTGGAAAAACAATTCATGGCTTTTGCACCATGATAATGCACCAGCTCACACTTCATTGCTTGTTCGTGAATTTTTTGCCACAAACAGTACTGTAACGATGCCGCAGCCTCCATATTCGCCAGACTTTTTCCTATTTCCAAAAATAAAGAGAACCTTAAAGGGCCGTCGTTTTACAGCCGTAGATGACAATAAAAGTGCATCGCTGAAAGAACTAAAGGCTATATCAAAGATCGAGTTTGAGAAGTGTTTCGAGGATTGGAAGAAGCGCTGGCACAAGTGCATAATCTCCAATGGGGACTATTTTGAAGGCGACAACATCGATTTAGAAGAATAAAATACATATTTTGTTCAAAAAATTAAAATTCTCGTTACTTTCTGAACACACCTCGTATATTATTATTATTGTTGATATAAGAACGAATTATCTTGGGAAGAAGAGCAATAAGGATACGGAACAGCATCGTATGGGTTCAAAATATACCAAAAATAAATAAACATAGAATATATAATACAATTATAAAAATTGAATTATGGAAGTGAAGTATGGCCACTGAAACAAAAAACAGAAAAATATTTTGAAGCTACAGAAATGGACGGAAATTGGCGGAGAGCAGCCACGGTACAAACGTAAAGACATAAAATTGTAAGAATCCGTGAAATCATGGACTGGAAGCACACCATAGTAGACGACATCAAGACAAAACAACTTCGATGGTTTGGTTATCTCCACATCATGTACGAAATCGACTTCCCAAACAGATTCTAAAATGGAAACCATTAGGTCGCGAAAAATAGGAAGACCGAGACTTAGTTGGAGAGAAGGAATTGATATGAGGGGAATTGGATCAAGATCTGTGGAATTACAGGCTAAAATGGAAGGTAGGAATCGGAAGGCGTCGGAGAGCGTCTTAAGCCGAAAAGAAGAAGAAAAACAATGCATGGCTTTTGCACCATGATAATGCACCAGCTCACACTTCATTGCTTGTTCGTGAATTTTTGGCCAAAAACAGTACTGTAACGATGCCCCAGCCTCCATATTCGCCAGACATGACTCCGTGAGACTTTTTCCTATTACCAAAAATAAAGAGAACTTTAAAGGGCCTTCGTTTTACAGCCGTAGATGGCATTAAAAGCGCATCGCTGAAAGAACTAAAGGCTATCTCAAAGATCGAGTTTGAGAAGTGTTTCGAGGATTGGAAGAAGCGTTGGCACAAGTGCATAATCTCCAATGGGGACTATTTTGAAGGCGACAACATCAGTGTAGAAGAATAAATAAATATTTTGTTCAAAAAATTAAAAGTTCTCGTTACTTTCTGAACACACCTCGTATATCTAATCACTTCAGGGTAGCGTATAATAAATCACCGAATCCTGAACTCGCTTTAAAGAAAACACTTATTTTCATTCACAGTACATATTAAAATATTATATTCATAATAATATTGTAACCATCATTTAGGCTTAATATACTGTCATATAAAACATAAAAGAATTGCCTCAATAAATGGACAACTTATAAAAAAATTAAAGAGTTTTTAGAGGAATAAGAACAAAAAAGATAAATTTTAGATTATTCTGGTCCAATCATATACAGAGGAGTTCAACATTAAAATAAATAATAAATAAAACAACTTTGAGACTGCACTGTAACATCCATTTTATTCAATAACAAAATTCTGTTTACAGAATATAATAAAAGAAAATACCTGGTCATATTTATTTGAATATCGTATTCATAAAATTATTGTAACCATCATTCAGTCTAAAAGTGCATTCATATAAAATTATAAAATATAAATTAAAGAATTACCTCAATAAATGATAAATATATATACGGAAGTTAAAGGAATAAGAACAAAAAAAGAAGAAACTCAATACCGAGGAAGTCTTGTGAATTTTTATTATTCTTGTCTAAACATTTGAAGAGAGAAGTTTAACAATTTGAAGGCAATAATTAAGCGATTACTTTTGGTAAAACAAATTAAATAACATAAGACCGCGCTGTAACCTCATTTTTATCATGCTACAAAAAACTTGGTGCGATACTTTTTAATATCAAATTCAAAGTTTCACCAGACTTGAGGACGTTTAAACTTTGTTTTATAATTAATCTGAAATTACAGATTGTTTTCAGACGAACCTAATGTACAATAGCTTGCATTAAATACAACACTTTCTTTGTTAAATCATCTATAAATCACCCGCACTTTACCCGTCTACTTTTTAAGTAAATTGAAATGTTGTTAGTGTAATTATTGTATATAAACGCATAGAAGTGCAGCCAACATTATAAAAAGCGTGCTTTATATCAGCGGCTGAAGTTCAAGTAGTTACACTATTTCCCGCTAGGAACGCTGCAAGCTGCAAATATAGGGGGAAACGTTTGAGAAAATAGACAGTACTATTATTTATTTAAATGTAATTGATCACTTACT
>CM040183.1:9538092-9540592 GCA_022606455.1 Callitettix versicolor
TTTTATACCAAAAAAAAACTTTTTATAAAGTTTCAGTTTAGTAAATTATCTAGTTCAATAGATTAGAAATTCCATTGGAAAGTATTATGCATCCGTTACGATGTAAACATATCAGCAAACAAATTTTCAAAAATTTATTAGACCCATTGAGTCGCCCCGAGACAAGCTTCTAAATATAGACACGTTAAAAATACCCGTGATACCTAGCTTTTCCACTAACGTCATGAAAACGAATTTTCAGAAAATAACAGTAACACCTAGCTTTCCCACTGACGTCGTGAAAACGAATTTTCAGAAAATAACAGTGACACATATCTTTCCCACTGGCGTCGTGAAAAAAAAATTTTCAGAAAATAACAGTGACACTTAGCTTTCCCACTGACGTCGTGAAAACGAAATTTCAGAAAATAACAGTGATGCCTAGCTTTCTCACTGACGTCGTGAAAACGAAATTTCAGAAAATAACAGTGACACCTATATTTCCCATTGACGTCGTAAAAACGAATTTTCAGAAAATAACAGTGACACCTAGCTTTCCCACTGACGTCGTGAAAACAAATTTTCAGAACATAACATTGACACCTAGCTTTTCCACTGACGTCATGAAAACGAATTTCAGAAAATAACAGTGACACCTAGCATTTCCACTGACGTCATGAAAACGAATTTCAGAAAATAACAGTGACACCTAGCATTTCCACTGACGTCGTGAAAACGAATTTTCAGAACATAACATTGACACGTAGCTTTTCTACTGACGTCGTGAAAACGAATTTTCAGAAAATAACAGTGACACCTAGCATTTCCACTGACGTCGTGAAAGCGAAATTTCAGAAAATAACAGTGACACCTAGCATTTCCACTGACGTCGTGAAAGCGAAATTTCAGAAAATAACAGTGACACGTAGCTTTCCCACTGAAGTCGTGAAAACGAATTTTCAGAGAATACACGTGACACCTAGCTTTTCCACTGACGTCATGAAAACGAATTTTTGAGAAAATAACCGCGACACTTAACTTTTCCACTGAGAAATTTATGATAGTTTCTGATAGGTTAAGTGATTATATGTTAGGCATAAAAATATTGGTTAAAAATCGTAATTTCAATGAAAATTATTAAGAAAATTCCAAGTAAAATGATTTTAAGGTTATGTTAACTTACGTTGAAGGAATGGAATGTATAACTAAGAACTGAAATAAAAGGATTTATTAATTATTTTTATAAATAAAATAAAAAACGGTAAACGTAGTAACTTAAAGTTAAATAACTACCAGAGATACTATGGTATGATTAATTTTGTCACTTAGGTGCTATAGAAAGAACAGCGCTACCGATATTGTTCAAACTTGAGAAATAGTGTTTTATTTAAATTGTAAAAAATTTAACAGAGATAATTGCACCAAATAAATTTTACACGATTGCTATAATGAAACGTAAATAGTCAGTTTAGTTTCCAGAATTTAATGACCTGTAATTAAAATAAATAAACTGTAATTATAATGAAATTTAAATAACAGTAATGAAAACTTTGTGAAAGCAATTCAACCAAGTGATAAAACACGTGAATACATTAAGGCTAAGGTATAGAACACAAATCGGGTGTTAAAATTTAATAGCACTATGGTAATTAAATCACAAAAGCGTGATTATCTCGGGAACTATTGCTCTTACAGTTTCCATCAAAGATGCTATCGATTCTGGAGAACGAGCTAAAGATAAAAGGCCGGAGCTAAAGATAGAGGAAAACCGGTAGTCGATCAAGATTTGGAAAAGCTACTGGTTTGACAGTTAATTAATGATTATCAGTTTGCAAAAATCAAAAACTTTAAAATGATAGGAGCAGTGTTACCAACTCAAGGAAGTTTTAATACTTAAAATGTAATTAACAAAATAATTAGTTAAAGGAAATTATAACGCCTGTAGACATAAAGATGGATCTAACGACAACTAGATACAAAAGGATACAAAAGGACCAAGAAAGAGTGAAGATGAGCGTTTAAAGCAAGGAAGTGAAGACAACATACCAAGTTCCTGTCATGTTTTCACACTGAAGGGGTGGAAAAGAATTTTGAATCAGTGTGACTTCCAGCCACGTATTGAATCAGACATTCTAGTTTCGAAATTAAAAAACGGGAGTCGCACTTTTCGTTAGTCCAAAGAATCCAAAAGAGTCAGATTGAATGGGGCAATTTGAAAAATATTGTTTTACATAGACTACTAGCATTACCCGTCGCGGCTTCGCCCACGAAACTTAAACTGTTTCAGTAATGTAATAATTTAGAAACATAAAAAAATATATCAATAAAACCGTGATCATCTAAACTCGTGATTATTTTACAGTGAATATGAAAAAATATTATAACCTGAATATGTTTGTTTTATTGTCTTCAAACGTGTTCCATTCGAATTTAAGAAAATCTGATAAAAAATATTTTTCTCCAGTACAAACATTTATACATTTTTTTATTTTTATCCTTTTAGGGGATAGATTCGGAGAAA
>CM040183.1:9545592-9568092 GCA_022606455.1 Callitettix versicolor
CCGGCCAGGGCTTGACATTTTCATACGCTATAAATCATCCCATCGTCTGCATTAGCCCAAGTGTGCACAATAGTCGGACGTTAAACGCAAAAAAAATTGATGTGTTATTTTTTAACTTTCAGTTTCTAAGTTAACGTTACATATTTACGCAACAATTTATATTAACAAAAAAACGTGCACGTGTGGAATTCGGCGAGTTACCGACAGAAACGTATCTTTTGTTACTATCTTTACTGAATACAGTTTGAAGATATGTTTACAAATAAATAAGTGAACCTAGCTTAGATATTATTTACTGTAGTTATAACAAAACATCAGTTGTTTTACGTATATTCGTAACGATCAGCTGATTTTATTGAACAGCTGATAGGTTATAGTAAGTTTCAGGTTATGTTGTTAAAGACTAGCTGTGGTAGTTATAGTAAAAGATCAGTTGTTTTATATTAATTCGAAACGATAAGCTGATTTCATCGAACAGCTGATAGACTGTAATAAGTTTTATGTTATGTTGTTAAAGACTAGCTATAGTAGTTATAGTAAAAGATCAGTTGTTTTATATTAATTCGAAACGATAAGCTGATTTCATTGAACAGCTGATAGACTGTAATAAGTTTTATGTTATGTTGTTAAAGACTAGCTATGGTAGTTACAGTAAAAGATCATTTGTTTTATATTAATTCGAAACGATAAGCTGATTTCATCGAACAGCTGATAGACTGTAATAAGTTTTAGGTTATGTTGTTAAAGACTAGCTATGGTAGTTATAGTAAAAGATCAGTTGTTTTATATTAATTCGAAACGATAAGCTGATTTCATTGAACAGATAATAGACTGTAATAAGTTTTAGGTTATGTTGTTAAAGACTAGCTATGGTAGTTATAGTAAAAGATCAGTTGTTTTATATTAATTCGAAACGATAAGCTGATTTCATCGAACAGCTGATAGACTGTAATAAGTTTTATGTTATGTTGTTAAAGACTAGCTATGGTAGTTATAGTAAAAGATCAGTTGTTTTATATTAATTCGAAACGATAAGCTGATTTCATTGAACAGATAATAGACTGTAATAAGTTTTAGGTTATGTTGTTAAAGACTAGCTATGGTAGTTATAGTAAAAGATCAGTTGTTTTATATTAATTCGAAACGATAAGCTGATTTCATTGAACAGATAATAGACTGTAATAAGTTTTAGGTTATGTTGTTAAAGACTAGCTATGGTAGTTATAGTAAAAGATCAGTTGTTTTATATTAATTCGAAACGATAAGCTGATTTCATTGAACAGCTAATAGACTGTAATAAGTTTTAGGTTATGTTGTTAAAGACTACCTATGGTAGTTACAGTAAAAGATCAGTTGTTTTTTATTAATTCGTAACGATCAGCTGATTTCATTGAACAGCTGATAATAAGTTTTAGGTTATGTTGTTAAAGACTAGCAAATTTATTATAAACGGTTTCGAATGTATTATAAACGATTACAACGGGCACGTGTTCTTCAACTAAGGAGAAATACCGAAACCAAAGCAACACAACGTTTTCATTTAAAACGTACTGTTATGAAAAAGAAAAGAGACAGAAATAGAGAGCCATAGCGAACATTAAAAGCTTCGCTTCAAAAATAATTTGTGTGGTAATTGTTTACTGTTTTAGCTATCTCGAACGACGTTTCCCTTATTGAGTTACTTTCTCTTGCTAACAAGACATTTGTTTTAAACCTCTCATAATAACATTTGTGTACGTAATATAGAAACCTCAGTTGTTCAGCTGTTCAATGTGTTCATTAGAAATGGCACATGAAATTGCAGGCCGGGATCAAAAATCTGAAGCCAAAAATCTTGTTAGATATGTGTTTTTTCTTGAAGGGGAAAAAACTGGTCACTCTACGCCTAAAATAGGTTTTATTATACTTATTGTTTGGTTTCATCGCGTTAAACATTAATTTTTACAGTTAGTAAATATTTTTTCAAAGTTTTTGTAACTTACTTGAAAAATAGTCACTAGTTCCTGCAGAGCCCGGCCCGGGACCGTTAGGTACACTCCTGGAACAGGATAATGTAAACAAACGAACACTGTACAATCGGGAACTGTACCTTACGACAAGTTAACCAAAGTTGTGCGAAATACGTGCGAAGACGACTTCTGTTTATGCATGTAGCGATATCGCCCTGGGGATCAGTCGTCGAGGGGAAACTCGTCGAGAAACGGCAATAAAAACTTGCGCCTTCAAGAGAGTTACTTAGCGGCCTTGGGAAGTGAGCTAAGAAAGTAATTTAAAAAGTATTGTGACGACAGCAGTTATAATAAGGAGGATGATAACTCTTATGAGAGGTGTGAGCGCTCGCTTTTGGTGGCATCTTGCGGCAGAGTGTTCAACTACATTTAAATAGATATTAGTACTGTGTATTTTCTAAAACGTCTCCCTCCTGTCTGCAGCATTCGTAGAGGCAGATAGTGCAACTAATTGGACATTAGCCGCTAATATCGAGCACGCTTTTTATAACGGTGGATGCACTTCTGGTAAGTTTATATTCAATGACGAAATGGATTAGAAGTTGCACCATTCTTTTTATTCTTGTTTTTGAATATATTAATGAATATAGTAATGAATATAGTAAAATAAAAATTTTAAAAAATAATAAATTCTTTTTTATTACGACTTGGTAAGATTTTACAAAGTGATAAAAAAACACTGTTTACAAAACACTTCTGTTTTGTATCAGACTTTCGTACTACATGACAAGTACGTATTGATGATTGTTGATTGTTATACTTTCTCATTATAAAAAATATCACGGAATTGGTCCTACTTTCTTTTTAATATTCTTTCTTTCATTCTTTCTTTCTTTCTTTCTTTCCTTCTTTCTTTCCTTCTTTCTTTCTTTCTTTTTTCTTTCTTTCCTTCTTTATTTCTTTCTTCTTTCTTTCTTTCTTTCTTTCTTTCTTTCTTTCTTTCCTTCTGTCTGTCTTTTCTTCTTTCTTTCTTTCTTTCTTTCTTTCTTTCTTTCTTTCTTTCTTTCTATCTTTCTTTCTTTCTTTCTTTCCTTCTTTCTTTCCTTTTGTCTTTCTTTCTTTCTTTCTTTCATTTATTATATTCTTCCTTAATCTTCTTTCACATTCTAGTCATAGTCTAAATAAATACCAGCTTTCTTCATTTTTTCCCGATTCAATACAGTTTTCAGATCTTCTAAATTGTATATCAAAATCATTTCATCATATTTTGCTCAAATTTAATTATATTATTTGTAAGTACATAACTCTAATTTGTGTAAAAAAAACGGGGAGTTTTGTGAATCCTCGCTGCTGGTGGCATCTCGCGGCGGACTGTTCAACTACCTGTCCTTGCATATTGCAGCGTTCGTAGCTGCCGATAGTCGAATTCTATCAGCATTCTACTTGTAGTACGTTTATATTCAATGTTTACACTGAATAGAATTATAAATTTTACACATGAACAAAATTGAGCGAAATATGATGGAATTTTTTAAGAAATTAGAAGAAATTGAATTTTTTAAGGGAATTAAAATTGAAATAGATCTAATTTTTGAAATGTTTTAAACTATTTTATTTGTTCATTTTCATTTCTCGCCTTAAATTATTATTATTGTGATAAAATGAGATATTATTTTTTTTATGCATATGAATCCGTTTTTAAGACATCGAAATAAAAAATAGGTTTTTTTAAGTCAAACGATTTTGATGAATTCGACACGTAAAAAAAATCATACCTCACGCAAGATTATAAATCTGTTTTTAATAATTTATAGAACTTACGGAAACATGATAATTACGATTTTTCACACAGGTATCTTTTAAAATTTCAAAAACGTTTGTATTAATAAACAGTTGTTCCCTTTAACTATATTATGGTAATTTTATTTGCTGCATAAAAAAATCTTTTTCAATGTAGCAAAAACAATCTCCGAGGTAACAAAACCAAATTTGCAAAACATAGCTGCAAGCAACCCTCAATAATCAATGGAGCTGGCGGCGCGCTTTGTGCCCACTACGTTGGGCTGTTCTGTAACGCGGTGTGTACAATAACTATTGGCTGTAAAAAAACTCACACAAAAACAAAACAAAAATCAGTGAATCTGTTTGTAGCAATAATATTTTTATTACTTGTGTCCTATTGCGCAATCAAATATTCTTTAATGTAATTACAATAATCCGGGTTGGTATTTAGCGAGATCTTTAATGTAGATAATGAATTCAGTCACTTTTGTTGGTTCTTTTAATTAGGTTATTAATTAAAAAAACAGCTGATCGGTTTGTATGAAAAAAAATCACGTTTCGTTAAAAGTTTTTGAGTTTTTAGTGTGAAAATATGTTTTATTTTTACACCTAACCTCTGGACAGAAAGTACAAGTATTACAGTTCAGTCACTTTTGTTGGTTCTTTTAATTAGGTTATTAATTTAAAAAACAGCTGATCGATTAATAAAAAACAGTTGATCAGTTTGTACGGAAAAAATCACGTTTCGTTAAAAATTTTTGAGTTTTTAGTGTGAAAATATGTTTTATTTTTACACCTAACCTCTGGACAGAAAGTACAATTATTACAAATCGTCTACAAAATCGGTAAGTGCGTTAAAAACGTATGTACATGTTACGTGGAAAATTAGTGTTCCGTGACGGCAAACTGAAATTTTCTGCGTGCAAAACATACACACATACCCCGCGATAAGAAGTAGTCACTTCATAACATAAATTAGAGCGTTCCGTGACGGCAAACTGAATTTTTCTCCGTTCAAAAACACGCATATCCTGCGATAAGAAGTACTCACTTCATAACATAAATTAGAGCGTTCCGTGACGGCAAACTGAATTTTTCTCCGTCCAAAAACACTCATACCCCGCGAAAAGAAGTAGTCACTTCATAACATAAATTAGAGCGTTCCGTGACGGCAAACTGAATTTTTCTCCGTCCAAAAACACTCATACCCCGCGAAAAGAAGTAGTCACTTCATAACATAAATTAGAGCGTTCCGTGACGGCAAACTGAATTTTTCTCCGTCCAAAAACACTCATACCCCGCGAAAAGAAGTAGTCACTTCATAACATAAATTAGAGCGTTCCGTGACGGCAAACTGAATTTTTCTCCGTCCAAAAACACTCATACCCAGCGATAAGAAGTAGTCACTTCATAACATAAATTAGAGCGTTCCGTGACGGCAAACTGAATTTTTCTCCGTCCAAAACACACTCATACCCAGCGATAAGAAGTAGTCACTTCATAACATAAATTAGAGCGTTCCGTGACGGCAAACTGAATTTTTCTCCGTCCAAAACACACCCATACCCCGCGATAAGACGTAGTCACTTTCGAAACATAAATTAGAGCGTTCCATGAAGGCAAACTGAATTTTTCTCCGTGCAAAACGTACACCCATATCCCGCGATAAGAAGTTACTCCAACAAGTTCAAAAATTCCACAAGTTCTGAAAAAAAAATTGAAAATAAACTCTGATCGGTGTTTTAAATATTGTCAGTTTCGTGAAAATTCCGTTTATCGCGTTTGGAAGACAATACGGTGATTATTAATTGTTGTTCTTGATCTCCGCTGTGTAGGGAAAGTTTAATTAGGCTTCTTTGAAAAGAGAACAGACGTCGTCGGCAGAAATGATGTGTTTTACAGAATTATTTTTGTAACGGAGTCGCTGCCAGTTCAAAGACTCCCCGTCGTATCTTGTACGGTTTCTGAAAGCTCTGCTCTGTAACAATGAGAGAACTTCACAATGCCCACGGTTTTATTCTTTTCTTGCTATACCTCACACAAATAACACATTAAAGTGAAATGGAGATAAATTACAATTGTATATTTTTAAAATATTGTTTTTGTATTTAGTTTAGTACAAATACAGTTATTATTTTTTAATGGAATCGGGAGATTTTAGAGAGATATATTGTTTTTCTCAATCACGCAAACTTGCCTTTAAACTACGTATATAAAGAAAGTAAAAGTGAAAAATTAGAGATTTGTTAATAAAAATATTTGTTAATATTTTTGTTAATAAAAATATTTGTTTCAACTTCAGTATCGAAGCGAAAACCATTTTAAGAAATTCCTGTCACCGAATCAAAAATATAAATCGTGTATCATGTTTTCCCTTCCTTTTTATTTTAATTGCGATAATTTGTTCGAAAACACGATAAATGTTCATAGCTAGTTTTTAAACACAACATAACCTAAAACTTATTACAGTCTATCAGCTGTTCAATGAAATCAGCTGATCGTTACGAATTAATATAAAACAACTGATCTTTTACTGTAACTATCATAGGTAGTCTTTAACAACATAACCTAAAACTTGTTACAGTCTATCAGCTGTTCAATGAAATCAGCTGATCGTTACGAATTAATATAAAGCAACTGATCTTTTACTGTAACTATCATAGGTAGTCTTTAACAACATAACCTAAAACTTATTACAGTCTATTATCTGTTCAATGAAATCAGCCTATCGTTTCGAATTAATATAAAACAACTGATCTTTTACTATAACTATCATAGCTAGTCTTTAACAACATAACCTAAAACTTATTACAGTCTATTAGCTGTTCAATGAAATCAGCTTATCGTTTCGAATTAATATAAAACAACTGATCTTTTACTATAACTACCATAGCTAGTCTTTAACAGCATAACATAAAACTTATTACAGTCTATCAGCTGTTCGATGAAATCAGCTTATCGTTTCGAATTAATATAAAACAACTGATCTTTTACTATAACTACCATAGCTAGTCTTTAACAGCATAACATAAAACTTATTACAGTCTATCAGCTGTTCGATGAAATCAGCTTATCGTTTCGAATTAATATAAAACAACTGTTCTTTTACTATAACTACCA
Source organism: Callitettix versicolor (assembly GCA_022606455.1). Lineage (NCBI taxonomy): Eukaryota > Metazoa > Arthropoda > Insecta > Hemiptera > Cercopidae > Callitettix > Callitettix versicolor. Next base: position 9,552,444 of record CM040183.1, read on the forward strand.
TAGCTTGTCTTTAACAACATAATCTAAAACTTATTATAGCCTATCAGCTGTTCAATGAAATCAGCTGATCGTTACGAATTAATATAAAACAACTGATCTTTTACTATAACTATCATAGGTAGTCTTTAACAACATAACCTAAAAAGTTTTATAGCCTATCAGCTGTTCAATAAAATCAGCTTATCGTTTCGAATTAATATAAAATAACTGATCTTTCATTTGTATAAATGTGTGCACTCAATTACCACTTCAACTACCAATATAAATTTGTGCACTCGTATGATGCGCAAATTCCATCACAACCAGCCCTAAAACATGATACATGTTAAAAAGCCAGATACGTTTTTTTTTAAAACGTCGAAAAAATGTTTCTTCTAGGAACAGTTATGCCGCACCATTGAATATAAACGTACTAGTTACATAGTTACATATTTACCTAGTTACATAGTTACATTGATACATAGTTACATAGTTACATTGATACATAGTTACATAGTTGCATAGGTAACATAGTTGAATAGTTACATAGTTACATAGTTACATAGTTAGATAATCCGTAAGGATGTGAGCGCTCAATGCTTTTGGCATCTTGCGGCAGAGTGTTCAACTACAATTAAATACACAATTATACTGTGTATTTTCTCAAACGTCCACGCCCTGTCCTTCTAGCGGCAGATAGTCTAACTACTTGGACTTTAACCGCTTATATCGAGCACGTTTTTTATAATGGAGGCTGTACTTCTAGTCCGTTTACATTGGTTGTATAGACGAACAGCCGTTCATATCCAGAAAAATCCTTTTATTCGTCTCATATAAAAAAAAATTCAGGCCTACTATTCTTAAAACACTTACTCAGCAGAATGTAATGCTGGTTACGGCAATAAAATCAGATTTAAAATAAATTTAATATAAAAATTAATGTTTTTATAGCGGTCAAGGTTCATTTTCGTATTTCTAGATCTTAAATGTACGACGCTTAAAGAAAATATGACCTTGATATTTTGATGGATCTTTACGTAGGATTTTCTCAAAATTTGCTTTGACGATTTTAATCAAATGTATTACTTAAGTATCGAAACAAATTGATCTTTTTAAGTGCCCGAGGGAATTGCATGGTTTCGCTATAGCAGTAGGACCTCCGATTAAAAATATTCATTGTAATTTCTAAAAATCAGATTTTGTTCAAATTTTGTGATATAAAGAAAGTTTCGTAACGTCAATTGTTGCAGCAATTGTTGAATAAAACTCTAACCCCCGTTTGGTTTTTTCGTACATCGAAGGACTTTGAAACCGTAAATTAAGTCCTTTATTTCAAAGTTGATACACTAAATTGTATTATAACTTTATATATGACAGTTAAGTGAAATTTGTTTATTAGATTTTACCGTCTTTTTGGGTATTGTTTCTTTTTTGGAGGGAGGACTCGCTTTAGTCTTATCAGTTAGACATTTGCGTGCAAGGACTACTCGGCTAATGCTGAGGATTGAAATTTTCACGCTAGCGAACAACCAAGGCCTACCAAATATTCAGATGGCTGTGAACGAGATATGCGTTATTACCGTTGTCGAAACGTCTGTTTCATTTCCGTATTTGAGGTTATCCGTTTTATCGCTAAAACTAATTACTGCAGTTATAATTGAAGACAACTTTAATTCCTCGCGTTCCCCAAGGATTTGACGGAAGAGATAATTGGTGGCAAGCTGGAGCGTGGGTAAAATCAGAAACAGAATATTAATGGAAGCAAATCCGCCGAGTTGAAGGATATTTAATTTATAGTATAACTAGGTTATAAGGTGTCTTCTCAAAGCCGTGAAACAATTACAGGCCGCGAGATAACACAATTTCGTGTCTATCAGTGTTTTGTACAGTGGGCGTCCTTATACATAACGGTTACTTGGGGAGCTTTTGCACAGCACGTAGATGTAGTTAAACTAGATTGTACTGCGCATGCTTACGTTCAACGGAACGGTTTAGATTTTTTTTTAACAACGCATCGATATTCTGTTATATACGCGTATTTACCTTGGAAGTATTAATAATAATGACACGCAGATGCTTTGCTGACATGATAGAAGCGAATTTCCAAAAATAATCCTTTTATACTTTCCATACTTACTGGATAAAAGTTGTATACACGGCAGTGCAGGGGTAGTTAAAACTCTACTGTTAGGGCTGTCTTGCTATGATAGTGAAAAAGCACTACTGTTAGGGCTGCCTTGCTATGCTAGTGAGAAAGCTCTACTGTTAGGGCTGCCTTGCTATGCTAGTGAGAAAGCTCTACTGTAGGGATGTCGTGCTATGATAGTGAGAAACCTCCACTGTAAGGGCTCCCTTGTTATGATAATGAGAAAACACTACTGTAAGGGCTGTCTTATGATAGTTAGAAAGCTGCACTGTAAGGACTATCTTGCTATGATAGTGAGAAAGCTCCACTGTAAGGGCTGTCTTGCTATGATAGTTAGAAAGCTCCAATGTAAGGGCTGCCTTGCTATGATAGTTAGAAAGCTCCACTGTAAGGGCTATCTTGCTATGATAGTGAGAAATAACTACTGTAAGGGCTGTCTTATGATAGTTAGAAAGCTGCACTATAAGGACTGTCTTGCTATGATAGTGAGAAAGCTCCACTGTAAGGGCTGTCTTGCTATGATAGTGAGAAAGCTCTACTGTTAGGGCTGCCTTGCTATGATAGTGAGAAAGCTTCACTGTAAGGGCTGCCTTGCTATGATAGTGAGAAAGCTCTACTGTTAGGGCTGTCTTGCTATGATAGTGAGAAAACTCTACTATTAGGGCTGCCTTGCTATGATAGTGAGAAAGCTCTACTGTTAGGGCTGTCTTGGTATGATAGTGAGAAAGCTCTACTATTAGGGCTGCCTTGCTATGATAGTGAGAAAGCTCCACTGTAAGGACTGTCTTGCTATGATAGTTAGAAAGCTCCACTGTAAGGGCTGTCTTGCTATGATAGTGAGAAAGCTCTACTGTAAGGGCTACCTTGATATGACAGTAAGAAAGCTCTACTATTAGGGCTGCCTTGCTATGATAGTGAGAAAGCAACACTGTTAGGGCATTCAAAATTAATAAAAATGTTTCTAATATTTTTTGTTAAAATTGCTACTTTTTAACAACTTAACATTACAGCTTATCATCTGTTCAATGAGATTTGCTGATCGTTACGAATCAACATAAAACAATTGATTTTTTACTATAACTACAGTAAATAATATACTATCTATGTTTACTTATTTATTAATTTAAACAAAACAAAATATTTATAAATATATCTTCAAACTAATCATATATTTAACAAAGATATCACTAACAGCTTCGCTTCTGTCGGTAACTGCCTGAGTTCCACACGTGTACTTTATGTTATTCGTGTACTGCGTTCCAAGTGTTATTCGTGTTTTTGCGGGTACCTGTTCTTTCAGAAAAAAGTGCTGTTACACTTAAGGAAGTTTTTACTTCAAAAATTTCTGAGCAATTAGGGCTCATTTTGCTTTTTTTGTAATTGTATACTCGTATGTTACGCGTGATGAAATATTCATAGCATAATACTATAAGGCATTGTCAGTATGGAGAAATTTACTTCAATCATGTCGGCCAGACATTCGGAAGTAACCATGCATGACTATTATTCAACTCAAAGCGTCCATAACATCCATTACGCATGATGTGCACATACACATACTAGACTTATAGCCACCGTTATAAAAACGTTCGCGATATAAGAGGCTAAAGTTCACGTAATTCGACAATCTGCCGCTACGAACGCTGCATACCTGCAAGGACAGGTGGTGGACATGTTTCAGAAAATGTACAGTACAATTATCTATTTAAATATGCTTGAACACTCTACCAGAAGATGCGACAAACAGTGAGCGCTCACATAACTCTGAAAGGGTTATCATTCTAGTACTTTTATATTCAATGGTTAGGTTATCCTCGAAATTGAATGCAACAGGCCCGTGTAAGTTTAAGGCGCGTTTCCTCACCTGTCACCGGCTTGACATTCAATTAAAAGATAAAACCTGGGAACAAAAAACGGAGGTTATCATCCTACTGGAACGTAACGGACGAAAGACTTTTGTTTTTAAACTTTTGTTTTTGACAAACTGTCACGGTTGTTTCAAGCGCGAGCGTCATAATGTTAAGTTAGAAAATTACGGGTTTTATCGAATTTCTATAAAAGTAGAATGACCGCTAGAACATATTCTTAAAGAATCCTTAAAATGCTATCTGAATGTGTGTGTGTGTGTGTGTTGTGTGTGTGTGTGTGTGTGTGTGTGTGTGTGTGTTGTGTGTGTGTGTGTGTGTGTGTGTGTGTGTGTGTGTGTGTGTGTGTGTGTGTGTGTGTGTGTGTGTGTGTGTGTGTGTGTGTGTGTGTGTGTGTGTGTGTGTGTGTGTGTGTGTGTGTGTGTGTATGTGTGTGTGTGTTGCGTGTTGTGTGTGTGTGTGTGTGTGTGTGTGTGTGTGTGTGTGTGTGTGTGTGTGTGTGTGTGTGTGTGTGTGTGTGTGTGTGTGTATGTGTGTGTATGTGTGTGTGTGTATGTGTGTGTGTGTGTTGTGTGTGTGTGTGTGTGTAATATTTTTTATTTAGTTCCGTTTAAAAGATGGTGGTCTCTGAATTAACGATGATGAGTGTAGGCAATTTTAATCAAACACATTGGCCGAATGTTTTGAAATTCAGTACGAAAGTACCTTGTACAAAGCCCGAAAGACTTATGTTTAAGATTTTCCCCCATTTACTTCCCATTTCAAGATGGCGGGCTCATCGTTGAGAGTGTAGTTGCTGGTTATTTCCTTTAATACCGGCTGAACGGCGAAACCTACTGTAATTTTGACAGCTTCACAGAGAAGGAGCATAAAATTTCCAGTGAAGTTGGTACAGTAACATTTTTTTGTAAACATTACGGTTACCGGTTAAATTGGCTTGACACGTTACGAGCGCTGTCGTGGAGCGCTCTGTATATTAAGAATGTACTGCGAGGTCTGCTGTTCTTTGAATTGCTAGTTTAAGATTTTTGATGACACCGAGTTGAATTATGTATTTTCAGCTATAACAAAAGCTTGAACAAAATATGATAAACCGGTTTTGTCAACTACTTCTTAAGCGGTTTATTTTTAGAAATAATTACTGTTTATAGTAATAAATAATCTTTGCAAATAGGAGAAAGAATGTGTATAGTTACTGCGTCATTTATTTTTTTTTATTTTTTATATAATTTATATATTTTTTGTTCTGACATTGACCTCTTTTATTTCAAAATCTCTCAAATCAAATACATAAATATTTAGCTGTGGACAAATAACTGGTCACATAGCATTTGTGGATTTTTCGTCGAAAATTCCGATCCTGATTTTTGGTGAAATAACTGCTACATACGAGGTGTGTTCAGATAGTAACGAGAATTTTAATTTTTTAGACAAAATAATTATTTATTCTTCTACATTGATGTTGTCGCCTTCAAAATAGTCCCCATTGGAGATATGCACTTGTGCCAGCGCTTCTTCCAATCCACGAAACACTTCTCAAACTCGATCTTTGAGATAGCCTTTAGTTCTTTCAGCGATGCGCTTTTAATGTCATCTACAGCCCTTTAAAGTTCTCTTTATTTTTGGAAATAGGAAAAAGTCACACGGAGCCATGTCTGGCGAATATGGAAGCTGGGGCATCGTTACAGTACTGTTTTTGGCCAAAAATTCACGAACAAGCAATGAAGTGTGAGCTGGAGCATTATCGTGGTACAAAAGCCATGAATTGTTTTTCCACAGATCCGGGCGTTTTTTTCGGATTGCTTCACGCAAACGGCTTTGAACTTTTAGGTAGTACTCCTTATTGACCGTTTCACCTGGTGGTAGGAATTCATGATGCACTATGCCATTAATACTCGTATCAAAGAAGACATTGAGCATAACCTTCACGTTCGACCGCACCTGTAGAGCCTTTTTCGGTCTTGGGGAGCCAGAATGCCTCCACTGGAATGATTGAGTCTTAGTTTCGACGTCATATCCGTAAACCCATGTTTCGTCACCTGTTATAATACGTTTCAGTAATTCTACATCGTCGTTGACTTCATTTAGTGACTCCTGAGCAACTTCTTTTGCCACTGTTTTTGTTCAAAATTTAACAATTTTGGAACGAATTTTGTTACCACGCGTTTTATACAAAAAAAAAACTGGAAACAATGTCATGACATGATCCAGTTGATATGCCAACATCATCAGCGACCTCTCTAATTGTAATTCGGCGATTGTTCATAATCATTTCGTTCACTTTTTCCACGTTTTCATCGGTTGTTGATGTGCTGGGGCGTCCAGGGCGTTCGTCATCTTCAACGTCTTCACGGCCTTCTTGGAAACGCTTATACCACTCGTAAACTCTTGCTTTACTCATATCAGACTCACCATAGGCCTTTGTTAACATTTCACACACTTTGTTACAATTTATTCCATTTTTAACGCAAAATTTGATACAAATTCTTTGATCCATTTCTTTTAACAAACTAAAATCGCCGAGCTCATAAAAACACGTCTAACCTTAGTGGCTGTCACAGACAAAGTCAACAATGAAAACAGCTGAAAGTTTTATCATACTTCAAGGGCATGTATACCGACATAATAAAAAAATGTTTGACAATCGGACTCTCCAAGCCAGCGAAATTTAAAAATTCTCGTTACTTCCTGAACACACCTCGTATATCCTTAGTAAACCAATATCTATTTCTGTTTCAATTATTTCTTTTTCAATATCTTATATGTTACCTGCATTCGAGGGATTTGTTTTTGTTATTTTATTCCTCTCGTAAAACAGAAGAACTTCCTTTTTAAGTAACCGCATAACATCTCCGGATTCTACGGTTGGATTTATTTTTTTATTTTATTTACTTTTCGACTCGCTTGAATTATATATCCATGGAAATTATCAATTTTTAGAAAACAAATAAGTCTCTTACGAGTGTGGAACCTAAAATGAACAATACATGAAAATATAATCGTTACATTCCGCTGTTTTGCTGTTGTTGAAGTGAGGTTCTTATGGAAAATTTTTTATGGGAAATTTTTACGGAAAATTCTTTTACGGGAAATTTTTATGGTAAATTCTCTTATGGAAAATTTTTTTTACGGGAAATTCTTTTGGAAAAAGTTTTTATGAAAAGTTTTCTTATGGAAAAGTCTTTTGTAGAATATTTTCTTTTGGAAAATCCTCTTATGCCAAATTTTCTTACAGACTGTACCCTATTATTAACCACATTTTACAGTAGTTTTTCTTGTTTTACTGTAAACATACGAAACTGACGAACCGGTTCGAAAAACGACTGTCGAAATCTTAAATAATCAATAATTTTTATATTACAATTTTTCGAAAAGCTGATTGTATACAGTAAAATCAGCGTTGAAATTCTAACGTACTGACATAACGTTGATTACAACGGTGAAATAGGATTTTTAAAAAAAGGAAAACTAAAATGTTTTATAGTAAATTTCTGTGCTAAAACCGAATAAAAAGGGCTTAAAATGTCAAATGTCGACACATAAGATACACGTGTAAATAAAGTTTTCTATGACCACTCGAAACGCGTTTTTTTAGGTTAGATTTGATACTTGCCCAACAGCTTATTTTCACATTAAGATTTTCTGAAAAAATCTTCTACTTTACAAAAAAAAAATATTAGTTATAATATGCAACGGTGAACTAAAATATTGACAAACATACAAAAACCACCAAAAAAGCTTCAAGTGGGAGAACAATACATTGAGATAGTCAAAGAATTCAAATGTCTTGGGGAATGGATCAGCTGGAACGCCCTAGAGAAAAAAGCTACTGAATCTAGGAGAAATAAAGTTGAATTAGCCTTCCAACTTACCAAGGACACATACAACAAGAAGTCCCTCTCCTGGAATACAAAGATAAGGCATTATCATACGGTAATTAAACCAGAAGCCTTATATGCAGCTGACAAATTATCTCTCACAACCCAGGGCCCACTTGAAAGGCTGGAGATCAAAGAAAGAAAGATATTACGAAAAATCTTAGGCCCCGAATTCCGTAACATCAAGAATGAAACTCTTTACCAAAAAACTGAAACACTATCAGACACAATAAGAAAAAGGAGAATTGATTTTTATGGGCACATCCTCCGAATGGACAAAAATAGACTAACCAAAAAAATATTTGACTACTTTCGCAATAAAAGAGAAAAAACACTTTGGTTTAGAGAAACAGAAAGAGACATAACAGAACTACAAATCACTGACACTATGCTCATGGACAGAACAGCCAAAACAATAACCAAGGACAAGAAGCAACGGTGCCAAGGCAAAGTCAAATCCAAGCGAACGATCCAAATCTCTGACGAAGAAAGAAAAGCAAGATCACAACGAATGAAGCAATACTGGGCTACGAGGAGGCACAGAACATTAAAAAGTGGTTGATTTAGTGTACCCCAAAGTTGGGTGAAACATATAAAGAGAATATGCAACGGGGAAATCGTTAGGCTATATTAATGAGGGGATGGGATAATGTTTGCCCATACAAGTAATATTACACCACAGGTGTTCTTCAATAATCCTATTCTAAATGAGGTTATGTTTATTACCACTGTTTGTATGAATATAAATAATAACAAATCATTAATTAAATTTCATTTTAATATTAATATTGCAATATTTACTATGGTGAATACAAACAACTAAACTAATTATCAGTTTACTGTATAATTATAAATTCTATAAACAAAAAGTCAACGAGTCAAAAGAGCCTATAGTATGAAAACAAAATATAAATTAAGTATGAAAATAAAATATAAAATATAAATTAAATGCTAATTACCATGGCTGTAACAAATCAATCTGTGAATATATTTTTTTTTCATTATTGTAACATAGCCACCGGACCACATATTTAAGTAATTAGGATTATGACCTATTCTTCCCGTCAGTGGTCTATCCACTCACCTCGTAAAGGCTACCGCGGTATACTCTATCGTTTCATCTTCAGGCCGTGATACAAAATGTTAAATCCCTCTGTCGAGGTCGTCACAAAGTCAAACAGAACTTATATCCGTAATGTAACGACGTACGTCACGCGTGTGTAGCTTGGCCAAGCCGAATTTCATGGTGAATATTTTAAACGTGTAATTGTGCTCAGTGTTTGTGATGTTTTAATGTTTTGTTTGACTTTTTGACGACCTCGACAGAGGGATTTAACATTTTGTATCAAGGCCTGAAGATGGAACGATAGTTTCGAAACCGCGGTAGCCTTTATGAGGTGAGTGGATAGACCACTGACGGGAAGAATAGGTCGTAATCCTAATTATTTTTTTATATAGCAATGTAGTTAGGAAAATAAAAATCAATTCGTTTCTAACTTAAATGAACACAGTATTTATTGAGATCCATCCATTGTGTTCAGTATAATGATCTGCCTTCCCTAGCTTCGTCAATTGTACTTTCTTTGAAGCGTTTCAGAGAACCTCCATCTTCAAAAACTACATCTATACTGGTTACCAATAGTGGTGGGGCAAAAAACACCAAACTGTTAAAAAAACTGCTTTTCTATAAACGTCAAAGAAACTGTTTTTTCAAACGGAAACAAGCAGTTTGATTTGGACTGGTTTACGATTTCTTAAACAAGGAACAGACTGTTCTATTCGAACATTGCCGCAAGCGCTAAAACTGTTTTCCTGCTGTTTGCCTGCTAACTGCTTTTCTTCTACCTGCTTTTATGCTTTTTCCCTTTATTCCAAAGTTGCTTGTTGCTTGTAATGAATTAAGAACTGTTTGGTCAATGTCAACGTTTATCTCTATTTTGTTGCGAGTTGTAGTAACAACCTCTCACATTTTGTAGATTCAGAGCCTAATTTTATTTAAACATATTTTTTATATTTATTATCAATCATCAATATTTTTAATCAACAAAAAAAATATTCAAAATCGTTTCCATTTTGGTAAATATGCAAAGGATTATTCAATTTTTAAGTAAAAAAGATAATGCTTCTATTAGAAATTCATTGCATTTTGTAAATATGCCTATAAAATGCATATAGTACATTACGTACCCTTATGAAAAGTACGCGAGCGCTCGCTGCTGGTTTCATCTTGCGGCAGAGTGTTCAACTACAGTTAAATAGATAATAGTACTGTCTATTTCCTCAAACTTTTCCACCGGCAATAATTTTTTTATGTTGCTCATCCATACTTTATGCCGGTTAGACTATAACTGAAGCAACATAAAAAAATATAACTATAACTAGGCAACACAGTATTACAGCATTACATAGAAAGTTATAACTAGTAGAACAGCTTGTTGTTATATTGTAACAGCCCTTTCATGTCTGTCGTTAAAGTGAACTTTATGGGTTTTATCGTCGAAACTGTAAAATCTAATTAGATTTATGGATTTAGCTTTTTTTTGTAATGCGGTAAAACAAAATTAGTAATTCGAACGTACGACTGTTGGACTGTCGAGAGTGTCGGGGTTTATTGCAGGCTCTGGTGAATTTAATAAACATGGGAAAACATTACTCCCTCGTCCATACGTTCGTTGATTGTTTTACGTGAAACATAATAAATGCTGTAAAATTAATATAAAAACTTTCTCACGTTGAATGGAAATATTCCAAACGGCTTTGAACGACAAACAAACAAACTGAACGAAGTGTTTGTATGCCTCTATTTAGTGAAAAAACTAAATTTGTGTTTACATGAAAGGATATGGAAAATAATTTAGTCGTTAAATATAAACGTATTAGAATGATAAGCCTTAGATTACTTTTTTTTGTGTTTAACGTCCGACTATTGTACACACTTGGGATAATGCAGACGGTGGGATGATTTATAGCGTATGGAAATGCCAAGCCCTCGCCGGGAATCGAACCCGGATCCTCGGGGTGAAAGCCTAGTACGCTATCCACTAGACCACCGAGGCGGCTGCCTTAGATTACATTCAAACTAGGGAAGGAGTAATACAAACCCAGGCACTGCGATAAACCTCTTCAGTACAAGTTTAGCAGATTGATACCCCTAGTAAATTCCAACAATCCACTATACATAATGACTAGCTCATTCTTCTAAGATCCCTAGGGTCCTGGAAACAAAAACCCGTAGCCTCCAACCAGCAAGAGCTTCACAATCAAAAATTATGTGTCCTGCAGTCTTCTCTTTCCTGCACAACCTACACATGGTTTCTCCATTATTCGTGTGCATCCTCAGATCACATTGCCCTGTAATTAGCCTAATGATTTTCTTGAGTTGTGCTTTAAGCCCTCCATATGAAACCATGCTTAAGAGGCGCTTACTATGGGAATGTCCATTAATCCACCTTGTCTGGTATTGGTTATTGATCCACCCATTAATAGCAGACCTGGCGAATGACAGAAAGATCCCTAAAGCCAACTCAGGTCCGATGAACTCAGATGCAGATCCCAGTCCAGACAATCGGTCTGCCTCCCCATTACCCTCAACTCTCTTATGCTCCGGAACCCAGTGAATGCTTACCAGGTCTTCCGATACTCCCAGACAAGCTTGAACTGAATTGTAGGACCCGCAATTGCTTTTATTGCTGCCTGACTATCGGTATGAATAGCAATACAAGCCTTCTTGTAGCCCGTTTCAGGTTCTTCCGTACACAGTCATTAATGGCCATCACTTCAGCCTGGAATAGCCTGGAATATGGTCTCAGGGTAATAACTTTCTTTAACCCCGGTTTCAGGCCGTACACCCCAGCATCAGCCTGTCTTTGTCTTTGAGCCATCTGTATTCCATACTAATGCCTCCAGATTTTCCAATACACGATCTCCACCGTCAAACGTCAACTTGACCACAACGGGTCCTATGTATATGAACACTCACTGTTGGTTCAACTACATTTAAATAGACAATAGTACTGTCTATTGTATCAAACGTACCATTCTAGCTCGCAAGCGCTCGTAGCGGCAGGTAGTCTAATTACTTGCACTTTAACCGCTAATATCCAGCACGCTTTTTACAGTGGTGGCTGTATAATTAGTCCGTTTATATGAATGCTTAAGCCGCCTCGGTGGCCTAGTTGATAGCGTACTGGGCTTTCACCCCGAGGACCCGGGTTTATTCCCCGGCCAGGGCTTGGCATTTTCATACGCTATAAATCATCCCATCGTCTGCATTAGACCAAGTGTGCACAATAGTCGGACGTTAAACAAATATATATATATATATATATATATATATATATATATATATATATATATATATATATATGAATGCTTTAGTGTCAGTCTTGTGTTTCTAAACTGAGAAAGTTAAAGTATGGCATGAAAATGACTTTGCTTTGCATAAACTGTGCTTGTCGAGAGAGTTGCGCCTTGTTAGAATTTCGACCAGCATTTACCATGCCCTATTGCGTTCTCGTTTAAGCTTAAGTTATGGATTAATCTGTTGCTGTGGATTGGACACGTTAAATCCAGTTATTATCATTTAAAAAACTGTTATTAGAACTACCATGAAGGGAAACAGAAATACTCACTAGTGGATTAATTGAAATAATTAAAAATACTTTCCTTCAGACATGTCTATGTTTACAAACCTCTATGCAGTTTTATTTTAAGAGATTTTAGTGTTTCCAGTCAAGGATTCCTCAATAGCATTAACAGCCTATCAATAATTTCATCTGCGAACTCCCCGCTCATGTTTAGTAAAAAACTGTAGGATCTTTAAGTTGTAATTAAAAAAATAACTGACATTTTTCCACTTGCCTGAAATATTCTTGTTTTCTTAAAAAAATATCGAAAAATGTATTAAAACAAAGTAAAAGTTTTTAGAAATTTTCTTTTCTTAAATTTAAATGTGTATGTATAGTCAATACTATACATAAAAGTCTATACATTAAAACATAAAGTCTTATATTCTGTGTATGTGTAGTGTGTGATGTATGTATGTGTGTGTTTATATGCTGTGAATGTCTAGTGTGTGATGTACGAGGTGTGTTCAGAAAGTAACGAGAATTTTTTAATTTCGCGTGCCTGGAGAGTCCGATTGTCAAACATTTTTTTTATTATGTTGGTATACATGCCCTTGAAGTATGATAAATCCTTTAGGTGTTTTCATTTTTGACTTTGTCAGTGACAGCCACTAAGGTTGGACCTGTTTTTATGAGCTCGGCGATTTTCGTTTGGTAAAAAAAATGGATCAAAGAATTTGTATCAAAGTTTGCATAAAAAATGGAATAAAGTGTAACAAAGTGTGTGAAATGTTAACACAGGCCTGTGGTGAGTCTGCTATGAGTAAAGCAAGAGTTTACGAGTGGTATAAGCGTTTCCAAGAAGGCCCGTGAAGACGTTGAAGATGACGAACGCCCTGGACGCCCCAGCACATCAACAACCGATGAAAACGTGAAAAAGTGAAAGAAATGGTTATGAACAATCGTCGAATCACAATTAGAGATGTCGCTGATGATGTTGGCATATCGATTGGATCATGTCATGACATTGTTTCCAATGTTTTGTGTATGAAACGCGTGGCATATGTTGAATCTGATATGAGTAAAGCAAGAGTTTAAAAGTGGTATAAGCGTTTCCAAGAAGGTCGTGAAGACTTCGATATTAATCGTCTGCATTAGCCCAAATGTGCACAATAGTCGGACGTTAAACACAAAAAACAAAAAAATCTTCGATATTAATGGCATAGTGCATCATGAATTCCTGCCACCAGGTGAAACGGTCAATAAGGGGTACTACTTACAAGTTCAACGCCGTTTGCGTGAAGCAATCCGAAAAAACGCCCGGATCTGTGGAAAAACAATTCATGGCTTTTGCAACACGATAATGCACCAGCTCACACTTCATTGTTTGTTCGTGAATTTTTGGCCAAAAACAGTACTGTAACGGTGCCCCACCCTCCATATTCGCCAGACATGGTTCCATGTGACTTTTTCCTATTTCAAAAAATAAAGAGAACCTTAAAAGGCCGTCGTTTTACAGCCGTAGATGACATCAAAAGCGCATCGATGAAAGAACTAAAGGCTATCTCAAAGATCGAATTTGAGAAGGGTTTCTAGGATTGGAAAAAGCGCATAATCTCCAGTGGGGACTATTTTGAAGGCGACAACATCAATGTAGAAGAATAAATAAATATTTTGTTCAAAAAATTAAAATTCTCGTTACTTTCTGAACACACCTCGTATATTAGCATAGAAATAAGTTTTGTCGTGTTTGTGTTTTTTATTTATACGTCTATTTCAGAGACAGAATTAATTATTTTTGTATTGTGTGAAGCAAAATTGTATTTTGTTTTTCTTTATATTTTTATTTAATGTAGCAGATGACCATTTTTTCCAGTACCCACATTCCCGCTTTTGTCAGGTCAGAAAGCCTACAAGCATCGATTACTTATAGCGATCGCATATATTATTTTTGTATCACACAATAATAACATCATAAGTCGTTAATTGATCCGCATTCTAATTATCACGTTTCACACCGGAAGTTCTTACCGTATTTGTATGAAAGATCCGGTAACAAAATGTCTTCCTTTGTTGGACGGGAGTACAGGCAGGAATGTTACATCCTTACAGCCAACTGAAACGTGATGTCGTTTTATGATTTCGATTTAGATTAAATTGAAAACCATTGTTCATTCATAAAACGTATACAACCCAATTCACTTAGAAAAATGGAATTAATTCAGCGAATAAGCCGATCGATACGTGTAAATTCGATGCGCACAGTGACTGAATAGAAGAACGTACGCCTGCCAATATACGAATTGTTACTCGAGATTGAATTTGGCGGGATGAAACGGTATTTTGTACGCTCGCGTTTTAAAAATATATCTTTAAGGTTATCTTTCCGTAACGCATACCTCCCAGCGTATATAATTGTTCTTGTATGCATATAGACTTGAAGTGAGACTTCTAAACAGCTGATTTCACTCAACAGCTGTTTCAATATCATTTCAATTGAGGTTATGTTTTTTTTTGCCGGCAAAAAACTAACAAGGTTATCATCACCGTGACTCCAAAATTAAAAATGTAAAATAAAACATTTTAAAAAATTGAGGTATTATTTAAAAATTATATATAAATAAAACAAACAACTTTGTTTATATGACTAAAACTAGTTAACAGTAATAAACATTTTAAAAGTAACAATATATACATACAATTAATTCTAAAGCTGTAAACTGGCCCTGCAATAATAACAAAATTAATTTAAGCAACATAAACTAATTAACAAAGTAATGAAAAAATAAAAAAAACTAATAAATAATCAAATATAAACAAATTCTCTATAGAGAGGTCCTACAGCAATAACAAATAAACTTTATTATTAAAAATATCCAGAAAAAGGAAGTTTAGCATCCGGTCAATGGCCGAGCCACTATCTCCCAGCATCGTCTGCAGACAATAGCTCAGACCACACAATCGAACTATATACCACTTACTGTGATGATTTCTCAACAGAACTCGCATTCAGACGGGTTCCATATCAGAAATCCATGCGTTAGCAAGAGATAAAGCTGTGGGAAGAGTAAGTAAATTATTATGAAGCATATTTCTAAAGCCAAAGTCCCATTTGTCAAAGATCTTTGAACAAAACTTTGTAAAAGGTAATGCCAAACTCTTGTACGAAGTAGGGTCAAAACGTTTCCCGGAATCGGTCAATGAAATTTTTTTTGA
>CM040183.1:9575592-9633092 GCA_022606455.1 Callitettix versicolor
GTAGTTGAGACTACTTTGTGTTACAGCGTAAACGGACTAGAAGTAGCCTACACCGTTATAAAGAGCGTGCTCGATACAGCTGTGAAAGTTCAAGTAATTGAACTATCTGCCGCTACGAACGCTGTGTGCTGCATGTTTGAGAAAAGATACAGTACTATTATATATTGAATATAAACTGACTAGAAGTATAGCAACATTATAAAAAGCGTGCTCGTTACCAGCGGTTAAAGTTCAAGTAATTGGATTATCTGCCGCTAGAAACGCTGCATGCTGCACGGACAAGAGAGACGTTTGAGAAAATAGACAGAAATATTATATATTGAATATAAACTGGCTAAAAGTATAGCTACCATTTTAAAAGACCGTGCTCGATATCAGCGGTTAAAGTTCAAGTAATTGGACTGTCTGCCGCTACGAACGCTGTGTGCTGCATGTTTGAGAAAAGATACAGTACTATTATATATTTCATATAAACTGACTAGAAGTACCATTATATAAAGAGCGTGCTCGATACAGCGGTGAAAGTTCAAGTAATTGGACTATCTGCCGCTACGAACGCTGTGTGCTGCATGTTTGAGAAAAGATACAGTACTATTATATATTTCATATAAACTGACTAGAAGTATAGCCACCATTATAAAGAGCGTGCTCGATACCAGCGGTGAAAGTTCAAGTAATTGGACTATCTGCCGCTACGAACGCTGTGTGCTGCATGTTTGAGAAAAGATACAGTACTATTATATATTTCATATAAACTGACTAGAAGTATAGCCACCATTATAAAGAGCGTGCTCGATACCAGCGGTGAAAGTTCAAGTAATTGGACTATCTGCCGCTACGAACGCTGTGTGCTGCATGTTTGAGAAAAGATACAGTACTATTATATATTTCATATAAACTGACTAGAAGTATAGCCACCATTATAAAGAGCGTGCTCGATACAGCGGTGAAAGTTCAAGTAATTGGCTAGAAGTATAGCCACCATTATAAAGAGCGTGCTCGATACCAGCGGTTAAAGTTCAAGTAATTGGATTATCTGCCGCTAGAAACGCTGCATGCTGCACGGACAAGAGAGACGTTTGAGAAAATAGACAGAAATATTATATATTGAATATAAACTGGCTAAAAGTATAGCTACCATTTTAAAAGACCGTGCTCGATATCAGCGGTTAAAGTTCAAGTAATTGGACTGTCTGCCGCTACGAACGCTGCATGCTTCAAGGACAGGGGAGGCGTTTGAGAAAATAGACAGTACTGTTATATAATGAATATAAACTGACTAGAAGTATAGCCACCATTATAAAAAGCGTACTCGATATCAGCGGTTATAGTTCCAGTAATTGAACTATCTGCCGCTACGAACGCTGCATGCTGCATGTTTGAGAAAATAGACAGTACTATTATGCATTGAATATAAATTGACTAAAAGTATAGCCAACATTATAAAAAGCGTACTCGATATCAACGGCTAAAGTCAAAGTAGTTCTATTTGCCGCTACGAATGCTGTATGCTACAAGGACTCGCCCTGAAAACCATTATGAGAGATGAGTGCTCGTTGCTGGTGGCATCTTGCGACAGAGAGTTCAACTGCAGTTTCAATAGGTAATAAAACTGTCTATTTTCTTAAACGTTCACCACCCCCCAAAAAGTTTAAGAAAATATTATTTATACTATTTTATATTTATATTTTATTATTTTATATTCATTATATTTAATATTTATTATTTTATATTTATTTATATTATTATAAATAAAGTATTATTATCTATTTAAACACTCTGCCCCATCAGCGAGCGCTCACATATCTCTCATAATGGTTATAATTCTAGTTAGTTTATATTCAGTAGGTACAACAACGAAAATGTCCGATAACATCAAGAAATGTAACAAGAATGTGTAAAATGCCAGTTTAAATGTGAATAATACGAGAGTTTTAGAATAATAAGAACACTTCTTAAGGGATGCAAAACGTTGGTTTGATTGTGCAGGACTGCCAACGTAATAAAAATATAAACACCGCTGCTGGCCTGTTTATGTTAAAGTTCCAACTGTTTGCGAAAAGATACTCATTAAAGAAAAACGTACACAAGAAGCTTATGTAAGGTCTAACTAAAGCCGCCTTTGTCCCTGTAAACTATGCAGTTATAACCAGACAAAAGGAAAATAGACTCGACGTTATGCTTGCCTCCCGTAATTCCTTGTTTGACTCAGCACAACAAATAACTAGACTTGGTGCAACACGAATACGAAATTTCTATTCGTTTGTAATACAAAATTGTTTTTTTAGTTTTTACATTTTTATAGCATGATTTTTTTAATTTTTTATTTCGTAAGCTGAAAATTTTATTAAAATTGTTTAAACCAATTTGAAGAATTTCGTATTTCAGGTTTTCCTACCGCTGGATATTTTATTGGGTTGGCAATTCTGGTTTCATTTGGTTCAAACTTGGTACAAAAATTTTGATAATAGATTGGGTAAAATAGCGTCGTTTTTTTTAATATTATACGAAGGTTGTCCGTAAAAATAAGGTTCCCAATAAGTTTTCACAATGAAAAATACGTATATTTGCATTGAATAATACATTTTTGTAAAGCTTACACTTTTTTCTATTTTTTGACATAATCGCCGTTGAGATCGATGCATTTTTGCATACGGTGAACCATCTTTTGTATGCGTGAGTCGAAAAACTCCCGCCGCGCGAGAGGTCGCTTAAAACTTCTTCTTTCAGCTCCGGTACTGAAATGCGTCCCACCTAAGTATTTCTTCAAATTAGGGAAGAGATGGTAGTCACTTGGGGCTAAGTCCGGACTGTCGGGCAGCTGTGTGACAGTATCCCATCCAAATTGGTTGATGAGATCGGTTGTTACAAGGGCAGTGTGCGGATGGAACGAACTTGATGGAAACGAACTCCCTTTGTGAACATGGTTGTCCTCTTGTTTTGAATCGCGCGGCGAAGGTTCTCTAACGTCCCACAGTAACGATCAGCATTGATTGTTGTGCCTGTATCCATGAATTCGCACAATAACCCCTTCCTGTCCCAAAACACGCTCGTCAATACTTTGCCGGCAGACAGTGTTTGAACTTCCGCGGCTTCAGCGACTCTGGATGTTTCCACTGACGTGATTGTTCTTTCGTTTCTGGTGTCGTGTAGTGTATCCAGGTCTCGTCCCCAGTGACAATGGAGGCCAAGAATTTCTCGCCATCGGTTTCGTAGGCCTGAAGAAATTCACGCCGCATCAATCCGTTGCCGTTTGTGGTCTGCTGTAAGTTGTCTTGGGACTCACTTGGCACAAACCTCGGTGTTCTCTAAATGGACTGTCAAAATTTTATCACTGCAGGTCTTGCTGACATCAGGGATCATCTCGGAGAGCGCCCGAAGTCACCCTCCGATCTTTCAGCATTGCTTCTTCCACTTTCGCAAACGTTCCGTCCGGAACGCTGTTCATCATGAATAGTACGTTCGTCTATGAATTCTCTGCACCTTTTGCGCACGTGTTGTATGCTCTTATATTTTCCTCCGCAGACTTCACACAGTTGAATAAATGTCCACCGGCGCAGTTTTTTTTGCACGCAAAAACGAATCACAGAGCGTAATTCGCACCTGGCGGGAGACATTAATAGTAACTCCATTACTAACGGCTGCCAAGTCAAGACTGACCGTCGCAGACAGTTCGCAGAGTGGGGATTGGGAAAGAAGGGACCAAGCCGCAAGAAAAGGTCACGGATCCCGCGTAACAGCGTTCGTAGCGATTTTAGCGCCTTGGGATTCTTTACTTTACGGACAACCCTCGTATCTCTTAACAACGCCTCAAAAAATTGTCTAGTTGTCAGGATCGGTTTCAATTTCAAGGTCCCGGGTTTTGGCCTCACACAATAGCTCATTTTCCTGTGAGGATTTCCTAAAATTTATGTTTCGTTTTTGAAAATCAAATTTCACCGTCTTAGTCATTGTTCAGATCATCGTAAAATTGGCTTTTGTACATTTTCAAGTATCGTTAAAAATACCGAATCAGTGTTCATTTCGTAGGAAATTTGAAATTTGAAGAAAATCGTTTGTGTAGATTTTAACGTTGATTTTGGTGATGAAGTAAATTTTTCAAAAGATTTTTGTAACGTCCGTATTTTATGCTTTTTAATAACAGCAGATTTACCGGTTCCTCAGCAAACTTTTCAAAAGATTTTTAAATAAAAATGTTATGTGTTAAGCTGGAATGTCCGTTTTTGTAATTTTTAATTTTTGGAAATTCGCTTCCATCAGCGAGACAGTTGCGTGCTATGTTAATTAAAGGTAAAATATAATCTGTAGCCTAGTCCACGAGCGAAGAGAATGAACGCGGATATGTTCCCTATACGTAATATAATAAGAACGCCTTCAATAACTAAATAGGCAAGGTTCGCTTTTATCTCGTATATTTTTATCGGATATATCAATGCGCATGCGTGCGAGCCGCTGACAACGCAATATTCAGAACAATATTTTATTTGTTCATCTAAGTTATTTCTTTACTGTCAAAACTAAACAGTAAAAAAATCCGTTCAACTTTTAAATTTAGAATTAAATATATCTGTAGAACTGAGTCAAAAATCTATTGCCGTAAAATATCTGGTGCCGCCTCGGTGGCCTAGTTGGTAGCGTACTGGGCTTTCACCCCGAGAACCCGGGTTCGATTCCCGGCCAGGGCTTGGCATTTTCATACGCTATAAATCATCCCATCGTCTGCATTAGCGCAAGTGTGCACAATAGTCGGACGTTAAACACCAAAAAAAGAAATATATATCTGGTTTGAAACGTTAGTTAAAAATAATAATTGGGGGAAAACTAAACAGTCTAATTTTTTAAAAACAGCTCAACGGATTTTGTTTAAATTTCGATCGTGTAGTATCTAATGTTGCGCTAGCAATTTTGAAAAATTTACAAATCGTTTCAGGATAAAAACAACGAAAAACCCCTGCGCCCTAGATTCACCCCCCAGCCAAGCAGGTTGAGTATAACGTATACATAAACATGAACAAGCAAACTAACTCTTAATTACTTGCTTAACAAAAACAACGTAACAACTATTGCAATTAACTCTGGCTTAGAGTCGGCATGAGATCAAAGTACAGTCTCGATTAACCGTCACCCTTTTAACCGTAGAGTTAATTTTGTTATCTGACTTTTTTTTGTGTTTAACGTCCGACTATTTGCACACTTGGGCTAATGCAGACGATGGGATTATTTATAGCGTATGAAAATGCCAAACCCTGGCCGGGAATCGAACCCGGGTCCTCGGGGTGAAAGCCCAGTACGCTATCAACTAGGCCACCGAGGCGACTCTGACATTTTTAAACAGTCTTCCATAACAAATAATAGAAGCAACCTTCTAGACAAAACACTGTAACTGGACACGACTTATTTATAGCATAGGCGACGACAGCTGACACTAATTGCTACACTGAGCAAACATTGATAATCGAAAATTAAACGATTGGATCATTTAGTGTAATTAGAGAGAAACACTTCAAATAGTGTTAAAAAATTCAGAAAACGATTGTACGGATGTTTTTATTGGAATATAAACACTCTCACACTATTTACGATATTACCATTCAGCGTATAAGTCGATCACGTAACAGTCACGTGTGTATTCTTAAGTGGCGTGCGCGGTCTATGTTGCTAGAACACTTGTTAAACGTTAATTACAGATAATTTACTTTTATTAAAGATTTGTGCAAGTAAAATGTGTACAATACGTAGGATAATTATAGTTAAATAAAAAATTTAATAATTTTACTACTTTTCCAAAATAATGATAAATAATTCTGTGCTATACGCAGAGTATAGTGTTATTGTTATTGATCGCCGGAAGTACGGGTGGTCCACTTCTGTCATCCCCCAAGAATGACGTTTACTGAAACGCTACTGTAATTCAAAATAATCGCGGAACGCAACTTATGGTACAGACGTGATGGAAGCGGAATTTTAAAAATACCATTTAAAATTGTGTCTATATAATGAAAATCGGACATTTCGATACGCGTAGGTATTCATATAATGCTATTAAAAGTATGGAAAGAAAAACCGTGACCAATTTAAGTAATTATTTTGTTTTACTTTTTTTTATCTTATATTACCGTTTGAAATCGGCGTTGAAATCTGTAAAAATCGTTACTTTAAATTTTCAAATTTGATTAACACATGAAGATAACATCTGATCACCGCCTGGTTTATTTTTTAAATTTTTATTGACATTTGAAAATTAAGTTGATGAAATCAAAATTTTAAAAGCGTAGCATTAAGGTCGGTGGCCATCAAAATGCGGAGCGGAGTTGTTCTGAGCGGAGCGGACTATGCATTTAAAACCGATCGTATTGTTTTTAATGTAGGTGCAGCCACCGTATATAGATACACGGTAGGGGCCACGGTGGGTGTGCGCAGTAGACTACCGCGCGCGTGACGTCACTGAATCTTCACTGCTACATTCTGTAATTTCCCGTTTAACAATGCGGTGTTCTGTAAATGTAGTTGGAGATTCGGTGTGTTTATGTGAGTGTTTGTTTTAAGTAATGTATCTATATACCGTGGGTGCAGCTACAGAAAGCCTAAGGTTGCGCGATCAAAAAAACAGTTATTTATATTTTGGCTTAAAATAACTCACACACGTTTCGAGACATGTTATTTTGACATAGAAATTTAAAAAAAAGTATTTTTAAAGCGTTTTGGGGCGTATTAAATGGCCTATTTTGTGGTATAGTCAATCCACACCCACGTGTAAACGGAAGAAGCAATTTAAACCAAACTTTGGGGTTATATGCTACTAAACGTGCCCAATACCTCAATAACAATCATTTTGTCATATCGAACATTTTTTAAAAAACTGTTTTTTTGAAAAAATGTATTTTTATTGAATCAAAATTTAAACTTCATATCGAGGTGCAGATAGGTTTGAAGGTTATTTTCTAAAAAAAATATCTTTTCTAGACGAAATCGTTTAGCCGTGGGGGTGTTTTAAAAAAAATTGGTTTACTCCTGCAAATGAAAAGATGCAACCCGCAATCTTCGTGCTCTAACATGCGCTCTCTCTTGCTCCCTCTCCTCCACCAGCTTGTCAATTCCCCCACTACTTGGTCACTCGCTACATTCGTCACTCAGTTCGTTTCCTACAACCTACTGTAACTGTTCGATTGTCTCGAGATCAAAAACAGCCCCTAAATGCAATCTAGCTGACAAAGTTTGTCAGCAGACGTGATCGCACAACCTTAACGGAGCTGGACTCCGCTCTGCGTAGCTTCGACTCTTTCTGGGTTCGGTTTTGAACCTGATTACGCTTCCCCCATCACGCTGACCACGCCTCTAAACTTATTATCGTTACCTAGGTTACAGTAATTCTAACCATTACAATAGGCCAAAATATTTAAAATAAAAGATTCAAACGCGTTATTTAAAATCCCTAAACAATTCCGGCTGCCTTTAATTTTCATTCCGCTTCGCATTTTGTGGCCTAAAACTATATGGTTATTTTAATGGACATAACTTGTCAAAGTGGCAAATTTAAAGACATCGCTTTTTTCTTTGATCTTAAACTTTGTGTTTTTAAAAAAAACAATTGTTACACTGTTTTTAGTTACATTCTATATCTTTTTATTCATAAATGAGCAAAATGTAAGCATAATCTTATAATCAGACTTTGAAAATTATTTCAACGTTTTTACGTCAATAGTTTTATTACAAGTTTTTTTGGGAAAATTGCTACTACGTTGGAAAGTTTGTGTAATTTTTGTACATTACAATTTATTTAATTGTATTTGTAAGTGTGTGAGAGATTCGTTGAAACACCGCGGATGTTTCTAGAGTTCTGGTTCAGATTCTGAGCTAGAGCGCTGCAAAATTAAAGGCACTCTAACGCGATTGTAAAGGCAATAGTTTAAAGTGCTTCCTCCCCCATACCTCCGCGTTAAAACTAATTTTCTTGAGAACAAAGTTGTTGCAATTGATCTTATTTACTGTTTGAGAATCAGGAAAGAGAATCTTATTAACTTACTATTCTATTATGGCACACAGTATTTCTCCTGATATCTTATATGTGATAACTTAAATATTAATATTCATATTAGGCTCGGAAAAAAACATAATTTCTAAGTGGTTCAAGTTTATATTTTAAAGCCATGAACTAAATTTAAGTGGGATTCGGAAAGCTACCAACAAAAGCGGACATTTTGTTAATGATATCTTTGCTGAATATATAATTAGTCGGAAAATATGTTTACAAATATCTTGTTTTGTTTAAAACCTAGCTTAGGTATTATTTAATTCTTTTTTTAGTCTTTAACGTTCGACTACTGTGCACACTTGAGCTAATACAGACGATGGGATGATTTATGGCGTATGAAAATGCCAAGCCCTGACCGGGAATCGAACCCGGGTCCTCGGGATGAAAGCCCAGTACGCTATTAATTAGGCCACCTAGGCGGCTGTATTATTTACTATAGTTATAGTAAAAACATAAGATGTTTTTTATTAATTCATAACGATCAGCTGATTTCATTGAACAGCTGATAAATATTATTTAACTCGGACAATCGGGCGACAATTTTCGCGGATCAATTTACCAATTTTCCGGATATTGTCCGTTTTTATGTTGAGGATCTCCAGGGCGCGTATCGTCTTCGGTCGTTTCAAATGTACATTTAACTGAGCATAGTTTAATTACTGTATTGTTTTTTATTACAAAAATATTACATTTATACTGGGTTATTGTTATTTATTATTTTCACTGATATTTTATTTGTTTTTTCCTACCTCGATCTCGCTTTCAGAGTAAATAACTTCCATTGATTATGAAAAACGTAAAAGCGCGCGCGCGCGCGCACACACACACACACACACACACACACACACACACACACACACACACACACACAATCAGGAGCTCCTTGTTTGTCTTCCGTATGAAGACATTTTGTTTTTTTTTTAATATAAATATCGAGTTATATCATTGAATATAAACAGACTAGAAGACCAACCACCATTATAAAAAGCATGCTCGATATCAGCGGCTAAAGTTCAAGTAGTTGTACTATTTGCCGCTACGAACGCTGAAACCTGCAAGCACCGGGGGAAAAAATAAACAGTACTAATATTTATTTAACTGTAGTTAAACACTCTGCCGCAAGATGCCGCCAGCAGCGAGCGCTCACATATCTCTCTTGAGGGTTATCATTTTAGTACGTTCTTATTAAATGCTCATATTGAGTCACGCTTGTTTTAACTTCTTTTGATAGAATAGAACTTCTTTAAACCAAAAATAGAATAAAATAAAACTTGCGAAATGACTGTTTACTAGTTTAATTTGACGTAAAATTACCCGCTGAAGTTTATCCAACACAATATTCGCACTTAAGTCTGAACTCGTCTCTTACGTCAGTTAATTCCATTATTCGCCAACTTTTCTGGGGCTCCAGTTTTATCTCGACGTAACCGCTTAAAGGTCTCTGCGTTCCCGGAGGATGAGAATGTTTTGCAAAGTTTTCCGAGACAAAATTAAGCTAATTTAAAAAATCCGCAGCGTGTAGTGGTTGCGGAATGTAAAACTAACGGAAGAGCTTAATTATATAGGCTACCACGTTGCAAGTCGCAGTTCTTGAGGCACCCGAGTAGGACCGGCGTAACGTAATGATTACTTTACCCGACCTGTATTTTAAATGTCACGTGACCTTCGCGCAGGATTATATAGGTGAAGAGTGATCGTTTTATAACGGTTCTTTTTAACGTGGGTTAAACAGTAAACTAAAAATATGTTTCGAAACGGACCTTCGCACGATTGATTTATAAGTCATCGTTCACAGCTCCTATAGCGCCTAAACGATAAGCTGTTATTGTTGGCAGTTTTATTAATCGATCGAGCCCACGAGTAGAAAACGGAGACAAAAACAATTTTTATTTTTAAATTGAGTGTAAAATGGGCGGTAACCAAAATTTATAATGTTTAGGCCTACGAATTATGTCCGTGTTTTAAAGTAGCGTATATACATTATACTCGAACGAAAATATACATACATACATACACGGACATGTTTCTAGGTTGCTGTGTAACGTATTTATTTATTTACCAGAAATATTTACCGAGTAATGTTAAACTTACTCGTATTATAACTGTGTAGTTATAGTAAAAGACCAGCTGTTTCGTATTAATTTGTAACGATCAGCTGATTTCATTCAACAGCTGATAGGCTGTAGCCTAAGGTTTAAAAACTAGCAATATTAAAAAAAATTATTATAAACTAATTTACTAATTTTCCGGATGTTGTGTTTTTAATGTCGAGGCTCGTACAGGAAGCGGACCGTCTTCGGTCGTTTTGTGTCGTTTGTATACCCCCTACACATAGGCGTCCTATACGTTATAGTGACTCGGTGGTCGAAGTGACTAAAGTGGTCATTCTACTGCGTCACTCAACTGCGCACGTAAAGGTACTTAGTTCGAGCCGCAGTTGCACCCGTTGCCTTCCTTTGGATCCCTTGAAGTATGTAAGTTAATAGAGAAACAATCGAAAGAAAACGTAAACAAAATTTTAGGTTACGCTCAAAATCATATCAGGTTTAAATTATATGTGATGTTTCATAACTCGAATCGGTATTAAAACAGACTTGAAAGCACAAGAAATGTACGATTCTAGTCCAAATTGGGAAAACATAAAAAATTCCAAGTGGTTTAAAAGCCACGCTTGAGTTAACTTTAAAAAAGGACACGCGTGGAACTCGGGGACTTACTGACAGAAGCGAAGCGTTTCTTAATGATGTCTTCGCTAAATATACGAGTATAATTAGTTTGAAGATGTGTTTACAAATATCTTGTTTTTTTAAATAAATAAATATGTACACCTAGCTTAGATTTGGGGGGGAGGGTTAGGCCCACACTGGAGCACATTCAGTCATCAGTGAGGTCTCACCTTCTTGGCGCGTTGTTCCTCCCAATACCTCTTCAGCCTCTGTGGTCTCCTTTTCCTAAGTTCTTCTGAGATTGTCATGCCCTTTCGGTCGCTTGCTTTTCTAAAGTTGAGTTTCATTCCTTGAGTATGGCTTTCTCCTCCCCATTCCTCAACTGTTCCTCGGTTATCCCTAGGTCTTCCAGGTCTTGTTCTATCTCCTTGAGACAATTATTTTTTATCTTTGTGCTCAACTGGTAGTTCAGTAATTTCTTCGTGAGAATTTCTTCTGGGAGTCTGATCAGGTGTCCGTAAAATGCCAGGCGTCTCTTTCTGAATATGTCGGTAAGGTGTTCGGTCTCCTTGTACACAAGTGCTCCAGGAAGCAGCTTGTGGTTCCCGTTCACTACTGGAGCGTACACCACTGCTGGCCTCGTCACTGTGTTGTAATGTCTGATCTTTGACTTTATGGATAGCGATTTTTTTGTCGGTGTTCCATGTTAATTTTGACGCCGTCCTTAGTTTGGCTGTTCTGTTATCCATTGCCGTTTTCTCCCTATTATTTCTGGTGATGGTTTCTCCCAGATACTTGAACCTGACAATTTTTATCCGTTCGCCTCCGATCTTCATATACCTCTGTGCTGTCCTCCTTGTCGGCATCGCTTTCGTTTTTTCGAAGGATATTCGCAGGACAACTTTCCCTGCAATGTTTTTAGTGACACGATCTGTTGTTCTGAGTCCTCCCAACTGTTCGAGAGCAACGCTAGATCTTCCGCAAATGCCCAGTAATTTAGCTCGAGTTTTCTTCCTATTTTTACTTGCCCTTTGACTTTGTTCCATTCTCTGGTAATTTTTTCTAGTACGTAGTTAAATAAAAGGGTGGAAAGGCCGTCGAATTGTCTCAGACCCGTTCTTATTTCAAAAGGTTCTGACACCTCTCCTCGGAATTTTACTTTGGACATCGTGTATTGTAGTGTGATTTTTATGAGGTCGATTAGTTTATCGTTAAGGCCGAATTCCTTTAGAGTATTCAGTATGGATTCTCTGTGAATACAATCGTAAGCCTTCTTAGATATTATTTACTATAGTTATAGTAAAAGATCAGCTGTTTCATATTAATTTGTAACGATCAGCTGATTTCATTGAACAGCTGATAGGCTGTAGCCTAAGGTTTAAAAACTAGCAATATTAAAAAAAAATTATTATAAACTAATTTACTAATTTTTCGGATGTTGTGTTTTTAATGTTGAGGCTCGTCCAGGAAACGGATCGTCTTCGGTCGTTTTGTGTCGCTTGTTAAACCTTTTGAACATTAAAAAACTCGTGTGCGCGATAAATATTCCCCGTACACTTCCTTTAACATAGCACGAGCTTCTGTAGCAGTTTTCCCCAATGTCGTAAATAATTTTATGTTAATTCGTTGCTCCGTCTGAATACTGCATTTTTTCGTGACGCTAGCGCAAAGATTTAAACAGGCGATTGCTACAATGAGACTAAGCGACGTACAACCTTGCCCGTCGAGTTTAGAATGGGTTAAGCATCTTTTTTTTTGGTGTTTAACGTCCAACTATTGTGCACACTTGTGCTAATGCAGACGATGGGATGATTTATAGCGTATGAAAATGCCAAGCCCTCGCCGGGAATCGAACGAGGGTTCTCGGGATGAAAGCTCAGTACGCTATCAACTAGGCCAGGGGTCTCCAAACTTTCCAGCCTTAGGGCCATACTGATTACTCCAGTAAGTTCTGAGGGGCAAAACCATATTATCATTGTTGCCGGTGGTAAAAAGTGAAATAGTCCACTGATGAAAAAAAAGTCCGAAAAAGTACGCAACGTTTAAAAAATGCTGCAAATCGGACTAAAGTCCGCAAAACGGCAACACTGCATATTATTAATTTTCCTGTCATTATCTGTAATTTCTAGATTAGTCGTAGAGTACGAGCCATGAGGAGTAATGTGACACGACATCTGGTGGACACAAGCGGAAATAGGTAGTACCTTCTATCACAAAGCTTATCACAAAAACAATAACAATAAGCCTACAACAATGTTATGAGTAGTTAGCCCATGACTATATCAATGTAGATGTCATATTAATAATTGTTCAACATAAAATTAGAATACTTCAGTAAACTAAATTTAATTTGCTATAAAAAATATGTTCTCTAAAAGGAGTTTTCAAGTATGCTAGCTCTCCGCGGGCCGGATGTGGCCCTCGGGCCGTAGTTTGGAGACCCCTGAACTAGGCCACCGAGGCGGCTACTGGTTTAAGCATCAACAGGCAAAGACATGATTGAACCTGCCGCGGTGCGCTTGTTTGTAGATAGCAGCACAAGTCCGATTGTTTAACTGCTACATCTCGTACTAAATAGTCAAAACTGCTGGATATTTCTTTAAAAAATATTAATTTTTATTAAATTATAACGCTATTGGTTGTGAAATTTGATATTTTGTCTTTTTTTTAAGGTGAAAAGCACATTGAGGCTATTATCGCCTCCCTAAATGTAAGTGTGAGTGTAAAGTGTTAAAGTAGTACGTGGAGTGTTGTAAGTGTAAGTGTGTGTTAGACTCGGGTACCGCGAGGGACGTCTAAACACTCTCAATAGGTGCAGCTAGTCTGCACCCTCCTGCGGGGATCTTCTCTTAAAAGTCATGCGATACTGCTCAGTTAAAATTATACCTGTGACTCGTCGGGTATGTAATTTTAGCCCGGCCCACCAGAGTGCTCTGTTAGTTAATTAATTACTTCAATGTCCGAAGTTTCCTTCTCCCACGGAGTTTATTTTTATTTCCTCACTTAACGTAGGAGCGGTTAAAATTAAAACGATTCAGAAACAAATAGATTTTGACAATTTTATAGATGAATCCTACAAAAAGTGGTTCTCACATTATTTTGTATTTCTGTATATATATATATATATATATATATATATATATTTTTTTTTTTTTTTTTTTTTTTTTTTTTTTTAACAACCGACTATGGTACACACTTGGGCTAATGCAGACGATGGGATGATTTATAGCGTATGAAAATGCCAAGCCCTCGCCGGGAATCGAACCCGGGTCCTCGGAGTGAAAGCCTAGTACGCTATCCACTAGGCCACTGAGGCGGCCTATATATTATTATTATTATTATTATTTGCGTATAGACTCTGTTGGATCACGCAAAGCACTCCTACTCATGTCTTGTTCCTTCTAATCCTCCACACCTCCCTCATCCTGTCCCCATGGATCCTCTTCCACTCCTCCGTCCATTTTACCCCTGCTCTCTTTGGGATTTCATTCTCTGGGATCACAGACATAATTGAGAAAACACTTGAGGAAAAGAAGGTCTGCGCGGCTGTCTTTCTTGATGTTGCGCAGGCCTTTGACAAAGTTTGGCATGAGGGATTATTATGTAAACTTAGGCGAGACCTTCCTCGACATTACTTTCAAATAATAAACTCATATATTTCAGATAGACACTTTCGTGTTAGACATGATAACAAGTTTTCAGAACTTCATAAAATAGCGGCAGGAGTTCCACAGGGGAGCGTTCTTGGCCCAACCCTTTATTTACTGTTTACCCGTGATATACCTCAGGAAAATAATACCACCATTGCTACCTTTGCCGACGATACCGCTATTTTAGCTGTTGGAGAAGATGCGGTCGTTGCTACTACCAAACTGCAGAGAGCTGTAGACAAAGTAATTGAATGGACTAAATGTTGGCGCATTAAAATAAATGAAGGAAAATCTACCTATATTCATTTTACAAATAAAAAGTTAGTACCAATACCCTTGACAATAAACGCCCAAACATTGTCTCATGGGAATACAGCCAAGTATCTTGGCATGACACTTGATACAAAGCTGAAGTGGAAGGAGCATGTAAAGAAAAAGAAAGAAGAACTCAATATAAAATACAGGCAACTTTACTGGTTGCTTGGACGAAACTCTGAGTTGTCCATTCATAACAAGCTATTAATTTACAAGCAGGTGCTGAAGGCTGTATGGACCTATGGCATCCAAATCTGGGGCTGTACGAAAGAAACTAACATGATTGTTATTCAGAAGTTTCAAAATAAAGTCCTTCGAGGATTAGTTCAAGCTCCATGGTATATTCGTAATAGCGATTTACACCGGGATTTAAAAGTGAATTCAGTAAAAGAAGAAGTGAGGAAGGTGGCTTTGAGGCATAAACAACGTCTCCTAGTTCATGCTAATCAGGACATGAAGGACATGACTGGCACATTTAATAACGAGATACGCCGCCTCAAGAGAATCAAACCTCATGATTTGATGCTATAGAGATCCGGTGTTTAAAAGTGAAGGGACTAGATACTAGTGTCAACCCTACAAATGTGATTTAAAAGAGAGATAAATCTTTAGTCGATCTT
Organism: Callitettix versicolor; assembly: GCA_022606455.1. Lineage (NCBI taxonomy): Eukaryota > Metazoa > Arthropoda > Insecta > Hemiptera > Cercopidae > Callitettix > Callitettix versicolor. The sequence continues at coordinate 9,590,876 of CM040183.1, forward strand.
ATTGGGATTGGTCAAGATGATTAATTTGTTTTGTTTGTTATTTGTAATTTTATTTGTAACAACAAATACAATAATAAAAAAAAAAAAAAAAAAAAAAAAAAAAAAATTCTCTGGGATTTTCCACCCGACCATCTTTCTCCTGTATGCGTTCCTATCTTCAATGTCTGTTGAGTCTATTTCTGCGTCATGTAGGTCTATATATATATATATATATGAAAATATTGTAATACTCTAGCATCTTCAAGTTAATCTATGCAGTCTCGCCACATTTTCTTTTGATTGCAAAAACAAAAAAAAAACTTTTTTACAATTCAAGTTTCACATTGTGTTTGTAATCATTTGTTTCGTATTGTTGTCCGTAACTATAGTAATAAACGTATTCATAATTAAAGTATTTTTAGTCTTTACTAACTACCACCGACGTGTTCAGTTTTACATTCAAATAAAAACCTTACGGTTTAAATTACGTCAGAAATTTAATTTTAATATATAATAAAAAATTGAATTAATTCAATTTTTTAGCATTACTACTGACAGGTAACGAAATTAAATTTGTTGCTTTTTATATTAATTTATTTGTTAGTAACAATTAGTAAATTAATATAATTTCTGATATTTTCAGCAATTTTAATGTAATTTTAAACACCCTTTTTAATTAATATATTTTGTGTATTTCTTCAAATCGTTTTTTCATTCCTAGACTGACAGAAGTTTTTGCATAACCGGTTACACCCATTACTACTCTGTTTTCTGTACCCGTTACCATTTTCCTACTCATTATCTTTTCCATATCCATTACCGTTTCTCTACCTATTATCTTTTCCGTCTTCTTTACCACTTCTCTAACCATTATCTTTTCCGTATCCGTTACCATTTCTCTAGCAATTAGCTTTTCCATATCTGTTACCATTTCTCTAACCATTATCTTTTCCGTATCCATTGCTAATTCTCTAGCCATTAGCTTTTCCATATCCGTTACCATTTCTTTAAACATTATCTTTTCCGTATCCGTTGCTAATTCTCTAGCCATTATCTTTTCCATATCCGTTACCACTTCTCTAAACATTATCTTTTCCGTATCCGTTGCTAATTCTCTAGTCATTATCTTTTCCGTATCTTTTACCACTTCTCTAAACATTATCTTTTCCGTATCCGTTGCTAATTCTCTAGCCATTATCTTTTCCATATCCGTTACCATTTCTCTAAACATTATCTTTTCCGTATCCGTTGCTAATTCTCTAGCCATTATCTTTTCCATATCCGTTACCATTTCTCTAAACATTATCTTTTCCCATATCCGTTTGCTAATTCTCTAAACATTATCTTTTCCATATTCGTTACCACTTCTCTATCCATTATGTTTTCCGTATCCGTTACCATTCCTCTACCCATTATCTTGTCCATATCTGTTACCATTTCTGGATCCATTATCTTTTACATATCCGTTACCACTTCTCTCCACCCATTATGTTTTCCGTATCCGTTACTATTTCTCTACCCATTAATTATATTTTCTTTATCCATTTCCACTTCTCTACTTTTTTACCTTTGTCTTACCTTACCATTTCCATACCCATTATATTTTTCCTGACTTACAATTTCTCTACCCATTATCTTTTCCATATCTTACAATTTTTCTACTTATATTTTTCTTTTCTTACCATTTCCGTACAAATTATATTTTTCCCTATCTTAATACTTTCGTAGCCAACCATTATCTTTCTCTTTCCCGTTACCATTTCTTTATACATTATGTTTTCCTTGTCCGTTACCATTTTTTCATCTATTATCGTTTCCGTTACCTCTAAGGGGTGTCTCTCTCCGAGGTGAAGGAATTGGTATCAAGTAATTATCACCATGCATCCATTACTACACCCATTACACTCCTTATTATTATTGGTTTCCGTATCAGTAATTACAGATCAATAATTACCGTATCAGATCAGTAATTACTAATTAACAATCTGTCAACTTTATTTAAAATAGAAACAAGTAACTAAATTTCCATGAGAAATTCATTTATAAATAATATTTGAATATTATTACATAATATTATAATATGTATTGATATAATATTTGAACCCGGTTTGTATAAAATACTGAATTTCCGTTCGGTTTTTATAAAACAATGTTGACAGTGAAAGTTCTGCGTCTTTCATCAATCTAAGGGGCAAGGTCAGCATTGAAAGCCCGCCCGCCACTGATGTACGTGAATTGCCTATACGGCGCCGTGTACAGTTGTTCTCCCCCGTTTAGTCTGCACGCACGCCACCCTTTGTCCTTTTTATAGTAAGGTGATAGTGATATTGGTTACAGTTTATCAAGTTGAACAGGTACAAGTATTGAAACCACAGACCCCGTATGTAGTCTTTCGATAAAAAAACATATTAATAAATATATCGTATAATTAGAAAACACTCGATTATTGAAATAGTAATTTTAAAACTTTAAACATTTTTTTTTAAATTTTCGTACGGAATTAGTTATTTTTTCCATATCCGTTACCATTTTCCTACTCATTATCTTTTCCATATCTGTTACCATTTTCCTATCATATATTTTTATATATTCCTATCTTATATCTGTTACCCATTATATTTTTCATATCCGTTACCGTTTCTCTGCCCTTTACCTTTTCCATATCCGTTACCACTTGTCTACCCATTATCTTTTCCATATCCGAAACCACTTTTCTATCCATTATCTTTTCCATATCCGTAACCACTTTTCTATCCATTATCTTTTCTATCCGTTAACATTTTTCTACCCATTATCTTTTCCCTACCCGTTACCATTTTTCTATCCATTGTATTTTCCGTATCCGTAACCACTTGTATATCCATTATCTTTTCCGTATTCGTTACCATTTTTCTACCCATTATATTTTCCTTATCAGTTACTATTTTTCTACCCATTGTCTTTTCCGTATCCGTTACCACTTGTATTTCCATTATATTTTCATATCCGTAACCACTTTTCTATCCATTATCTTTTCCGTATTCGCTACCATTTATCTATCCATTATCTTTTCTATCCGTTAACATTTTTCTACCCATTATCTTTTCCGTACCCCGTTACCATTTTTTTACCCATTGTATTTTCCGTATTCGTTACCACTTGTATATCCATTATCTTTTCCGTATTTGTTACCATTTTTCTACCTATTATCTTTTCCATATCCGTTACCTTTTTTCTACCCATTGTCTTTTCCGTATCCGTTACCACTTGTATATCCATTATCTTTTCCGTATCCGTTACCATTTTCTACACATTGTCTTTTCCGTATCCGTTACCATTTTTCTACCCATTGTCTTTTCCGTATCCGTTACCACTTGTATATCCATTATATTTTCCGTATCCGTTACCATTTTTCAACCCATTTTTTTCATATCCGTTACCATTTCATTATAGGTTACTGGGGAAAATATATTATTTTGTGTATGTTGACACTCTGGCATTCGAATTTGTTGCGAATTAAATCAAACTTGACAAAGAAATTGATATCGGCAAAACTCATTTCAAAATGGTGACAATTGAAGCTATGAATTCAGAACAGCAGAAGTCCGTAAAACAAAATTTTCCAGGAAAGAAAACTTATTATTCTTTTCTGCGTCAGACTATAACTGGTAAAAAATTTAAAACGTTAAACCACAAAAAATACCTAAAAATAAGTTAAACTTATCGTCAGTAATTAAATAGATACAAAATTTTTACATCTGGTTGTTTTTTTTTAAATCAGAATGCAAATCAACTTGCATATTGTTCCCACTGTTCGCGATGCACATTGCAGCCAGTTTAGTGTAATAAAAGTGTATGCAATTCGGATTGAGTGATAAAATTTTCTACTTTTATTAGCAACTAAAACATAAATGAAATTCTTATCTTTCACTAAACGTTGTGAATGTTGAGGAATCTCGAGCTATTTTTCCGTTTTTATAGTTTATTACCCTCATTTATTGCAGTTTTATATTTATGCTTTAATAACACTAAATTCAATGGCAAAGTGATTGCCTTGCAGTTTTTTTTATTAATATTTTTTATCGAATAGGTGAAAATACAGACGTGCGATTTTTCTATTGAAAAATTAAATTAGTAAGAAAACATTATCTACAATTACAAATTTGTTAGAAGTTTGTTAAATATGCAAAATTTGAAAATTAATCCGATTAATTTTCTTTTTTTTGAAAATTGAAAGAAAAATTATAGTACACCATAAACAAGTACATTTTGAAAAGATGTCAGTGTTTCTGCTTTATCGATTGTTTTAAAGTTGACTTTGACTGGAAAATGGAGCTACATATTATTATTTGAAAATCGATTAATCGATTCTTTTCATATACAGGCTACTGTACGATACCGAAATTTCGATATATCTGATCACCTAAGGGTAGCGTGTCAAAAATCACCACACCCTCACCCATTTTCGTTCACGGTGCTTATTAAATTAAATATCGTATTCATTACATTATTGTAACCATCATATAACTACTACTACTAATAATAATACTACTAGGCTTTCACCCTGAGGACCCGGGTTCGATTCCCGGCCAGTGCTTGCCATTTTCATACGCTATAAATCATCCCATCGTCTGCATTAGCCTAAGTGTGCACAATAGTCGGACGTTAAACACAAAAAAATATGTAACCATCATTTAGGTCTTATGATACTTTCATATAAAACACAAATGAAAAATTATCTCACTAAATGATCTGTCTATAAGAAAATTAAAGACGTTTTTAATAAGGACAAAAAAAGGGAGGAACTCAACAACGAGGAAGCCTTTTGTGAATTTTTATTATTGTTGTATAAACATTTGAAGAGAGAAGTTTAACAGTTTGCAGAAGGCATTAAGCGATTACTTTGATAACTAAACTTCACTGTAATCTTTGTTTTATTTATGATTAAACTTAACAAGAAAGTAACACAGTATATCTGGTAAGATAATTACCAGCTTCAAAAACTTGGTGCGTGATAATTTGTAATATCAAATTTAAAATTCCACCGATGACGCGAGATCATGATTGAACTTATAAAACTTATTTTATAATCAATGAAAATTTACAAATGTTTTACGAAGTACTAAGTGTACGATATCGTAAATTTAAATTCAAAATTTTATTTGTTAAATCATCCGTAAACCGCATCAGTTCTTTCACCCGTCTAGTTATTAAACTGAAATATTGTTACCATAGTTACGAATATAAACGGACTAGATGCACAGCCATCATTATAGAAAACGTGCTCTTTATCAGAGGCTAAAGTACAAGTAGTTACACTGTTGGCCGGTACGAACGCTGCAATCTGCTAGATCAAAGGGAGACGTTTAAGAAAATAAACAGTATTGAAATATTGTTAGCAGTCTTTAAAATTTATTTTATGATTTTATTTTAACAACTTTAATGTTTTTTGTATTTGAAAGCAAGCCGAGTCACGAACTGAACATTGAACCAGAGATATGTTGTATTATAAAACAAATAATTAAGATTATGACCTATTCTTCCCGTCAGTGGTCTATCAACTCACGTAATAAAGGCTACCGCGGTTTCGACACTCTATCGTTTCATCTTCAGGCCGTGAGAAAATGTTAAATCCCTCTGTCGAGGTCGTCACAAAGACAAACAAAACATTAAAACATACATCACAAACACTGAGCACAATTACCTTTAAAATATTCACCATGAAATTCGGCTTGGCCAAGCTACACACGCGACTCGTACGTCGTTACATTCCGGACTGCGGAGTCTCCATCATTAGTAGCGCGCCCGTCATTGTTATCAGTTACAGTGCGTCTGTTGGTTTTTGTTACTTACTCAAATCACTTATCCTTAGAGCCATGTCATATACTAAATTTGATTTAAATGAAAGTTTTTCATTGAAGATGTTGTGGGGTCTGATTTTTTGTTCTTGTAAATCTCAAACTCTTCAATTGCAACCATATAACTACTTTTATGATACAAATGTAATATTTTCATGTTGGTATGGATGTCTTCGAATTTATGATTTTTGTCCATAAGATATTCTGCGAAAGCCGAGTTTGTCGATAATGCACTTCTGTGTATGTGCTGTTTAAATCTTTTCTTAAAGAGCGAGATGTCTGACCGATATAGAAGCTTAGGCAATCGCTATATTTCATTTTGTATATGCCAGTTTTTTCAAAGTTATCTCCACTTGTATTTGCAAGTGGCTTCTTTAATAATGTTGATAACTTATTACTTGTTCTGAAAGAGACATTTATATTTTCTTTGGCTAATACTTTTTTTAGGGTGTGGCTTAAAGTTGAACCATATTCCGTGGAGATGTATGTTTTTTTATCAGGAACGATTTTTTAATTTTTGTTTTTGTGTTTGGCAATAAGCCTATCAACAATTGAGCTTTTATATCCGTTAGAAACAGCTATGTACTTAATGATGTTCACTTCATTTCCATAGCTTCCTTTGTCCATAGGGAGTGAAATTAACCTGTGTAACAAACTATTGTAAGCTGCCATTTTTATATTGTACGGATGGTGGGATGAAGAATGTATTGTTTGGCTGGTTGTGGCAGGTGTCCTATAAACACTATATGTTACAATAATGAAAAAAAATACATTTGTAACATCACACGCATATCGTACGATTTTATTTACGCTGCTGTACAGAAACGATACTTTTTATAACGAGATACTCCAGTAAAAACAGATTCCAGACGAAAAATACGCGTGGGCGGTGACGTCTACGTAATTAATTGAGCACTCTGGTGGGCTGAGCTTGAATTACACACGCCGCGAGGCTGTTTTAATTTTAAAAGAAAAGTTTCGCATTCCACGGCCAATGGACTCCTTCATTTCGTGCTTCCGTATTTAATTTTGTACGAAAAGGTGACGTCCACAATTCTAGTCATACCCTCCCCCCCAGCTCCCACTGATCTGCAAGAAAATGGAAATGTCAGCAGTAAGGCTGCAAGCCTGCTGTCTTCTCTAGCAGTACTGTTCTTGACATATTTTACAGTTAGAATTTTGATTAAATATAATCCGAAGAAACTGCATATGTTGAGTGATACAGACAAACGTACAACTAACTGTGATACATTATTGATAAAGTATAACTGTCAACACTGATTACTGCACAGATTGACAGCCTGTAATATTTTTAATAGCAACAAATTATATAAAATACAAATTCATTTATGCAAGTTGTCGAAAAAGAAATGTTTTCAGAACTGTTAGTACTCAAATCTGTTCTGGCGTGGTGTTAAGAAGTGGAGGGAATTTTTGTTTCTCCCTTTATACCTCGTGACGTGTTCACAATACAGGCTATAGGACCCTGTGGAATCGAGCTACACCGTAGGAAATTAATATTTCGATAAGTCTGACGCAGTAACAACACCTGCAGCAAGTTGTTTCCTTGACGTTTAATTTATGGAATATTCGATAAATAGATATTACACAAACGCAGGTAATTAAGTAGGCATTGTTGTTAGGTTTTACCATTATGCCTTAAAACCTGCTTAAATAAGCTTCCTGTACCGTCTGCATTAGCCCAAGTGTGCACAATAGTCAGACGTTAAACGCCAAAAAAAAAGCTTCCTGAATTTTCATATTTCACTGGAATTTCGGTACGGCTTATACGTCTAAAAATTCCGCTTTTGGTGCTGTAGGAAAAAACGGAAAAAACGGTCGAATTTCTCAAAATTAGTTATTAATTTTTTTTAATTATGTATTATTTTATGAAAATGTATTAAGTCTGTGTAGCAATTTTGAAATTAAATAAATTGAAAAAACAAAAATAAACGCTTATCGCCTTCAAATTTTCTTTTTTAGTTTGCTCTTCTAACGTGTATTTTTTTAATATTAAAATTACGAATCTTTAAATGTATGACCTAAATTTGAACAAAATATGATCAACCGATTTTGTAAAATTAGTTACCACAACTTCTGATCCGTGGTTTTCAGTGATTTTTTGTGTGTACCGTTTACTTATATCAAAGATAAATTTTTGTAGATGTATACATTTTGACAGCCTACAGCTTCGAATGTAAACGTACTAGAATGATAACCCTTATGACAGATATGTGAGCGCGTGCTGTTGGTGGCACCTTGCGGCTGAGTGTTCGGCTACAGTTTAGTAGGTAATACTGTCTATTTTCTTAAACGTCTTCACCCCTGTACTTGCCACGTAGCGTTCGTAGCGGCGAACAGTGTAACTACTTTGACTTTAGCCTCTGATATCGAACTTGCTGCTTTACTTCTAGCCAGTTTACGTTCAATGCCTACAGATATCTTTTCTATAGTGGAAAAGTGACTTCACATATTGTTTATACAGTCGACCTCGGATATAACGCGGTTGAAGGGACGAAACGTATATGAGCGCTGTAAACGAGACAGCGTTGTAACCGAGTTTACAGTAAACAAGTTTGTAAATGGCTGAAATACTGTATGTAGTGAAAGAATAGCGTACTTTGGACTGTGTACATAATTAATGGCTATATTATTACAATGTATTACACGTATTACATAATTTTGAAATAAGTTTTAGTTAAAACTAATAGAAAATAAGAACTGTACAGTCTAGTGTGTATACTATTGTGAGGGTTCCTGAAATTGAAGTTTTCTTCCCACTAAGGCGTACAGTGTGTGTGTGTGTGTGTGTGTGTGTGTGTGTGTGTGTGTGTGTGTGTGTGTGTGTGTGTGTGTGTGTGTGTGTGTGAGAGAGAGAGAGAGAGAGAGAGAGAGAACGCTTTTGCGGGAACGATACAATTTACATCGTTTGTCTACCTGCAACAAAATTCTAAGAAAGGGTTCTATTCTCAACCTTTATTCTAAAAATAGAACACAAGATAGCTTAGAAAACTGCTAAAAGCACTAATGGTACAGAGAGAAAAAATGTGCGAGTGAGAGGTTATGTCCCCACTCGGTCACCATAGCTCCTCCCTTTTCCGTCACTATCGCTGAGTAGTAACAGTTTCTAGACACAGATTGGCAGACTGTGTGTCCATGAACTGTTGGAAGGAGCTGAAGGGGAATTCTCCTACATGCGCGAGAAATTCTCGCTCAGGCCGTTTACTACATGGCTGGACTATAACAGCAGCGTGACAGCGTTGTATCCGAGTTCACAAAGCGTTGTAACTGAGACTAAAATATACACTTAATATAGAATATTGGGGACATTATGAAAATAGCGCTATAACCGAGTTACGTTCTGACCGAGGGCGTTATAACCAAGGTCGACTGTATTTATTGTTGACGGAAATGATCACAGAAACGAAACTGAAAAGACGTATTGGCCGAACTTGGCGGATGAATAAAATTATGATATACAAAGCAAAGTTGAATTGCAATGCACAGATGCTGTGGAGCCATGTATTCGTTATAATCACGCTATGAATAATTCAAACATTTACAATCTAATTCAAACATTTAAACTGTAACTAAACTTCGTAAGTACAGCTTGTCTTAGACGTGACTAGGTTTTCAACAAAATAGAACAAAGTGGAACGACCATTTCAGCTCCATATTGTTGCACTATCCGACGGAGGCAGCTGAAGTGAGCAGCTGATGGGTGTAGCGATCCCACCGTACCTCTAGCTCATACTATTCTTACTCATCTACTCATCTACTCAACACACACACACACACACACACACACACACACACACACACACACACACACACACACACACACGCACACACACGCACACACACGCACACACACGCACGCACACACGCACATTTACTACTCTATATAGCGGCTACCTCTAAAGTACAAAGCGACCCGTGCTAATAGTGTGAATGACATCAGCCTAATGGTGTATCAAACGGAATCCTGGAAGACTTGGCGACCTCTCAGTGTGCCTTAGCCTTACCCCATGCGTGCAGGGAGTGTTAATATCGTCGTAGAGTAACCACATTCGTCGAGTCTGTGTATGACAGTGTTAAGATCGAAGGAACGTTACGGCTACTCGAAGAGTAACCACATTCGTCGAGTCTGTGTATGACAGTGTTAAGATCGACGGAGCGTTACGGCTACTCGAAGAGTAACCACATTCGTCGAGTCTGTGTATGACAGTGTTAAGATCGACGGAGCGTTACGGCTACTCGAAGAGTAACCACATTCGTCGAGTCTGTGTATGATAGTGTTAAGATCGAAGGAACGTTACGGCTACTCGAAGAGTAACTACATTCGTCGAGTCTGTGTGTGACAGTGTTAAGATCGACGATGCGTTATGGTTACTCGAAGAGTGACCACATTCGTCGAGTCTGTGTGTGACGGTGTTAAGATCGAAGGAACGTTACGGCTACTCGAAGAGTGACCACATTCGTCGAGTCTATGTATGACAGTGTTAAGATCGACGGAGCGTTACGGCTACTCGAAGAGTGACCACATTCGTCGAGTCTGTGTGTGATAGTGTTAAGATCGACGGAGCGTTACGGCTACTCGAAGAGAAACCACATTGGTCGAGTTTGTGTGTGACAGTGTTAAAATCGGCGATGCGTTACGGCTACTCGAAGAGTAACCACATTGGTCGAGTTTGTGTGTGACAGTGTTGAGGTCGCGGAGCGTTATGGCTACTCGAAGAATAACCACATTCGTCAAGTCTGTGTGTGACAGTATTAAGATCGACGGAGCGTTACGGCTACTCGAAGAGTAACCACATTGGTCGAGTCTGTGTGTGACAGTGTTAAGATCGACGGAGCGTTACGGCTACTCGAAAGACAGGCCTTCCCGGCGTCGTTAAATTAGATTGTTTCATTATACAAATTGTCCGCTGTGTGCCGTTGCATTATTACCAAGACTCATTTAAATTCAGACCGCTATTCTGTGATCGTACATTTTCTTCTCCCTTCCTTTTAACTATCCTCTCTCCCCGGCATTCTCTTTAATAGCAAGTATTGGAACGAGTCGATATTGGATTATATTAATTTGTGTTGGTTTATTGCCTGAATTCCCTTTACCCTGGTTGTAGGAACTAGTACTTTACAGAACAGCTGATTTTGCAGTAAGCTCTTAATTAATATACATAGCGCTCCACGACAGCGCTCGTAACGTTTCCCGCCAATTCAATCGGCAACCGTCATAGTTATGAAAAACGGTACTGGTCTAACTTTATTGGAAATATTATACTATTTATTTACAAAACGATCAAAATTATGATAGGTTTTGCCGTTCAGCCAGTATTACAGCAGGTGCACTCTTAACGTTAAATGTGAGCTTGCTGTCTTGTGTGTACTGTTTCGTTAGCATAAACAGAATTATTACTTTAAAGGGACATTCAAAATTTCCTAGCCTCCTCGGTGGCCTAGATGGCGTACTGGGCTTTCACCCCTAGGACCCGGGTTCGATTCCCGGCCAGGGTTTGGCATTTTCATACGCTATAAATCATCCCATCGTCTGCATTAACCCAAGTGTGCACAATAGTCGGACGTAAAAAAAAAAAATTCACCCCGAGGACTCAGGTTCGATTCCCGACCAGGGCTTGGCGTTTTCATACGCTATAAATCATCCCATCGTCTGCATTAATCCAAGTCGGATGTTAAACACAAGAAAATGTACTAATATCGAAGTTTTTTTGAGTCTAACGAAGAGCCATTTTTATTTGTCTTTAACTACGTAAACGTGGCCTAGATAGCGTACTAGGCTTTCACCCCGAGGACCCGGGTTCGATTCCCGGTCAGGGCTTGGCATTTTCATACGCTATAAATCATCCCATTGTCTGCATTAGCCCAAGTGTGCACAATAGTCGGACGAGTGTATGACACAAGATATTGATTCGCCAGGCGAACATTTATTCGTTCTTGTATTGTAAAAACAGCAAGGTAAATATGATTGATCTATTCTACTGAATTGACTTTTCCTTATACAGTAAACTCTTCCATCATCCTTAGAAAAAAATCTAGAGTCTTTTTGGCCAATTGATATGACATTGCTATCAATCAATTTGTTGGTAAAATTTTCGCTTATGAATTGCATCATTTGGTTTGCGTAACGGGTTGGAGTATATTTGTTGTACATCAAGTTGAAAGTATATTTTCATTCGTTTGGCATGCGAGATATTTTTTAATAATGTTCTAGGTAAATTGTTTTTTTTAGAAATTTCAAATAATTCTGTTCATTAACACGGTATAAAAAAAAACAAATTTGGGTTTCTTACATCAGTTATCGCCGCCTCGGAATTGATAGCGTACTGGGCTTTCACCCCGAGGACACGGGTTCGATTCCCGGCCAGGGTTCGGCGTTTTCATACGCTATAAATCATCCCATCGTCTGTATTAGCCGAAGTGTACATAATAGTCGAACGTTAAACACAAAAAAATCAGTTATCTTGAAAAAAAACACGAAGTGAGATCTGACACCCATAAAATTCACTCGTAAATAGGACATAATACGAAAATACTTTGCTAGCTACAGGAATTAAGTCATAAACGAAGTATTTCAAAAGTAAATGTTTATGAAAATAGTTTTTTCTTAATTTTAGCTTCGGAATCAAAGCCTAAAGTATGAACCTTTCGTTTTGAAACATCCTGTATACTGTTTGAAATTTTCAATCATGCACGCAAGAGCGCATTTACTTGCGAGGAGTATTTCCATCAATGTAGAGCTGTCAAATTTCAAGTTCTTTAAGATTGTCTAATGGTTGGTCAGATTGAAGTTAACCGCACAGAAGAATTACCGGATGTTTTTGAGGATGCTCTAAAAAGACGTCGAAACAAATTATTTAGTTAGAAAATTAAAATTTACAAACTTTACAGAGTTCTCTCGCTTTGTGTGCGATTTTGAACGTATTCAAAAATATACAAACACAAACCTGTCCCGTATAAGTATACTATAACTAAAGGTAGGTATTATGCAAATGTTGTTCCTCCTGGCTTAATATATCACTGGAAATCACGCGAAATCACGTTTATGCACTGCTGTTTATCACGGAGCAGATAATTCTGGAGTGATTTCAGTTTTACGGTAATTAACTGGGTGATTACGTTAAAATATTAATAAATATGTCAAAAACTTGTAATCTTTTATCTTTCAATAGAAACACTAACGCAATCTTTCAGAATTTGTTGGCACTATTTGAAGTGTTTCCATCTCATTCCGCTAGATAGTATACTTTTCAATTAACGGTAGATAAAATGTATCACCTAGATTGTGTAAACATCGTTAAGATGATTTGTACATGTCTCGATTAACCGTTACTCTTTTAACCGTCAGGTCAGTTTAATTCTGTTATCTGACATTTGTAAACACTTTTTAAATATGATTTGTAATAAATAGAAGCAACCTTCTAGACAGAACAAAATACTGTGAGTAGACACGACTTATTTATAGCATATGGCAGCTGACACTAATTGCTACCTTAAGCAAATATTGATATTGAAGTACGCTATCTAGCGGAATGATTAGAAACACTTCAAATAGTGCCAACAAATTCTGAAAGAGTGCGTTAGTGTTTCTATTGAAAGGTAAACACTCTCACATTATTTACGATAATACCATTTAGAGAATAGGTCGATCACGTGAGTAATTTAAGTGTCGTAAGCAATGCTCTCGCATTTATTACGTGAATACTTGTCAAAAGGTCAATTGTGGGTAATTTACTGTACTAAAGACCTAAGCGTGTATAATTAGAGTTAAATAGAAAATTAAGAGAGTTTTACATTTTCCAAAATAATAATAATACGACATTCTGTGCTATAAACAGAGTACAGTTATTTTTATCGATGGTTGAAATAACTGGTTATCTATCTCTGTTATCTGGAAACACAAATTTCTTTTATTTCAAAATTAGATACGTTAATTTGATTTATGTACGACTAACCTAACGAATCAAGGTTTCAACTCGGCATTTGGTTTGTTTGTTGCGCAGTTTTGGATAAACGTATCGACCGATTGTTTTGAAATTTGTACGAAGGTACCTTGTATAAAGCTCGAACGTGTGAGATTTTTTGCCGTTTATTTCCGTTTCAAAATGGCAGCCTTTGATTTAACGATGCCTATTGTAGTTGTTGGTTATTGCCTGTAATACTGGCTGAATAGCAAGGCCAGTAATGGTTTTGACCGTTTCATAGAAGAAAGGCATAAAATTTCCAGTAAGGTTGGTCCAGTAACATTTTCCCTAAATAGCCGCCTCGGTGGCCTAGTTGATAGCGTACTGGGCTTTCATCCCGAGGACCCGGGTTCGATTCCCGGCCAGGGCTTGGCATTTTCATACGCTATAAATCATCCCATCGTCTGCGTTAGCCCAAGTGTGCACAATAGTCGGACGTTAAACACAAAAAAAATCGTTTTGAAGGGAAACGTTTCACGTAAGTGACGTCATTGATAAACACGTTATACACACAAATTAGCATCGTGGGTAAGCTCTTTAAAAATGACGTCATAGACCAAATATAACCTAGAACTTAAAGTTCTAGCGTAACTAAATATGTTAAACTGACGTGATAGTGACGTCAGAACATTCTTAAATTGATAAAATACAAGGGAAGTTATGCGGAAAACGATGCAGGCCTAAAGTTCTAGTTGAAAGGAAAAATGAACATTAAAAAGCTGCTATCTTAATAAGCGGTTTCATCCTGTTATTTTTTTAAATTTATGAAGTTTATAAACATTTCATTTTGAAAGGTTGCAACCGCCTTGGTGGCCTAGTTGATAGAGTACTGGACTTTCACCCCGAGGACCCGGGTTCGATTCCCGGCCAGGGCTTGGCATTTTCATACGCTATAAATCATACAATCGTCTGCGTTAGCTCAAGTGTGTACAGTAGTCGGACGTTAAACACAAAAAAAAATCCCTAAATATTACGTTTACCGGTTAAATTGGCGGAAATGTTAAGAGGTTAATACGTATGAAACTGTCGAGAAAAATTTGCTAGTGAAAAATTTGAATTTTCTTCAGATATGAGCAAGGTCAAATGTGCTAAATTTGTCATTGAAATTGGCCAATTCTTTAGTGTTTAGCAGTGTGCACAGGCACACGTAGACCGATACAAGTCGAAGTAAAGGCCACTTTTTTGTTAAGGAAACCTGAAGACTGACATATCCGTTTACCTTCGTTTCTTACTTCGTATAAAGTATTGCTACCTTTCTAATGTTTTTACACAAAATGTTTTTTTCATAATTTTTTCTTATTTTCACTACTCATGTTTTGAAAATTGAAATCTGTTTGTAGCTGTTACATTTTCTTTACGTTTGAGCTTTAGGCCGGGTCGCCACCAAATTCGGATCGTAATCAAGCGGTTTCGCTGTGTTCCGCTCCGCGTAGCTTCGACTCGGTCTAGGTTCGGTTTTGAAGCTGATTCCGCTTCCCCCACCACGCCTCCAAATTTATTTCTCGTTACTTAAATCACCTTTGCCTATGATACTGTTTTCAAACACAGTAGTTTCCTATAATCCGTTATGGTAGGCCTAAATGTTTAGATTTAAAAGATACAAACGCGTTTTTTAACTGACTTAACACCGCTTCTTCATTCCGCTCCGTAATGACTTACCGTTTAGTCGCTAGCGATACGTTACAGACATATTTACGTGAAACGTACTCACAGTTTTGTTTCGATTC
This sequence comes from Callitettix versicolor, assembly GCA_022606455.1. NCBI lineage: Eukaryota > Metazoa > Arthropoda > Insecta > Hemiptera > Cercopidae > Callitettix > Callitettix versicolor. The sequence continues at coordinate 9,606,401 of CM040183.1, forward strand.
AAAACATACGTGCTAAAATGTTTCCACGACACGTAGCGAGCTGCAGTGAAATATTGAGCGAATCAAACCGAAATCAAAAGCTTGGCAAAACGCCAAGACATAAACATAACCTCACCGCCTAAAGGCGTCCCTTTCGAGATAACACGCTGGGGTGGGGGTTACATTGTAATACAAGGGTTAACAAGGATTTATTCAAAGTGAAACGAATAGATTGGTCGCGTCACAATGCGTTCCGATGACGTAATGGAAACGATTTTTCAAAAAACTAACGATTCTGCATGAAACGGGCATTTTGATAAACGGAAAATAATTGATCAAGTTCGTTATCCAGTAAAAAAAAGTCATAACTGTCTACTGTAGGCTATTCTTTATTGATAATTTATGCAGTATAGCCTACGTTAAATTTTCCACACAATGATTTTTGCATATTTTCTTTTATTACATACATTATTATCCAATTAACACATATTCACCTGCGGAAAATATTTTTTTAATTACTTACGATTTTAGGCTGTTTTTTACGGAACTATATTGTGACGTCATTGTGTTTCCATTGTATGGAACATCTTCGTTTCATACGCTGAGTTATTGCTCATGCGCGTTAAAGCATTCTAATAGGCATTACTTAGTACGTGGTCGTATTTGTAGTGAAAATGTTGTTAAAATGGCGTCCGTTTAATTAGATTTTTCGCGTTGTAACAATTTTGAGGTTCAATGAAACCAGCTGATCGTTATGAATTAATATAAATGACAAATATTGCTAGTTTTTAACAACATAGCCTAAAACGTATTATAGCCGATCAGCTGTTCAATAAAATCAGCTGATTGTTATGAATTAATTTAAATGACAAATATTGCTAGTTTTTAACAACATAACGTAAAACTTATTATAACCGATCAGCTGTTCAATAAAATCAGCTGATCATTATGAATTAATATAAATGACAAATATAGCTAGTTTTTAACAACATAACCTAAAACTTATTATAGCCGATCAGCTGTTCAATAAAATCAGCTGATCGTTATGAATTAATATAAATGACAAATTTGCTAGTTTTTAACAACATAATCTAAAACTTATTATAGCCTATCAGCTGTTCAATAAAATCAGCTGATCGTTGTGAATTAATAGCCTATAAATGATAAATATTGCTAGGTTTTAACAACATAACGTAAAACTTATTATAGCCTATCAGCTGTTCAATAAAATCAGCTGATCGTTGTGAATTAATATAGATGACAAATATTGCTAGTTTTTAACAACATAACCTAAAACTTATTATAGCCGATCAGCTGTTCAATAAAAATCAGCTGATCGTTATGAATTAATATAAATGACAAATATTGCTAGTTTTTCACAACAACGTAAAACTTATTATAGCCTATCAGCTGTTCAATAAAATCATCTAATCGTTATGCATTAATATAAATGACAAATATTGCTAGTTTTTAACAACACAATTATCAGCTGTTTAAAAAAAATCAGCTGATCGTTACGAATTAATAACTGATCATTTAATATAACTACCAAAATTAAGTTAACGATTCATTTCATGTAATTAAATCGGTAAAATTTCTTCGTAATTTCGGTACGAATCAATTAATTATTGATTATTACAGTTATTAATAAATTAATAATGCAATTAATTTAATACTTGCGACGCGTAAAATATACTGTTATATATCAATATAAACATGTTCCCCGCATCACGCGTCCCGCAAAATACGTCATGATCCCAGCCCTAAAGCATGTAACGAGTTAAAAATGGTTTTTTAAGATACGGATTTTAAGATGTAACAAAAAATTCACTTTTTTACCTTTTTTGTGTTCCCTACCCAAACTCGTCTCACCGGTTAAACTCAAAAACACGGTACAAATTTCACAACAATAAGTTAATTAGAACAGGAGATATGCGTTAGGGGAAATTGTTATTAGAATTGCACTCAGACAAAAATACCGTCTTAAAAATCATTAGATCCGGGATGCACGCAATTGTCATCCATCTTCACTGGAAATTCCTTTTTTGAACGCGAAGCCCTCGCTGTATTTCTAATTTGTTACCCAGCTGACTGACGTCAAACAAGTAACACAACTGAAGTGATCTTATTACACGTTCAAGTCTCTTCTTATAATCTAATTTCTTTTTCCGTAGTTCAATTTGAATAATAAAAGCGTTATTTTAACCTCCTTTCGCAAACGATCTTATAAAACCGTTTTTAGATTATGCAGTTTGCAATTCACATTTCCTATCGATGATGTACGAAGGTTGTCCGTAAAATAAAGTTCCCAATAATTTTTCACAATGAAAAACATGTTTATTTGCATTGAATAATATATTTTTGGAAAGCTTTTTTCTATTTTTCAACATAATCGCCGTTGAGATCGATGCATTTTTGCATACGGTGAATCATTTTTTGTATGCCTGAGTCGAAAAACTCTCCCGCCGCGCCGCGAATGTAGCTTAAAACTTTTTCTTTCAGCTTCTCTCCGGTACTGAAATGGGTCCCACCTACGTGTTTATTCAAATTAGGGAAGAGATGGTAGTCACTTGGAGCTAAGTCCGGGATGTAGGGCGTATGTGTGACAGTATCCAATCCAAATTGGTTGATGAGATCGGTTGTTACACGGGCGATTTGCGGACGAGCGTTGTCTTGATGAAAACAAACTCCCTTCGTGAGCATGTCTCTCCTCTTGTTTTGAATCGCGCGGCGAAGGTTCTTTAACGATCAGCATTGATTGTTGTGCTGGTATCCATGAATTCGCACAATAACCCCTTCCTGTTCCAAAACACGCTCGTTATGACTTTGCCGGCAGACAGTGTTTGTTTGAACTTTGGCGGCTTCGGCGACTCTGGCTTTTTCTAATGACGTGATTGTTCTTTCGTTTCCGATATCGTATAGTGTACTCAGGTCTCGTCCCCAGTGACAATGGAGTCCAAGAATTTCTTGCATCGGTTTCGTAGGGGTGAAGAAATTCACGGGCCGCATCAATCCGTTACCGTTTGTGGTCTGCTTGGGAGCCATTTTGCACAAACCTTGCTATACCCTAAATGGTCTGTCAAAATTTTATCAATCCAGGTCTTGCTGACATTAGGGAGAGCTCCAGAAGTCACCCTCCGATCTTTCAGCATTGCTTCTTACACTTTCGCAAACGTTCCGTCCGGAACGCTGTTCATCATGAACACCTGTACGTTCGTCTATGAATTCTCTGCACCTTTTGCGCACGTTGTATGCTCATATATTTTCCTCCGCAGACTTCATACAGTTGAATAAATGTCCACCGGCGCAGTTTTTTTTTGCACGCATAAACGAATCACAGAGCGTAATTCGCACCTGGCGGGAGACATTAATAGTAACTCCATTACTAACGGCTGCCAAGTCAAGACTGACCGTCGAAGACCGCTCGCGGAGTGGGGATTGGGAGCGGCGGAACCAAGCTGCAAGCCAAGGTCACCGGATCCCGCGTAACAACGTTCACAGCCGCTATAGCCCCTTGGGAACCTTACTTTACGGACAACCCTCGCATTTTTCAGGTTGTAACTCAATTTTCTATTGTAAAAGTACAGCTAAATTAAAATAAGTGTTTCGTTTGCTATCGTGAAATAATACAGACGTGAATCCAGCATCTGTATTACATAACGTGTTCAATAACAGATGTGTTTTAAATGAGTTTCGTTTTAACATGCACATTATTTAATGGCAGGTTGTGACGTTGGATTTTGCGGAACACGTGATGCGAGAAACGTGTTTATATTGATATATAACAGTATATTATGCGCGTCGCAAGTGTCATATTAAATTAATTATAATTAAAAATTACTGTTTCCGCCCGGGATTGAACCGGGTACCTAGCGCGTGTGAGGCGCGCATGATAACCACTACACTACAGAAACTACGAAGAAGTTTCCGATGTAAATATATAAAATGAATCGTTAATTTAATTTTGGTAGTTATATTAAAGGATCAGTTGTTTCACTGATCGTTGATTCGTAAAGATCAGCTGATTTTATTGAACAGCTGCTAGGCTATAATAATTTTTAGGTTATGTAGTTAAAGACTAGGTATGTTAATTTGTCGTTTATATTAATTCGCAACGATCAGCTGATTTCATTGAACAGCTGCTAGGCTATAATAATTTTTAGGTTATGTAGTTAAAGACTAGGTATGTTAATTTGTCGTTTATATTAATTCGCAACGATCAGCTGATTTCATTGAACAGCTGATAGGCTATAATAGTTTTCAGGTTATATAGTTAAAAATTAGTTATGGTACAGGCACCGAAGTTGTTTTCACCTGACTTTCTGACTTTTGCAGATGGCTCCGATTGGTCAGGGTTTTTAGCAGTAGAACTTAATTTTTATTCGTTTTAAAATGCAGAAAATGGCTTTACATAACAAGGTATAAGATTTGCATTTCAAACTGTACAAAAGCAGTTGTTCAAAATTTAATAATCGTAATTTATATCTTTGAAAGAGATTCAAATGTACTAAGGCCTTAAGCATTAAAATAAAATGCAGTTTTCGAAAAAATCCTATTAGAAAAGTATAGGTGAAAAAACGGTTTATCGAATTTTGCAACTTTCGATAGCAAAAACCGAATTTGTAATGAAACGATATACGAGTGACGGATAAATCCGAAAGTAAAACAAAGTGTAACCGCAAATAAGCGACGGCAATCTCGTGAAATAATACTTCGGCGAGGAGCAAAAACACGTCAACGTTGGCAAAACCCTTAAACTGTCGTGCAGCACAAATACAAAGTTTAGGTGGGTGATATTACGCTTTCTGTTATACCTTCCGATGGAAACTAAACACACACACACACACACACACACACACACACACACACACACACACACACACACACACACACATTGCTGCAGTAAATACTTACTTAAACAAATACCCTATAAAATTACCTTAAATTAGACAACAGTTAGTTAATTCTTCTTTATTTCTTATTATGTAATCAAAGCAATTAACAAAACCTCTAAGAGACATAAGTAGCACTTGTGCACAACAAAGTAAAAAAGAAACTATCTTTTAAATATTATTTGATGCCTTACATTCTTTGATGCCTTACATTCTTTAATGTCTTACATTCTTTGATGTCTTACATGTTTGATGCCTTACATTCTTTGATGCCTTACATTCTTCGATGCCTTACATTCTTTGATGCCTTACATTCTTCGATGCCTTACATTCTTTGATGCCTTACATTCTTCGGTACGTTACATTCTTTGATGCCTTACATTCTTCGATGCCTTACATTCTTTGATGCCTTACATTCTTCGATGCCTTATATTCTTTGATGCCTTATATTCTTTGATGCCTTACATTCTTTGGTGCCTTACATTCTTCGATGCCTTACATTCTTTGATGCCTTACATTCTTTGATGCCTTACATTCTTCGGTACCTTACATTCTTTGATGCCTTACATTCTTCGATGCCTTACATTCTTTGATGCCTTACATTCTTCGATGCCTTACATTCTTTGATGCCTTACAGTTGTCCCTGAATTTTATTTTTAACACTAATTGTGAAATGACATTTTTTTTACATTTTTTTATCATTAAGGTCGTTACAAAATGTTATTAACTTGCGTTTTGACATAAAAGTGTTTATTTATATTTCATGAGACAGGTATCTTCAACGGTCTCTGTAACATTTTGTCTTATTTAAAACTGATTCTAAAATTTAATAAAATTTTGCGGGGTTTTCTCCGAATTCTGAAACCGAGTTCCTTTTTTTTTGTTATTTTAAGGCGAAAAGCACATTGAGGCTATTATCGCCTCCCTAAATGTAAGTGTGAATGTAAAGTGTTAAAGTCGTAAGTGTAGTGTGTTAGACTCGGGTACCTCGATGGACGTCTCACCCCCGGGGGCCGAGTTATTTCCGTCAAGTATCGTAACACAGTGCAATGCTTTCGGCCCGATTTCATTTGACATCTTTAAATGATTGCAGCTAAAAATTTTATATTTATTTATCGCTTCTTCACTGTAATATAACTGCGAAAGAAACGGAATGTCGTTTCTGCATATATATATATATATATATATATATATATATATATATATATATATTTATTTATTTATTTATTTGTCAGCTGACATTTTTGCTATTGGTCTGCACTATTGGATTGGCAGTTTGTAGCAGATACGGTGAGGTACGGTGAGATGGCTAAACCCATCAGCTGTTCACCTCAGCTGTCACAATCACAATTCGACTGTCACAAACAGCTTCATTATATAGTTTCACGTGATACTGATCTTTGTGTGTGTGTGTGTGTGTGTGTGTGTGTGTGTGTCGTTTGTGTGTATAGCAACACACGCATCTAGATAAAGGAATGTATTTTCTGTACAACACCACGTGCATCTAGATAGAGGAATGTATTTTCTGTACAACACCACATGCATCTAGATAGAGGAATGTCGTTTCTGTATAGCAACACGCGCGTCTAAATAAAGGAATGTCGTTTCTAACACATGCATCTAGATAAAGGAGTGTAGTTTCTGTATAGCTAAACATGCATCTACATAAAGCAATATCATTTCTGGATAGTAACACAAGCATCTTCATTACGGAATGTCGTTTCTGTATAGCTACACAAGCATCTACATAAAGCAATGTCATTTATGTATTTTCATAAAGGAATGTCCTTTCTGTATAGCTACATAAGCACTGACGTTCCAAAATTGTAAGTTAAATTACTGATGTCACGTGGACAAGAGGCCGATTCAATATCATGAAGACAGCCAGCGGAGGCGTATTATCACTGCCATCTGTATTGGTTTGTCCTACACCGACTCGACACTCCATTGTTTCTGTACAAAGGGTTACACAATTAATGCCACCCATGTCACCCTCGCGTTCTTTAGAGCATGCTTAGCTTTCGATCTGCTCCTGACAGAAGGCTGTTCTGCTCCGGTCGTATGAAATCTGTCTTCTCAGCTGACTATATACAAGTAAAAGATATTAATTTAACTGAATTCTGTACCAATCGTTAGATAGTTCTTTTTCACAGTTCAGTCATAAATAAAGATCGCATTTTTTCGGTTAATTTCCATTAAAAAATGATCTACTAGAACGTGAAATGTCAACCGATACTGAACTGTGGAATACTTTAGTGATTTTTAACATTTGTAAATAGATATTTTGTTTGTATACGTTTGAATTCTTGCTCGAGCAATTTCGTTGCAATTTGATTCGAAATTAATGGTCAGTCTTGGAAAAGTCTGTTACCCAAACCTCAGTTTATCTGTTTCCAAATGGCAGCCATTGAAAATCTTTTTAAAAAACATACTTTATATAAAACACGTTTTTAAAATCCCGTTTCAACGTTGCAATAAGTTTCAAATCAGCATAATAATTAGTTTTTTTTTTCATTAGAATTATAAAAATGATCCTTTGTTGCTAGGACTTCCAGTGCTGTTACCAATAATTTTGTGTATTTTTATATATAACAAGAAAATGATACTTACCACTTTTTTGCAATAATTATTACTGATAAATGAATAATGAGTAAAATCTCTCTATTGTGAACCTCTTTATAACGAAATCTCTCTATAACGGCAAAATGTGTTGGTCCCTTCCCATTCTTACAGTAAAAATGTGTATTGTAATTTCCTCTACTGAGGACAACAAAATTCCAGGACTCTCTCAATAGCGGCGAAAGGTGTTGGTCCCTTCCCATTCTTACAGTAAAAATGTGTATTGTAATTTCCTCTACTGAGTACAACAAAATTCCAGGACTCTCTCTATAGCGGCGAAACACGTGCACATTTCCTACTCTTCTACCCTATCTCTCTGTATTGGGACACGTCATACACATACACGTCATATACAGTGTGTGTGTGTGTGTGTGTGTGTGTGTGTGTAGGGGGATTGTAATTTCTTTTTAAAAAATAGGAGCTCTTCAAGTCACACATGGGGAAGCAACACGAGATACTTGTTCTGTTTTAAAAGGGAAAAAGTTTTGTTTTTTAAGTAACATCAAATCGTAGCGCCAACCGCAATAACTAATAGGAACGCAAGGTTGAATGGCTCTGCTACTTTTATGTAGCTGTAGAATTTTTTTTTTTTTTTTAGGCGAAAAGCACATTTAGATATTATCGCCTCCCTAAATGTAAGTGTGAGTGTAAAGTGTTAAAGTCGTAAGTGTAGTGTTGTAAGTGTAAGTGTGTGTTAGACTCGGGTACCGCGAAGGACGTCTAAATCCTCTCAATAGGTGCAGCTAGTCTGCACCCCCTGCGGGGACTGGAGAAGAAGGAATTTTACCAAAACCCACGCTCGGGGATGGTAACCAGCAACTGTACATTACATTTTTCTTTTTTTGTGTGTGTGTGTTTAACGTCCGACTATTGTGCACACTTGGGCTAAAGCAGACGATGGGATGATTTATAGCGTATGAAAATGTCAAGCCCTAGCCGGGAATCGAACCCGGGTCCTCGGGGTGAAAGCCCAGTACGCTATCAACTAGGCCACCGAGGCGGCTCTGTACAGTACAAGTGAGATGATAACTTGTTAAACTTCTAAAACTATATTTTCGAATCGCCTGGCTATATCAGGAATTCTAACTAGATCACTAATCTTGGACATACCGTGAGAATCAGTGATACTGTGCAACAACCAAAATGTAAAAGTAAACTTTGCTCAACTACTTGCGTTAAATTAGCTGTACAGCTAGTTGCGTATCGTAGGGCATCGTTTATTCACCACATTTCTAATCACTCTGGAGACAAATTCGCGTGTGCACGTGATTTTGATTGTAATTTTTAACGAGTTATAAAATATTCATTAACGGCGCTACGGTAAATTGTTCGAATAGATTATTTTGTAAATCAGTCTGAAATTAATTTCTTTTTATATTCTTCTTCTTTTCTGCTAGGATTTCACTGTGTTCAGTATAATGATCTGCCTTCCGTAGCTTCGTCAATTCTACTATCGTTGACGCGTTTCGGAGAACCTCCATCTTCAAAAACTACATCTATACTGGTCACCAATATTATGGCCCGTCCTATTTTTTTCTATACTGGTTTTCTTGGTTAAGTGTTTTGAATGTTGGACTACCTTTCTAATTTCCTTGTGATATATATCAGTTTTATTTTTCCCCCGTTTTTGCACTCTGTCTTCGTTATAAACTCTTCGGCTTTGCGTATGTAATCTTACTTGTTTATCAACACTATCGTTCCCCTTATATGACGGGCCATAATATTGGTGACCAGTATAGATGTAGTTTTTGAAGATTGAGGTTCTCCGAAACGCGTCAACGAAAGTAGAATTGACGATGCTAGGGAAGGCAGATCATTATACTGAACACAGTGAAATTAATTTAATTGATTTACGCTGTATCTATCGTTGTTCCATTGTACTATGACTTTGGTTCACAAGAGCAATTTCAAGAATAACTTATAATAACCGAGGCAGAGAGCCGCCTCGGTGGCCTAGTTGATAGCGTACTGGGCTTTCACCCCGAGGACCCCGGGTTCGATTCTCGGCCAGGGCTTGGCATTTTCGTATGCTATAAATCAACCCATCGTCTGCATTAGCCCAAGTGTGCACAATAGTCGGACGTTAAAAAAAAAAAAAAAAAAAAATATATATATATATATATATATATATATATATATATATATATATAATAAACAGTTATAATAGATCAAATGTACAAAATATAAGCAAAAATTTTAAATGTATTTCAGTCAGTGTAAGTTGACAGTTTTCTTGTCTAAAAATGCGTATACTATATTGCAAAATGTATTGACCACTTTATTCAAAAAGCACATTCTTAACACTACAGTAAAACTTAAAAGAAAGAAATCAGAAAAATGAGATGTTATTATTTTGTTTCAACTTTATTGTATTTTTATTAATTCTGCGATTACGGAAAAATCTGCTCCCGCAAAGTTACAGCGCGGATTGATACAATCCGCTCTCCACCGCGAACGACAATTCAGAACTGATTTAAATAAAACCAGACTGAATCCAATCAGTTAATTAAAAAAGTGAGCGCCATCTGGTGTAGCCGTTTCAATTAAAGTTGTGCTAAAAGCTTTTATTTCACCTTGCGGCGTTTCGAACAAGTCAGACAGAGTAAACACGAGAGAAATTGTTTCGTTGTTTCAACTGAACGTGTACGGAATACAGAACTCCGATTAACCGAACTGATCTAAAGGAAGAAAATAGAACGTTGCCTGTAATTAGAAGATCATTGTACATGTTTAACTTTGTCCGAACGGTATTAAAATGCCCAACCGTAATTATAGAACAATTAAAAAAATGATTAATAAATTGAGAAATTTATTGTGGTTCTTTTCCTCGTTATATAGTTCTGTTGTTAGACTAGAAATAGGTCACTGCAGGGGTTGAAAATTCTACTGATATCTGGAATATGTTCAACGGGGTCGAATATATATATTCGAACGACAATTCCTTATATATATATATATATATTCTTCATATCTGGAATATATTTAACTGGGTTGAATATATACTCCTGGTATCTGGAATATGTTTAAAGTGGAGGAATATATATATTTCTTATATCTGGAATATGTTTAACGTGGAGGAATATATATATATATATATATATATATATATATATATATATATTTATTTATTATATCTGGAATATGTTTAACGTAGACGAATATATATTCCTGATGTGTAGAATATGTTTAAGGTGGAGGAATATATATATTTCTTATATCTGGAATATGTTTAAAGTGGAGGATATATATATATATATATATATATATATATATATATATATATTTCTTATATCTGGAATATGTTTAAAGTGGAGGAATGTATATATTTCTTATATCTGGAATATGTTTAACGTGGAGGATATATATATATATATATATATATATATATATATTATATCTGGAATATGTTTAACGTAGACGAATATATATTCCTGATACCTGTAATATATTTAACGTGGAGGAATATATATATATATATATATATATATATATATATATATATATATATATATATATTTCTTATATCTGGAATATGTTTAAAGTGGAGGAATATATATAGTTCTTATATCTGGAATATGTTTAAAGTGGAGGAATATATATATTTCTTATATCTGGAATATGTTTAACGTGGAGGAATATATATATATATATATATATATATATATATATATTTATTTATTTATTTATTATATCTGGAATATGTTTAACGTAGACGAATATATATTCCTGATATGTAGAATATGTTTAACGTGGAGGAATATATATATTTCTTATATCTGGAATATGTTTAAAGTGGAGGAATATATATATATATATATATATATATATATATATATATTTCTTATATCTGGAATATGTTTAAAGTGGAGGAATGTATATATTTCTTATATCTGGAATATGTTTAACGTGGAGGAATATATATATATATATATATATATATATATATATATATATATTATATCTGGAATATGTTTAACGTAGACGAATATATATTCCTGATATGTAGAATATGTTTAACGTGGAGGAATATATATATATATATATATATATATATATATATATATATATTCTTATATCTGGAATATGTTTAAAGTGGAGGAATATATATAGTTCTTATATCTGGAATATGTTTAAAGTGGAGGAATATATATATTTCTTATATCTGGAATATGTTTAACGTGGAGGAATATATATATATATTTATTATGTCTGGAATATGTTTAACGTAGACGAATATATATTCCTGATATGTAGAATATGTTTAACGTGGAGGAATATATATATTTCTTATATCTGGAATATGTTTAAAATAGACGAATATATTTCTGATATCTGAAATATGTTCAACGTGGAAGAATATATATTTCTTATATCTGGAATATGTTTAACGTAGACGAATATATATTCCTGATATCAGTAATATGTTTAAAGTGGAGGAATATATATATTTCTTATATCTGGAATATGTTTAACGTGGAGGAATATATACTCCTGATATCTGAAATATGTTTAAAATAGACGAATATATTTCTGATATCTGGAATATGTTTAACGTGGAGGAATATATATTTCTTATATCTGGAATATGTTTAACGTAGACGAATGTATATTCGTGATATCTGAAATATGTTCAACGTGGAGGAATATATATTCCTGATATCTGGAATATGTTTAACGTGGAGGAATATGTAGTACTTATATCTGGAATATGTTTAACGTAGACGAATATATATATATTCCTGATATCTGCAATATGTTCAATGTGTTCGAATATATATCCTAATATCTGGAATATGTTTAACGGGGTTGCACATATATTGCTGGTATCTGCAATAAACATATTCCAGATATCAGGAACGGTGTTACAATACATAGGTCGCCGGGTCTCCGTTTGAAACACTATTTGGTCGGGTGTCATTAACACGGGTCGCATTAACCACAACTAAGTAGAGTAGTGAATATGTGTGTGCGCGCGCGCGTGTGTGTGCGCGCGTTTGTGCGTGTACATTTGGAGTGTGCGCGTGCGTGTGTCTGCGTGTGTGAATGTGCGCGTGCGTGCGTGTGTGTGTGCGCGCTTTTGTGTGTGCGTGTGTATGTGCACGCGCTTGTTCTGAGTAGAGGAGTGAGAGCAGTACGAGCTGGAGGTACGGAGAGATGGCTAAACCCATCAGCTGCTATATTTGATATATAAACATATATAAACATAAATAAACGTAAATAAACATATAACATATATAAACGTAAATATATAAACATTCATCCAGACAGCTGAACACCTCAGCTGTCACAATCACAATTCGACTGTCAAAAACAGCTTAAAAAATCTTTATAAATTAAAATTTTAAAATTTCATTAAAGACGAAAATGAACTTGACGGCGATCAGGGTTCACATTTGTAAACACTACAATATTCGCTACAGTAATATCTGTTTATGCAGTTGGATAGTGTTACCGCTTTAGAATTCGTTTCTATCGGTCAGCAATTGTATAAGTTACATAAAACTGAGTATTTTTAAAATTATTTTTTGAAACGGTTGTAACACCTTTCTCAGACCACGTTCTCGTTGTTGAGCTGAAAATAATTGCCTTCGCGAAAAGGTCGCGTGTTTCCGCTGGGAAAAGTTGACACGACACATTTTATTGTTCCATAAAACACTTGTCAAATCAGTAAAACTTGTCGGCGTTAAACCCCGTGAGAATTTCCATTTTACTTCTGTATGCTATAGGTTACAATATGCGATCGAGAAATGTTTTTGTAATGGGCTTAAGAATTAAACCGACGTATTGAATCCTCCGATACATAGTTAAAGAGTAATTAAAGGTGTTTTTGAATTACGTTTGACAAACACCAACAGCTTGGACGCACGGTTTTTCAATTTTACAAAGATTTTCCTTGTTAAAATGTTAACGCAGTTGCTGAACGAAATAACAAATTTACTCAAAAACCTACTTACAGATATTGATTAATCTCGGTTCAAATGTAACCATAAATAATCCGAAAAAACATTATGGGCCAACAAACAATACTACTACCTACAGCAGAAACTAAATTTTGCTAGAAACAAAGTGTGCACAGTTTTAAGTACGAAAAACCAGAAAACGTTTGTGTTTTCAGCACGTGTTAAATTTTCAAACGCAGGTCGGCACAATTGAAGTAATTCAACGCCACGGGGGTTGTCAAGAGTAGAACTTAATTAATTGCATTTATTGACAGGAAAACTGTATTCGATGCCAACAATCGATTTCGACTTCATTAATGTTACGTTTTTTTAAAAATAAATCGATCGTAAAATACCTTTTACTCCTCATTGTTCATTGCCTTCTCTCACAAAGCCATATATGAATCCATACGGAAATACGGTGAAATCTCTCTATTGCGAATCTCTTCATAACTGAAATCTCTCTAAAATTCGAATTGCTAAAAAACGTGTTTGATAAAGGAAAAGTTCATGAAAAATTTGCAAGTTTAGGCATTTTGTTTGCTCTGAATGATTTAGTGTTCTTAGTTTAGTGAAATTCGTAATCATATCACCGAGACATTGCGTGGCAGCTGATATATATATATATATATATATATATATATATATATATATATATACATTACTTTTAAATATATAAGCCACCTCGGTGGCCTGGTGGATAGCGTACTAGGCTTTCACCCCGAGGACCCGGGTTCAATTCCCGGCTAGGGCTTAACATTTTCGTACGCTATAAATCATCCTATCGTCTGCATTAGCCCAAGTGTGCACAATAGTCGGACGTTAAACACCAAAAAACTTTTAAATATAAGAAAATGATACCACTTTTTTGCAATAATTACTATTGGAAAATGAATAATGAGTAAAATCTCTCTATTGCGAATCTCTTTATAACGAAATCTCTCTATAACGGCAAAAGGTGTTGGTCCCTTCCCATTCTTACAGTAAAAATGTGTATGGTAACTTTCTCTATTGAGGCCAACAAAATTCCAGGAATCTCTCTATAGCGGCGAAACACGTGCACACTTCCCACTCTTCTACCCTATTTCCCAGTATGCCGACACGTCATTCGAGTGTTAAAAGCAGTGCGTAGTGCGTCAACTGAATCGAGTGTTTTGTGACTAGTACAGTTTACAAGTAGTGTATTACTTTTTATACTTTTACAATGCAGTGTAATGGCGTCTAAACGGAAAATTTTATCGTTAGATGTAAAGGTCAGTATTTTGCGCGAGTTAGAGAAAGTATATGTTTGCCGAAATTTTAACTTAGTTGGTTGTTACTGATGGAACGATATTGAAAAATAAAAATAAAATGCAGGCCTAAAGTTCTAGTTGAAAGGAAAAGCTGCTATCTTAATAAGCGGTTTAATCCTGTTATTTCGTTAAATTTATGAAGTTTATAAACATTTCATTTTGAAGGGTTGCAGCCGCCTCGGTGGCCTAGTTGATAGCGTACTGGGCTTTCACTCCGAGGACCCGGGATCGATTCCCGGCCAGGGCTTGGCATTCTCGTACGCTATAAATATTCCCATCGTCTGCATTAGCCCAAGTGTGCACAGTAGTCGGACGTTAAACACCAAAAAAAAAAAAAAAAAATTGAAGGCAAAAGTTTCACGTAAGTGACGTTATTGATAAACACGTTATGCACTCAAATTAGCATCGTAGGTAAGTTCTTTAAAAATGACGTCATAGACAAAATATAACCTAGAACGTAAAGTTCTAGCGTAACTAAATACATTTAAACTGACGTGATAGTGACGTCAGAACATTCTTAAATTGATAAAATACAAGGGAAGTTATGCGGAAAACGATGTCACAGATAAATAACATGCTTAGAAATTACTTCGTGCACAAAGCGACCATTATAAATACACTTAAATTGGTGTCAGATAAGCTCTTTAAATGTCACGTCACAGATAGAACATAACCTACAACTTAGTGATGTTACAGATATATTTATACTATCCTATATTGCAAAACGTACTGTCAATATATGTTGTCTTCGTCGCGTAAACATTTAAAGTTTCGTCATACACAAAACACTTCTTCTTTCGATGAGGCCTGCTAGGGACCACGTGACAATTTCAATTCTTTACACTTAGCTGTTTTCTCTTCCGTTCCCTCCAATCCTTTCCCTCATCCTTTCACTATGCAGCTTCTTTCCGTCTTCGGACCACTTCGCACCTGGTTTCCTCTGCAATCTTCATTGGAATCCCTCCATACTCAATATCCTCTTTCTAAATATCTCTCTGTTCAGCGTTTCTTCTTCTTTTACATTATTTCTTTCTAAATCTTTCAGTCGCCTGGGTGGTCTAGTGGATAGCGTAATAGGCTTTCACCCCAAGGACCCGGGTTCGATTCCCGGCAACAATTCACTATTCTAACAGTGTTTTGATAAAGAATGCAGGGTAGAAATCCGTTCCCCAAACAACCAAAAAACAAACGCTTGTTTAATTAAAGCCCTTCTTCCATTGTTTAATCACATTTAATCATTTGATATTTATGAAATATTTTTAACAATACGTTCAGCTAGACGACGATATATAAATTTTATATTAGCAACGCTAAAATCTGGGTCAAAACATGCTTCGAGTGTAAACACTGACGAATGTAATTATACAATTAAATGCCTGCAGATGTCCGTAAATTAAGTGTTGTTGTCGACTTTAATTACTGTACTCGTATATCTGCTTGATGGACTGTAAACAGGGATGAACAGCTGTTGAAACTGTGACGGCAAGTCTTGACTTAAATTTCTAAATCATTCTTGTTCTGTTTGTTCGTTTACAGATAAAATTGATGAGGATGGCGCCTCGGTGGCCTACTGGGCTTTCACCCCGAGGACCCGGGTTTGATTCCCGGCCAGGGCTTGACGTTTTCATACGCTATAAATCATCCCATCGTCTGCATTAGCCCAAGTGTGCACAATAGTCGGACGTTAAACACCAAAAACAAAAAAAAAACTATATCTTTCCTTACCTCTTGAATCCAACTAGTTGTTGATTTTTTTCATCCCATAGGTACTTGAGTATCCTTTACACAAAACATTATTTTAAAAGATTTTTTAAATTTTTTTGTAGTCTAGGATTCACTGGGTAATTCGGTAATTGTGGTGTTTTATCACTTGTGCAGACATAAAAAAATGGCTAACATTTAACTGCTTGAACATTTCTAAAAGTAAAAGACAATTAATTAGCAAAAACAACTGCTTACCTAATTAAGCTAATTAGGGGCAAGTCGCTTAAGGGCTGTACTTATCAGACATTAATGTCAGCTGTTCATTAAGTTTTTCAATTAAACCTAACTATTCGTTTCTATAGATGTGCAATGAACGAAACATTGCTTCGCGGGTAATGGATTACTTAGAAATAATTGGTTTTTTATTTTACCAGCTTTGTTAAAGGCTATGCTCAGTGTACGGAGAAGAGTTAACTGTAAACTGTGGTCTTTTGTAGCGGTTTTAGAGACCCAGTGTTATTTGTATATCTGTAGCAACTAAACGGTAAGTCGGAATGTTATGAATCCGGTTTTGTTAAACATATGAAACTGAAATTAAAAAAAGGTTAGACAAAAATGGATTTGTAAATCGATGAGCAAAACAAATTGGCAGTCGCGGGACTAACCGACAGACGTGAAAACTGAAATAAATGAAACCAAATTAATATATATATATATATTGATTTATATTTTAATTTGTGCCTTTCATAATATATAAGATTTATCTTAAAATATTAAACTAGAAAGAGATAGATGCCAGTAGCCAGTATACGATTCGTATTATGTATATATATATATATATATATATATATATATATATATATATATATATATACATTTACACCATACTTTTATATGAAAAGATATATTATGTATAGTATATGCGCGTGGCGTGCGTTCTATACTATTTATATGTACACATACGAGGTGTGTTCAGAAAGTAACGAGAATTTTAATTTTTTGAACAAAATATTTATTTATTCTTCTACATTGATGTTGTCGCCTTCAAAATAGTCCTCATTGGAGATTATGCACTTGTGCCAGCGCTTCTTTCAATCCTCGAAACACTTCTCAAACACGATCTCTGAGATAACCTTTAGTTCTTTCAGCGATGCGCTTTTAATGTCATCCTTACTGACCGTTTCACCCGGTGGCAGGAATTCATGATGCACTATGCCATTATTATCGAAGAACACAGTGAGAAGAACCTTCACGTTCGACCTTTTTCGGTCTTGGCGAGACAGAATACCTCCACTGGGATGATTGAGCCTTAGTTTCGACGTCATATCCGTAAACCTGTTTTGTCATACCCATGTTTTGTCACCTGTTATAACAAGTTTCAGTAATTGTGCATCGTCGTTGACTTCATTTAGTGACTCCTGAGCAACTTCCATTCGCCGCTGTTTTTGTTCGAAATTCAACAATTTTGGAACGAATTTTGCTGTCACGCGTTTCATACACAAAACATTGGAAACAATGTCATGACATGATCCAATCGATATGCCAACATCATCAGCGACCTCTGTAATTATGATTCGGCAATTGTTCATAACCATTTCTTTCAATTTTTCCATGTTTTCATCGGTTGTTGATGTGCTGGGGCGTCCAGGGCGTTCGTCATCTTCAACGTCTTCACGACCTTCTTGGAAACACTTATACCACTCGTAAACTCTTGCTTTACTCATAGCAGACTCACCATAGGCCTTTGTTAACATTTCACACACTTTGTTACACTTTATTCCATTTTTTACGCAAAATTTGATACAAATCTTTGATCCATTTCTTTTAACAAACGATAATCGCCGAGCTCATAAAAACACGTCTAATCTTAGTGGCTGTCACAGACAAAGTGAACAATGAAAACAGCTGAAAGTTTTATCATACTTCAAGGGCATGTATACCAACATAATAAAAAAATGTTTGACAATCGGACTCTCCAAGCCCGCGAAATTTAAAAATTCTCGTTACTTTCTGAACACACCTCGTATATGTATTATATATCTCATGGTAGCGGTGACGGTGTCGCTATAAAATCTGACGCGAGTTTAATGCTTTTTGCCCATCCAAAAAAAGTGCCCAACGTCGCTAAAGAAGTTTTCACTTCAAAAATTACGTAGAAACATTGTACAAACTTTTTTACACTTCGTGATATTCCAAGTAACAAGTAAACTTCAACGAGCCTCTAGTGCAGTGAGTAAATGGACAAAAAACAATTGCGTATTCTTGTAAATGAAAAATAAAATCAACTCACGTAAATTTTACCAATTTGAAAATTATGCAAAATCTGTCAGTAATAATCAATGCAGTCCCGATTCCACGTGCAAATCCCCGCAGGGGTGCAGATTATCTGCACCTATTGAGAGGATTTAGACGTCCCTCGCGGTACCCGAGTCTAACACACGCTTACACTTACAACACTACACTTACGACTTTAACACTTTAAACTCACACTTACATTTAGGGATGCTATAATAGCCTCAATGTGCTTTTCGCCTTCAAAGAAAAAAAGAAAAATCCACGTGCAAATTCAGCTAAGTGCTTGGGAATGACTCTAGAAGAAAAATGAAACAAGATTTGAACATAAAATTTAGACAAATGTACTGGCTCTTAGGGAGAGATTCCCAGATGTGGATTCATAAGTTGCTGCTATACCGGCAAGTGCTGAAACCGGTTTGGACTTACGGGGTTCAACTCTGGGGTGTTCGAAGAAAAGAAATATTAATATGATACAGGCATTTCGAAATAAATTGCTCCGTGGCATATGAAAAACGATAACTTAGAGAAAACTCAAAGTGGAACTGGTCAGTGAAGAAAAAAAGCAGCGGATCTGCCAGTACTCGCAGAGATACGCAGTCTTATGGACCCTGTGGGACTTGGGCGACTGCGTAGAGTGAAGCCACCGGATTTGATTAATTCATATTAATGGGGGGGGTAACCAACGGGTTATATCCCTTAAAGTGTTTATCTTATATTTAAATTACCAAATGAGTTAATCTCAGTTGTAATGTTATGTCATAAAAAAAATTATTTCCCAAAAAAATCGATTTGGAAGCACACGTCAAAAAATAGGAAAATCATCCTAGGTACTCAAAATCGGTTCATCTGATTTTCAAGTTTTAGTTACATATGAAGATGCATAACTCAAACGCATAGTACCAGTTTCTTTAAAAAAAGTAAACTTGGCATTATATTTTTGATTTTTACGATTTACTCCGGAATCGCGGTAAGAATACTCTTGTTTTTTACAGCGACTCGTAAGATGGTTTCGGTATGTTTGCACAATATTCGATAGAAATTTGTCAAGCCGTTTTTCTGAAAGGACGAGTTTTTAAATGTTTGACCCAAAAAAGGTTTGAAAAAATATACCAGCGATCCAGATAACAAGAATGTATATTCAAGCCCGTTAAACATATTCCACATAACATGTAAGTGTGTAAGTGTGTGTGTGTGTGTGTGTGTGTATGTGTGTGTTTGTTAGTGTGTGTGTGTATGTGTGTATGTGTGTATGTGTGTGTGTATGTGTGTATGTGTGTGTGTGTGTGTGTCTGAATGTGTGGTGTGTGTGTGTGTGTCTGAATGTGTGTGGTGTGTGTGTGTGTGTGTGTGTCTGTATGTGTGTATGTGTTTGTATGTGTATGTGTGTGCGTGCGTGTATGTATGTGTGTGCGTGTGTGTCTCTGAATGTGTGGTGTGTGTGTGTGTGTGTGTGTGTGTCTGTATGTGTATGTGTATGTGTGTGTGTGTGTGTGTGTGTGTGTGTGTGTGTGTGTGTGTGTGTGTGTGTGTGTCTGTATGTGTGTATGTATTTGTATGTGTATGTGTGTGCGTGCGTGTATGTGCGTGCGTGTGTGTGTGTGTGTGTGTGTGTGTGTGTGTGTGTGTGTGTGTGTGTGTCTGTGTGTGTGTGTGTGTATGTGTTTGTATGTGTGTGTGTGTGTGTGCGTGTGTGTGTGTGTGTGTGTGTGTGTGTGTGTGTGTGTGTGTGTGTGTGTGTGTGTGTGTGTGTGTGTCTGTGTCTGTATGTGTATGTGTGTGTGTGTGTGTCTGTGTCTGTATGTGTGTATGTGTTTGTATGTGTATGTGTGTGCGTGCGTGTATGTGCGTGTGTGTGTGTGTGTGTGTGTGTGTGTGTGTGTGTGTGTGTGTGTGTGTGTGTGTGTGTGTGTGTGTGTCTGTGTCTGTATGTGTGTATGTGTTTGTATGTGTATGTGTGTGCGTGCGTGTATGTGCGTGCGTGTGTGTGTGTGTGTGTGTGTGTGTGTGTGCGTGTGTGTGTGCGTGCGTGTAATTTACTTTAAATTAATAATCGTGTTTTACATTAAAGTAAAAGTAGTATATCTTTAATTTTTTTAAAATTACTCGGTATTTTATTTTTCTATTTTTATTGAAATATTATAATTTAGAATACTAATGTATGACTAATTCAGTTTCGATGGTAAAATCAATTTTTCCACAAAAAACTCACATTTGCCACATTTTTTGAGTATCATGTTTTCAGGTTAATTTCCACGTTCACTTATACTGGTTAGTGTGTTATAACGATGTGACAGTATATACCGAAAATTGTTATTACTACTATTTTATCATTGCATCAGTACAATGAAAATATAGTAATTGAATCCTCTTTTCATGTTTTTAAATTAACTGTATTGGACTTGAGTTTGTATTACCCAGTTTAATTTATCAGACGTAATGAATAAACATCAATACGCTCACAACAACACAATATAGTTCAATGTACTTGGCAAAATCCATATCAGTTTTATTGACAATCCGGCGATAAATTTACGCGCAGTCACGTGTAATATTTTACAATTTGCACGTGGCTAAATCAACTTTACTGTTGCTGCGAATTTCAAACAAATGTAATCCGTAATTGCGATAGTGTTTTTATTTGCTCAAAACGCAACTGAATTGTTGCAAGTGTTTTTTGTTTATCCTCGCAACCCAATGAGTACACAAAGTTAATTACTAATTATTTATTAGTATATGTTCGTTGAAAGGTAAAATAATCACTATTTGCCGCGTGATAGAAGCAAATTCCTAGACAGTAACAAAATTATTTAATTAATATCACGTAAAAGTATAAGAAGTGTATTTACCCCACAAGGTAGTGTATGTGTGCAACTATTTAGAGGATTTAGACGTCCCTCGCGGTACCCGAGTCTAACACACTTACACTAACAACACTACACTTACGACTTTAACACTTTAGTCTCACACTTACATTTAGGGAGGCGATAACAGCCTCATTGTGCTTTTCGCCTTTAAAAAAATTGTATTTTTAATTGAAAAACTGTATTCGATATTTTATTTTTTGTATTTCTACTGAAATAATTAAAATATTTATGTATGAAGAATTCAATTTCGATGGTACAATCAATTTTTCACACTGCCATTCCAATTTTTTTGTTATTAGTCATAATGAGTTAACAATTTTAAACCGATGCACATAAAAGCACTCGACAATAAAGACACTCACTAAAAATTAAACTACACATAATAAAAACGTTACCAAAAATCACCAAAAAAGCTTCAGGTGGGAGAACAATACATTGAGATAGTCAAAGAAGTCAAATATCTTGGGGAATGGATCAGCTGGAACGCCCTAGAGAAAAAAGCTATGGAATGTAGGAGAAATAAAGTTGAATTAGCCTTCCAACTTACCAAAGACACATACAACAAGAAGTCCTTCTCCTGGAATACAAAGATAAGGCATTATCATACTGTAATTAAACCAGAAGCCTTAAATGCAGCTGAAACATTATCTCTCGCAACCCAGGGTCCACTTGAATGGAGATTAACGAAAGAAAGATATTACAAAAAATATTAGGCCCCAAATTGCGTAACAACCAATTACTCCACATCAGTAATGAAACTCTTTACCAAAAAACTGAAACACTATCAGACACGATAAGAAAAAGGAGAATTGATTTTTATGGGCACATCCTCAGCATGGACAAAAATAGACTAACCAAAAATATATTTGACTACTTTCGCAGTAGAAGGGCCAAACCACTTTGGTTTAGAGAAACAGAGAAGGACATAACAGAACTACAAATCACTGACACTATGCTCATGGACAAAACAGTAACCAAGGACAAGAAACAACGGTTCCAAGGCAAAGTCAAATCCAAGCGAACGATCCAAATCTCTGACGAAGAAAGAAAAGCAAGATCACAACGAATGAAGCAATACTGGGCTACGAGGAAGGCACAGAACATTAAAAAGTGATTGATTTGGTGTACCCCGAAGTTGGGTGAAACAAATAAAGAAGAAAAACGTTACACCACAGTAGTTCAACCTGCATGTCTGTATGTGGCAGAGACACTAACTGGAAGGGGACTATCGGAGATCGAAAAGAAGGAAAGAAAATTTTTTAGGAAGATTTTGTGACCAAGATGAGTGAGTGATTGTTAGTTCAAGTTCCATATGCGATCAAACAAAGAGCTTTATGATAGGTTTCAAATAATCACTATTACAATGAAGAAGAGGCGACTGATGTTTTATGGACACGTCAGCAGGATGAAACCAGAAAGAATAGCGAAAAGAGTGCTGACTTTCCAGAAAAACACAAATTCCATGGCTCAAGGAAGTCCATCGGGATCTGACTAGATGTGGAATGAGCGCTGCAGAGGTAAAAAGTAGGGACACGTGTGGGAGGAAGATATCTGCTGCTGAGTTGAAAGACATCTCTGAAGAGAATCCAAGAGGAAGGAGGCGAGTGGTTTCGGAGGCGGAACGTCATAGAATGAGCCAGAGAATGAAGGAGTACTGGCGTAGGAGGAAACAAGGGTTAACAAGGAAGAAAGCTATGTAATTGTAGTCCATAGATGCTGTATAAAATTTTAAAAAATGTTTAACACGATTTTGTTTATATAAATGACTGCGTTATTGATCAATGAAGTTAAATTTTTTCATATTTTTTGAGATTTAATTTTTTTTTTTTTTGTTTAACATTCAACTATTGAGCACACTTGGGCTAATGCAGACGATGAGATTATTTATAGCGTATGAAAATGCCAAGCTCTCGCCGGGAATCGAACCCGGATCCTCGGGGTGAAAGCCTAGTACGCTATCCACTAGGCCACCGAGGCGGCTTAGATCTTGATCCAATCCACTCTCTCTCTCTCTCTCTCTCTCTCTCTCTCTCTCTCTCTCTCTTTTCTCATTTACTTATGAGTTGAGTTTTAAATAAATGAACGAATATAACGAATAAATGAACATATGAACGAAAGGAAAGCAAGACTGTTCGTATTTTTAATAGAAACTTTAAACTTTTAGATTTTAATCTTACATGTAAAATCATAAGTGAAGTCGGGGTTCGAAATTTGGAACAAAACGCGTCTCGAGCCCTCGCGCAGAGCGGAACGGAATACGCATTCAAAACCTAACCGATTGTTTTTAACATTAAAATAAAGCGGTAACTTAGGTAACAAGAAATAATAAGTTTGGAGGCGTGGTCAGCGTGGTGGGGGGAAGCGGAGTCAGCTTCAAAACCGAACCTAGACAAAGTCGAAGAACCGCTCAGTTCCGTTACGCTTTCAGTGGCCGTACTTATATTAAAAACAGTGTAGGTTAGGTTTTGAATGCGTAATCTGCTCCTCATTTGATGGCTATCAGGCCTTATCCAAGCCGGAGCTCCATCTGAAGAAATATAAAGGTACGTTTAAAAAATCATCCTGTGCTGGTTTGATGTTAAAACTATTTATAATTTTAACTTCTCCTTTTCGAGAACAGTACACGCGTATTATATGAAAACGTTGTGTTACTTTGGTTTCGTTATTTTTCCTTAGTGCACGTTGTAAATGTTTACAATACATTTGAAATTAATATAAACGTTTATAATAATTGTTGTTAATAATGCTAGCTTTTAACAACCTGAAACTTATTATAAACTATCAGCTGTTCAACGAAATCAGCTGATCGTTACGAATTAATATAAAACAGCTGATCTTTGACTGTAAGTACAGTAAATAATATCTAAAGGTTCACGTATTTATTTACTTGAACAAAACAAGATATTTGTAAACGTATCTTCAAAGTAATTATACATTCAGCAAAGATATCTTTGACAAAAGCTTCGTTTCTGTAAGGTAACTCCCCGAGTTCCACTCGTGTACATTTTTTTTAATTACAAATTTTCTACATAAGCTTTGGTTACGGTTTATCAGAAATTAACAAAATTTGACAAAACTTGATCAATATTTTTTTTAAATTTCACCGATATATTGTGATTCGATTTTTTTTTGGGATATAGCCTAGCAATACCATGTAAGTAATTATGGATAACATAAGGTAAATTTGATTAAAATGATCGATAAGTAATATTTTTACATAAAATGTGATTTTACTTGAGATTCGAGCAAAGCAAATTTGAATAGAGAATTTTGTCGTAATCGATTATATTCGTTAAAGTCATAAATTTCGATAGATATATCGCTCGAAATAGATTTTTATCGCCGTCAACATTTTGTATACGTCTAGTGATAAAATAAAACGTATAATAATGTCTAACTATGCTGTACATTCATTATGTGTAAGTTAACTTGGAAAATGTATAAGCACTCTATGTATAAATAAGCATGGCACTTACAACATAATATTGCAAGTACACGATAAACAGTGCCGTTCTAAAACGTTCAAAGTTTACATTGAAAGTACATGTTCAAGCATGACAAACGTAATTACAAAATACTACATTAAATTGTGTCGAGTGTTTGAATTAAAATACAGCCATATTGTAAACACTGTAATTTCCGTGTCAAATGCTGAGTTACATTATTTAAATACATCTTGGTTTTAATGCAGAATGCATTTTTCATAGTAAAAACATGAATCAGCTTTACAACACTCTTGAGAAGTACTCCATTTCTTCGCTCCTCTTCATACTTACTGCATTCGAAGATAAATCTTTTGTTATTAAGGACACTTTATACACCCACTGCCTCCTTTATACTCGTACAAATGGATTTTCTAATATGTTACTCTATGGGAGAATCATGTTTAACTTTAATGGAAATAACGAGTTATTTGCTTAACTCTCGTTCCATTTTGTTGAGTATTTTCTAAAGTTGGTTTGTTTTTAGTAAAAAATACAAAAAAAGAGAGAGAGAGAGATAGACAGACAGACAGACACAGACACAAACAGACAGACACACACACACACACACACACACACACACACACACACACACACACACACACACACACACACACACACACACACACACACACACACACACACACACACACACACACACACACACACACACACACACACACACACACACACACACACACACACACACACACACACACACACACACACACACACACACACACACACACACACACACACACACACACACACACACACACACACACACACACACACACACACACACACACACACACACACACACACACACACACACACACACACACACACACACACACACACACACACACTCACTCAGACACACACACACACACACACACACACACACACACACACACACACAGACACACACACACACACACACACACACACACACACACACACACACACACACACACACACACACACGACACACACACACACACACACACACACACACACACGTCTGACACACACACACACACACACACACACACACACACACACACACACACACACACACACACACACACACACACACACACACACACACACAGACACACACACACACACACACACACACACACACACACACACACACACACACACACACACACACACACACACACACACACACACACACACACACACACACACACACACACACACACACACACACACACACACACAGATAGACAGACAGACACAGACACAAACAGACACACACACACGCACACAGACACACACAGACACACACACACACACACACACACACACACACACACACACACACACACACACACACACACACATACATACATACATACATACATACACATGCATACGCACACACACACACACACACACACTCACACACACACACACACACACACACACACACACACACACACACACACACACACACACACACACACACACACACACACACACACACACACTCACTCACTCACTCACTCAGACACACACGCTTGAGCGTTACATTCGTCTTGTTTCCAGAAAAAAACCGGTTCGGAAGTAATCGATAAAAATCGCTGTAATCTTTCAAAA
>CM040183.1:9638092-9640592 GCA_022606455.1 Callitettix versicolor
AACGAGCGAATACGTATGATTTTGAAGAGCCAATCAGAAGCGAGCAAGTCAGGTTAAATGTACACGTGTTGAATAGAGGGGAAAGAGGTGGAGCTAGAAAATTATAAATAGGACAGCCATAATATTGGTGACCAGTTGTTGAAGATGGAGGTTCTCCGAAACGCGTCAACAAAAGTAGAATTGACGAAGCTAGGGAAGGATCATTATACTGAACATAGTGACAATAATCCTAGCAGAAAAGAAGAAGAATATAAAAAGAACATGAAAATAAACTCGTACAAGTCAAATACAAAAATGTATGAGAAATCGTGAAGCTCATACGCTTTGTATGAGGTGATACATCGTGATTTGTCAATTTGACTTGTATCTCACAAATCCTCATGTAATACATGCATCCCAGTGTAAATAAAGTGTTGAACAATCTTGTTGAATCAATAACATTCAGTGGTGCATATTGCATTCCAATTACATTGAAGTAGTCTGGGTTTCCACTTTTATTCAACACCGTTGGTCAGATAGATCCAACCAAAATATCGTGTTGATTCCTATCCAGTGCGATTGAAACCTGACACTAATTTGATCCGAGTTTTATTAAACCAATTTAAACAACTCCATTGAGGTTGCCTTCCTCAATGGTAATTATTGGTAAAATTGTCCTCAACGACAATTTTTATTTGACGTTTGTATCTGTACAAATAATAACAGTGTTTAATTAAAGAGGATCACAATTTGCTGTTTATAGATTTATATACTGGTAGTTCACAGTACAGCAGACCTCGCAGTGTATTCTTAATTAATATACAGCGCGCTCCACGACAGCGCTCGAAACTATTCCCGCCAATTTAACCTGTAACCGTAATATTTACGGAAAAAAGTTACTGTACCAACTTTACTGTAAATTTTAAAAATCTTTCTCCATGAAGCAGTCAAAATTATGATAGGTTTTGCCGTCCAGCATTACAGGAACTAACCAGCAACTGTGCTGTCAAAGTTGAATCAGAGGCCGCCATCTTGAAACGGAAGGGGAAATCTTAAACATATGTCGTTCGGGTTTTGTACAAGGTAACGTCGTACCGAATTTCAAAACAATCAGCCAATGCGATTGGCTAAAATTGCGTACAATAAGAGGCCGCCATCTTGAAACAAAGTAAATATAGAAAAAACGTTACAAATGTATCTGGGTTTTACACAAGATATATTCGCGCCAAATTTCAAAACAAACGATTAAAGTGGTTCGGTCAATAATTAAGTCTTAAGACATGAATGTTAAGATAAAACAATTATTTGTCTCGTATACAGTAATAATTTCAATATTACTCTCAACAATGTTCAATCGCCTGTTTTGTTACACACACAATTATTTGTCACGTATGCCTGCATTGTGCTGCACTCTCACGGCGACACTTTATACTTCGCCTGGATTTTTTTTACAAGCTTGTATCGGTTTGGTTTTGCTGTAAAGCCGTAAAATGGAAAAGTATGTTCTGACGAACCTGTAAATACCCATATATATGTAGTTTCAATAAAGTAGGTCCTTTACTTTTGGTACAAAACCGATCGGAATACTTAGCGTAATGTTGTATGAAAGATGCATACGTAAACATATAAGCCAAAAGATGCATCCGCTTGTATAAAAAAATCAAAAGTGTTTCAAAACAGGCGGTCTGTACTTTAGTTGTGTCAATTTTGTATATTAATATATTTAATGTTTACTTTTAATATTGTTGTTTCTTTCTTCTTTTCGTTTCACCCTCTTTGGGGTACGCTGAATCAATCATTTCTTGCGCGCTGTACTTTTCTTTGTTCCCAGTAGCTCTTCATTCTTTCCGATCTTCTTTTCCTCTCATCTTCCGAAATGACAGGTTTAGGTCTTATTTTGGCTTTATCTTGGAATCTTATTCTTTCGTCCTTGGTACTTATCTTAGCAGTTTGGTCAAGCAGTGAATTTTCTGTAATTTTTAATTCCATTAGGTCTTTTTCAATTTCTTTAAACCAGTTCGGTTTTGTTTTACGATTATGGAAAAAATCAAACACCTGTTTCGTCAATCTATTAGAGTTCATTCTAAGAAAATGGCCGTAAAAATTTATTCTCCTTTTTCTCATAGTATCTGACAGTTTTTCAATTTTCTTATAGACAGCTTCATTTCTTATATATACTACCTTATTATCCTGAAATTTTGTTCCTATAATTTTTCTTAAGATTTTCCTTTCCGTTATTTCAAGCTTTTCTATCTGGCCTATGCGATTCATGGTTAATGTTTTTGCTGCGTACAGTGCTTCCGGCTTGATCACTGTTTTATAATGTTTAATTTTGGACCCCATGAAAGGTTTCTTATTGTATGTTTCTTTCGTCAATTGGAAGGCCAATTCAAGTTTGTTTTTCCTGGATTCCATTGCCTTGCCTTCATCTGCATTCCAACTAATCCAGTCACCAAGATATTTGAACTCTTTTACAATTTCTATTTTCTGTTCTTGGATAGAACAGGTTCTTATATCACTG
>CM040183.1:9645592-9660592 GCA_022606455.1 Callitettix versicolor
GTAAAAATAAACACGAAGGTGAAGTACTTTTTTAAAAAAACTGATTTCACAAAATCAACACCGTTAAAATTTGTATATATTAAACAATTTGATTTTAAAATTTCATTTAAAACACTTCAGTGACTCCCAATATTTGTCAGTTACATTTTTATAATTTCAATTCAATTTGAAAATTTATATACGTATGTAGATCTCAACGCTAAATTCGATAGTGAAATCGACGTTCAATAAAGTGTAATGTACAAGTTACGATTTTAATGGACGCCATTTTGAAATTATGAAACTAATTTGCCTGGATAACGTATTTGTTAAATCTACCACGAAAACAGTGTTTGCGTCAAATTGCAATCAAATCAGACCAAAATTACGAACGATAGAGTTAAGATTACATTTTCCCATACAAATTTGTCCGTGAACATTTTGCACAGGATGTCCATCGTACAGGCTGCTCTTTATTCTGCGGCACTTCAGGGCA
The DNA here is from genome assembly GCA_022606455.1 of Callitettix versicolor. NCBI lineage: Eukaryota > Metazoa > Arthropoda > Insecta > Hemiptera > Cercopidae > Callitettix > Callitettix versicolor. The sequence continues at coordinate 9,646,068 of CM040183.1, forward strand.
ACACAACCAGGCCGTGCTGAAGAGGGTGCTGCTGGCGTACGCGAGATGGAACAAAGCAGTGGGTTATTGCCAGGGTTTCAACATGCTCGCTGCGCTCATCCTGCAGGTCATGGACAAGTCCGAAGTGGACTCGGTTAAGGTGAGACATTGTGTTTTTGAAGAACTTAAATAGGTTTTAGTTAAAAACTTAGCTTATGGTAAAGATATGTCTGTACTAGAACAGTAGATCTTGCAGTTTGTAACACAACAGCTCTTGTAAACGTTTTCGCCACTCTAATCGGTAACCGTAATGTTTACGAAAGATTTTAATGGACCACCGTTATTGGAAAGTGTGTTCTTTCTTTATGAAGCGATTATAGGTTTTGCCGTTCAGCCAGTATTAGAGGAAATAACCAGCAACTGCGCTCTCAACCCCGATCTTCAGAGCCCGCCATCTTGAATCAGAAGTGAATGGGACTGACAGGCGATGGTGACAGGCGTAACAGACAGGCGTTGTTAACAGGCGTGAAGGACAGGGGTGATAAACAAACGTGACATACGTTTCAGACGTCATAGACAGGCTGACAAACAGACGTAACATACGTAATAGACAGGCGTAAAGGACATGGATAATAGACATACAGGCGTGACAGACGGATCTGAACAGCTGAGACAAGGGTGACAAACAGGCGGAACGGGCAAGCGTGAGACAGGTCTGACAGACATGCGTGACACACAACAGACACACTTGAGAGACAAAAGGGATAAAGTGACTTGACAGACAGACGTACGAGACAGGCGTGGCAAAGTCGTGAGAGGCGTGATTGACAGGCGGAACTAACATGCGTTACAGAATGAAGTAACAAAGAGGCGTGACAGACAGTCGTAAAAAAATGCTTGACAGGTGTGACATAAAAGTGTGACAGACAAGGGTCACAAACAGCGCCACTGATAAGCATTTCAGACAGGCGTGACAAAAATCTAAAAGACAGACAGGGTTGACAAACAAGCGTGAGAAACTGGTGTGACAGACAGTCGTGATAAACTGACGAGACAAGAAAGCGTGACTGGAAGGTATGACAGACAAGCGTGACAGACAGTCGTGACAGACAGGCGTGACAAAAAGGCATGACAGACAAGCGTGACAGAAACGCATGACAGACAAGCGTGACAGACAGGCGCGACAGACAGTCGTGATAGGCGTGATAGGAAAGCATGACAGACAAGCATGTCAAACAAACGTAATAGGCAGGCGTGACAAACATGCAACAAACAGGCGTGACAAGCAAGCGTGACAGACATACGTGACAAGCAAGCGTGATAGACAGACGTGACAAGCAAGCGTAATAGACAGACGTGACAAATAGGCGTGACAGACAGGCGTGACAGACAGGCGTGACGACAGACAGCGTGTGACACGTGACAGTACAGCAGGTGACAGACGTGACAAGCAAGCATAATAGACAGAGGCGCGTGACAGATAAGCAAGTAGACAGACGTGACAGATAGGCGTGACAGACAGGCATGACAGACAGGCGTGACAAGCAAGCGTGACAGACATACGTGACAAGTAAGCATAGACAGACGTGATAAATAGGCGTGACAGACAGGCGTGACAGACAGGTGTGACAGACAGGCGTGACAGACAGGCGTGACAAGCAAGCATAATAGACAGACGTGACAGATAGGCGTGACAGACAGGCATGACAGACAGGCATGACAGACAGGCGTGACAAGCAAGCGTGACAGACATACGTGACAAGTAAGCGTGATAGACAGACGTGACAAGCAAGCATAATAGACAGACGTGACAGACAGGCGTGACAGATAGGCGTGACAGACAGGCGTGACAGACAGGCGTGACAAGCAAGCGTGATAGACAGACGTGACAAGCAAGCATAATAGACAGACGTGACAGACAGGCGTGATAGACAGACGAGATAAATAGGCGACAGACAGGCGTGACAAGCATGACAGACAAGCGTGACAAACATGCAACAGACAGACGTGACAGACAGGCGTGACAGACAGACGTGACAGACAGGCGTGACAGACAGGCGTGTGGCGTGACAGACAGACAGAGATAAATAGGCGACAGACAGACAGGCGTGAGCGTGATAAACAGGCATGACAAGACAAGCGTGACAAACATGCAACAGACAGATGTGACAGCCAGGCGTGACAAATAGGCATGACAAACATACGACAGACAGGCGTGACAAGCAAGCTTGATAGACAGACGTGACAAGCAAGCATAATAGACAGACGTGACAGACAGGCGTGACAGACAGGCGTGATAGACAGGCGTGACAAGCATGACAGACAAGCGTGACAAACATGCAACAGACAGACGTGACAGACAGGCGTGACAGACAGGCGTGATAGACAGACGAGATAAATAGGCGACAGACAGGCGTGACAAGCGTGACAAACATGCAACAGACAGACGTGACATACAGGCGTGACAGACAGGCGTGATAGACAGACGAGATAAATAGGCGACAGACAGGCGTGACAAGCATGACAGACAAGCGTGACAAACATGCAACAGACAGACGTGACAGCCAGGCGTGACAAATAGGCATGACAAACATACGACAGACAGCGTGACAGACAGACGTGACGGACAGGCCTGATAGGTTATTTTTGAAAACAGCCATTTTCTCTAATTAATCTTTCTTTGAAATCAATGAGAAGTTAATTGGAGATCAGGTGATCTTTGATTCAATATTTTCTAGAAGCAGAATGCAAAATGTAATTAGGCATTATGTTAATCTAGCATTTACTATTGGAGCATTAAATAAATGTTCTACAAACCAGCTGTAAGTTTTTAATTTGAAAGAAAGATTTTGACATGCTTTTAATATAGTTTCTGATCTGATCCTGTACTTGCTAAGTGAAGAAACACTTAAGCAGTTTGAGTTTTTATTATAAACTGAATATTTAAAATAAAACATGAACATTTAATTTTAACTTTAGGTGATGATATTCCTCATAGAAGGTGTACTTCCAGAAAGTTACTTTGCAAATAACCTCAGAGGTTTGTCTGTCGATATGGCTGTCTTCAGAGACCTCCTGAGGCTCAAGCTTCCATCACTCTCCAGGCACCTGGAACAACTCCAAAGTGATTCTAAAGATTCAGGTACAGAAATATTTCAAACAATATACAAGGGTACATTTCAAATTAAACTAAATGAAGTCAACTGAATTCTTAAATACAACTGGCACATACAGTATAAAACTTGCTAACCTGTTTTCATGTCTTTACCTTTTTTATATTTAAACTCACATTTGGCTCCATTGTATACAATTGTAACACATTGAATACCCCTTTTTTTGTCAAATGATTCTTCCACAATTCATTTTGTTCCTTACTTTATTTATAAATCAATGATATTATGAAAGAGATCTTTAAATTCCTATTTTATTATTAATTATGTACTGCATTATGCCCTTCTCAACAAACTGTTACAGTGTGACATTAAATACTCCAGATTTTGTTATTGTCATCCAACATGTACATTATCTATATGTCTGTAAAAGCCTCTCGCTTGTGTTAACATAATATTTGTTAATAATTAATATTTTTTTAATTATAATTAAGTTTTTGTCATAATTAACTCAGTTTAGAGCGTTTCAATAAACAGGATAAAAGACACAACTCATGTCATTATTTTTTTCTAAAATGTCAATAACTAGTTAAGGTTTAACTGTTTATTTAAGGTTGTATTGTTGTTTACGTATCAGATAAAAAATGTATTAAATTAGAGAGTCCGATTGTCAAACATTTTTTTTTATTATGTTGGTATACATGCTCTTCAACTATGATAAAACTTTCAGCTGTTTTCATTGTTGACTCTGTCTGTGACAGCCACTAAGGTTAGACATGTTTTTATGAGCTCGGCGATTTTCGTTTGTTAAAAGTAATGCATCAAAGAATTTGTATCAAATTTTGCGTAAAAAATTAAATAAAGTGTGAATTGTGAAATGTTAACGAAGGCCTAAGGTGAGTCTGCTATGAGTAAAGCAAGAGTTTACGAGTGGTATAAGCGTTTCCACGGCCGTGATGACGTTGACGATAACGAACGCCCTGGACGCTCCAGCACATCAACAACCGATGAAAACGTGGAAAAAGTGAAAGAAATGGTTATGAACAATCGCCGAATCACAATTAGAGAGGTCGCTGATGATGTTGGCATATCGATTGGATCATGTCATGACATTGTTTCCAATGTTTTGTGTATGAAACGCGTGGCAGCAAAATTCGTTCCAAAACTGTTGAATTTTAAACAAAAACAGCTGCGAATGGACGTTGCTTAGGAGTCACTAAATGAAGTCAACGACGATGCAGAATTACTGAAACGTATTATAACAGGTGAAGAAACATGGGTTTACGGATATGACGTCGAAACTAAGGCTCAATCATCCCAGTGGAGGCATTCTGGCTCGCCAAGTGCGATCGAACGTTAAGGTTATGCTCACTGTGTTCTTCGATATTAATGACATAGTGCATCATGAATTCTTGCCACCAGGTGAAACGGTCAATAAGGAGTACTACCTACAAGTTCAACGCCGTTTGCGTGAAGCAATCCGAAAAAAACGCCCGGATCTGAGGAAAAACAATTCATGGCTTTTGCACTACGATAATGCACCAGCTCACACTTCATTGCTTGTTCGTGAATTTTTGGCCAAAAACAGTACTGTAACGATGCCCCAGCATCCATATTCGCCAGACATGGCTCCGTGTGACTTTTTCCTATTCCAAAAATAAAGAGAACCTTAAAGAGCCGTCGTTTTACCAGCCGTAGATGACATTAAAAGCGCATCGCTGAAAGAACTAAAGGCTATTTCAAAGATCGACTTTGAGAAGTGTTTCGAGGATTGGAAGAAGCGCTGGCACAAGTGCCTAATCTCCAATGGGGACTATTTTGAAGGCGACAACATCAATGTAGAAGAATAAATAAATATTTTGTTCAAAAAATTAAAATTCCCGTTACTTTCTTAACACACTTCGTATATACAGATTTTAATACTTATGATAGTGAAATCAGCTTATCTTTAATAAATATAAGATAAAAAAGTATTGTTTGAAATTTGCATTCATCACATCTGCAAGAGAACTGTACACCACGATTATTTACCATTATATTTGTTGTTCTTTGAAGTTAATAAGTGTGTATTTGAATATGTTATTCATAAATTAATATACGTTACGTTGTGTGTAACAGGAACTAGTTACGAGCCTCCGTTGACAAACGTGTTCACTATGCAATGGTTCCTCACGCTCTTCTGCAATTGTCTCCCGCAAGAAACAGTTCTTCGAGTTTGGGATTTGATTTTCCTAGAGGGTAATCAGATATTACTATGCACCGCCTTGGCAATTTGGAACACATTATCGGAGTAAGTAGCACATTAATATTTCGTAAACATCTTAATAGAATGTGTCTTTTAAGTACTGACGAAATTAAACAAAATTTTAATAATGAACTGAGAAAATTTACCAATAATATAGCGTGGTCCACGGGAAACGACGTTTTTGAAACGCGTTTTACTCGACGACTGGTTGAGGGGGAGACCCACGGTGGACATCACTAAACTCCACATTTCATGCTATTTAGTCGCCAATATGCCGCTGTGGACTTGATCATCGCGTGTTTGCGTACGATACTTTTGTAACAAGTGTTGAGTCTATGGTTGAAACCCAACGATTCTTCAGGCGTCACTTTTTATGTGAAATACCCAGTCACAATACCACTTAAATCTAAGGGATCTGTTATGAAAACAAAGCCACCTGACCCCACTCACTCCGGATAGACTGAGAGAGGCGATTCAGCGCTGTCCCGGCCGTTCTGCTAGGCGTCACGCTACGGAACTTCGACTGAGTAAGAGCACTGTAAAGCGTATCTTACACAAGGATTTAGGGTTACACCCGTAGAAAATTTACCAATAATATAGCGTGGTCCACGGGAAACGACGTTTTTGAAACGCGTTTTACTCGACGACTACACGGGCTCCTATCCTGCGGGAGGACAGACCCTCAACAGTCGGCCCTCTAAGTTTCATGCCGTTTAGTCGCCAATATGCCACTGTGGACTTGATCATCGCGTGTTTGCGTACGATACTTTTGTAAAAGTGGTGAGTCCGTGGTTGAAACTCAACGATACTTCAGGCGTCACTTTCATATCGGGCGCCATGGTGAAATACCGAGCCGCAATACCATTTTAAGGTGGGTGAATGCATTTAGATCTAAGGGATCTGTTATGAAAACAAAGCCACCTGGCCCCACTCACTCTGGATAGAGAGTGAGACGCAATACAGCGCAGTCCCGGCCGTTCTGCAAGGCGTCACGCTACGGAACTTTGACTGAGTAAGAGCACAGTAAAGCGTATCTTACACAAGGATTTAGGGTTACGCCCGTATAAAATTATAATTGTACAGAAGGTAAATGCTGCACATCATCAAGATGGCAATAAGAAACCAGACTGAGCTAATCAACGGACAATTATTGGGCAGAGTGGAAGCAAATTTTCGAGAAAGACTGGAGATGTGTTCGTCACAACGACCGTCATTTGGGTGACGTAAGTTTTAAAAATTGAAGTAATTTTTTTTTAAATGGCATAACTTTACCTTCATTTCTGCGTAAATAAAAATTATCTGTGTTTAGAACTAACGGAGCAGTGATTTATTCAAAACCATCTGTTTCCCGTAGACCACCCTGTATAACCTAAAATTACATTTTATAAATACTAAAGATGGTTTCAATATATCTGTCCTGACATCGTTAGGTAATTGTGTTATTTGTACTCTCTCCCTCCACAAAGAACACTGAAGAAAGTATTGTCATTATAAAAAAATCTCGAAAAGAATTTCGTTGAATAAATTTGTTTTCAAGTCCCGTGAGTCAAACAGTAGCTTTGGCTTCAATATCTATTCATACACAAATCGGTTTGTATTCATGTACATCGCTGGAGACTAAACCGAACGAACGATTTTGATAAAATTTGACAATAGGTCTGACTTAACCATATCTTGGGGTTTTATTTAATTTTTTAGAACACGTGTTTTCAAGACATTTTGTTATCAAAGCACTTAAAATCATGGGCATACGTTTCGTTTGAGTGCTTGTGCTTTGGCACGAGAAAATTTTATATCAAAACTTTGTGCCTATTTATCAAGAAATCTGATTTTAAAAACAATATTTTTTTGTGTTTAACGTCCGACTATTGTGCATATTTGGGCTAATGCAGACGATGAGATGATTTACAGCGTATGAAAATGCCAAACCCTCGCCGGGAATCGAACCCGGGTCCTCGGGGTGAAAGCCTAGTACGCTATCCACTAGGCCACCGAGGCGGCTATTTTTAAAAACAATAAAAATAACTATAAAATTACAGAGTATAGATATAGTTTTTGAAGATGGATGTTCTCCGAAACGCGTCAACGAAAGTAGAATTGACGAAGCTGGGAAAGCAGATCATTATACTGAACATAGTGACAATAATCCTAGCAGAAAAGAAGAATATAAAAAGAATTTCATCTATAAAATTGGTCTAATTTCTCAAAGTCGGTTCATCACATTTCGCTAAATTGTTTATCAAAAATGAAGTTTAAGTCAACAGTAGCAAAATTTTGAATTAAATAAATTTATGTTTTAATTATTTCACAATTTTCATCAGAAACAGACAGAAAACTTTAAAATCTGTGTAATACACTTACTGCCATTTTTTAATATTTTATCAAAATCAAACAGAATTTATGAGAGCTCAACAAATTTATTTTCATATTTAAAGCTACAGAATGAAAACAGTTTGATTTTTAATATTTTTAATCTTCTCTGCAATTTAACATTCTATTCAGGATAATGAACTGATGTTATTAATGAAATGCCATTATTACAAATGCCATTATGAACTAATGCCATTATTACAAATGCCATTATGAACTAATGCCATTATTACAAATGCCATTATGAACTAATGCCATTATTACAAATGCCATTATTACAAATGCCATCATGAACTAATGCCATTATTACAAATGCCATTATGAACTAATGCCATTATTACAAATGCCATTATGAACTAATGCCATTATTACAAATGCCATTATTACAAATGCCATCATGAACTAATGCCATTATTACAAATGCCATTATGAACTAATGCCATTATTACAAATGCCATTATGAACTAATGCCATTATTACAAATGCCATTATGAACTAATGCCATTATTACAAATGCCATTATGAACTAATGCCATTATTACAAATGCCATTATGAACTAATGCCATTATTACAAATGCCATTATGAACTAATGCCATTATTACAAATGCCATTATGAACTAATGCCATTATTACAAATGCCATTATGAACTAATGCCATTATTACAAATGCCATTATGAACTAATGCCATTATTACAAATGCACGATAATGAACATGATTGCAAATGTTTACTGATACATGGCAATTTAATTGACCACAACAACCACAGAAAACATACCAATTTACACAACTTTATAATTTAAACAATTTTTATCCATTATTGAGATTGTGTTTAATAAAAATTTAAATAATAAATATTTTTAAATATCAACATGCCTTGTATATAAGTAAATATTGGCTGTATTGTCTATATAAATGTTAAAAGCACCAGGTAACAGTGCAATGCAGATAAAATACAGTAAATTAATTAAATTATAGAAATAATTGAAAAGTTTTATAATATAGGATAGTAACATTCTTAAGATTATTAAATTTAAAGTGGGTAAACCGAAGAGACACAAAAAGGTAGAGATCACAGATGCCGTCTGGAAGCAACGATCTGATCGAATGAGGGATTATTGGAGGAAAAAATTACAGCCCGATGTTGTGAAGAACTGAAATTTAGAATAAAGTGGTCCCATGAGGCCAAAAAAAAAAATAATAATAAAATAGGATAGTAAACATGCATTAAAATAACAAAGAATTAACTTTTCAAAATGGAGTAATGCCTTGTAACAATTAACATTCTTACGCTCTTTGTAACTTGTAAGTAAATGCACGAACTTTTTGTGCAAAATGCCATCTCTACAAACTTCACAAATAATTGGCTCTATTTCAACAGCATGTTTGCAAGAGTTCAGTAATTGCTTAAATTTTTTGTAATACGTACTACCAGTTCTCTATTCACCTCGTTTTTGTAATTACTGATAAAAAAAAATATTATGAGGTAATACCAAAAATATTTTAACTTGACTGAATATTTTTGAAGATTTATAATACGAAAACGTAATATTTATATTGACTTTTTTTGTTTAATACATAAAAGTGACTTATAAGTAGCATTTAACTTTTCTAACAATTGATGCATTTCGCAGTCGGATTATGTCAGTCGAGAGTGCCGATGAGTTTTACAGCATCATGGGCGTTCTGACGAGAGAAATGTTGGAATTTGGATTGATGGACGCGAATAATCTCATTAAGGTAGGATATTTTTAGAAAATTTTTATTTCAAGAGTTGAGTAATACCCAAACTCAGGATCTTAGAAATGAGCACCGATCCTCATCTCTAAATCCCTTTTTGTGGAGTTGTTAAAATTTTATATAAGGTGTGTGTGTGTGTGTGTGTGTGTGTGTGTGTGTGTGTGTGTGTGTGTGTGTGTGTGTGTGTGTGTGTGTGTGTGTGTGTGTGTGTGTGTGTGTGTGTGTGTGTGTGTGTGTGTGTGTGTGTGTGTGTGTGTGTGTGTGTGTGTGGGTGGGTGTGTGGGTGTTTGGGTGTGTGTTTGTGTGTGTGTGTGTGTGTGTGTGTGTGTGTGTGTGTGTGTGTGTGGGTGGGTGTCTGAGTGTTTTGTATGTATGTATGTATGTGTGTGTGTGTGTGTGTGTGTGTGCATGTGTTTGTATATGTGTGTGTGTGTTTGTGGGTGTGTGTGTGTGTGTGTGTGTGTGTGTGTGTTGTGGGTGGGTGGGTGTGTTGGTGGGTGTGGGTGTTTGGGTGTGTATTTGTGTGTGCGTGTGTGTGTGTGTACGTGGTGTGTGTGTGAGTGTTTTGTATGTATGTATGTGTGTGTGTGCATGTGTTTGTATGTGTGTGTGTGTGTGTGTATTTGTGTGTGTGTGTGTGTGTGTGTGTGTGTGTGTGTGGGTGTGTGTGTGTGTGTGTGGATGTGTGTGTAGGTGTGTGTGTGTGTGTGTGTGTGTGTGTGTGTGTGTGTGTGTGTGTGTGTGTGTGTGTGTGTAGGTGGGTGGGTGTATGAGTGTTTGTATGTATGAGTGTGCGCGTGCTTGTGTGTGTGTGTGTGTGTATGTAGGTGGGTGTGTGTGTGTGTGTGTGTGTGTGTGTGTGTAGGTGGGTGGGTGTTTGAGTGTTTGTATGTATGAGTGTGCGCGTGCTTGTGTGTGTGTGTGTGTGTATGTAGGTGGGTGTGTGTGTGTGTGTGGGTGGGTGGGTGTGTGGGTGTGTGTGTAGGTGGGTATGTGTGTGTGTGTGTGTGTGTGTGTGTGTGTGTAGGTGGGTGGGTGTGTGAGTGTTTGTATGTATGAGTGTGCGCGTGCTTGTGTGTGTGTGTGTGTATGTAGGTGGGTGTGTGTGTAGGTGGGTGGGTGTGTGAGTGTTTGTATGTATGAGTGTGCGCGTGCTTGTGTGTGTGTGTGTGTGTATGTAGGTGGGTGTGTGTGTGTGTGTGTGTGTGTGTGTATGTGTGTGTACCAACCAAAAAAAAAAATATATATAAGTTGTCAAAATTTCAAATATAAAATTATTTTATTAGATATGAGACTTAATGTTTAATGTGTTCTTGCCTGTATTCATTAATTTGTCCCTACCCTCAAGTTATTTGATACATCCCCACCTATATCCTTTGATCATTTCTTACTCATATATTTATTTATTGCAATTCGGATCCTTTGATCTGTTCTTTCCACATTCTTAAGACATGTGTTCCTTAAACAGTAACTTATTCACTAATGCTATTCCTTAAACAGTAAATTATTTACTAATGCTATTCATGTTTGACTGGAAAAATTACCACAACCGTTGCTTACTAACTGATGTTTCTTTGATAACTAGTTAACAAATGTTTAACTGCTACGATAACTTGCAGGCAATCGTAAGCATCAACTTCCCAGAGCTGGGTGAGATGAGAGAGAGGTATCTCTATAACATCACGCCGTGGACGCAGTCAGTATCCACAGTGGCACGAAGAGGACTTCGGCTATTTTACAGTGATGACGACACCGATAATGAAGAAGAGGATGAGAAAATCGCTATCGCAACAGCTTATGGGCTTTTCCGGTCACCCAAGAAAAAAGGCATGCTTATTTTTCTTATATATTAGAATTGAAAGAAAATATATATTTAAATACAGTAGATTTATTGATAATGTAAAAATCTTAACATAGAAATTGTAATCATGAAATTTTAATTTGTTTGAAAATGTGTTGCTGTACTTCTGTAGCCAATGCGATATAATGTTGGGTATATTCTTATCAAAAGCAAGCTTAAATATGATTTCATTGAAATAATTTATTAACTTGAAATAATTCCTAAATATTTTTATAACAAAGCTATATGTGTTTACTTATTGTAAATTTGTTTTCAAGAATATTGCATTTACACAGTGAACTAAAATGTTATACACTTTAACAAGAAATAGTATGAAACAATTGTGTTAAATTAAGTTGTGTTAAACAGCCTGCTAATATTTACTGTGTATGTTAACGGGATGACTACAACAGTAGTAAAAGGTACGTGGGGGGGTTAAACATCGAGAAACACAATCAGTAATTTTGGAGAATAACAATACAGTCTCAGAAACATTATACAAGGTGTGTTTAGAAAGTAACGAGAATTTTTAAATTTCGCGGGCTTGGACAGTCCGATTTTCAAACATTTTTTTATTATGTTGGTATACATGCTCTTCAACTATGATAAAACTTTCAGCTGTTTTCATTGTTGACTTTGTCTGTGACAGCCGCTAAGGTTGACTTGTTTTTATGAGCTCGGCGATTTTCGTTTGTTAAAAGAAATGGATCAAAGAATTTGTATAACATTTTGCGTAAAAAATGGAATAAAGTGTAACAAAGTGTGTGAAATGTTAACAAAGGCCTATGGTGAGTCTGCTATGAGTAAAGCAAGAGTTTACGAGTGGTATAAGCGTTTCCAAGAAGGCCGTGAAGACGTTGAAGATGACGAACGCCCTGGACACCCCAGCACATCAACAACCGATGAAAACGTTGAAAAAGTGAAAGAAATGGTTATGAACAATCGCCGAATCACAATTACAGAGGTCGCTGATGATGTTGGCATATCGATTGGATCATGTCGTTACATTGTTTCCAATATTTTGTGTATGAAACTCGTGGCAGCAAAATTCGTTCCAAAATTGTTGAATTTTGAACAAAAACAGCGGCGAATAGAAGTTGCTCAGGAGTCACTAAATGAAGTCAACGACGATGCAGAATTACTGAAACGTATTATAACAGGTGACGAAATATGAGTTTACGGATATGACGTCGAAACTAAGGTTCAATCATCTCAGTGGAGGCATTCTGGCTCGCCAAGACCGAAAAAGGCTCGACAAGTGCGGTCGAACGTAAAGGTTATGCTCATTGTGTTCTAACGTGAAGGTTCTTCGATATTAATGGCATAGTGCATCATGAATTCCTACCACAAGGTGAAACGGTCAATAAGGAGTACTACCTACAAGTTCAACGCCGTTTGCGTGAAGCAATCCGAAAAAAACGCCCGGATCTGTGGAAAAACAATTCATGGCTTTTGCAACACGATAATGTAACAGTAATTTTTGGCCAAAAACAGTACTGTAACGACGTCCCAGCCTCCATATTCGCCAGCCATGGCTCCGTGTGACTTTTTCCTATTTCCAAAAATAAAGAGAACATTAAAGAGCCGTCGTTTTACAGCCGTAGATGACATTAAAAACGTATCGCTGAAAGAACTAAAGGCTATATCAAAGATCGACTTTGAGAAGTGTTTCGGGGATTGGAATAAGCGCTGGCACAAATGCATAATCTCCAATGGGGGCTATTTTGAAGGCGACAACATCAATGTAGAAGAATAAATAAATATTTTGTTCCAAAAATTAAAATTCTCGTTACTTTCTGAACACACCTCGTACATTTAAATGAAATTCCTGAAATAAACATTTTTTTTAATTATTGATCCTTTCTTCACATTTTTGTTATTTACCAAAAGCTCACCACCTCTACTCTTACATTTTCCTGACTATTCTGTGGTCACAGCTGAATAACATCATTTTCTAAAATGAAATAAATCTTTATCGCTAATATGCCTAAAATTTAATCTTTTGGAAATATAAATTGAATTTCGTTTTTACAAAACCATTCTGAAAATTTAAATTATGAACAGTTTAAAATTATCCTTATTATTAAAATAATTGCAAAACTAACAGTACCGATTACAAAAACCAAGTTTGGCTTTTACTGTTATTAGATTTAAGTAAATATTTAACAAATGTACTTCAGTTATGACAGATTAAATTTTTAACAGAATCTGTGCCAAGCAGTATCACATCCCCGCCAAAGACTGTGAGTAACTTTGGCTCTCATCCGGACCGAGAAAAAATCGCAATGGACATTTCCGCTTTGAAGAAACAGTACTGCAAGCTGCGAGAACGGCAAAGACAAGCACATATTATACTTACAGGTATTGCAACTTCATCTGCCTTAAGTGACATTTTCCATCAGAGACAAGCACATATTATACTTACAGGTATTGCAACTTCATCTGCCTTAAGTGACATTTTCCATCAGAGACAAGCACATATTATACTTACAGGTATTGCAACTTCATCTGCCTTAAGTGACATTTTCCAACAAGAGACAAGCACATATTATACTTACAGGTATTGCAACTTCATCTGCCTTAAGTGACATTTTCCATCAGAGACAAGCACATATTATACTTACAGGTATTGCAACTTCATCTGCCTTAAGTGACATTTTCCATCAGAGACAAGCACATATTATACTTACAGGTATTGCAACTTCATCTGCCTTAAGTGACATTTTCCATCAGAGACAAGCACATATTATACTTACAGGTATTGCAACTTCATCTGCCTTAAGTGACATTTTCCAACAAAGACAAGCACATATTATACTTACAGGTATTGCAACTTCATCTGCCTTAAGTGACATTTTCCATCAGAGACAAGCACATATTATACTTACAGGTATTGCAACTTCATCTGCCTTAAGTGACATTTTCCATCAGAGACAAGCACATATTATACTTACAGGTCCATTGCAATATTTATCTGCCAATTTTCATCTGTGACATTTCCATCAGAGACAAGCACATATTATACTTACAGGTATTGCAACTTCATCTGCCTTAAGTGACATTTTCCAACAGAGACAAGCACATATTATACTTACAGGTATTGCAACTTCATCTGCCTTAAGTGACATTTTCCATCAGAGACAAGCACATATTATACTTACAGGTATTGCAACTTCATCTGCCTTAAGTGACATTTTCCATCAGAGACAAGCACATATTATACTTACAGGTATTGCAACT
>CM040183.1:9670592-9720592 GCA_022606455.1 Callitettix versicolor
GATATGACGTCGAAACTAAGGCTCAATCATCCCAGTGGAGGCATTCTGGCTCGCCAAGACCAAAAAAGGCTCGACAAGTGCGGTCGAACGTGAAGGTTATGCTCATTGTGTTCTTCAATATTAATGGTATAGTGCGTCATGAATTCCTGCCACCAGGTGAAACGGTCAATAAGGAGTACTACCTACAAGTTCAACGCCGTTTGCGTGAAGCAATCCGAAATAAACGCTCGGATCTGTGGAAAAACAATTCATGGCTTTTGCTCCACGATAAATGCTTTTGCTCACACTTCATTGCTTGTTCGTGAATTTTTGGCCAAAAACAGTACTGTAACGATGCCCCAGCCTCCATATTCGCCAGACTTTTTCCAACCTCCGTGTGACTTTTTCCTATTTCTAAAAATAAAGAGAACCTTAAAGGGAGAACATCCGTAGATGACATTAAAAGCGCATCGCTGAAAGAACTAAAGGCTATCTGAAAGATCGAGTTTGAGAAGTGTTTCGAGGATTAGAAGAAGCGCTGGCACAAGTGCATAATCTCCAATGGGGACTATTTTGAAGGCGAATTTTCGTTACTTTCTGAACACACCTCGTACAAAGTCTGGATTTCATAAACTAGTTTTTACTGTGTTATTAGAAAATGATTTCCTTTGTGATACAATTATACGACAACAGTAACAAGATAGAGGCGCACTGATAGTTACTTAAAAGACGTTTGTCATTAAACTCTAGTTTCTAAAATTGTTGCCTGTTTTAACACTGCTGACCCATCTTGAAGAAAGTTACTGCAGAATCACAACAGTTGAAGTTGTCAACTTGTAAAACAACTTTGATTCTAATATTTTAAAATACTATACTTTAAAAAAAAACATGTATTTGTTTGAATTTTAAAACAAGGAGAATTATAAGTTACATAAATAATTATGTGTTTTTACTGTACTTTTAAAGCAACGAAGCTGCGGCAAGTACTTGAACAATAAATTACTTTAAAATTGTTACTTTTTAAAGATTGTTTTGTTAATAAATAAATGAAATTTTAGTATTTACAAAATTAAATTTTTCAAATAATCAATTGAAGATGTAACGATTAATCGATTTTAATAAAGTCTGCACAACAAAACAAAACTGTACATTTAGAGGCAACGAAATAACACTGGTGTTCGGTAATAGCAAAGTATCATGTGTTCGAACATTTGTTAAAACAGTCGAAGAGAATAAAGCATTATTAACAACAATAAAATAAAACGCCCTGCAAATCATCGAATGAAGAGAACAAGATACACGTGTAAGTAAGTTCTTTGAAGCATTATCGAGGCTTTATTTCTGACGGTAGCGGTTGCTTGAAACATGTGTTTATCATAACATTACAGGTCTAATCATCTGACAAATTTTAGGTATTCACTTCAGTATTAATAAGCTAAAGGTCCTAACTGTGCTATCGTCACACTGTGAAATAAAGTAAAATATCGCGTTAACCTCATTTGAAAAACATCTTACTGCAAGAGCTGTGCTACAAACTCAATCTGAAATGATCAATTCTACGAACACATCAAAACTTGGACACGTTTTAATCATATTTAATAACATTGTGTAATTTAACTTTGTCATAAAATGACAGTAGGAGAATATGAACCTTATGTTCCTGAAAGAGATAACAAATTTTGTATAGTTACCTGAATTTACAAAACATATATAATAATTGTGTGTGTGTGCGCGTGTGTGTGTGTGTGTGTGTGTGTGTGTGTGTGTGTGTAGGTATGTGTGTGTGTGTGTGTGTGTGTGTGTGTGTGTGTGTGTGTGTGTGTGTGTGTGTGTGTGTGTGTGTGTGTGTGTGTGTGTGTGTGTGTGTGTGTGTGTGTGTGTGTGTGTGTGTGTACTGTGTGCAGGCCTGTGTATGCGCGCATGTGTGTGTGTGTGTGTGTGTGTGCGTGAGTGTGTGTGTGTGCGTGCGTGTGAGCGCGCGCGCGTGTGTAGGTCTATGTGTGTGTGTGTGTGTGTGTGTGTGTGTGTGTGCGTGTGCGTGTGAGTGTGCGTGCGTGTGTGTGTGTGTGAGTCTATGTAGGTGTGTGTGTGTGTGTGTGTGTGTGTGTGTGTGTGTGTGTGTGTGTGGGTGTGGGTGTGTGTGTGTGTGTGTGTGTGTGTGTGTGTGTGTGTGTGTGTGTGTGTGTGTGTGTGTGAGTGCGCACATGTGTATGTGTGTGTAGGTCTATGTAGGTGTGTGTGTATGTGTGTGTGTGTGTGTGTGTGTGTGTGTATAGGTGTGTGTGTGAGCGCGCATGTGTGTGTGTAGAGTCTATGTAGGTGTGTGTGTGTACGTGTGTGTGTGTGTGTGTGTGCGCGCGCGTGTGTATGTGCGTGTGTGTAGGTGTGTGTGAGCGTGTGTGTGTGTGTGTGTGTGTGTGTGTGTGTGTGTGTGTGTGTGTGTGTGTGTGTGTGTGTGTGTGCGCGCGTGTGTGTGTGTGTGTGTGTGTGTGTGTGTGTGTGTGTGTGTGTGTGTGTGTAGTGTGAGTCTATGTAGGTGTGTGTGTGTGCACTCAGTGTGTGTGTGCGCACGTGTGTGTGAGTCTGTGTGTGTGCGTGCGTGTGTGTGAGTCTGTGTGTGTGAGCGCGTGTGTGTGTGTGTGGGTCTGTGTGTGTGTGCGTGCGTGTGTGAGCGCGCGCATGTGTGTGTGTGTGTGTGTAGGTCTGTGTGTGTGTGTGTGTCGAGTGTGTGTGCGTGTGTGTGTGTGTGTGTGTGCAAGTGTGTATGTGTGTGTGTGTGTGTGTGTGTGTGTGTGTATGTGTGTGTAGGTGTGTGTGTGTGTGTGTGTATGTGTGTGTCGGTCTGTGTGTGTGTGAGTGTGCAGGTCTGTGTGTGTGAGCGCGCGCGTGTGTGTGTGTGTATGTGTGTGTGTGTGTGTGTGTGTGTGTGTGTGTGTGTGTGTGCGTGTGCGTGTGTGTGTATGTGTAGGTGTGTGTGTGCGCGCGCGTGTGTATGTGTGTGTGCGCGCGCATGTGTGTGTGTGCGCGCGTGTGTGTGTGTGCGGGTCTGTGTGTGTGTGCGTGCGTGTGTGTGTGTGTGTGTGTGTGCGCGTCTATGTAGGTGTGTGTGTGTGTGTGTGTGTCTTCATACTACTTAATGAAGTCTACAAGAAGTAAATATTTTCGCTACGACAAAGGTTGTCCATATAAATGTCTAGATGTTTTACAACATTCTAAATACATACCGCACGTAAAGTGTATTGTTTTCATTTAAAGAAATGTTTAAAATGAAGGAATATTTGATACGGTCTGTTAATGTGACAGGTGAAACTCTCCCCAAAAGGATTAATAAAACAAAAGCCTTCAGATTTACAATGTCCATATTTCCTAATCAACATGGTCCAGACTGTTGTGTTTGCTGCTTACCATTTTGACAAAACATCCTTTAGAGTGTAACCGACTGTAAAAGATTTATTGATGCGCTTATTGTGAATCGCTAAAAGTTTTTAAATTACTTTTATAAAACGGTGTTGGATACGTCATGCCGTAGAGGTAAATAGTGCTTCATTGGCTTGTTCACAGAAATTTATTAGAGTAAAATAACTGTTTGTATATAGTCTCATAAGGCGTAATCATTACATATATTTTGTTTTAAATATAATTTACAAAAAAGTTGTGACCATCATTGTCTGTTATAACAGAAGACAGGATGAATTATTCTTACGTTATATGGTTCACAAGAAACTTTGAATAATTTAAAAGAAAATTTATTGCAATGCCAGTATTTTTTAAATTATATTTTTGGTTATGTTAGTAGGCTATCAGTAACTTGCAGATGGAAATGTTCAATATTAAATATTTCATGCAGCAGACTGTAAAGCTCACACTCAGAATTAACACAGATATGTTTAAAATTGTATATAATCAAGGAATAACAAAAAATATATTATCTGGCACATCTATGACTTTATGAAGAGTAAATGTTCATAATCTTGTATAAAATTTATCTGTACAATCAATATCTTCATAAACTTAATACATAATACCTTATTTATTTAAATAAGTGCTTTCATAATCGATTGTTTTGTTTAATATTTACTTGATAATTGACATGTACTTTTTCAATTTTCAGTTGAAAGTAAAACTGGACCCAAAAGTGGAGAAACACTTCATTGGAAGGACACTGCCGAGGCAGCTTCAAAACACTCCAAACAGCAGTCGAGTGGTGCGTACCTTATGGGTTAATGGTTCAAAATTAAATTGCTTTTTTAGATGGACAAAATTAAACCACTAAGGTTATTTGTAAGCCATAGAACATACCTTATTGAATAGAATTTAAAATGAACAGTTTAAAAAAACCAATAACATTACGTTAAGAACTAACTTCAAAACTTTATGATTATAACTACTCATATGATTTGGAAACATGTATAAAATAGGAAAGGGTATGCTGGTGAAAAAGGATATGTCTTGAAAGCTACCAGGAATGTTGAGGAAAAACAACTCTGGTTAAAAGGTTGGGTGTTTTTTTGTTTTTTTTTGCGATGCCAAAAAAGGTGGAAAAAATCTTTTATAGACTACCTGGGGTAGGGTACGCACTACCCCAGAGTGTGGGACTCAAATTAAGTTCAAACTTAAGTTAAGATAAATGGTTAACCACTAAAAAAACCACCAAAATCATTCCTCTTCTGTAAACCCCCCACGGAACCACCAGGCATTACTTCATGGGAAGGTGGACTGGCTCAACGCCTACTCTTCTACAGCATTGGCTCTCCTTTTTCGATCCTCAGCCCTCAACCTCTTCATGACCACTGCAGCGAATCCCGCAATGGCCTCCAGTTGACCTCTGAAGCCATCATTATCGCAACCAGACTTTCCGGTGTAATGCTGCCTAGCAGATATGTTTGCAGCTTCATCCTTTCCTCGTCGAATCTCCGACACCGTAAAAACACATGCTCCGCATCTTCCTCCACTGCTGGAAGACAGAGGGGACAAGCTGTGTGTGTGGGTGGGTATGTGTGTGAGAGTGTTAGTGTGTGGGTGGGTGAGTATGTGTGTGGGGATGGGATGCGTGGGTGTGTGGTGTGTTGTAGGTATGTGTATATGCGTGGGTGTGTGGGGGCATGGATATGTATGGGTGTGAGGATGGTTGTGGGAGTTTGGGGTGGTTGGATAGGTGTGGGTGTTTGTGAGTATATGGGTGTGTGTGGGGGGGTATGTGAGCATATGGGTGGGTGGGTGTGTGTGGGTTTGCGTGTGTGTGGGGGTACGTGTTGGTGAGTATATGGGTGCGTGTGTCTTGTGGGTGTGGGGGGGTTGGTATGGGTGGGTGGGTGTATGTGTGTGGGTTTGCGTGTGTGTGGGGGTACGTGTTGGTGAGTATATGGGTGTGTGTGTCTTGTGGGTGTGGGGGGTTGGTATGGGTGGGTGGGTGGGTGTGTGTGGGTTTGTGTGTGTGGGGGTACGTGTTGGTGAGTATATGGGTGCGTGTGTGTGGGTGTGTGGGGGGTTGGTATGGGTGGGTGGGTGTGTGTGTGTGGGTTTGTGTGTGTGTGTGTGTTGGTGAGTATATGGGTGTGTGTGTGTATGTGGGTGTGGGGGGTTGGTATGGGTGGGTGGGTGTGTGTGTGGGTTTGCGTGTGTGGGGGTACGTGTTGGTGAGTATATGGGTGTGTGTGTGTGTGTGTGTACAAATTTATTTAAATTTGTGTGTGTGTGTGTGGGTGTGTGTGATGAGGGGTGTGTGTGTGTGTGATGAGGGTGTGTGTGTGTGTAGGTGTAGGAGGGTGGGGGTTTGATAGGGGGGGGTGGGGTGTAGGTGGGGGGTTGATTTGGTGTGTGTGTGTGTGTGTGTAGGTGGGTGTGGGCGGTTTGGTAGGGTGTGATGAGGGTGAGTGTGAGTGTGTGTGTGCGCGCGCAAACATGCTTTACAACAAATGGCATTGTTTTAAAGAACAATGTTGTTAAAAAACAAGAATGCAGAAACTTTAAAACAATTAAATACAATTTTAATTTATAACAATTAGTTTTCAAGATTGTTTATAAAGTCAATAATTTTTTTTATAATCTTTGTTAGTTTTTAACCTTAATGTGTTTGAATATGTGCCCGGTAGTTGATTTGCACACATCTACAGTATTTGGTAAGGAAATTGTACCTAGTTTGGATTGGCCGTATCAGGCTTGACTGAAGCACCAGCAGAAATAATTTGTTCTAGTAATTGATAAACTTTACACGAAATTTTTCAGATAATTGTATCCAAAAAAAGTCACGTGGTGTTAAATATAGATTTCATGGATACCAAAAGGCAAACATGTCTCCCTACCAAGCCATCATTAAAGAACCTATCGATGAAAACACAATAAAAATAATGGGGCGCCATTTTATTTTTTGTCAAATTAAATTTACATTATTTTCTAGTTCTATTTGTTCAATTTGAGAAAAAATATATATCCTATAATATATTCCATAACATACGATGTGTATTCAGAAAGTAACAAGAATTTTAATTTTTTGAACAAAATATTTATTTATTCTTCTACATTGATGTTGTCGCCTTCAAAATAGTCCCCATTGGAGATTACGCACTTGTGCCAGCGCTTCTTCCAATCCTCGAAACACTTCTCAAACTCGATCTTTCAGATAGCCTTTAGTTCTTTCAGCGATGCGCTTTTAATGTCATCTACGGCTGTTCTCCCTTTAAGGTTCTCTTTATTTTTGGAAATAGGAGAAAGTCACACGGAACCACGTCTGGCGAATATGGAGGCTGGGGCATCGTTACAGTACTGTTTTTGGCCAAAAATTCACGAACAAGCGATGAAGTGTGAGCTGGTGCATTATCGTGGTGCAAAAGCCATGAATTGTTTCTCCACAGAACCGGGCGTTTTTTCGGATTGCTTCACGCAAACGGCGTTTAACTTTGTAGGTAGAGTACTACCATATTGACCGTTTCACCTGGTGGTAGGAATTCATGATGCACTATGCCATTAATATCGAAGAACACAGTGAGCATAACCTTAACGTTCGACCGCACTTGTCGTGTCTTTTTCGGTCTTGCGAGCCAGAATGCCTCCACTGGGATGATTTTTTGTCAACACATCAAAACTTCTTAATTTCAACGTCATATCCATAAACCCATGTTTCGTCACCTGTTATAATACTTTTCAGTAATTCTGCATTGTCGTTGACTTCATTTAGTGACTCCTGAGCAACTTCCATTCGCCGCTGTTTTTGTTCAAAATTCAACAATTTTGGAACGAATTTTGCGCCACGCATACAAACATACACAAAACATAGGAAACAATGTCATGGCATGATCCAATCGATATGTCAACATCATCAGCGACCTCTCTAATTGTGATTCGGCGATTGTTCATAACCATTTCTTTCACTTTTTCCACGTTTTCATCGGTTGTTGATGTGCTGGGACGTCCAAGGTGTTCGTCATCTTCAACGTCTTCACGGCCTTCTTGGAAACGCTTATACCACTCGTAAACTCTTGCTTTACTCACAGCAGACTCACCACAAGCCTTTGTTATCATTTCACACACTTTGTTACACTTTATTCCATTTTTTACGCAAAATTTGATACAAATTCTTTGATCCATTTCTTTTAACAAACGAAAATCGCCGAGCTCATAAAAACACATCTAACCTTAGTGGCTGCCACAGACAAAGTTAACAATGAAAGCAGCTGAAAGTTTTATCATACTTCAAGGGTATTTATACCAACATAAAAAAAAATGTTTGACAATCCGACTCTCCAAGCCCGCGAAATTTAAAAATTCTCGTTACTTTCTGAACACACCTCGTATATTTAGAATTAAAATTACTGTTGTTTTATATATATAAATATTTCCAGTGATTGTGAGTTAAACAAGAAACAGTTGCCATTGTACTGACTGATTGGACTTTTTTTTTTTTTTTTTTTTTTTTTTTTAATGACTGATTTAACTAGAGAAAATCAAACAAAAAACAAACATTACAAGTTCACAAGTCGTTTGCAGTAAAAAAATTGCATTCGCTTAACTTCTTTGAGAGCCCAAATAGCAAATATGAGACTAGTAGCTAGTTTGACACACAGTAAAATAAGCATAGGTTTTTTTCTGTTTATTAGTATGTCAGTCATTGGTCATCATAGTCCCAAAAAAAGATGTTGAAAAGTAATGTACATTATATGCTTACATGTAAGTTATCCTTCTAACCAATTATCAGTAATAATTTTTGTGGTCACTGTTTCTGATGTTCAGCAAAATGTAAGGTAATGGTTGATGTTTTGCAATATCTGCTACAAAGTTCAGGCTTTTTTTCTGCAAGCCAGGTGTATTACAATGGTGTTAAAATTTGATTTAATCCATATTATCTTATAGGAACAAAATCGCCAGAACAAACGTCTTCGCCATCTTCAAATAATTCTTCCAGGCGCGGAAGCAGCTCATCTTCTTCTACAGAATTGTGTGATGATCCGCAAAAGCTCAGTGATTCGGAAGACCAGACCAATAGCCTTAGTGAATGTTACGTTGTTCCTGAAAACCTTCCAGGTATATTTGTGGAAATAATAAGTAATTATATCTTTAATTGAACTGCTTTTTGTGTTTTAATTTGTAACGATTTTTTTTATTACTTTTTAGAACAAGATCGAACGGAAGCAATGCCAACTTCGTTCGGTGTTAATTTACAAACAGAATTAAGTACTTTAGCCGAACAAGATGTCGAGGAAAGTTCAACTACGGATACCCCAAATAAAGACTTAGAAGTGCCAAAAAAAGATGATTACGAAATATACAGAGACACTGCAACAAAGACAAGAAGAAAATCTTCTTTTAAAATAGATCTTCAAGAAATGAAAGAGCTGGACAGGAAATTGTCTCTTAAAATAAGCGAAATTGAAAGGGCCTCTTTTGAAAAAAGAAGGTCGATTATAGGAATAAGCTCGAGCCAAGGGGCTATCGACTCGCAAGTTCTGTTTCCTTTTGACAGAGATTATATTAAAGAAGAAGACTCGTCGAGACACCAATCCAGCGAAGTGGAAGAGAATGATTCGTATTTTAAAGAAGAAGAGATATCGAGACAACGGCCTAGTGAGATTGAAGACAGTTATTTTTGTATTAAAGAAGAAGATTTACCGAAACAACAGTCTAATGAGACAGAAGGTGCTTGTATTAAAGAAGGAATCTTATTGAAGCAAGAATCACATGAAATGGAAGACAATTATTCTTATTTTAAAGAAGAAGATTTATCAAGACACCATGTATCTGTTGAGGAAGAAAAAGTAATTCTTATAATAAGGAAGAAGACTTATTAACAAATGTGTCCATTGAAATGGAAGACAATTATTTTTCTTTATCTGTTGAAAAAGAAAAAAGTGACTGTTATAATAAGGAAGAGAACTTACCAGAAAGTCAATCCAATGAAATTAATGTCAGTTATTTTCACACTGAAGAAGACTTACCAAAAGACCTGTCTGTTGAAACAAAAGAAATTGATTCTTATATTAAAGAAGACGAGTTCGTGCGACAACAGTCCAACGACTTGGAAGAAATTGATTCTTATTTAAAAAAAGAAGATTCACCAAAACACAGATTAAAAGAAGAGAAAGAAAATATCACTTTCTTTAAGGAAAACGATTTTATTGAAACAGAAGTAAATAATTCTGACTTTAATCATTCAGAGCATGAAGCCGTGACCGAAAGTAAAAGTTCGCAAAATGAAGACAATGACCAAATTAGTGTACATTTATTAGAAGAAGAAAAACTGTTGACCAGTGAATCTTTGGAAACCAATACTATATCAGAAACAGATGAAATGTTAGAAGTATCAAAAATGCCTTACATCACAGAAACAAAAGATAGTATTTCAAAAGCTGATTACACGTCTGCATTTCTTAAAGATTCTGTTTTGAAATCAGATCGTGAAGAAGAAATTATTTTGAAAAAGAAAGAGAATATCTTTAAAAAATTGCCAGGAGTAGGAAGTTCTAATTCAGATACAAATCAACAAGAAATACATACTCGTAACAATAGTGACTTAAAGTTGTTTTCTATTTCTCCTCAAATAGAAGAAAACGTTAACAGTACAGTCGATGAAGAAGTTGAAAGTATATCAAGTACTATAACTTCACAGCCTATTTCCACAGCAGAAGACAGAGTGAGTCCAAGTGAAACTGGATTGAAATTTACACCCAAACATCAAATATTAAATCTTGAGTTGTTTAAAAGTCCAGAGACCTTTCAAGTAGAAAAAACTCAACAGGATAATGAAGCTATGCCAGATGATACACTTCACTTTGGCAAGTCTTCTCTTACTACTAAAAGTACCTTGTTCGAATCAGAATACAAAGCGTCAAAACCTCTTACAGAAGATGTTTCAAGTGTAGAAGTCAAACATCAAGCGGCAAGAAGAGGCAGTGAAATCGCCCTCAGTTTGATCCTGGAAGAAAATTCACAGCTACTCTCTAAGTTTCAACAAAGCAAAAAGTCGAGTGTTTTTCAGGATAAGGAGAAAAATTATGAAGAGGACATACCTCAGACGTTCAATTTTTGTAAGAAAAGTGAGTGTTTCAATTTATCTGAAAACAGTGAAGACACTTTGAGTGGAATTACGGAAATATCTGAATCAACTTTACGTAGAATTGATACTCACCAAGTTTCTAACAGAGAAACTAAGGGGATACCTGCGAGTTCGGCTGATGACATTCAAGTTTTCCATTGGCTTTCAAATGAAAATAAATTCGTTCAGAAAGACACTGTACAAGATCCTACCAAAGAGTCGGCTTCTAAAATCAAGATTGATAAAGAAAACGATATCGTTGAAGAAGACTCCGTGAAGGTTAAAGATCTAACTTCAGTTGAGAACGCCACGTTTGAATCGTACAAAGACAGCAGCGTCCGTCAGTCTAGATACAAATACGATGTTGGCGAAAAAATAAAGGATATTTTAAAAGGCGAAGATAAATTTGCGAAAAATTTTGGTATAGAAAGAGAACAAACAAAATCAGAATCACTTGATAGTTGTTTAGAAGAAGAGCAAGTTTCAGGTGAAAGTGGATTATTTGTTAAGGGCAAAGATAATTTTGAAAATAAATTTAAATATGGATATGTGATTAGCGAAAGTAAGTTTGAAGACGAGAGTGGCGTTCTTGGGAATATTCAGGCCAAAAAAGAAGTTAAATTAGAAGAAATTGAATCTTCTCTATTAGACAAAAGTACTTTTATGCAAAAAGATGAAGATAAGTTTGACGGCAGTGAATTTAAATTTGATTCTTTAACAAGTAAAGTTAAATATAACCCAGCATCCGCTAAAGTTGTCTGTAAACGTCAAGCTTCTTTAGATTACTCGCCAAAGACAAAGCCATTCGGCTGCAGCAGCGAAAGACGGACATCTTTGTCGTTAGATTCAGGCACAACATTGAAAGAAGAATCAAGAAAGTCTTCAACAGTTGAATCTTTAGGAGAATCTAGTTCAAGTAAGTTCTCTAATTTTAAATTTTATACACCTGCAATATCTGAATTAGGATTCAAGGAAAAACATGCGGGTGATGTACCACTTTCAGAAAATCTTGAACGTACCGAAAAAAAAATTTGCAACACCGCAGAGAAAGAAAATTCAGGTTATTCTAAAAGATTTGATTTTTTAGAGTCCACTGAAAGTTGTAAGGACGCAACTGGTTTAAGTGACTCTTACAATATTAATGTTCCTTCAATGGTTGGTAAAAGATTAAGAAATGAAGATTCGTATTCTGATTTTAAAATGTCTGATAGGAAAAGCTCCAGTGAAATAAAGACTGAGAAATTTTACAAATCAACACTTTCGTTTGACATCAAGAGCCCAGAAAAAGAGTATAAGCCGCGGTATTCAAGTCTGTCACCACGGAGGCGAATTGTAACAGATTCGCAAACAGAGCAAAATTATCTATCGTCACCACCATTAGAGAGGTATAGAAGCCCGTCACCATCTACTTCAAATTTTAGTAGTTATTCAGTAACGGACGAAAAACTGAAAGCGTCGTCCTTCAGATTATCCGCATTAAAAGCTGAAAAAACAATTGATTGTGATAAAAAAGATAGTGATTCCAAATTTGGGTACGACAGTTTAGACGTGAAACTCCGCTTAGGAAGCCAAATGAGCAAATCAAACTTAGAATCCAATTCTGGAACAGGAGAACATAAAAAGTCACCTTCGGACACGTGTTCCGGATCGTCTCCAACTAGTCCGACAAGATTCAATCCATTTCCATCCAGAAATTTGTCCCGCCAACCAAAAGAACTGGGCGTCAAACTGGGCCTGTACCAACCTCCGAAGTCTGACAAATCCCCCAGTAAACGGTTTTCATAGCATTACAGCTTTTATTATTTATTATCAATGACAATAAGAAATCTTTAGAAATATTAGATTTTTTTTGCAAATTATCTTCACCGAGTCGTGTATTAATTTTTGTTTTAATCTTAATGTATCAATTTCATAACAGAATAGAAATTAATTCATTAGGCAAATTTATATGAACAGATTAGGAGGACAGAATTAACAATATAAAAAACAAGTTAGTTTTTTTAATATTTTTTATAAAGGCAGTTGATATTACAAAGCCTTATGCGAAAATATACTATTTTATAATCATTTATGGATGGCTGTTTTTTTTTTTTAATTTGTTTAGTTGACTTGCACAGTTGCCAGGTTATTAAAAACAAGCAGTAATAAATCTTAGATCTGATTTAATTTACTTATATTTATACAATAAACTATTTAAATAATTTTAATCTATAAGTATATTTATTTAATAAATTATTTTTACTTAAGATGTTGTGTAAAAGTTTGTTTTATGATAATTAAAAAATTCTACACTCTTGTAGCATACAGTACACATGGAAAAGCAAGAAATGTTCTACCATCGTAAACGTTTAAATTATAGTGAATAATTATTTCCTAATTTAATCAAATTTTTGTTGTTAATTACACATAATTTTAGTTTTACGATGTGTAAAATATTTACCTACCGTAAATGCCTGAAAACATTCAAAAGAACTTTTTTATCTGTGAGAATTTTAATTGCCAACAAATTAATTCCAGTAATTGTTAAAAAAGTTTAATTAATTCCAAATCATATATTTTAATAGATTAATTGTAATTATTTTCAATTTCTTTTAATAACATTTTTTCTTGTGCACTTTTACGAGTGACCTATAATAAAAATTAAAAACTTGACACAGTGTTAGAAGATGTAAAAAATAATAAATATATAAATAAAAAAAAAATGTTGATTAACACAACAGGGTTGTGCCATATTATTCTGAAGTTTACTGCAATGAACATTTGCAAGATTTCATTTTATTTTAGCCGCTCATAGTTGTACTTCTATGGTGCCTAGATATGTCTTGTAAGGTTGTCTTGCACCCCATGATGTGGTAGCACATAGTCAACACATAGCGAACACCTTAACAGTTACAGCTAGAAAGTCTGGACACATCTAGGGCGGATCCAACTTTGGGGGGGGGGGTCATCACTTACAATCTGCACACTCAAATTTGAAGGTTAAGGGCGTTGACTGGTAATTTATACCCCGAAAATGCATTTTGATGTTATGCTCCTCAAAAATATGTAAACGCTTTTAAAGCTTCGAAATAAGTTTTATTCCTTAATCTAGAACATTACTTTTATTAATCATTAGAAAAACTATTTTAAAATTGGTTTGTTAGGATTTACGTCATCTAGTCACTACGGATAAATATGTACACTTTTCATCTCTTTATACTACCTTTTCTTATTCGCATTTCTATCAAGTTTATAGTGATTCAACTTTCTGGAAACAGTTCAGTTTTGATTGTTATTTTGGTATAGATAGATTTTTATATTCTAGAGGAAGGGATTTGTTCAACCCCAGGCACTGCGATTGACTGACCTATTGTGCAACTTACCTCTTAAATACCTAGTTCAGCAGATTGGTGCCCTTAATAAGTTCCAACAACCCACTGACTAGCTCATTCTGCTGAAGATCTCTAGGGTCTTGGAAACCAAAAACCTCTAGTCTCCTACTAGCAAGAGCCTCACAATCATAAATTATGTGACCTGCAGTTTCCTCCTCTTTCCTGCACAATCTACACACGGTTTCTCCGTGGTACACACCTATCCTGTTCATGTGCACCCTCAGACCACAGTGTCCTGTTATGAGCCCCATGATCCTTCTGAGCCAATATTTCAGTTGCCATAACGTTGAGAAGGTCAGCTCACTTATGGCTACACTCATTCATAAAATAGCAAGAAGGCGAAGCAGGAAGTTAATTCCAGGATAGATGTCTCTATCATGTACTTCTTAGACTAAACGATTTTATTATTATTGGAAATATGAAATTTTATTCTTGCTTTTTATAATATAGTTTCGAACATGTTAAAAATACATAAATATGACATCATTTAGTCGACAGCCATAACCTCCTGGACCCGCGTGGGGCACATGTTAATCACCATTTTTTAAGTAATTACGATTATGACCTATTCTTCCCATCAGTGGTCTATCCACTCACCTCGTAAAGGCTACCGCAGTTTCGAAACTCTATCGTTTCATCTTCAGGCCGTGATACAAAACGTAAATCCCTCTGTTGAGATCGTCACAAAGTCAAACAAAACATTAAAAACATATATCTTTAAATTGTGTATTTTGTAATTTAATAATGGTTAAATATTGCCTGTGTTGTGGCATTTAAGTAGTGTCTATTGTACTTAAAACACAATAAATTTTGCAAATACAAATAATTCTGACAGTGCCAGGTTAGGTAAAACACTCTTCCACGATATTTAGATACCATAAGACGTATAACAGTGAGTAGCTAAAATTAATAGAATAATTAATAATTGTTTACCTGTTCAGTAAAGCAAACATATGAGCAAACAAGCTAGCCTGCGACTTTCACTGAATTACTTAGGCTGTGGCAAGTTATTAAGAAGCCTGTTATTGAATTTCACAGCTGTTAACCTGAAAATTATTTAATTTCCAATTCATAAACGCATAATTTTCAATACTTTCCTGTTCAGGATATATTGTATATTAGAAATTTTTTATTAGCATTGAAATGTGTTCTGAATAGGCAGATGCTAAATAGAAATTGAGGCCAAACAAACGAGCTAACAGTGAACTGATAAATATTACATTAGACTAGGAAACAATGCATTGCAACTAAGATTTATAACTACATTCACGATAAGTTCACAACTAAAAATATAAGTATTAAATTGTTTTCTTTTTGATACAAATGGCAGAAAACATATTTCTTCAGTACAGTGGAATAGTAGAATTATTATTTACAATAATACAAATTTTTATTGAATGCAACACATTCAATCATTATTATTTATGCTGCCATACTTACAATTATCACTATAATACATAATTTTATTAGAAATACATTAAAAATATGTTATGACTAATAATTGTGCAGTAAGACATACTGTGGTGTGAGATATATGTACTTTAAAACAGCAGTTCTCAACTAGTGGGTTGCAGGAACAATTCGAGTGGGTTGCAGGAACAATTGCGGGAGGGCGGAGGGCTTAAAACTTTTCAAGTGTTTTCTCATTTTCCAACTGTAAAATTATACACACAATATTTTTAAAATATCTAATAAGCCTATAAAAAAAACAAATCAAGCTAAAAAGCGGAATAATTATGTGGGTTGCATAAATGAGCAGGGCTGTAGGAAAATGCAGATGTAAAGTTTATTTCTATAATAGTAAAGTAGCCACACCATGATGTGTGTCTACTCTTCGCTGAGCTTGCACTATTACTGGAACTACAACATGCAACTAGGATGAATGAGTTGGAAAAATAAATTGAAAATAGCGTTATTATCAAACACAAACAATATAAAGACGAGATTTTTATTTCACTTTATTTTTGAGCTCCTATTTTTCCTTTGTGTGTGTGTGTGTGTGTGTGTGTGTGTTTTTTCTTTTGTGATGCCAAAAAAAGGTGGCAAAAATCTTTTCTAGACTATCTGGGGTAGGGTACGCACTATCCCAGAGTGTGGCACTCAAATTAAATTCAAACTCAAACTCAGTTAGGATATATTGTTACCCACTAAAAAAAACACCAAAATTATTCCTCTTCCCCCCACGGAACCGCCGCCAGCCATTACTTCATTGGAAAGTGTACTGGCTGACCGCCTACTCTTCTACAGTGTTGGTTCTCCTTTCTCGAACCTCAGCTCTCAACCTCTTCATGACCACTGCAGCGAATCCCGCAATTTCCCTCCAGTTGGCCTTTGAATCATTGCCACAACAAGACTTTCCGGTGCAGTATTGCCTTACAGATATGTTTGCAGCCTCATCCTTTCCTCGTCAAATGTCCGACACCGGAAAAACACATGCTCCGTATCTTCCTCCACTGCTGGAAGACAGAGGGGACAAGCTGAGTCTGTTTCCAGCCTGAAATGGAACAAGTATGCTCGGAAGCAACCGTCCCCAATGAGAATCTGTGTGAGATAGAAATTCACCTCCACATGATCCCTGTTGCACCAATCCTGGATGTTACCTATGAGTTGTTATGTCCATCGTCCATTTTTGATTCGTCTCACTGTCGCTGTCATGTACCCAGGGTCCGATTTCGCTCCTCTGTAATTGCCATTGTATGACTATACCGCAGCTCAGCATTTCGCTTGTGTCAGTAGAGCCTTGCTTTCTCATCAGCCATCAGCTCCATTGGTGGTTCGCCCGCCACTATGCATGCAGCGTCGTAGGATACTGTTCGGTAACCATTCATGACACACAGCAATGCACGGCGGTGCACCGCATTAACCTTGCACACATAGTTCACGACCATCATAGCCTGGCTCCAAATCAGTGCTCCATAAAAGAGCACTGAGCTTACTACCCCAGCCAGGAGTCAGCGGTGTGCCTGTCTTAGACCTCCCAGATTCAGCATGAGCCTGTAAAGGGCTCCTGCCACGTTTGCCGCCTTTACTCTAACTGCCCTGACATGTTCCCTGAAGCAGAGTCTTACGTCAACTCACACACCAAGGTATCGAAGGACTGGGACAGAACTTATCTGCATATCTCCAACTGTATAAGTGTGTGTGTGTATGTGTGTGCATGTGTGGGGGTCACCAAAAACAATTAGGCTGAAGATGGGTCCTTACCCATGACAAAAAAAATCTGAGAACTGCTGCTTCAGAGTACTAATAAATTATTGCTGTTTTATCAAACTTTGTACTATAAGATAACCAGGTAATGCAAATAATTTCAAAAAAGTCATTCATATATGTCTAAATAAAAGTGTTTAGGTGATATAAGTTGTTGTTTTAACATAAAAGGAAATTTTAATTCAGCTTGGGATCAGGCAGAGTTAAAAATTGTATTCCCAGGATCAAATTTCTTACGCTTACCAACGATTCTCAATGTACATCTACTATTTTAATGATCCAATCGTCATGAAAGTTATTACTATACAACACATAATACAAAATGTTGCAAATGGTCACCTCCTCATCTCCGTGATTTTTGGTCCAGATCACGCTTACTTGCTTGCTGGTATTTATATAACATTAAAAGTGCTGTTTCATTAATAATAATGAGCACTGTAAGAATTATTCACTTCTACAAGATTTAAAAATCACAGTTATTTCCGAACAAACAAGGTAATTATTCACTATTCTCTCTCAGCTTCAACTTATGTTCTATTTAAATATATTGTTTACTGTTGATTTATAACATAGGACGGAAAAGCAACATTTACCTAATCGGGTTTGCTGATGTCACTTTCAGGGGATGTCATTTTAAAGCCACCTAGTTTGTGTAGGCCGTAGTTTAAAAGTCCAATGGCCATGAAAATAACATGTAAATGACTTTTTGAGCTTTAATTCGTCCGCCTGAACATGAATTCGGTAAGATGGTCAGCCAAATGGTGTTTCCTGTGTCTGTATCGAGGAATAGTAACCTAAACTCATGCTCATTTATTCAAAGGTTCACAGTTACTCAGGATTGCCAAAATTAATCGTGTGATAACCTCCAAATCGAAGCTCCAGTAATCACTGACTACTGGCACAATTTTAGATTCTATCACGGCCGATAAACTATTGCTACTCCTATTTGGAAAAGGAACTAAGAAACTCTTGCTACTACCATATTCAATATTATCAAAAATCTAATTTCCCCAATAGTAAGGCTCCGGTTGTATTTCCTGTGACTTATTTTAGAAGTACCGATCATTTGACATTCCCGTTACAACAAACCCGCACAAGTATGAACACCAGTCTATACAAATCTTGGAACTAATTCCAATGTCACAGAATAGGAAGTACTTTGTTGGAGATTGTTTCAAAAACACCCAACAAGTAATTAGCCAATAATTTTTTTGCTGTTGCACTACTTGTCGATCTATTGTGCCTTCTTTCTGTATTCTCGAGATATTTAGTTACAGCGCCTTTTCCAGTACTCTTCATAAAGTCTAGGATCTGGAAAAGATTCAAGTAATTCCCCTACTTCCAATTGGTGACTTCCCAATTCATTATTGAGGTCAGCAGATGCTTGCTCTGCTAATTGCTGTTCAATTTATCCCCCTTAATCTTGATCCTTGTCATGATAGTTGTTCCCCATTTTGCCAGCTTTTTGTTGTGCAGCACCATTCATTCTGTTTACATTCTTACTCATGAGGATATGAATATCTAGAGAAATTATGTTCACCCACACAGAGTCCCGCATGCATGGTTAAAGTACACTTGGAGGGCGCCAGGTATCACATGGCTCCATTTGATACACCATTAGGCCAGTGATACCATAGAGGTTACTTTATACTTTAGAGTTAGGCAGATTATGTAGAGTAGTGAATATGTGTCTTGAGTAGATGACTGAGAGTAGTATGAGCTAGAGGTACGGTGGGATCGCTAAACCCATCAGCTGCTCATTTCAGCTGCCTCCGCCGGATTTCAATATCTCGTGACTGGATTTTTTTAAAAATTAGGGTAGCTATTGATTATAACGTACTGTTTTCCCTTATTACGTATAAGGAGCAATATATTTAAATATATAAGTTGAAGGGGGAGAAATAGTAAATAATTAACAAAACAATAAGTAGGCCTATCACTGTAGTTCTTATACATTTTAATTTTGAAAATTTCACAGATGATCTAATAAAATAACAGGAAATCTAATGGGCTGACACTGTATATAAGAGTGTACAACTGTATTTGTATGTGTGTTTGTTCCGCTATCAAGTATTCTGCTCAAGCTAATGTAAGAGTAGAATTGAGTTTTCATTTTCATAATCCACAACAGTAATATGTAAATTTCTTTGAAAAAATTTCAAATTTAACAGTCTTTGTTACAAGTTAAATACCTTACAACACTCTATAAACACAGTACTTTTTCTCTAAATTCATTTATTAACGAAAAACATTTATATAATACATGTTTTTTTTTAATCAATTGTATCACCAGAATCAAAGTTCTTACATCCATTTGCTTACGATTCTGCAGGTATGTGTACCTGCTATAATGATCCAATTATCATGAAAGATATACTGCAATAATGGTATATCTTTCATAGATTTCAATGGTCCCACATAGATTTCAAGTATACTGACTGAGAGGGGATGTCAGATACAGTGTATTTACTTTTGGCTATATGTAATCTTTCGATAAGTCATTAAGTACAAATAATTTAAAAATGTTTTCGTAAATGACAATAGAGGGAATGTTTTTTTTTTATTTTGCAAGCATAGTATGCAAATAAAAATTCGATGATTAATATCAGTAATAATTAGTTATTAATATTAATTATTAATTAATAATAATAATTAATATCTTCCGAAATATATTACACAAATTTTATAGTGTTTGTTTATTCTTTTTGTTTAATAAATTGCACAATAATTTTGAAAAAATGAGTTTTAAACAAAGTTATTAACAGCAAAACATTAAAAGTAAAATAGTTTTATTTTAATTCTGTAATTTATTGATTAGGTTAGATTCAATGAGTGAACCATTATCAGTTATTTTCAACAAAGTGCTTTTAAAATGTACCATATTATTCTGTGAATAGTTTATTATAAGAGACTAATTATTGTTTTCTATTGTTGCTGCGCATTTTACATGTAAATTGTTGTGTATATAGATCAAGACTTATATATTTTGGTGAAATATTAATGCTCTAGTGCCAAAATATGTAGTGTTTTGTGTTAATAAATAGATAATTTAAAGTTATTTCTTTTATTTTCTGTTAACCTGTGAGTTACCAGTAATTAATCCGGGGGAGGCATGGTAACACAGTGGTATATCTCATGAAGTGAGCCTTATCACTGGTGGAAACCTGGTGTAGTCAGGAGAACCTAGGGGTTAACCTCAGGAAAATTACTCTGGTTTATTTTACCAGAAAGAGGATTACCCCGCATTTAGGAGGACTTAAGCTCTTTGGGGAGACAATTCCAGTTGCAAACGAGGTTAAGTATCTAGGCTTGGTGTTGGACACTAAGTTAACCTGGAATGCTCATCTGGGGCTCATCATGGGGAAAACCAATAAGTCTTTAATGGCAGTTAGAAGGATGGTTGGAAAAACATGGGGACTGAGACCAGGAATGATGAAGTTTATCTATACTGGGATCATTAGACCTATGGTGCGCTATGGTGCTGTGGTGTGGTGGACTAAGGTCGAGCAGAGGGGGCTCTGACTAAGTTGCAGAGGTTGGCCTGCCTGTGCATCACTGACTGTATGGACCCTGCACCAACGGCAGCCATGGAGATCATTCTTGGATCTCCCCCTATTGACCTGTTTGTAATGGGGGAGGCATGTAAAGCAGCTTACACACTGCAGGGTGGTGGTGGCTGGCTGCCCTCAATCTATGGGCATGCTAGAATCACAGACAAGATCTTTGACCCAATCTTGATGATTGGGACTGATCAGATGGTTAAACGGCACATAGTATCTAGACTCTTTGATGTCAACTTGGCCTTTGAGGGGAGAGATCGTGTGTTGGAAAAACCTGGAGACATAGTATGGTATACAGATGGCTCCAAGACAAAGTCAGGCACTGGTGCTGGGGTGTATGGTCTGAGATCAGGGTTAAAGAAAGTAATTACCCTGGGACAGCATACAACAGTATTTCAGGCTGAAGTGATGGCCATTAATGACTGTGTTTGGGAGAACTTGGATCGGGGCGTCAAAAAGGCACTTATTCATATTCATACCGATAGTCAGGCGGCAATAAAAGCACTTGCGGGTCCTAAAATACAGTCCAAGCTAGTCTGGAAGTGTAGGAAGAACCTTGACATTCTGTCCTGGGATAACTGGGTAACTCTTCACTGGATTCTGGGGCATAGGGGAGTTGAGGGTAATGAGGAAGCAGACCGACTGGCTGGACTTGGATCTGCATCTGAATTTATCGGACCTGAGCCGGCTTTAGGGATATCGTTGGCCAGGTCCGCTATTAATGGGTGGATTACATGTCAACACCAGGTAAGATGGGACAACCTTCATGGGCATTCCCACAGTAAACGTCTCTTAAGCAAAGTTTCTTCTGGAGGAATGAAAGGGGCAGCAGATGTCCTGGGCAGAGCATAACTCAGGAGGATAATTGGGCTCATAACAGGGCACTGTGGTCTGAGGGTGCACATGAACAGGATAGGTGTGTACCATGGAGAAACCGTGTGTAGATTGTGCAGGAAGGAGGAGAAAACTGCAGGTCACATAATTTATGATTGTGAGGCTCTTGCTAGTAGGAGGCTAGAGGTTTTTGGTTTCCAAGACCCTAGGGATCTTCAGCAGAGTGAGCTAGTCAGTGGGTTGTTGGAACTATTTAGGGGCACCAATCTGCTGAACTAGGTATTTTAAGAGGTAAGTTGCACAATAGGTCAGTTGATCACAGTGCCTGGGGTTGAGCAAATCCCTTCCTCTAGAATATAATTTAATCTAATCTACCAGTAATTATGAAATAAAAATACACAAAATATGCTGAAATTATAAAAGCAGAAAGAGTAAAGTTAACAACAGAGATATCGACTATATCTGGCCCTCTGTAAATAATAAGTTAAAATCAATAATAGGTTTGTAGGAAGTCTTAGTGCATAGTGGTGATAATAACAAGCTTTCACAGTGAATTTCAGTTGGAAATTTTAAATCACGTTTAGAAATGTGCATTAGTAACATTGAAACTATGCATTTTGAAAAATAGCTAATCAAAGAAGTTAATCAATTAGTTAGTTTAAGTAATCAAATTATATAACAAAAAATAATAAAATTAAATATGTATTAAAATTGATCTGCCTTCCCTAGTTTCGTCAATTCTACTTTTGTTGACGCGTTTCGGAGAACCTCCATCTTCAAAAACTATATCTATACTCTTGAGTATAGATATAGTTTTTGAAGATGGAGGTTCTCCGAAACACGTCAACAAAAGTAGAATTGACGAAGCTAGGAAAGGCAGATCATTATACTCAACTTAATGACAATAATCCTAGCAGAAAAGAAGAAAAATATAAAAAGAATGTATTAAAATGCCTAAAAATCAAATTTAATAATATACGTATAAACAGGAAGTACCTATTTTCCACTATTTCTTAAATTTTTAAGTTCTTTGCGCTCATAACTGTCAACTTTAAAAGGCCCCCGCAGAGGGGTGCAGACTAGCTGCACCTATTGAGAGGATTTAGATGTCCCTCGCAGTACTGAGTCTAACACTGTACTTATGACTTTAACACTTTACACTCATACTTACATTTAGGGAGGCAATAATAGCCTCAATGTGCTTTTCGCCATAAAATATTTTTTTGAAAAAAATTTGTTTGCCATAAAAAAATTGTGAAAGGAATTATTGGCCATTGAGTAAACCACTAATATGAAGAGGATGTGTTCCTTTCTGCTGGAAAAAAGCAAATCAATCAAGTTCATAAATCAGTCCATGAAGTGGAGTAATTTATACTGTCTCGCTAATTAAAAATAGGATTATTTTTGGCAAAAGATTTTTCATGTGAACCAAAATAATTGATAAGAATTTTATCTACATAATAAAATTACATAAAAAATACTGTAGTATGTAGTATAACGCACATTACAGTATAATATATAACAGTATCATATTATATTCCATGAATATCTGTTTAGTGGCATTATTTTGTATCAATATTATTTAAAGCTAAACGTAGAAGTTGTACGAACTATGACATTTTGGTAAATTGTATAGTGCTGCTCCCCTTATTAACTGTGTAGTGGTATAATTTTGTACCAATTATAACTTAGAACTAAATGTAGAAGTTGTATAAAGGATGACTTTTGATTTGTTTAGTGCTGCTAGGTTAGAGGTTTTTCTTAAGACAATGTTTCTATAAAATTATGGCATATAATACAGTAACCAAAAATAAGTCAGATACTTTTAATGTTTTAAAGCTGGTTGTGATGTTGGATATTGTGTCGTGTAATGTGAGAAACATGAATATTGATGTATAATAGTATTTTTTGCACAAGTCTCAAATTAATTACAATTAAAAATTTCCTTTTTCCGCCCAGGATTCACACCTATGAGGCGCATGTCATATAACCACTACACTATGGAAACTATGAAGTTGACGAATGTAAATATATGAAATTAATCATTAGTTTATTTATTCAAAGATCTGTTGTTGTTTTATATTAATTAGTAATGATCAGCTGATTACATTCAACAGCTGATAGGTTATAATACGTTTTAGGTTATGTTTTTAATATCTAGCTAATTTATCAACTAGTTAATTTGTTTTCAAAAAAAAAATTATTAAAAAAGCAATTAATACAAGATTATTTAATACAATACAATAAAATGGAATTATAACTTAAAAAGATTGTTATTTAACAAAAAATTTAATGTTTTCGAACAAATTATCCTAATTAAATTAAAAAGAGAAGAAAACATGACACATTACATTATTTTTGGTTCAATAACAAATTGTTTTTCTGTACTTTATTATTTTATGGATATTACAATATGCTGTTTTCATATGGGTTTTTCATTCAGCGCCTCATATATTTTGCTAATGAAAGTATGTTGGACGATTCTTTAGCATCTGCAGCGTTTTTAAAAAGCTGCATATTAGTCCCCGGCAGGTGCCAAATGGAATGCTTTCAGACAAAATAAATTTAATTATAAATCTTCATATGCAACCAAAATTTTACAGGCTGGTTATGATAAAAAAAACAGAATGCTTTTCCAAAATAGCACTATATTTTCTCCAATACCAAATTCTATTAGCTTTCGCAACAGAACTGTTTGTTAGTCTTCAAAAATCATGCACGTATTTGTTTAGTTGTTCGACGTTTACATTTGAGCCAATTACGTGCCAAGGAAGAAGAAAAGGGAAATAAAAACAATTACATCACAAAAATTTATTTTATTGATATGTACAAACAGCAACAAAACAGTTAATCAGTCAATTAAACAACAATATATTAACGCTTATATTTAACCTATTTTATTTATATATTAATACACTTTTTATAGTGACCTTTTAAAGTATATTATTTTATCAAGAGGCACAGGGTGTAAAAAAGAAGGTTTAAATCACAGCACCATAAAGTCTTTTAAACCTAACAATTTAAAATAAAATTTAAGTTACTGGCAATAAAATGAAGGGAAATAAACAACTATACTTAAAACACAACAGAGAAATATTAATTATGTAAAACAAATTCAGTAATAATTTTAAAACATATAGTATTTGAAAAATAAATATAAAAGCTGATTAAATTTCTTTACTCGAATTACCAAATTCAGCGTTTTTTTACCAATTCTATTTTCTTTGTAGTAAGCTATTTAAAATTTCAAACTCGCCTAATAAAAATTCAAGAAAAACAATACATTCGGCTAATTTGTTTCATTAAAAGTTTTACTCGTATCTTAAAAAGTAAACTTCATATCCTAGACAAAATAGTAATACAGTGGTACCGCGATATACAAATGCCCTAATATATGAGTGTTTTGAGATACGAGCCACCGAGCAAGCTTTTTTTTTGCTTTGAGATGAGAGCAAGATTTGAGATACGAGGAATCGCACACTATACAAGCTGGGCGCATGTTGGTGTCGTGTACAGCGTTTAACAGTTTCTCCCACCTCAGATTAGATCTCAGTCTGTGTGCGCATGTTCTGGAAGGACCACTTTAACATCGTGATATGCCTAAGAATTATTGATCAGGCCTGGTTGGATGTTACAACAAGGACCTTAACCTCTTCATGGAAGAAGCTATGGCCTGAGACTGTAGCTGAAAGGGCCTTCGAAGGATTGGAACCCGAAGTGTCTGTGGTAGAGGAGATTGTTTCTCTAGGAAAATCCATGGGTCTGGAGGAGGATGAGAGAGATGTGAACGAATTCGTCGAAGAACAGTCTCAGGAGCTGACAACTGAGGAGTTACACGATCTACATGCGCAGCAGCATACGGTGGTTCAACGAAAAATTAGTTTTGAACAGAAGCCAGAGATGGAGGAGGTTATCTCTACAAGAGATACAAAGGAGAAAGTTGTAGAGTTCGTGGATAAAAATCACCCCGAAAAAGTTGCAACTGGTCGTGCATCGGAGTTGTTCAACAAAACTTGCCTAACTCATTTCCGCAATATCCTGAAAGAGAGGAAGAAACGATCTGCAGGTGAAAATGAGCAAAGCGTGACGAAAAAAGCGAAGACCAGTGATGAAAATTAAGCGCTTCCGTAAGCACTTCACTTTTTCT
Organism: Callitettix versicolor; assembly: GCA_022606455.1. Taxonomy (NCBI): domain Eukaryota; kingdom Metazoa; phylum Arthropoda; class Insecta; order Hemiptera; family Cercopidae; genus Callitettix; species Callitettix versicolor. The sequence goes on from CM040183.1 coordinate 9,696,216, forward strand.
TTTATTATGTTTTTATAGAATATGTATTTGTTATTTATAAATAAATGTTTCTTCTTGTAAATACATTTTTCTTATTCAAAAATACAACAAAAACAACTGAGGTGGTGTTTTGGGAGCTGGAACGGATTAATGGCATTTCAATTAATTTCAATGGGGAAAATTGCTTTGAGATTTGACATGCGAGCAAGATTACGGAACAAATTAAACTCGTATGTCGAGGTACCACTGTACAGTAGTTTAAATAGGCCTGGGTGCAAAAACTTACAGTAACGCCTCTAGACTGTTTTTGAGCTTTACAAAAATATTTACAATTTAAAACATTTTACAATTTCTATTACTGAATAGGCTATGGAAAAAATGATTAGTAATTATTGAAATACTTTTAAGAATCTGTACAAGCTGAGGACATACAGTGTATAAATGTAACATACAATACAAAATAAGTACAAACAATTTGGGGGAGGGTTATGTATAAATATAACACTCAAAACATATTTTTCAGTAGTTTTACTTCATATTATTTTGATATTTAGATCAAACCTACACTAGGAAAACTTTACTCCTGAACGTAATTGCAAATAAAAATAGATTAACAATAATTGACGTACGAAGAAAATGTAAAAACTAGGTCATGTTTACAAATGAATGGTTTAAAAGTTGATTCGAGGTTTAAATTTCAAACTGTTTTTACTTGTGTAAACTGAAAATCTAGAACAGATAATTTACTTTTTAATACATAGCAAAGAGTAATATTTTGAATCAGTTTTATAATGATTGATTCTAATTACGACATCGTAATTTTATATTCAAATTGAGCTTCATATTTTGTTAATAACAAGGAAATAATTTTAATACAATAACATCATTCTTGTGCACGACTATAACCGATATATATTATTATTTGCCTATGTTCAATTTTAGAATTAACATTTCAGTGATGGTAACAATGTTAATTAAAGAATTAAATTTTAATAAATACAGAACCTTATATACACTGTTTTATTGTAATTAACAATATAAGACTTAACTTTATATTTCCTTAAAATAATATTACACTTGCATTTCGGCAGTGCACTTATAAAATTACCTTTCCAAATTAAATTATATCTAATAAAACGCACGAAAATATATACATTACGATTCTTAATAGATATGCGTCCATATCACTTAATATAGAGCAGTTTTATATATTCACGACGTCCATTTCGGTAACTGCATGTAATTATTTGGCACTTGGTTCCAACACTGGATGTCCGTTGAGCACTGCGTTTTAATTGGTCTCGTATATTGTTGTTGAAAGTTCACTGAAATCGTCACCGGATGTAGAACGATCGACGCAAGATTTGTGTCCATGTTATTTATTTCACTAAAAAATGGAGCCAAAATTTGTTGATCGATCGTTAAAGGTATATAGAACGATCCTTTGGAATGAAGAGCGAAAATCGGAATCCCTGGTGACGGTGGCGGAGGAGACGGGCTTAAAGGCTGTTGATATTTAGCAGGCGGTGGAGAAGAAACTGAAGACGTTTCACTGCGTCTTCTATTATCGTCTGACCTCCGGCGTTTAATTCCGATAGGCTGCAGTGGTTCTAAAGGAATTACAGTACTGGAATGTTCGGCACTGAAGCGTTGTTTTATGTTGTTCTTGAATTTATATAATGATCCAGCAGAGGAATGATTCTCTACGGTACCGTTAATGGAATGAGATGGAGATGGGAAATCAGGCATCATCTATAAGAAATTACACAAAATGAGTTAATGATAGACCTTGCAGTTCAATCTTAATGTACAGGGCATTCCACAACAGCGAACTGATGCATTTGTAAATTTTCCACCAATTTAAACGGTAACATAATATTTTAAAAAAATGTTACTGGGCCAACTTTATTAGAAATTGTATTTTATTTTTCCATGAAGTTGTTGAAATTATTATAGGTATTGCCGTTCAGCCAAGAGCTACACTCTCATCATTAAATCTGTGATTGCAATCTTATAACTTAAGTGAATTGGAAAAATTTTATAGATCTTTTGGGCTTTACACAAGTTACCTTTGTACCAAATTTTAAAACAGTATCTGACCAAAAATGCGTACATTCATCAACGTTAAATCGGACGCAGTTTTTAAAAGTGATTGGGGAAATCTTACACATATTTCATTTGGAATTTATACAAAGTACCTTTGTACAAAATTTAAAAACAATCGGTCAATAAGTTTGGCCAAAATTGCATATAATCGTGGTCATAAATCAGAAGCCGCCATCTTAAAATAGAACATGGAAAAATCTTACAGATATGTTGTTCAGCCTTTATAAAAGGTACTTTCATACTGAAATTTCAAAACAATTGGTACACTCATTATTGTATCATGAGCCGCCATTTTCAAACGACAGTAATTGTGGAAACCAAACACATCATTGGGCCTTTATACGAGATACCCTAATTTCAATTTGACCAAACACACACACACACACACACACACACACACACACACACACACACACACACACACACACACACACACACACACACACACACACACACACACACACACACACACACACACACACACACACACACACACACACACACACACACACACACACACACACACACACACACACACACACACACACACACACACACACACACACACACACACACACACACACACACACACACACACACACACACACACACACACACACACACACACTGGATTAACAAATTCAGTTGAGGCTTCGCAGCAAAAAATTGACTATTAAGCAAATACAGATGTTATGAATTTGTTTACTAATAGAAGCTGTTTACCCTTAATTGTTATTTCCAATTAAATAATTTCAAGGAAACAGACCAAGGTTTTTACTATCATGAAAGCAACATTTAGTTCATTTTTTCTTCATAAGCTTATATAAATATTAATTAATACACAATATTCCACACGCAGCCTATGGGGAATCAACTACACATGGGTTATATCAGTATAACTTTTTCTTTTACGGAATGAAAACATTTAATCTTGAAAATATATAAAACTACTAACGCCCATCTGTTAAAAAAAAGATAACCTCAAATTTCAAACAGACTACGCATACCTTTAGTCTATTACTCTGAGAGTGAGCGCTCAAGTTGGAACTTGTCAGTATGTCGCGTAATTGACTGGCATGGCCGTCGTAGTTTTCTTCCCCAGATTGATTGTTTCCCGAAGATCGATCGCCTCCATCTGTACTGGAACCCGACCCAGATCCGGGATCATTGACTTTACCAGAACTTCCTGTAGAAGACGTGCTAGTAGTTTCGCCATAGTGTGTTCTCGGCGTATTCAGACTATCGCCTAAACGTAACAATTTTTTATTTACTGCACCATTTTTTATGTTATATTTTTTCTCTTTAAACCAAGATAATGATTTTCACTTTTATTAGTTTTACAAAATATATTGTTCAACCTTGTTGATTACAGATTATGATTTATTGTAATTATTTAGTTATGATGGAAGTCAAGACTTTCAGGTTGAATATAACTGTTAGAGGCCTACTGAATACTTTAGGCAAGTCAAGAATAAAGGGGCAGGTCTTATATTGTAAAGTTTTTTGGTTTTTTTTGTCGTTAAGTAGTTGTAATCCCTCTGGATATTATACGAGCCGCCTCGGTGGCCTAGTTGATAGCGTACTGGGCTTTCATCCCGAGGATCCGGGTTCGATTCCCGGCCAGGGCTTGGCATTTTTATACGCTATAAATCATCCCATTGTCTGCATTAGCCCAAGTGTGCACAATAGTCAAAAAAAAAAATTAATATTATACGCAAGTTACAGAAATGCGCAGTTGGGTAAAGCAAAAATTGATTTCATACACAGTAATTCATTAAATCACCATTTTTTCCGATTTCAATGATTTTTCTATTATACTTGTTAACACAATGCTTTTGTAGGCCTATATTAAAATTTCATTAGTGATAAGTTGGAATTAAGGGTATACAGTCAAGAACTGATATAGGTGTCAAAGTTGGAGCGATAATAAAGGAAACGAGTAAACAGGGCTGAAATTGAGACAGATTATTCATAAAGACCATTATTATTTATTCAGAATTCCGTCAAGTAATTAGTGAAAAAGATTCACGTACAAGTTACAAGCATAATGCATACAATGCATCAGAAAAGAGAGACATTTAAACTGAACAAAATAATGTGATCCCCATACGCGCTAAGCTCTTGATAATTCTAAAAACAAACGTATTTTTCTTAAAAAGTTTTTTTTAACTAGACAATAATTTTGTTTGGCTATTTTTTAATGTCTTGAAATTAACATTTAATGCAGTACTTCTAAATAAAATAAATTCTACTTTTAATAGTTCTTACTGAAGCGATGATTACAATTCTATAACAGTACTCTATTTAGACTATTTGAGCTGCCGCTAGCACTTCTAAATAAAGATGGAGGAAAACCAGTTTCTTTTTTATTGAGGCTTATGCTTTGTACCGTTATTTTATTAACTTAAATCATCCAAATATCAAAAATTTATTTTAGCAAAACATAATAGACGACTTTGTTTTGGAAACTGCGCTGATCCACAAAATTAATACACTGCACCGTATAAAATTATTCCCCCTATTAGCAGTCGTTATAAATAAAAATGATTTTCAACATGAAACCTACCTTTGAGTATTTTATCACAATGTTTCTGCAGATGACTGATGAGCTGTACGCATAACGCATCTCCAGCGAAAAAACCTTCCACTTCGACGAGAAAATGCATAGCTTCGGACAGACATTCGTGATAACCTAACCTATAATGTTCTGCTACGATCGGCGGTGATTTTGGAGGATTATTTTCTGGCGGTGAAAAAGATTCTTCTGATTCTGGGCGACGGTGGTGCCGAGTCAGTTCACAGGATTCTGTAAACAAAGGATGCCAAAATTAAAGGTTTATTTTTTATTTATTTACTGTACAGTCTTTAATATGAGCTTCAGCCGCCTCGGTGGCCTAGTTGATAGCGTACTGGGCTTTCGCCCCGAGGACCCGGGTTCGATTCCTGGCCAGGGCGTGGCATTTTCGTACGCTATAAATCATCCAATCGTCTGCATTAGCCCAAGTGTGCACAATAGTCGGACGTTAAATAAAAAATAACTAATAATATGAGCTTTAATAAGGATGAGTCGGAGCATCCTTGGAATCCATCCATACTCAATTTTAAACGATATTGAGTATGGAGGGATTCCAAGGAAGATTGCAGAGGAAACCTGATGTGAAGTGATCGGAAGACAGAAAGAAGCTGTGTAGTGAAAGGATGAGGGAATATTGGAGAGAACGGAAGAGAAAACAGCTGAGTGTGAAGAATTTAAATTGTCACGTGGTCCCTAGCAGGCCTCATCAAAAGAAGAAGAAGAAGAATATGAGCTTTACAAAAAAAAATATTGTTATTAACAAATCTACTTGTTTCTAAATTAATTATGTTGGTCATTTTGGGTTTACGCACTTTTTTTACTTTGCAATATCAGTCTACACACTATTTAAATTAACCTTAATACTGTTTGTAATTAAATATCATTATTATATTACTAACTTCAATGTAATATAAAATAGATACGGCAATCTGTTCAACAAAAATATCACAAATTAAATTTAACAAATAAAACTAACAGTTGAACAACATGAGGACAATAGTAACTGTTTCACATCGCATTACAATTCATACTTTGCGAATCCTAAACTGAACATGTTTCAAGATGTTTTTGGATCAGTGACCTTGTGAAAAACTATCTTCTATTCCAAAAACATTAGTTCCATAAGGACAGTTATGCTTAATACCATTTAGAACAAAATAATAAACTTGAAAGCTTAATGACTGGTTGAATTTTAGTCAAAAAAAAAAAAACAAAAATAAATAAGTAGGCTACACAAAATTTGTTATGGTTTAATTGTTGATATTTTTTTAGTAGGACTTAGCTGTTATTCGAAAATATAATGGCCAGCGATTGGTAAATAAAATCGATTTTAAAACAGGCTAATATATATTTCTTCTTTAATTATTCTGCAACTCATTCTATGAATATAAATCAGGGAAAACGAGATTTGAGCAAACTGTATAGGAGGTCCTAGTCCTAAAGGATTGCAGTGTCCGCCCACTTAGAATTTAAAACGGAAATATTAATCAGTAAATTTGAAATGAACAGAAATATATTTACCAAGTATAACATAGTTATTTTACGTCATAAAACTTTAAAACGCTTGTGGTTTTACTTGTGTCAGAGTTGAAAGTTAATGAACAGGGAAAATTTGAAAATAAAATTGAGGAGCAATTTGTTTATTTAACAATAAAGTTTGAAGAATTCAAAAAAATGAGGCGTTTAAGCAACATTATCAGTATCCAGTAGCCATTGTGAATACATGTACTAGAAGACTAGTTAGGGAAAAACATGGTATACAGAGGGGAAAAAGGACAATCAGCTGACATAAATACTGTAGGCCCCTATGTGAAGCATAAATGAGTGATAGGCTCATACCAAGACCAAAGAAGGAAGCTCATGTGCTCAGTAAAGTATCTAATGGCGATTTTGAAAAATACTTTAAATAAAGTTTTAACGGCCTACCTGAGTATCAAAGGTTCAGTACGCCTAATAACCTAAAAATATGTAATTTTAACATGTATCATGTTTTAGAGCTGGTTGTGATGTTCGATTTTGTGTGATGCAAGTGCACAAATGTGTATATATATATATATATATATATATATATATATATATATATATATATATATTTATTATATATATATATATATATATAATATATATATATATATATATATATATGTGTGTGTGTGTGTGTGTGTGTGTGTGTGTGTGTGTGTGTGTGTGTGTGTGTGTGTGTGCATCGCGTCTCAAAATAATATTAAAATTAAAATTTCCCCTTTCCACCCGAGATCGAAACCAAGGACCTTGTGCTGTGTGTGTGTGTGTGTGTGAAGTGCACGTGATAACCACTACACTGTGTGTGTGTGTGTGTGTGTGTGTGTGTGTGTGTGTGTGTGTGAAACTACGAAGAAATTAGACCTTAAATGAAAAGAATCGTTAATTTAATTTTGACAAATATGTAAAAGATCAGTTGTTTTATATTAATTCATAATGATCTGCAGATTTCATTGAACAGCTGATTGATAAGTTTCAAACCTAACAAATAAAAGGAACAGAAAATATGATACATGATTTTTTATTTCTGGTTCAATAACACAAATTATTATTTTTTTTTTTAATAACCTTTTTAAATAATAACTACTTTTTTTTCTATTTGCCAGTAATTTATTAGTATATTTTATTAAATCACTTTGTTAAAGATAAGGAAATTCTAAACAAAAACTACAACTGGCAAAGGAAACTCACTAATTCGGTAAATTCCTGTAATTAAATTGACTATCGCTTACCCAAATGACAGGTGACATGTGACTGTAAATGTTTCATGTGTTTGATTGCCATTTCTATGATTTCAGTCTTCTCGATCCTTCCTCTACCCTTCTTTAAATATTCAGCTGGTATAAGACGAGAGAGATCTGCCAAGCAGTTGTTCATGCGATCTCGTCGCCTCTTTTCGATAATACGGTGCGACATTGGATCCTGAACAACAAAAATGTAACAATACTGGTATTAAACAATAAACAATATTCAACTTGAATGTTAAAAAATTAAATATACACAAACCCTATAAAGCTTAGATACGTCTGAATGGGCTAGTAAAAGGGCAAATTAAGGTTTTTCCACTAAATTTAGCCTGCAATAACAAATTTTTAACAATACTGTATTTCAACTATAATAAGAACTTTTTAAAATATAACAAAAATTATAAGTACCACTATTCGATAACAAAAATAATTTTAATTGTATAAAAAAACAATGAAAGGTGTACATTTTAAAGAATGAGGTTATAAAAATGATTTTTTGTTATGTAGGCCTAGGTATATAAAAGTTATTGTCAGGTAACTCATAAATTAAAGTAGTGTTTACCTTATAACAGAAATGTTAAAATAAAATATTGAAGAAGTGAAAATCGTGTCATCAGTAATTCTCCAAAATTTATTTTTGAATAAATTCAAAAAATTTTCAAAGCAACATCCATTGAAATATTTTTTTTAACTGAAAACAAAATTTTAAATCTACAATTTAATGACCACTGAAAAAATCGTTGGACTTTATTCAAATCTTTTAACGAAAATAATCCTCAACGAACGCGTTTTTCCGTTTAGGCTACTTGATTTTTTTTAACAGCCTAAATAACGGAAGTTTCTTAACGTAATTATAAATCACAGTTTAATTTTTAGACGAAAATCATTTGTTATATAGTGTTTGATAGTATTTTCTAACACAAATCAAACACCGAGCTAACCTAAAACAAATTTAAAATACAATTGTTTTTACTGAAATCAAAACAAGTAAAAAAAAAATCATACGTAATTGCAACACGCTCCGTAATACAATATCCGGATGTGGATATCGTCTGCTAGCCTATTGGCAAACTGCGTGTTTAGAATCACACGCTAAAATAACGAGACAGCTATTTGTGCAAACAAATTACAACGCATTAGAACTGAATAAATGTCTCGCTGCATTGTGAAATTAAAAATTTAATTTTTCATTGTCCAATTGAACTTACTTCTTTAGTTAAAGCTCTCCTTTTATTGCGTTGCAAATCATGCGGGTTTAACGGAGGAGGCTCACCGGCCAACAACAAATGCCTTTCTAAAATAGTAGCACTTTGGGTCACCATTTCACAAACACTAATACTAACAGTTATTTTGTCAACACTTGATATTGGACACTTCACTGTTACACAGATACACTGCAACACTGCACGCTCGGAAGCTAACACCAGACTGAACAGCGATGCTGGCGGTTGTATATATAACCATCGGAACACGTTTCCAAACTGCTGATGTTGTTTGTCGATTTAGCGCGATCTATCGCGTGATGTGTACTGCGTCAGGCGTGGGTCTACGATCTGTTAACGGCAAGGTCGACCTGTAACTTTCTAGGTTAGCTCCGGTAACTTCGTGTCAATGTTACCTCGATATAAAACTCAATTAAAAAATCATTACCGTTACAGTTAAACTGGCAATCGTGTACAGTTTATATATTATTTTCACAATTTGTTTTTCTTCTCGTATTTTATGGTTGGATCGAAAGACAGTTCCGGAAAATAAATATTTAAAATTAAGTTGGCTGTGCGAATTGCAAAAGAATTGATATTTTTTGTAGGTTATGTCGGACTGAAGAAAAATCAGCTTTATAAAAAACGTCGTATTTCGAGAACTCGGTAATACAAAGTAACAATTATTAATATATAAAATCTAATTTATAAATTCCAAATATCTAAAAGATTTTTTTATTACAACTTTCGTTATATGTATCATTGAATTATGTAGGCTGTAGGAAAATATTACGTGAAACTCATTTATTTAGGAAAAATCTAAACAAATGGATCAAAAAAAATTAAAAGTGAATTGGGATCACTTTTAAGTTGCTGAAATGAATCTTATCAAAATGTGTAACACAAAATTATATTCTTGTGAATTATTTAAAATTAAACTCGGTTTTCATCCTATGTGTGAAATGAATCCGAGGAAACTGCTAAGATCTGAATAATAAATCTTTATCGATTTGGTGAAATTAAGTTTTTACCGTTGTTGGAAAATGCAGATTTTACACAATTCGATTTTTAACGGAATTTTAAATTATCGTAACAAACGTTATGTTAATTATGTGAAAAAATTATTGTGAAAAATTTTAATGTTAAACTGATATTTAAATTTGCTAGGTTGGCAAGTAAAACAAATTTCCTGCCTAGGCTATAAGCATTAAATTAAACGTACTAGAATGATAATCCTTACGAGAGCTTTGTGAGTTGCCGGTGGCATCTTGCGGCAAAGTGTTAAACTACGTTTAAACAGATAATTATACTGTCTTAATAATAATATCCTTGCAGATTTGAGCGTTCCTAACGGCAGATAGTCCAACTACTTGGACTACAGCCGCTAATATCGAGCACGTTTTTTATAATTTGTAGTCCTTTTATATTCAGTGCTATAGGATTTTTAGTCTGCATAATCACTAAAAAATAAAGAAGGATTCTCAAAATCAAATTTAGTTTAAATGCAGTCCACCCAAAACGCATTTCAACAAATATTTTTTAAAAACAATGAATAAAATTTGAAATAAAAACAATTTACGGAAACAAATCGAAAAATCTTGGTTTGTTTGTGTTTATTCATTTTTTTTATTTATTTATTTTTTATTTTAAGGCGAAAAACACATTAAGGCTATTATCGCCTTCCTAAATGTAAGTGTAAGTGTACAGTGTTAATATCGACAAGTATATGAACATTGTTTATTTTCGAAAATAGTATAATATGCCTTTCAATTTTGTAACAAAAAGTAACATTAGTTTTGTTTGGGTCTGTTTAAGCTATAAGGCCGTTAAGCTGCCCGTAACTTCGAAACGACAAAAACTAGGCCTAAATATTTAAGTGCAATCGTATTTCTAACCTCAAATATCGCTTGACGTCACTACACGTAAGGCACGTAGTTTTGTTTGGGTTTGTTTAAGCTGTAGGGCCGTTAAGCTGCCCTAAAAATCGAAACGACAAAAACTAGGCCAAAATATTTACGTGCAATCGTATTTCTAACCTCAAATAACGCTTGACGTCACTACACGTAAGGCACGTAGTTTTGTTTGGGTCTGTTTAAGCTGCAGGGCCGTTAAGCTGCCCTAAAAATCGAAACGACAAAAACTACGCCTAAATATTTACGTGCAATCGTGCGTCTAACCTCAAATAACGCTTGACGTCACTACACGTAAGGCACGTAGTTTTGTTTGGGTCTGTTTAAGCTGCAGGACCGTTAAGCTGCCCTAAAAATCGAAACGACAAAAACTAGGCCTAAATATTTACGTGCAATCGTGCGTCTAACCTCAAATAACGCTTGACGTCACTACACGTAAGGCACGTAGTTTTGTTTGGGTCTGTTTAAGCTGCAGGACCGTTAAGCTGCCCTAAAAATCGAAACGACAAAAACTAGGCCTAAATATTTACGTGCAATCGTGCGTCTAACCTCAAATAACGCTTGACGTCACTACACGTAAGGCACGTAGTTTTGTTTGGGTCTGTTTAAGCTGCAGGGCCGTTAAGCTGCCCTACAAATCAAAACGACAAAAACAAGGCCTAAATATTTACGTGCAATCGTGCGTCTAACCTCAAATAACGCTTGACGTTACTACACGTAAGGCACGTAGTTTTGTTTGGGTTTGTTTAAGCTGCAGTACCGTTAAGCTGCCCTAAAAATCGAAACGAAAAAAACTACGCCTAAATATTTACGTGCAATCGTGCGTCTAACCTCAAATAACGCTTGACGTCACTACACGTAAGGCGCGTAGTTTTGTTTGGGTCTGTTTAAGCTGCAGGGCCGTTAAGCTGCCCTAAAAATCGAAACGACAAAAACTAGGCCTAAATATTTACGTGCAGTCGTGCGTTTAACCTCAAATAACGCTTGACGTCACTACACGTAAGGCACGTAGTTTTGTTTGGGTCTGTTTACGCTGCAGGGCCGTTAAGCTGCCCTAAAAATCGAAACGACAAAAACTAGGCCTAAATATTTACGTGCAATCGTGCGTCTAACCTCAAATAACGCTTGACGTCACTACACGTAAGGCACGTAGTTTTGTTCGGGTATGTTTAAGCTGCAGGGCCGTTAAGCTGCCCTAAAAATCGAAACGACAAAAACTACGCCTAAATATTTACATGCAATCGTGCGTCTAACCTAAAATAACGCTTGACGTCACTACACGTAAGGCACGTAGTTTTGTTTGGGTCTGTTTAAGCTGCAGGGCCGTTAAGCTGCCCTAAAAATCGAAACGACAAAAACTAGGCCTAAATATTTACGTGCAATCGTGCGTCTAACCTCAAATAACGCTTGACGTCACTACACGTAAGGCACGTAGTTTTGTTTGGGTTTGTTTAAGCTGTAGGGCCGTTAAGCTGCCCTAAAAATCGAAACGACAAAAACTACGCCTAAATATTTACGTGCAATCGTGTGTCTAACCTCAAATAACGCTTGACGTTACTACACGTAAGGCACGTAGTTTTGTTTGGGTCTGTTTAAGCTGCAGGGCCGTTAAGCTGCCCTAAAAATCGAAACGACAAAAACTACGCCTAAATATTTACATGCAATCGTATTTCTAACCTCAAATAACGCTTGACGTCACTACACGTAAGGCACGTAGTTTTGTTTTGGTCTGTTTAAGCTGCCCTAAAAATCGAAACGACAATAACTAGGCCTAAATATTTACGTGTTTCTTGCAATCGTATTTCTAACCTCAAATAACGCTTGACGTCACTACACGTAAGGCACGTAGTTTTGTTTTGGTCTGTTTAAGCTGCCCTAAAAATCGAAACGACAATAACTAGGCCTAAATATTTACGTGTTTCTTGCAATCGTATTTCTAACCTCAAATAACGCTTGACGTCACTACACGTAAGGCACGTAGTTTTGTTTTGGTCTGTTTAAGCTGCCCTAAAATCGAAACGACAATAACTAGGCCTAAATATTTACGTGTTTCTTGCAATCGTATTTCTAACCTCAAATAACGCTTGACGTCACTACACGTAAGGCACGTAGTTTTGTTTTGGTCTGTTTAAGCTGCCCTAAAAATCGAAACGACAATAACTAGGCCTAAATATTTACGTGTTTCTTGCAATCGTATTTCTAACCTCAAATAACGCTTGACGTCACTACACGTAAGGCACGTAGTTTTGTTTTGGTCTGTTTAAGCTGCCCTAAAAATCGAAACGACAATAACTAGGCCTAAATATTTACGTGTTTCTTGCAATCGTATTTCTAACCTCAAATAACGCTTGACGTCACTACACGTAAGGCACGTAGTTTTGTTTGGGTCTGTTTAAGCTGCCCTAAAAATCGAAACGACAATAACTAGGCCTAAATATTTACGTGTTTCTTGCAATCGTATTTCTAACCTCAAATAACGCTTGACGTCACTACACGTAAGGCACGTAGTTTTGTTTTGGTCTGTTTAAGCTGCCCTAAAAATCGAAACGACAATAACTAGGCCTAAATATTTACGTGTTTCTTGCAATCGTATTTCTAACCTCAAATAACGCTTGACGTCACTACACGTAAGGCACGTAGTTTTGTTTTTGGTCTGTTTAAGCTGCCCTAAAATCGAAACGACAATAACTAGGCCTAAATATTTACGTGTTTCTTGCAATCGTATTTCTAACCTCAAATAACGCTTGACGTCACTACACGTAAGGCACGTAGTTTTGTTTTGGTCTGTTTAAGCTGCCCTAAAAATCGAAACGACAATAACTAGGCCTAAATATTTACGTGTTTCTTGCAATCGTATTTCTAACCTCAAATAACGCTTGACGTCACTACACGTAAGGCACGTAGTTTTGTTTTGGTCTGTTTAAGCTAACCTAAAAATCGAAACGACAAATAACTAGGCTTGAAATATTTACGTGTTTCTTGCAATCGTATTTCTAACCTCAAATAACGCTTGACGTCACTACACGTAAGGCACGTAGTTTTGTTTTGGTCTGTTTAAGCTACCCTAAAAATCGAAACGACAATAACTAGGCCTAAATATTTACGTGTTTCTTGCAATCGTATTTCTAACCTCAAATAACGCTTGACGTCACTACACGTAAGGCACGTAGTTTCGTGAATTTATAAAAGAAAGTTAGCAGGGAATAACAGCTGAGTGAGACGATACGCAATGCGGTGTGCTCGTGGTTTCCGTCCATTACTCATGCTAAACGGATTGCTCTTTTACTGCCAAATTTTCCATTCGATTCACTTACGGTTAGTCAGCTACGTGGAAGAGAGAGATGGTACGACACAACGTGAGACCTATCACGTGCGCATGACGTGACCAAACACGTGATCTTGCGCCATTAACTGCGAACAGGTGGGAGCGTTGCGTCCAACCGTAATGGTTTGGGTTCAAGACGACAATGGCAGCAGTGTTGCCAACTGGCGGGTAAATTTGGTCACACAGAGATATAGAAATATTATCAAGAAATGTTACTTTAGACGCATTCCTCTTTTGACTGCTTCATAAGTGTTGGCATTTTGGCATTTTGAGGCTCATGTTCTGTTCAGAGTAACCATGTTCGGTTCGGTTTTTTCTGTTCTTCGGTCAGCTCATTTTTCGATTAACTTTATTTTTGAATTTGCTTGTTTTCATGGATAACGTAGCAAACTAGCCGTGGGCACCCGTATTGTTTGGGTCTAAACGGGACGATTATTAGAATCCGCTACGATAATTACGGAAAACACGTTTTTTAAACAAATAAAAACAAAATTAATTTTTTCAAGGTTGGGGGGTTGTTCGGAGGAAAATCCTTATGGGGAAATTCTCTAAAGGGAAATTTTACATCTCCCCAAGACCAGCAACATTACGAATACCTATTTTACGATATAACTGAATTGAGAAAATAGAGATTTTAGCGAAGGGTTGTGAAGGGCCGGCAACCTCCACAGTATTCGTTCTTAGACTCTTAGACGTAAAAAACTCCTGGGTGAAAATTTTGTGCGAATATCTGGAAATAAAAAAAAATTCTATTCTGAAAAAAAACACACACACACAGCTTTACACACACACACACACACACACACACACACACACACACACACACACACACACACACACACACACACACACACACACACACACACACACACACACACACACACACACACACACACACACACACACACACACACACACACACACACACACACACACACACAGAGGGGGAGAGAGACAGAAACAGACACACACACACACACACACACACACACACACACACACACAACACACACACACACACACACACACACACACACAGAGGGGGGAGAGAGACAGAAACAGACACACACACACACACACACACACACACACACACACACACACACACACACACAGAGGGGGAGAGAGACAGAAACAGACACACACACACACACACACACACACACACACACACACACACACACACACACACACAAGACACACACACACACACACACACACACACACAACACACACACACACACACACACACACACACACACACACACACACACACACACACACACACACACAGAGGGAGAGAGACAGACAGACAGACACACACACACACACACACACACACACACACACACACACACACACACACACACACACACACACACACACACACACACACACACACACACACACACACACACACACACACACACACACACACACACACACACACACACACACACACACACACACACACACACACACACACACACACACACACTAGTTTAAAATAGTATTTTCAATTAAATTTTAAAATTTTAGATGCATATTTTTTCGTTGATTACAAATTAACAGTGATTTTAATATTTAGAAAGAAGTATAAGATAAAACTGTTATTTTTACAAGTATCCTTTTATAGCCACGTTATAAAGTAGCCGTTATGAAACGGTTTCATGGATTTTGAAGTGTTACAAACTTGTTCAGTCTATTACTAAAATAAATATTTTTGGTGAGTACTAACACGTTTTCTAAGGATCAGATTTCGTTTCACCATGAAAACTTTTTATGCAATTTTGCAATTTTTTTTTATGGTAAATTGCCAATTTGTAATATTTTTTATTATTATTATTTTAAGGCGAAAACACATTGAGTGAGTGTGTGTGTTTGTGGTTGTGTGTGTCTGTTTCTCCCTCCTCCCCCCTGTGTGTGTGTGTGTGTGTGTGTGTGTGTGTGTGTGTGTGTGTGTGTGTGTGTGTGTGTCTGTCTCTCTCTCTCTCTCTCTCTCTCTGTGTGTGTGTGTGTGTGTGTGTGTAATCTGTGTGTGTGTGTGTGTGTGTGTGTGTGTGTGTGTGTGTGTGTGTGTGTATCTGTGTGTGTGTGTGTGTGTAGCTGTGTGTGTGTGTGTGTGTGTGTGTATGTGTGTGTGTGTGTGTGTGCGTGTGTGTGTGTGTGTGTCTCCACCTCTCTCTCTCTCTCTCTCTCTCTCTCTCTCTCTCTCTCTCTCTCTCTCTCTCTCTCTCTCTCTCTCTCTCTCTCTCTCTCTCTCTGTGTGTGTGTGTGTGTGTGTGTGTGTGTGTGTGTGTGTGTGTGTGTGTGTGTGTGTGTGTGTGTGTGTGTGTGTGTGTGTGTGTGTGTGTGTGTGTGTGTGTGTGTGTGTGTGTGTGTGTGTGTGTGTGTGTGTGTGTAAAGTGTGTGTGTGTGTGTGTGTGTGTGTGTGTGTGTGTGTGTGTGTGTGTGTGTGTGTGTGTGTGTGTAAAGTGTGTGTGTGTAAAGTGTGTGTGTGTGTGTGTGTGTGTGTGTGTGTGTGTGTGTGTGTGTGTTAGACTCGGGTACCGCGAGGGACGTCTAAATCCTCTCAATAGGTGCAGCTAGTCTGCACCCCCCTACAGGGCTAATTTGTAATAAGGAAATAAGGAGGCTATTTAATAAGTTACGAATTCTATAATTAAAAATTGAAAACTGCGAACAAGCGTTTTGCGTCTGGATGTTATTTTTTCGAAACGTTTTGCAATTTTTACTTTCCGCTTTAACTGCATTTGGGACTTTCAATTTTCAACTATGACCTTTCCCAACACTACTGGCAATTGTAATGTCTGCAATGACGTAAACAAAGTTGGCAACGCCTGCGTTGTAGGCCCTACTGCACGTGCTGCAGTGTGGCCAACAACAACAGCAAAATACCCTGCCCACAGGCCACTGCCCACTGTATCAGCCCAGCGGCAACCAAACTTGGCTCTTTATTCTCGTTCGTTAATGCTATATATAAATCCATTATTCCCGAGTTTTTTTAGAATTCGGTCAAGGTTTATTATTTGTCCTTGTCTGAATTATTGTTCTTTGATTTTTACAATAATATTATTAAAAATGGCTTAGATTCTGTGGAATTTGTCGGCCATATTGAATATATTTTCCATAAGACTAATGTTAATTAACGGTAAAGATTACTCCCGCTCATACGCGGGAATATGTCCCACTTTTTACAATTTACGTATATTTTTTGTGCTTTTAAAAACAAAACAGCAAAAATACAAAGTAAAAAATATATTAAAAAATTCAAGTAATTTAACGAAAAATGAGAACCATGTATCAGATTTTTTCTTCCTTTTTATTTTAATTACAATTATCTGTTCGAAAACACGACAAATTAACATTGCTAGTTTTTAACGCCATTACCTAAAACTTATTATACCCTATCAGCTGTTCAATGAAATCAGCTGATCGTTACGAATTATTATAAAACAACTGATCTTTTACTACAGCATAGCTAGTTATTAACGACATAATCTAAAACCTATCAGCTGATCGTTACGAATTATAAAACAACTGATCTTTTATTACAGCATAGCTAGTTATTAACAACATAACCTAAAACCTATCAGCTGTTCAATGAAATCAGCTGATCGTTACGAATTATTATAAAACAACTGATCTTTTATTACACCATAGCTAGTTATTAAGAACATAACCTAAAACCTATCAGATGTTCAATGAAATCAGCTGATCGTTACGAATTATTATAAAACAACTGATCTTTTATTACAGCATAGCTAGTTATTAACAACATAACCTAAAACCTATCAGCTGTTCAATGAAATCAGCTGATCGTTACGAATTATTACAAAACAACTGATCTTTTACTACAGCATAGCTAGTTATTAACAACATAACCTAAAACCTATCAGCTGTTCAATGAAATCAGCTGATCGTTACGAATTATTATAAAACAACTGATCTTTTACTACAGCATAGCTAGTTATTAACAACATAACCTAAAACCTATCAACTGTTCAATGAAATCAGCTGATCGTTACGAATTATTATAAAACAACTGATCTTTTACTACAGCATAGCTAGTTATTAACAACATAACCTAAAACCTATCAGCTGTTCAATGAAATCAGCTGATCGTTACGAATTATTATAAAACAACTGATCTTTTACTACAGCATAGCTAGTTTTTAACACCATAACCTAAAACTTATTATACCCTGTCAGCTGTTCAATGAAATCAGCTGATCGTTACGAATTATTATAAAACAACTGATCTTTTACTACAGCATAGCTAGTTATTAACAACATAACCTAAAACCTATCAGCTGTTCAATGAAATCAGCTGATCGTTACGAATTATTATAAAACAACTGATCTTTTACTACAGCATAGCTAGTTTTTAACACCATAACCTAAAACTTATTATACCCTGTCAGCTGTTCAATGAAATCAGCTGATCGTTACGAATTATTATAAAACAACTGATCTTTTACTACAGCATAGCTAGTTTTTAACACCATAACCTAAAACTTATTATACCCTGTCAGCTGTTCAATGAAATCAGCTGAACGTTACGAATTATTATAAAACAACTGATCTTTTACTACAGCATAGCTAGTTTTTAACACCATAACCTAAAACTTATTATACCCTGTCAGCTGTTCAATGAAATCAGCTGAACGTTACGAATTATTATAAAACAACTGATCTTTTACTACAGCATAGCTAGTTTTTAACACCATAACCTAAAACTTATTATACCCTGTCAGCTGTTCAATCAAATCAGCTGATCGTTACGAATTATTATAAAACAACTGATCTTTTACTACAGCATAGCTAGTTTTTAACATCATAACCTAAAACTTGTTATACCCTGTCGGCTGTTCAATGAAATCAGCTGATCGTTACGAATTATTATAAAACAACTGATCTTTTACTACAGCATAGCTAGTTTTTAACACCATAATCTAAAACTTATTATACCCTGTCAGCTGTTCAATGAAATCAGCTGATCGTTACGAATTATTATAAAACAACTGATCTTTTACTACAGCATAGCTAGTTTTTAACAACATAACCTAAAACCTATCAGCTGTTCAATTAAATCAGCTGATCGTTACGAATTATTATAAAACAACTGATCTTTTATTACAGCATAGCTAGTTATTAACAACATAACCTAAAACCTATCAGCTGTTCAATGAAATCAGCTGATCGTTACGAATTATTATAAAACAACTGATCTTTTACTACAGCATAGCTAGTTATTAACAACATAACCTAAAACCTATCAACTGTTCAATGAAATCAGCTGATCGTTACGAATTATTATAAAACAACTGATCTTTTACTACAGCATAGCTAGTTATTAACAACATAACCTAAAACCTATCAACTGTTCAATGAAATCAGCTGATCGTTACGAATTATTATAAAACAACTGATCTTTTACTACAGCATAGCTAGTTTTTAACACCATAACCTAAAACTTATTATACCCTGTCAGCTGTTCAATGAAATCAGCTGATCGTTACGAATTATTATAAAACAACTGATCTTTTACTACAGCATAGCTAGTTTTTAACACCATAACCTAAAACTTATTATACCCTTGTCAGCTGTTCAATGAAATCAGCTGATCGTTACGAATTATTATAAAACAGCTGATCTTTTACTACAGCATAGCTAGTTTTTAACACCATAACCTAAAACTTATTATACCCTGTCAGCTGTTCAATGAAATCAGCTGATCGTTACGAATTATTATAAAACAACTGATCTTTTACTACAGCATAGCTAGTTTTTAACACCATAACCTAAAACTTATTATACCCTTGTCAGCTGTTCAATGAAATCAGCTGATCGTTACGAATTATTATAAAACAGCTGATCTTTTACTACAGCATAGCTAGTTTTTAACACCATAACCTAAAACTTATTATACCCTGTCAGCTGTTCAATGAAATCAGCTGATCGTTATGATTATTATAAAACAACTGATCTTTCACTACAGCATAGCTAGTTATTAAGAACATAACCTAAAAACTATCCGATGTTCAGTGAAATCAGCTGATCGTTACGAATTAACATAAAACAGCTGATCTTTTACTACAACTACCGATATATTTGTGCACTCGCATCACGCGACGCGCAAAATCCAACATCATAACCAGTCCTAATACATGACACATATTAAAATAAAATATCAATTTCTTTTTAACAAATAGTACAATAATATTAACGTTAGTCTTACGAGGGATAGATACAATTACAGGTGTGTCCATGTAACTGTAACGGGTCTTTGTCTTTTCTAAAAGTAACTGTTACTTAAAATCAGAAGTACCAGTTACAGGTACTTTGCTGGTAGTTACAACTACTTTTGAATTCAGACAGGTACAAACAATAATAATTTAATATCATAAATAATAATGTATGATCTCTCTTTATAGATACCCTTAAGTCACTGACCCCTCCTTAGTTCCTCTTCTAAACGCACCCACGCAGGCTGTGTATTTATAGACTAATAACTTGCTTCTACAATAATGTAAAATTTAACAAAATAAAATTATTAAATTCAGTTAATTTGTCATTATTTTATCTTGCACATACGCCTTTCCGGCTTTACACAAGGTACCTCCGTACCAAATTTCAAAACAATCGGCCAATGTATTTGAATAAATCTGCGTACACTGATAGTTAAATCAGAGTCCGCCATCTTGAAACGAAATGGAATGGGAAAAAATCTTACACATAAATATAACGGGGTTTTTACAAAGTATATTCGTACCAAATTTCAAAACAATCGGTCAAAGCCTTTGATTAAAACTGCGTGCACTCGTCATCTTAAAATCATCTTAAATCATAAAGTCATCTTAAATCATCAAGTCATCTTAAATCATCAAGTCACCTTAAATCATCAAGTCACCTTAAATCATCAAGTCACCTTAAATCATGAAGTCATTTTAAATCACGAAGTCATCTTAAATCATGAAGTCATCTTAAATCATCAAGTCATATTAAATCATCAAGTCACCTTAAATCATCAAGTCACCTTAAATCATCAAGTCATCTTAAATCATCGTTATCTTAAAACATCAAGTCACCTTAAATCGTCAAGTCATCTTAAGTCATCTTAAATCATGAAGTTATTTTAAATCACGAAGTCATCTTAAATCATCAAGTCACCTTAAATCATCAAGTCATTTTAAATCATCAGTCATCTTAAATCATCAAGTCATCTTAAATCATCAAGTCATTTTAAATCATCAAGTCATTTTAAATCGTCATCAAATCATCTTAAATCATCAAGTCATCTTAAATAATCGTCATCTTAAACCATCAAGTCATCTTAAATCATCAAGTCATCTTAAATCATCAAGTCATCTTAAATCATCATCAAGTCATCTTAAATCATCAAGTCATCTTGAATCATCAAGTCATCTTAAATAATCGGCACCTTAAATCATCAAATCATCTTAAAACATCAAGCCATCTTAAATCATCATCAAGTCATCTTAAATCATCATCAAGTCATCTTAAATCATCAAGTCATCTTAAATCATCAAGTCATCTTAAATCATCAAGTCATCTTAAAATCATCAAGTCATCTTAAATCATCAAGTCATCTTAAATCATCAAGTCATCTTAAATCATCAAGTCACCTTAAATCATCAAGTCACCTTAAATCATCAAGTCATCTTAAATCATGAAGTCATTTTAAATCACGAAGTCATCTTAAATCATGAAGTCATCTTAAATCATCAAGTCATATTAAATCATCAAGTCACCTTAAATCATCAAGTCACCTTAAATCATCAAGTCATCTTAAATCATCGTTATCTTAAAACATCAAGTCACCTTAAATCGTCAAGTCATCTTAAGTCATCTTAAATCATGAAGTCATTTTAAATCACGAAGTCATCTTAAATCATCAAGTCACCTTAAATCATCAAGTCATTTTAAATCATCAGTCATCTTAAATCATCGTCATCTTAAATCATCAAGTCATTTTAAATCGTCATCAAATCATCTTAAATCATCAAGTCATCTTAAATAATCGTCATCTTAAACCATCAAGTCATCTTAAATCATCAAGTCATCTTAAATCATCAAGTCATCTTAAATCATCATCAAGTCATCTTAAATCATCAAGTCATCTTGAATCATCAAGTCATCTTAAATAATCGGCACCTTAAATCATCAAATCATCTTAAAACATCAAGCCATCTTAAATCATCATCAAGTCATCTTAAATCATCAAGTCATCTTAAATCATCGTCCCCTTAAATCATCAAGTCATCTTAAATCATCAAGTCATCTTAAATCATCATCAAGTCATCTTAAATCATCAAGTCATCTTAAATCATCAAGTCACCTTAAATCATCAAGTCACCTTAAATCATCAAGTCATCTTAAATCATGAAGTCATTTTAAATCACGAAGTCATCTTAAATCATGAAGTCATCTTAAATCATCAAGTCATATTAAATCATCAAGTCACCTTAAATCATCAAGTCACCTTAAATCATCAAGTCATCTTAAATCATCGTTATCTTAAAACATCAAGTCACCTTAAATCGTCAAGTCATCTTAAGTCATCTTAAATCATGAAGTCATTTTAAATCACGAAGTCATCTTAAATCATCAAGTCACCTTAAATCATCAAGTCATTTTAAATCATCAGTCATCTTAAATCATCGTCATCTTAAATCATCAAGTCATTTTAAATCGTCATCAAATCATCTTAAATCATCAAGTCATCTTAAATAATCGTCATCTTAAACCATCAAGTCATCTTAAATCATCAAGTCATCTTAAATCATCAAGTCATCTTAAATCATCATCAAGTCATCTTAAATCATCAAGTCATCTTGAATCATCAAGTCATCTTAAATAATCGGCACCTTAAATCATCAAATCATCTTAAAACATCAAGCCATCTTAAATCATCATCAAGTCATCTTAAATCATCAAGTCATCTTAAATCATCGTCCCCTTAAATCATCAAGTCATCTTAAATCATCAAGTCATCTTAAATCATCATCAAGTCATCTTAAATCATCAAGTCATCTTGAATCATCAAGTCATCTTAAATAATCGGCACCTTAAATCATCAAATCATCTTAAATCATCAAGCCATCTTAAATCATCATCAAGTCATCTTAAATCATCATCAAGTCATCTTAAATCATCAAGTCATCTTAAATCATCGTCCCCTTAAATCATCAAGTCATCTTAAATCATCAAGTCGTCTTAAATCATCATCAAGTCATCTTAAATCATCATCAAGTCATTTTAAAATCGTGTAATCGTTAAATCAGAGGTCATCGTAAATCGTTAAATACTTTACTGTATTTATATTGAAAATGTCCCAACACTAATTTTTTTCTTGCTACTTTTCTACAGTGGCAAAACGTATATACCGTTTCAAATGGGTGCTTAAATGTTTCACATATCCCCTCCGAAATCAGCTGATCCAATACGAGAAAGTTTCTACCAAGGAATATTAAAATCTGTTTTCCCTATTTAAACATCGTGAGAGTCAACAATGGTTTGTATCGCGTTTACCAAAAATCACTTCTACGAACATGGATTTGTTATAATGATATTAAAGTTACGTCAGACATTTCTCTTATCAACCAGCGCACTGCTAAATAGACTTGAAACTGAAACCCACTCATTGGCACGTGAATAACCACGTGATCGTTAGTCACCAAGCTATTTGTTAGTATTTTGTCGTGTGTAGGCTATTATTCCTGTACTTTAATTGTACAGAATAAATTATGCAAACAGGCTAGAAAAACGTCAATAGGCCTATAATCTCCAGCCATGTTTTCCGAAGTTGATTTGCAATCACTGTGATAGATTAAATTAGACTCAAACTAGAGGAAGGGACAATACAACCCCAGGCACTGCGATCAACTGACCTATTGTCCATTGTCCAAATAAACTTCTTGAGTACTAGTTCAGCAGATTGGTGCCCTTAATAAGTTCCATCCACTCGCTCATTCTGCTGAAGATCCTTAGGGTACTGGGAACCAAAAACTCTTAGCCTCCTGCTAGAAAGAGCCTCACAATCAAGGATTAAGTATCCTGCAGTTTCCTCCTCTTTAAAGCACAACCTACACACGGTTTTTCCATGGTACATACTTATTCTGTTCATGTACACCCTCAGACCACATTGCACAGTAATGATCTTTTTGAGTTGTGCTCTGCCCAAGATGTATGCTGCCCCTCTAAGTCCTTCATGAGGATATACCTAACAGGCGCTTACTATGGGAATGCCCATCTTGGCTAGTGTTGCTTATTAATCCATCTATTAACAGCAGACCTGGCCAACGACAGAAGAATTCCTAAAGCCGATGAGCTCAGATGCAGATCCCAGTCCAGCCAGTCTGCCTCCTCATTACCCTTAAGTAGCGATACTTTCTGTTTATATTTCATCCATATTTCTGGGGTAAACAGAATGTGACCATGACGTCACAGTTTCCTCCTTTCTCCTGCACAACCTACACACACGCGCGC